>NC_051165.1:115017391-115617391 GCF_013339725.1 Rhipicephalus microplus
CTAGCAAGATCGACGAAAGGAACTCTTCGTCATGATTTGCCAGTTGGGTAAGCCTCACGCATTTCTCACGCTCTCTGCTCCGGAACTGCAGTGGGACAGACTCAGTACTGACTTTATACACGAAAGGTTTCCTGAAAAGGGCACTTAAACCATCTCCTGGAGACACTTTCGTGTCTCCAAAAATAGTAAACATCACAATAACAAGACAGAGAGCACCTGTCTCTTCTTTTGTAGAGAGTTATAGATTCAGGAAGTTTGGAGTCGCAATGTATTGCCGAAATATGTTTTGGTTTCTTTGAGTATTCCCTCACTTTACATTTTCATGTGACATCACCTGCATTCGGATGCGTCTTTACGGATATCTTTATGCACTTATTTGGCGAAATTGCGTTTCTCGCTTGAGATTCAAAAAGGGGAGCACATACCATCAAGGTCTGGAGTAGTGTACTCATACTCGTAATATTCCGTGTTTCCTTCTCCGTCCGAAACATTACTCGCTACTGGTACAGCCACTGAAAAAAAGGACTACTCAGTGCATCAACTTTAGCGTACTTTAACAGCCAACTCATATAAAGTCAATACACTGATGTAACCATATGGTGAAACCTTAAGCACTGATACAGATAAAGCCAGCTAGCAGAGTATCCAAGAAGGCCTAGGAATGAAGAAATCATCTGCTGGCTTCACTCGATAACAGCCAGCTAAAAGTAGGCTTTCGGGGTTTTGGTGCTGATTTTTTACCATCACAGATTATGACTACTATTTCAACATCACCTTTTTAATGTCTGGTGGCAGATGGCAGCGACCTTATTATTCAAAATGTAAAACCTAATTGTTCCTTACTATTGAAAATGTGAAATCAAAATGTAAATTAACAATTTATTACTTCAAAAAGAACGACGAGACATCTGAATAATACTTTATATAGCTGAAAATATTTCCAAGGATACGTGACCACACTGAACCTATGTAGTAATCACGAAAAAAAATGCGATGTAAGCTTGCGTAAAATGTGCGATTACATTTATTTATTTCATTATTTATTTCAAGCGCAACCTCTCATTGATCTCATGCTCAAAAGTGACTGGATAAACACTGCATCCAACCACAAAGTTTCGAAGAGTGCTTTTCAAGCCTGACGCCATATTTTCAAGACCTCTTCAAGTTGATTTGAAGTTCCAAGTCATCGTTTGCAACTCGTTAGGTGCATCTTGTGCTTAACTAAAAGAATATATTGTTTAATGACAAATTAAATATACTAATGCCTGCATTTTATGGTATTCACAAATTAATAATGTTTATAGGAGGTGGTGTAATGAAGGATAGAATTGTTCTCATACTTCGCGTAACCTTACAAAGTGTCTTCATCAAGAGCACTCCGTATATGTTAATGATTATTAGTAGGTTGGCCCTCTCGATCTCCACGCTGGTTGTAAAGCGCAAGGGCCTGTTATCACTAAATGGTGCTCAACAAACCGCCAAGTGTTTTGCACCTTAATCAGCACAGCGCAAGGCCTCACTGGCTGACTTCACTGACTGAAATTGTGCTCCGCTCACAGACATTACTTAACAAATGAAGAATCCAAGGTAGCTCCGTTAAACCGTCGTTAACCACGCACATCTTCGTGTCTCATAGGCATGTGATGGTTTTTACCAATGAAAATTCCAAATGAAGTTTCACCAGAAAACTGTATTTTCGCGCCCTATCTTTTAAGCACCCGCTGGGGCTCTTGGACGGCCTTGGGGCTGGCGAATATATTTGCACAGGTAAAACACACAGGTTGAACATTCTTTTTGCGCGGGTAAAATGAAGACAAGAAATGCGGAGTACCACAGAGGATGCATGTACCTGACAAAAGAAACAGCGACAGCAGGAAAAATAAGAGAAAAGTAGCTACTGATGAAACGTAGCTTTCCCTGAATGCGCGCTTGTCACACGCTAAGCAGACCACATAAAATATCACTGTCAACGCTAGCCACGCCACTCGCAGCATTCTCATCACGACGAAGAATGCAACTGCTGCAAGTGCTTCGTCTACCGCCACAATCGCCAAGAGAGCTGCCCGCACAGGGTAGCCATGGCGAGGACGCTAGAAGCCAGAGTTTCGTACAGTTGAAAGAGCAGCGAAGCCGGTGCATTGAGAGAACACCATCGATCGCACCGCCGAAGTGAAAGTTTGTGGGAAAGAACCAGTAGTTTCTTAAAAAAAACAGTATCATTGATCAATAAGAAGTACACTATAGCCGTGCTGATAGCACGCATCTGTAACTTTTTTTTTTCTCCCGTATGTGAAAGTATGGACCCATAAACGCGTGATATGATGGAGTGACGCGATCAAGGGGGATTTTTCACCCTACTCTATTGACAGTTCCTTTATACATTTTGCAGCCTAATACACTGATAGTTATCTTTTTCAGAGGCTACTGTAGCCCTGATAGGCAGTCGAGTACCTTACCACAAACCACATTTCGCTTGAAACTGACAGCGAAAATTTTGGCAGACCAAGTAGCTTGGCAATCGGTGTTATGCGAAGCGTGTGGATGGAACGGTTCCATACTGTGTTGTAAATTTTTATTGAGTGAAACGTCACGAAGTAGCCCTAAAATTATGTCGCAAACGCATTCACAAAGATACGTTAAACAGACAAATATGCTTTAGATAGCCTTTTTTTACAGTTGCGTAATGATGCCAACGGCAATATGGATATTAGCAAGAACAGAAGCGGTAAGCTGATATGAAGCGCTAGTGCTTGCTGAGATAGTAGCCCAGGGCACTGCTACATAAGTCAACTTCAACGGATGGCGTGTAACTACAATTGACACTAACCTGACGTGACAGCTGTACATACGCATTGTTTATAAAATTGGATAGCCATCACTGCAACCCCAATCGACGTTTCACGAGCATTAGAGTACATAAGAAAAGTATATAGTCCCGACACCTAGCGCAACTATGTGGTAGAATATGTATTGACACACAGAATGCTGGGATTGAACTCCTATTGGGACCCTCAAATTTATTCTCTGCATTCGTCCGGTAAACGCTGTCGATGTCAGATTTTTCCTAACGCGCACTCGTTAAAATTACCCATGTTTGTTCTAGCTCTTTCTGCGTCGATATAAACTGCCAATCACCTGTGGCTGTTTAAACAAACATATCACACGTTTAATTACACATATATACCCTAGGAAGTGAAAGGAAGGAACACCGCTAATGTAGCTCAGAGGTAAAGCATCGGACACGTTATCCGAAGGTCGCAGGCTAGGATCCGGCCGTTGACAGGTTATCTTTTCGTCCACTTTTTTTCTTAACGTTAACAATGCAATTATTTCCAGTAGCATTCTCTATACTTTCCCTGACATTATTACCTGTTAGTTATCGTTTATATTGCGCCTAACAAAAAAAGAAGCCCTTGAATTTACACTTTCTTTTGCACGTGTACCTGTGGCACATACCCGCCCGCCGGTATGGACTGACATTATTACCTGTTAGTTATCGTTTATATTGCGTCTAACAAAAAAAGAAGCCCTTGAATTTACACTTTCTTTTGCACGTGTACCTGTGGCACATACCCGCCCGCCGGTATGGACTACACGGCTGGTGGAAAGGGTTTGACAACGTACACGACGAAATTGTGACATTACTTATGACGTGACCAGCGAGTCATTGTCATCAAACCATCTTAATCTACGATACTTTTTTTTCTGTACCCCAGGTTAAGGTGGTCATCACGCGAGCACCCTTACGTAGGTGGCTTGATAGATAGATAGATAGATAGATAGATAGATAGATAGATAGATAGATAGATAGATAGATAGATAGATAGATAGATAGATAGATAGATAGATAGATAGATAGATAGATAGATAGATAGATAGATAGATAGATAGATAGATAGATAGATAGATAGATAGATAGATAGATAGATAGATAGATTAGATAGATAGATAGATAGATAGATAGATAGATAGATAGATAGATAGATAGATAGATAGATAGATAGATAGATAGATAGATAGATAGATAGATAGATAGATAGATAGATAGATAGATAGATAGATAGATAGATAGATAGATAGATAGATAGATAGATAGATAGATAGATAGATAGATGATAGATAGATAGATAGATAGATAGATAGATAGATAGATAGATAGATAGATAGATAGATAGATAGATAGATAGATAGATAGATAGATAAAGTGCCTGCAGTACGAAAAGAAATGCTTCGCATTTAAAATACACTATGAAGGCGTTAAATCAGACAAGGAATCACGTTAAACAATGTAGTATAGCACGGCGGAAGGGCAAAATGACAACCAGTCATCACACACAGCTAATCGCGCAATAAGTGTATTGTTTAACGCTTTCGACCACCTACAAAGGGCTCAGTCTGAAATCACCATCGTCATCAGCAATATGCAGCACCAACAAAGTGTTCATAATACCTTGCAAATATCTAGCGGCGACCCCGATTATGCGCAGAAAGACGAATAATAGAGTATTATGTGATTTCGTGCGTTACAAAAATCACGATTGATGGCGTAGTGGATACCTTGTGGTCAGCCAAAACAATTAGCCATGCCCTAAGACAGAGCTGCAGTCAGAATTTACCTTAGGTAATATCGCAGTTATCGGTGGATGAATGGATGGATGCAAAACTTTAATGTTCATCCTCAGCAGAAGCTCGCTAAGGCGTGGGTCGTGTGTCCCCTATGTATGTAGTAGTAGTAGTAGTAGTAGTAGTAGTAGTAGTAGTAGGTAGCCACCTCTTGTTTAGTCCTCGGAATGTCCGCTGGATGGTAGTATTTGTATATGATGAATATATGATTATAAGACTCGACATTGTGACACTTATAGTGTTCACAAGATGGATGGAAGGACCAACAGACAGGTAAACAGACAGACAGAGAGGCAGATGGTGGACGGACGGACGGACGGACGGACGGACGGACGGACGGACGGACGGACAGACAGACAGACAGACAGACAGACAGACAGACAGACAGACAGACAGACAGACAGACAGACAGACAGACAGACAGACAGACAGATGAACAGGTGGACATACGGATGTACAGACAGACAGACAGACAGACAGACAGACAGACAGACAGACAGACAGGTGGACATACGGATGGGCAGGCAGATGAATGGACGAACGCACAGACAGATGGATAGACGCACGGACGGACGTACTGACAGATGGACGGACAGAAACAACAACGAGCAGGCGGAAGAATGCCCGGACGAGCTGATCGACGCTTCGCCCCACTCATCATTCACTCCGTGGATATGCTGTGACTTTTTTCGCCTTCGATGTATGATAGTTTTGTTTGTTTTTGAGAAATAAAAGAACAAAGTAAGTATTAGTGTTTTTTTTTTTCGTCTCTGCCTGACTGACATTGCGGCGATGTAGGGGATGCTGGCTTCAAATAAAGTACTGAATCTTAGAGTTTAAAACCCCATCACGTAGTTTCAACGACTTTTCGTACTTATTTATATGTCCAGTGCACCCACCATCAGTGTATTTTGCAGCAAACCGTCGATAAAGCAGAAGCTATGCCACAAATCCATGATGAGAAATAAGCAGAGTTGCAGCGAACGCCTTGAAACTGATTGACTTTTTTATTCTTCTTCTTAATTTAAGCTACATACCTGAAGACAACACATATCTGTTGCTTCACATGTCGATATTACTCTTCTGCGTTTTACTGTAAGTGAACACATTACACTGATTCATAATAATTAATCAGTTTACCAATATTTAGTGCTAGTTTGAAAGTTATCGAAAGTCGTACCATTAGGCATAAAAGCTATAATGAAAAGTAATCGTGATAATTCACTACGTGATGTTCTTACCAAGTAGCAGGTGAGCAAAAAATCTTGTTGAAGGCGTTGGGGATCTCATATTGCTTCGTTTTCAAACTAAATCTCTGCTGAAAATTCAGTAGTTCATTCGTTTATATAAAACACTGAAAATTTAAAATACCAGATGTAAACAACTCAGAAGGCTGAGTATTATCACTGTTTTATCAAAATTTACAAGTTTTTTTTTTCTAAAATGCATTTACCGTGCTTCAGAGTTTTAGCAGTTAAACCCTATTCTAATCTCACTAGGCTTAGCATACGACTGATCAAAGGCCCAAATGGCACGCACGTCTTTTTTTATTTTCTTATTTCTTCGTTTAGCTTTAAGTAGAAAAAGTTCGTGTGCGAAGAAAAATACAAAACCTGAACGTTTCGTACCATTCGTAAGGTTAAAACTTGTAGCGCACTTACAATCACTTGCTCACATATATTGCGACTGGTCATTTCCAACGATGAGTGCATAGCCCTAATGAGAATATTAAGGTATATAAATAAATATTTTATTAGAGTTCCACGTCCCTTCAGTCTGATCCTGTTCTTTCATACATAAAATAAACTCTTCTGCAAACACTGTAAGGCCCTTTAAACCTCTTATTATTGTCAGCTAGACAGCAAGATGCCCCCAGTGTTCTCTTTTTAAGGAGGTAATGATCCGATTGTTTATGTCGCCATCGAATTACCTTGGTATCGGTGTTTATTGCCTAAGGGAATGATTTCCCCAAAAATTCTCAAAAAATTACCGCCTGAGCATTCCATGCAAGTGGTCAACCAGCCAAAGCTTAAGCGTGCATCCCCAGAGTTTAGCAGCGGTTCATTTAACCAGACGCCGCATTGAAGCCTTCCACAGTTACGGGTAGCATGCCCGTGCTCTTTAATGAGGTTAGACGCACGGTTGGCTTGGTTTACAACAGTGTTTATTTCACATGCCGCGAATTGTGCCTCGCAAGATCAGGGTCATGGAGGAGTGTAATGAGCGGTTCAATGCGCTTCGCAATGCGTTAATCACAGTGGTTCTTCTCGAACCACAAGTGGTAAATAAAATCGCAACCGAAGCCAATGTGTAGCTATATAAACTTCCACTGAAAGCGTTCGTTCGGCCCGGTGAACACGCTCCCGCGATCGTCACGTTGACGCTGTCGTACCCGCAACGGCTCTTATTCGACCCGGTGAAAAGTCGAGCACTTTACATCGCGAGTTAACTCGGCGGCGGGATTGGCAGGATCAGCCTGCAACCGGTGCTTGCATTCCCGCTCGCGATTTAGCATGGCTCGAAACGCTGCCAGATCACCGGTACGCAGTTCCTGCTGGCGCTCGGCCTATCAGGCCTGTTTTTGTGCTCGGACTGCACCATCAGCCCGGCGAATGCGAGCTCTCTCACGTTTCCATTGTCGGCACTTTTCCGAAGTTGTCCGTGGCTTACCCATGTTAAAGCTTTCTGTAAAAATTGGTGTGCGCCTGCTCGACGCCCAGGTTACGACAGGGTGGACGACGTCACTCACAGCTCAGCTAACGGTGCGCTTACTTGGATTCGATGCTGAGAGCACAGCCAATGGAGACCACTCGTGATACCGATGCCGAACGGCTTTTCGTTTCTTTTAGCCATATACAGCTTTCGCATTGAAATGAATCAAGAACAATGGGTGCTACCAAGGTCTCTTGCGCTCCGTTATTTTATCTCTCGTCTATCGTTCCGATGAAGGCGCTGGAATTTAAGCAAGAAGAGAGAGCACGGGGAACAAGTGACGTCAGCGCACGTCTTGAAACCTGAACGCCCTCTGCTGTTGGTATTTTTGGTGTGCGAGAGTGGTTCACTGTGTTTTGTTAGCAGGCTTGAGCTCTGTGCCAGCACGTGGTGGAACCCTGTAGCAAGAAGCGCATCGGATCCAAATACCACCTTTATTATTTTATTTATTTCAGAAGTGCTGCCAGCCTCTCACATGAGGCCTTAGACAGGGGTGAGTGATACAAAAAAGGAAACAAATATGAAGATACAACAGGAAAGGAAACACGTCACGTAAAGCTACACCATTAAGAACTAGTGCATCAAAGTAAAACGCCAGTACTTTCACAATTGTAGTGGTTTACGCGTACAAGTACAAAAAAAAACTATTATGACTAACAGCTGCTTATACAGAACTAAAAAACAAATATCATATAACGGTTCAAACATCGGCAACATTTCAAAAATACAACGCATTGATATGAAAAAAGTGATAAAAGTTTAACATAAATGGAAGCCTGTTCAGGATGCGCAGTGGAAAAATGGAGGGCGAAGCGCAAAGAAAGATCAAAGTCAAGTATGTTGCTGGTGTTTAAGTGTTTCCATGAACAACTGAATGGTTTCGCAGTTCACCAGATCGCCAGAAAGAACATTCCAATTAGTGACAGTGCACGGAAAAAAGGCTTTTGTTTGACAGCAATACTCCTTCAGTTTTTTTTTTTTGGATGCTCGGAACGAGTTGATCGTCGGTGAACTGTTTTTATGTACGCGTGCTTGTCCATGCGTAGCTTGTCGTGGTAAAGTAGAAACATGTACTTAAATCGATCGTGTTGCCGTCTTGCCTGCAAGGTATCCAAGTCAGCTTTTTTTACCAGTTCACTGGGTGACGTCGGAGTGCTGTAGCGATTATGTACAAATCGGATTGCTTTTCTTTGAATCATTTCAAGTATTTTAATATTTACTTGGCTATGAGGGTCCCAAACCACAGATGAATACTCGAGGATCGGACGGATAAAGGTTTTATACGCAATTAATTTTAATTTTGGGGCATCTATGCACAGGTGGAAACTCCACGAAAGAACTAAATTGAACATCCTCATAAGGAAAAGCATCAAGAAAGTTCTTGGCATTCCTATGCGCACAAGCACTGAGAACCTTTTGAAACTTGGAGTCCACAACACGCTTGAAGAAGTTATCGAGGCTCAACAAACGGCACAGGTTGTCAGGCTTTCGATCACACCAGCGGGGAAAAAGATTCTGATTGACACTGGAGTCAACCCCCTGACGCTCGAAAATACGCCACTCGATGATTATATACGCTCTCGCATCAAAGTATGCCCCCTTCCACTAAATATGCATCCACAGTACAACGCGGGCAGGCGTGTCGCTCGAGCCTCCTTTCGTTTAGCTCAAGCTCACAAACAATCGTCTGTTTCATGCTTTGTTGATGCCGCCCAGTATGGCGTTTCCGCTCGCTTTGAGGTGGTATCCTTAGATACTAAGGATCAGATTTTATCCTCGGCGTCGGTTCGAACCCCTTCTTCTTACAAAGCAGAACAGATGGCCATTGCACTAGCACTCCTTGATCCACAAAGGGCTGATATTTATACGGACTCTAAATCCGCTGCTAGGGCATTCGCTTCTGGTTCCGTGTGCAAGGAAGCTTTGAGAATTCTCGCTCACAAGGAACTCACCCACCACACAATTATTTGGTTCCCTGCTCACCTTGGCTTGAGGGTCGGGGGCCTTCCCAATGTCAACGAGCTAGCCCACTCCAAGGCGCGAGGCTTCACTTACCGCGCCGGGACTTGTGCTTCTCAGACAGAGGAGTCAGCCAGCAGCCTTCATTTTAGGGACATTTTGACTACCTTCAACGAGATCACGAAGCATTATCAATTAGGCCGTAGGTCATTTCCATTGCCACACGAAAAGTTGTCTAGGCCACAGGCAATCTCTCTTCGCATGCTTCAGACGGGAACATACCCTAGCCTCGTAACCTATAGCCATTACTCCGATATTTCAGAACTTTGTCCAGACTGCCAGAATCGCAGTGATTTTAACCACATGCCCTGGAGGTGCGCCTCCTTACAAAGCAAAAAATGAAGAATTTTCTGAGAACTCCTTTCATTTAATGCTCACGAGTCCGGTTCTCATACAACAACTCAAGGCTGTCCAGAAGGCTCACGATGCGGTGGTGAGGCTGGGCTTCCCCGTCCCAACGTGAGAGCGGCCCGCGATCCTACCCCTATAAAACGGGGGTGGAATCCTTCAGGACCCCAATAAAAGTTTTTCATCCATCCATTCATTGGGGTAGATTTGCGCAAAGAACGTCTTAGAAATGCTAGTTTCTGTAAAGCTTTCTTTTCAATGTAGGCAACATGCTCATTCCACCTAAAATATGCACTTAATACAACCCCCAAGTATTTATAAGTTTCCACAAACGATATTTTTGACAATAATGGAATATGAGTGTTTCAAAGGAAGCAGCTTGCGCGTAACGGTCATAGCTACCGTTTTCTTTTCAATAATCTTCATTTGCCACACTGCACACCAAGAAGATATTTTTCTTAACGCTGCGTTTAAAACAACCTGGTCGTCTGCACTACGTATTTCCTGATAAAGAATGCAATCATCTGCAAATAACTTAATAGAAACCGGGATATCATTGGCAATGTCGTCTATAAAAATTTAAAAAAGAACTGGCCCAAGCACAGAGCCCTGAGGGATTCCCGATTTCACCGGTCGTGAATCAGACTGGACGTTATCTATAGAAACTATTTGATTTCGAAAAGAAAGGTAGGCCTCAATCCATGAAGTTAATGTACTGTTTTTTAGTATAGTTTTAAGTTTCGCGAGAAGTTTTGGATGCGACACGCGATCAAATGCTTTTTCGAAGTCTAGGAAAATCATGTCAACCTGGCCTTGCCTATCTAGAATAGCTGCAATGTCATGAACGGTTTCCAACAGTTGTGTGACGGTTGAGAATCCTTTTCGAAAGCCGTGTTGTCAATCATTGATTAAAATATTTTCCTCGACAAAAACTGAGAGATGCTTGAATACAATATGTTCTAATACCTTCGCACATGAGCAAAGAAGGGAAATCAGTCTATAGGCGAAGACGAGAGAAGTGTTAGGTGATTTGGGTATAGGGATAATTTTCCCGAATTTCCAGTCATCTGGAAGCGCGCGCTGTGACAGTGACTTCTGAAAAATGATTCACAAAAACTTCGAGCACCATTCAGCATACCTCACAAGAAACGCGTTAGGTATACTATCAATACCAGGTGTCTTTTTGGGATCTATGTTAAAAAGCAGAGACAAGATTCCTTCCTCAGATATTGTAAGGTCACTTATTGGTGGGATATCATGAAGCGTTTTTGAACATGGCTTACTTCCATCGTCATCAGTAAACACTGAACAAAAAACGTGTTAAATGATTCTGCAATAGTTTATTTATTAGTTACGATAGTCCCACTTACACATATATTTTGAAAATGCTTCTTGTTTGGGGCGAAATACTGCCAGAATTTCGCTGGGGATGACAGCAAGAAGTTTTCTAAAGTGACGTTATAGTACTGATCTTTTGCTTCCTTGATACTGTCTTTTAATTCTTTACGCACGTTACTGAGTTTAAGCATGGTCGACGGAGTGGGGTTCTGACGATGCTGTTTTCTTATCCGGTTTGCCTTTCGCCCCAAACGAACAACTGGCATAGCAATCCATGGGCTAACATTTTTTTATTATTTTCACTTTTTCTGGCACAAAGTGATGAACGCACTGCGACACAAGATTTTTGAAGAAACACCAAAGGTTGTTAATAGTACAAGTACTACATTCAGAAAGTAAAGTGAATCGAGAAAAATGCAAGTCTAATGTGTCCAGTATTTCTACGTCTTTTGCGCGCGAGAAGACAGACACCGCGCGTTCTTCCCTCTTGCCTTTTGGAACGTCATTAGGATTAATGCACATGTAAACCAATTTGTGATCGGTTATTCCACCAAGCACATTGGTGTCTGCCACACGACGCAGCATGCTGTTGCTAACGAAAAAAAGATCCAGAGTTGTAGCAGTAGCATTTTGTACGCGGGTTGGTTGCTTAACTAGTTGAGTTAAATCATGAAAAAGGACTATATCGACTAAACTTTTCGCTGCATTTGAAGATGGTACAGGAAAATCAGTATCCCATATAACTGAAGGAACGTTGAAATCACCGCCAACTATTATATTACTAGAGCAACTGTGGACCATGCAAAGAAATTCATTAAGGATATAGTGCGAGAAGCAGGTGGCTGTACGGGCGCAGAGCCGTTCAGTGATGTAGGTTCCCCCCTGATGATGTCACGCAAGGGCACTCCCGAAGACTATGTAGGGCGCGGTGTAGGAGGTGTGAAGCCCATAGACCACAATTCTTCGCGTATAATGTCCCGGACGAGTTCACACAGATAGATGGCCATGAGACGTGGAGTGGTGGTCGCCAAAGCCCGGTTGGAGACGAATACAGTCCAGCGCATCAAGCCGCTCGCATGTCGTCACTATATCAGTGATGGTAGCGGGGTTTTGCACAGCGAGTACATTAAAGGCAACAGGTCCAGTGCCTTTAAATATGTCGCGCACTTTGTCCGATTCCGGCATGGATTGATTGACAAGCCGGCACAGTGCGAGGACATCCTCGTTGTATGAAGTGTACGATTCGCTGGGATGGTGTCGGCGAGTTTCGAGTGTCCTCTTCGCGACGGCAGATCGAATGGCCAGTGTCCCAAAAACGTGTCGCAGCTGCTGCTGGAAGGAAGCCCAGTCGGGTAAGTCAATGACGTGGTTAAAACACCACGTCTTCGCGACACGGGTCAAATAAAAAGGGACATAACGCAGTTTGGCGGCCTCTTCCCACTGATTAGCGGCACTTACGCGGTCGTAGTCATTGAGCCAGTCTTCTACGTCTTCCCCACGAAAACCAGTGAAGAGCGGGGGTCCCCGCTGATGTCCGTGTATGTAAACAGGAGGGGCAGCTTGCGGCGGTGCGTGGTTGATGACATCAGCGCCGGCAGGCTCGGTCTGGGACATGCTGCCTGACAGTTGGCGCAAGCGGTGGCCTGAACGAAGCTCCAGGGAGTATAGCGGGCTGCGGGAGGTCAGAGGACCAAAAATCCATCTCCACCACGTATGAAGTTTTGGTAGCCTTGGTTGCGACAGCGTTTATTTGAGGAAAGCCCTCGCAAAACGAACGGGCAGAGCAAGTACACAGACGATCACGATGATGATGACACAGAGTGGCCATGAGGACAAACAGACAAGCAGATGATGATGATTATGATCATGCAGGGATGAGAACGATGTAACAAACTCCCAGAATACATACATACATACATGCATACATACATACATACACACACATACATACATACATACATACATACATACATACATACTACATACATACATACATACATACATACATACATACATACATACATACATACATACATACATACATACATACATACATACATACATACATACATACATACATACATCATACATACATACATACATACATACATACATACATACATACATTCATACATACATACATACATACATACATACATACATACATACATACATACATACATACATACATACATACATACATACATACATACATACATACATACATACATACATACATACATACATACATACATACATACATACATACATACATACATACATACACACATACATACATACATACATACATACATAAAAGTGATGGAAAGACCCATGCCATAAGGAGCTTCGCCCCTAAAAGCCACAGGTGTATCAAACTAATCTGGCATTAGTCACTCTGGTATCCCTCATAACAACGTCTTAGCTCAGGCCATACTTCTTGAAGTATAATTGGTAGTTGTTGTTTTTTTTCAAATTTGCTTATTTCAGAGTGTTAGAACAACGTGCTCTTTAAGCTTACTCGCTTTTAAGTCAATACGTCAAAGAGCGCCACTGGGCAAGCAGGATTCTCGCTAGCGAGCCTTCCGGCAGCGTTTTTGCTGGGCGACTGAGGCATTGTAGGTTTTTCGTTTTATATATGTGGCTGCGAGTGGATTTTCTTTTTCACAGAAGCGTGGCTTCTTAGGCCAGCACTATTTCATTGCCTATGCCACTGGATGAAGCTCCCAGCACTGGCCAAGCACACCGAGCGAAACAACAACAGGTGCACGCCCCCTACGAGTGCTGGCGCCGCAGCAGATGGCACGCACTGCGCCGCGACACGTTAAAGTATTGCTTGGCCCTGTCCTCCGCCCAGTAGTTGGTTGAGGCGCTTCGCGTGCCGCAAACGCTTCCCCCCCCCCCCCCTGCTTCACACTTAACAGAAAGTGAGCAGAAGGATCTCGCACGCAGCCGTACTACTGTACAAGCAAAAAAATTGGCAGCATATCCACGAAGCGAATGGTGGAGAGTGGGGTGAAGCATTCGTCCTTTCATTCGTTCTTGCTACGTCCGTCCATGCGTCCGCCTGTGTGACCGTCTATGCGTCCATGTACACGTCAGTGCGTGCGTCTGTTCGTGCGTCCGTCCCTGCATCAGTTCATGCCTCCATCCATGCATCTGTCTATGTGTCCGTTCGTCCGTCTATTCAACACTCCAAGTACCACCATCTCGCATCTTTTCATCATCTATTCCCCATATAGAAGCACCGCCATCCAGCGGACATTCCAAGGACTAAACGAGAAGTGGCACACGCACACTTTCTTACGGGGTGATTCCACGAGAGATCGACACGGGTCCAAAAGTTGATATTTAGATTTCATTGAGTATTTTATATTTCGTGTACCTCTCACCAAGTAGCCCGAAAGTCAACTTCGTTTTATTATTAACGGCATAACTTACGAGAAAAAAATATCAAACTACACCTACACGGAGGCACCAACTTCGTCACCTGTCATTTTCGAAAATTGCAGATGCTATAAAAAGACATATGTCTTTGTTTCAAGGAAGGTATTTTTTACCTGAAATGCATGTCTAATGAAGAATTAATTCATGCGGTTTCAAGTTTGTGGACCTTAATAAAATAGCTTTTAAAAATGTCTAATTTTGTGACAGTTTAAATTAGGTTATGTATTCCCCAATTTTTTCTCCGGAAGTAATGCAAGTAGCGTTTTCAAACTTGACACGTTTGAAGGATATAGTGTTAATTAGGTGCATAAATGATTGTTGCCTTAGGGCAAATGTAATTTTTTATATATTGCCTCAAAATTCTCATATTGGCAAAAGTGTACTTCGCTGAAATTTGAATAATAAAAAAATCCCATCTTCAATTTTTCTTAAAATCTCGTAAATAGACAACCGAAGGCCATCATACAGTAATACAGAAAAACATGTTGCATTATTCTGTTTTTAGCGACAATATTCGTGGTACAAATGAGAGCTTTTCGAGAATGCGCTGATAAGTTGAGAAATCTAGAAACCGGAACGGAAAAGTGGCAATGATCTTGAAACGCGAGTGAACGTGACCGAATTTGGGGAAGAAAGGCTGTTGTAGCACTGTGACAAATATGTACCCATGAAGGCGTATTTATGCTCTTGATAACACAGCTCTAATGCAGGAAATCTTCGACATTGTAACTCAGTTGCAAAACATCTGTCTATATTTGCAGATAAACTCAAACATGAAAATGTTCCAACGAAAGTGTTGGGTCTCGCTAGAAAAAGCATATGCGCTTGAAGTACCCTCACCGGTATTTTGGTGGTGACTGCGTGAAAGAAGAGAAGCGCTCAAAATGGCTGCATCTTTTGCAGATCACATTTAGCAGTACGCGACGCTAACAAAACACGAACACGATCAGTGCCCTCAGTTGTGCTTAGCCAAACATGCCAAGAACGTAAGCCTGGAACTCGTGGCAACAATTTCCACTGGCTCTTCTTAAACTGACGGAATGATTCTAGCTCGTCTGCATTTGCACACAGCAGCTTGACATTCTTCAGCTTCGCGCTCATTTGCGCCACCATTTGGGATGCTGACATAATCACAGCTGAGCTTGCCGCTCTGAGGTTGTAGAGCGTAGCCTGATGCTTTAGTAGGCCACCAATGCCAACGCAAGAGTGTTTGCCATGTCCTGTGGCCGAAAAAAATCCACTTTGTAGATATATGATCTTTCTGGCATATCTCGAAAACTGGTAGTTGTTTTTGAAGTGACTGCATGCACCATCAGGAACAAAAGTAACATGCGTGTCAGGCTTAAGTTGTTCCTTCATATCGTTGTGGATTATTTGTAGAGAAAAACAGGCAGGTGCAGCATCATGGTATGTGTCATCACTGATGACAGCAAAACTTTGAATTGATTGCTTCCTTGTGACTACACGCGTGAATATAGACACCTGTCTCTTGTGCCAGTGATACAACTGTACCTCATTCGGTAAAATGGCTGTCCAATTTTAGGCAAAATCAAAGTGAAAAGTGCAAGATTCTTTTTCTTGGTTCTCTTTCGCCTGGCGTATTGCTGATTCTTGAATGTATCTTTTGTAATCATGGGTAATCCATTTCACGAACCATAGACTTAGCTTTCGCAGAAAAACACTTGCCTGGGCTGTTTTTTTTTTTTTTTTTACTAGATCGCCATTTTCCCATACTGCATAGGCTACCTCAATATCTTCAGCGATTCTTAAACATGTGGCTGTCAGAGCGTCCTCCTTTGCACAATATTCACAATGGCCTAAAAAACAATCACTTGTAGGAGAGCTGCAAAGACGTAGTTCTTTCAAGAAGTGCGTCGTGTAGGCACGATCGGTGACGTCTTGTAGGGCAAAAACACACTCCATGGCATTAGCACAGTATATACAAAGGCACACTTCTTGGTGTGGTGCAAGGAGAACCTACTTTGGCCTCAGTGAATAAAACTTTGAGAACCCAATAGACGTGTTCGGATTAACCTCTCTAAAGAGACGGTAAGCCTCTCGCACAGAACGGGTCGTAAACCTTTCCGAAACAAGCTCCTTTTTTTCCGTCAATGATAACAGATACTACATCTTTTTTGTTGGGACTCTGCCGAGAGCAGCTATACTCATCTTTGGAGTAGTAAGCCATAGCTGCCTGGACGTCCATTCGGTTCAGCCGTGTCCTTTTTACCGCATTTGGTGCTAACCATATCCCGTGTTTTGCGCGCCAGCATTGGGATCTGTATATCATGTAAACTGACAAGTTTGGTATAAGCGCTTGGAGTTTTCGGCGCTCTATATCGCTCGGCAACAGTGTCAACAAACGCATGCGCTCTTGATACGAAGAACACGCTTCATAGGCTTGCTAGAAGTTCTTGAACCACTGGGCACACACTGCATTTTAGATCTGATGGTTGAAAGTGGCGGTTACACACGTTACGGTGGCATTTTACGGTTACTGTAGAATTGCTGCTAAGTTGTCTTGGCTCTGCATGAACTTTGCTATTTTGCGCATGCAGCTTCTCCTGTCGCATATGTGACAATGCTTCAGGCGTGTTTACGCACCGCTCTTGACTTCTGCCTTTTTCTTCTTCCGGCATAAACTCATCAGCTGTTTCAGCTGAGAAGCCATTAGACGAAGACAGCATATCTCTGAGGCGTCTGAAGCAGTTCTGGCAGACGTGGTCGTTGTTATGTGCATGGCGGGCAGCTTTTGGCAAAAGCTTCTAGAGGGCAAACAGGCCGATGTCTTCGACCTTGCGGAAGTTTCTTTGATAAGGTATTTTCATTTTATGCAACACGGGCTAATCTGAACAAAAAACTCTATCCCCGCTGAAGGGGTCAGCCATCGCCACGCTCCTTGAGGCTCAAATTACTGGCAATGCAACTATGCGTGAAACCAGGAGCACGAAAGTGATCTATCTGTCGTCTGTTCCTATGTCTCTCACCTTTATTGAGAGCAGACGTAAAACAGCGTGCGCAAGTATCCACAGTGCGAATGCAAAACTGAAGTATAGTGCGTTAAACTGAATTTCACAATGTTTTTGTCAATAAAATTATGGGAGGCGTAATATTTCTCCCTACTTTGAACCAAAAGATCTAAAGCATTGCCTCCGAGAGGCGGAGCACAGCAATTCATCTGTAGAGCAGACGACAGATGACAACTTGCCCTAAAGCGTGTTCTTCAGTCTAATGGGGCAGTGTTCGTGCCCCAAATGATAAAAATTTGTTATGAATCGTTTATGAACTCATTCAACATTCAATTCTCTTACACAACGTGTTGCAAACATATGGCCGTCACAGCAGCTCCCTCTGTGTGTCCGTAATGGAGAGGAACCACATATTAGAAGTCTCAGTGCTCTACGTATAAGAGTGAATTCAGATATTATAGAATATCGCGTTCAAAATAGTTACCCCTATCTGCTAAAACAGCCTTTCTTCTCCAAATGCGGTCACGTTTACTCGCGTTTACTGCACATATCTACCTATACCTTTAGCAATTTTGGTTCTAGGAGGGTCAGAGTGGTGTCTATTTGTTCGTGAAGATACAAGGAGTTCAACCGCTACAAATACTGCTATTAAGAACGAAAATTTTAAATTTTAGGAGTGAAAAACAGTGTGAATCTGTGAAAACAACAACAGTCGGACCACGTGTTTTTTACGATCACTTGTAGCTTCGTTAATATTCTACCGGGAAACTTCTTACTTATAAAGTTGAAAGTCATTAGGGTAGACCTGACGCTATTGAAGTTTGATCAGGCTAGGTTTAGTAGTTCCAGAGTTATTCCGCAATCAAAATTAAGCCTAATCACTAAAAAGATTAAATTGGTAATATCACCTCGCAAACGCATTTAGATTTTGTCCGCTTAATATAATAATAAACCGCACCCCATAGGCTACCAGGAGGTCCAATTCTGTACACTGTAGGCCCTTAATTAAGGTGGTAATCAGCAAAAAGCTCATTTCATTAAAACAAATTTTCAAAAGGAGCTACAAACGCCACCGAAAAATTGCTAATATCTTTTTTTCGAACACAAAAGTCCGGTTTTTTTCGTGTAAAAATAATTTTGATAGCTTAAGGTAACCGGAAGATACAGAGTTAGAAAGAATATAACAAAAACCGCTAATAAACGTGTGGCGCCCGCGTCTTCCTTCGCTCAGAGGAGGAGGGTGGCTCACTGCTCGGAAGAAAGGTACGCCCGTCAGATGAAAGTCTTGAACCACGTGTTTTTTTTCCCTTGCGATCGCTTTTAACTTTGCTAATAACCTACCGGGAAACTTCTAACTCATACAGTACAAAGCCCTAATTGTAGACCTGTCGCCGCTCAGGGTTCATCAGGACAGGAGTAATAGTACCGGAACTATTTCATGACCAAAATTAAGCCTAATCACTAAAAAGATTAATTTGGTAACATCACCTCACAAACGAATTTAAATTTTGTCCGCTTAATATAGTAATAAACAGCACCCCATAGGCTAATCGGAGGCCCAACTCCGTACTCTCTAGACCCTTAATTAAAGGGGTAATCAGCAGAAATCTCATTTCATTAAAACATTTTTTATAAAAATAACCACAAACTTGACTGATACACCGCAGAAATCTACATTTAGAACATAACAATCCGGGTGCGGCGATGGCGTAGTGGTTAGAGCATCCGCCTCGCATGCAAGAGGTCCGTGGTTCAAATGCCGGTGCCGCGCAGTTCCCAACCGGAAAAAAAAATCCGCGTGTTGACGGAACTGCATTAAGAGGCCTGGGGTGCGGCCTCACCGGTAACCACCGCCGGGAACGCACTCCCTCACCAGAGAAGGATTGGCCACCCTGGTGCAGTACTTGGCCACTACCTCGCACATGCATACGTCAAATAACTCACGGCCCTCAGTTCCCAGCAGCTGCGAAGCAACTGACCACGGCGGCGGTCAGATCTACAACGCAGCAGAGGGTGCTAACAATCTCTGGACTACAGGCCGCCATTGAAACCTGAACTTGGCAACGTTTAACGCTAGAACCTTATCTAGTGAGGGAAGTCTAGCTGTACTATTCGTGGAGCTAGAGGGTGTTAAATGAGATATAATAGGGCTCAGTGAGGTTAGGTGGACAGATGAGGCCTATACTGTGCTTCAGAATGGGCACGTCCTTTGCTATCGGGGCTTGGCAGACAGAAGACAACTGGGAGTGGGGTTCCTAATTCACAGAAACATAGCTGGCAAGATACAGGAATACTATAGCGTTCATGTAAGGGTGGCAGGTATTGTAATTAAACTGAATAAAAGATACAAGGTGAAGGTGGTACAGGCTTACGCGCCTACATCCAGCCATGATGACGCTTCAGTTAAAAGCTTCTATGAAGACGTGGAATCGGCAATGAGTGAGGTAAAAACACAGTATACTATAGTGATGGGCGACTTTAATGCAAAGGTAGGGAAGTAGCAGGCTGGAGACCAGGCAGTAGGAGATTATGCCATCGGCACTAGAAACGCCAGAGGAGAGCTACTAGTAGAATTCGCAGAACGCAATAATTTGCGGATTTTGAATACCTTCTACCGAAAACGAGGAAACCGCAAGTGGACATGGAGAAGCCCTAATAGCGAAAATAAGAACGAAATAGACTTTACAACGACTGCACACCCAGGAATCGTGCAGGATGTGGAAGTGGTTGGCTAGGTACGATGAAGTGACCATCGATAGGTACGGTCTCGAATTCGCCTAGACTTGAAGAAGGAACAACAGAAACTGATACGTAAGAAGCCAATCAATGAGCTAGCACTGAGAAGGAAAGTACAGGAATTCAGAGTGTCGCAGCAGAACAGGTACTCGGCTCTTAGTAAGAAAACCAACCTTAGCGCAGAAACAATGAATGATAATCTGACGAGTATCATTACGGAGTGTGCAGTGGAAGTTGGAGGCAGGGTAGTTAGACAGGACACTGCCAAGCTTTCCCAGGAAACGAAGAACCTAATTAAGAAGCGGCCAAGCATGAAATTGTCAAGTACAACAGACAAAATAGAACTGGCAGAGCTTTCGAAGTTGATTAATAGACGTAAAGTATGCGATGTAAGAAGGTATAACATGGAGAGAATTGAACACGCTCTGAAAAACGGAGGAAGCGTCAAAGCAGTGAAGAGGAAACTTGGGATAGGCAAAAGTCGGATGTATGCACTAAGGGACAAAGAAGGCAAAATAACTACCAATATGGATAGGATAGTTAAAATAGCGGAGGAGTTTTACAGAGATCTGTACAGTAGCCGAGACAACCACGACCTTAATACTATAAGAACTAGCAGTAACCCACATGACACCCCACCAGTAATGATAGAAATCAGAAAAGCTTTGGAGAGCATGCAAAGAGGCAAAGCTGCTGGTGAGGATCAGGTAACATCAGATCTGCTGAAAGATGGAGGACAGATTGTGTTAGAAAACTAGCCACCCTGTTTACGAGGTGTCCCCTGACGGGAAGCGTACCAGAGTTTTGGAAGAACGCTAACATCAACTTAATACATAAGGAAGGAGATGACAAGGCCTTGAAGAATTACAGGCCGATCAGCTTGCTATCTGTAGTATACAAGCTATTTACAAAGGTAATTGCTAACAGAGTAAAGAAAACATTAGAATTCCATCAACCAAAGGAACAAGCAGGATTTCGAACAGGCTACTCAACAATTGACCACATTCATACTATCAATCAGGCAATAGAGAAATGGTCAGAGTATAACCAACCACTATACATAGCCCTCATAGATTACGAGAAGGCGTTTGATTCAGTAGAAATATCAGCCGTCATGCAGACACTGCAGAATTAGGGCGTAGATGAAGTATATATAAACATTCTGGAAGAAATCTACAGGGGATCAACTGCTACCATAGTGCTTCATAAAGAAAGCAACAGAATACCAATCAAGAAGGGTGTAAGGCAGGGGGACACAATCTCCCCAATGCTATTTACCGCGTGCTTACAGGAGGTTTTCAGAAGCCTAGAATGCGAACAGTTAGGGATAAGAGTTAATGGAGAATACCTTAGTAACCTGCGCTTCGCCGATGACATTGCATTGCTGAGTAACTCAGGGGACGAATTGCAACTCATGATTACGGAATTAGACAAAGAGAGCAGAAAGGTGGGTCTTAAAATTTATCTGCAGAAAACGAAAGTAATGTACAACAACCTCGCAAAGGAGCAGCGCTTCGAGATAGGTAATAGCGCACTTGAAGTTGTAAAAAACTATGTCTACTTAGGGCAGGTAATAACCGCAGAGCCTAACCACGAGATTGAAGTAACTAGAAGAATAAGAATGAGGTGGAGCACATTCGGCAAGCACTCTCAAATTATGACAGGTAGATTGACACTATCCCTCAAGAGGAAGGTATATAACAGCTGCATCTTGCCGGTACTTAGCTACGGAGCAGAAAGCGGGAGACTTACAAAGAGGGTTCAGCTTAAATTGAAAACGACGCAGCGAGCAAT
This sequence comes from Rhipicephalus microplus, assembly GCF_013339725.1. Lineage (NCBI taxonomy): Eukaryota > Metazoa > Arthropoda > Arachnida > Ixodida > Ixodidae > Rhipicephalus > Rhipicephalus microplus. The sequence goes on from NC_051165.1 coordinate 115,039,378, forward strand.
GGAAAGAATGGTAGGTGTAACCTTAAGAGACAAGAAGAGAGCAGAGTGGATTAGGGGACAAACGGGGGTTAAAGATATCATAGTTGAAATAAAGAAGAGGAAATGGACATGGGCCGGGCATGTAGCGCGTAGACAGGATAACCGCTGGTCATTAAGAGTAACTAACTGGATTCCCAGAGAAAGGAAGCGGGTTAGGGGGAGACAGAAAGTTAGGTGGGCAGACGAGATTGAGAAGTTTGCGGGTATAAATTGGCAGCAGCAAGCACAGGACCGGGTTAACTGGCGGAACATGGGAGAGGCCTTTGTCCTGCAGTGGACGTAGTCAGGCTGATGATGATGATGATTACTCGCGTTTGAAGCTCATTGCCGCTTTTCCGTTCCGATTTCTAGATTTCTCAACTTATCAGCGCATTCTCGAAAAGCTCTGATTTGTACCACGAATATTGTCGCTAAAAACAAAATAATGCAACATGTTTTTCTATATTACTGTATGACGGCCTTTGGTTGTCTATTTACGAGATTTTAAGGAAAATCGAAGATGGGGTTTTTTTATTATTCAAATTTCAGTGAAGTACACTTTTGCCAATATGAGAATTTTAGGCAATATATGAAAATTTACATTTGCCCTACGGCAGCAATAATTTATGTACCTAACGAACACACTATATCCTTAAAACGTGTCATGTTTGAAAACGCTGCTTGCATTACTTTCGGAAAAAAAATGGGGAATACGTAACTTATTTTAAACTGTCGCAAAATTAGCGATTTTTAAAAGCTATTTGCTTAAGGTCTACAAACTTGAAATCGTATGAATTCATTCTTCATTAGACATGCATTTCAGGTAAAAAATATCTTCCTTGAAACAAAAATATTTGTCTTTTAATAGCATCTGCAATTTTCGAAAATGACAGGTGACGAAATTGGTGCCTCCGTATTGGTGAAGTTTGATATTTTATTTCTCGTATATTATTTCATTAAATATAAAACGAAGTTGACTTTCGGGGTACCTGGTGAGAGGTGCACGAAATATAACATACTCAATAAAATCTAAAATATCAACTTTTGGACCCGTGTCGATCTCTCGTGGAATCACCCTACGGCTTGCGCTTCGGGTCTACTTCCCACCTTTAACCACCTCGAGTTCATGGTATATACTAGTTCACTGTATTCATGGCACTGCGGCCCAACGCTCGCTAAACCTGTCTAAAACGAAGGAGGTTACGCCAAGCGACTATAATGTAGCAACCCTTTCTTGTCAGATAGTGCTCAATGTACATGCCAGTGGCTGCTAATAGGGATTGCAGCGCGCGCGTTAACTAAAAGCCGAATGCTCCAGTCTCTTATTCCCCATTACCAGCCATTGGAACGTGCATTGAGCACTATTTTTTTATTGTTCAACAATGCACTGAAGAAATCTACCGACGGCAACACCTTGGAGGTCAGAATGTAACAATCGTTACACACTACGACTACGAGGGAAGAACGGGTGCTGTTATAAGAAGCTTCACCCCTAAAGAAGCATGCGTCCGCGAGGCACTTGGCGAGTCGCACGTACAAAGCGCTCTTCCTCGGGCACAGCGTTCGGGTAACAAACGCCTGCGCGAACGGGAGACGTTCCAGTGGAGAATGCGGTACACCAGGTCATCTGAAAAAGAGGTCCAGCCCTTCGTCCAACAAATGCACGTGGACCGAGCACGTGAAGTGGCTGCGAAATGATGTGGGCCATCCCGCTTCAAAAATGGTGCCGACAGTCATTTCAGACGCGAATTTACCGAGAGAACTTTCGGACACAGCTGCCGCATATTCGATACACTGTGGCTGAAAAAAAATCTCTCTCGCATCATTGCCGGGCAAGGAGGAGTGCGCGGGTGCCGAGACTATTTCTGGCAATGAGGCTGCACACCAGACAGCTCGAGGACTTACAGACCGAGCCTCTGGGTTGCCCTGGTCGAACGGGGAGGACGATGAGAGATTTGAGCGGATGACCATTTACAGAGATATTACGCAGTATTACAGGGTAAGCAGGAAACAAAATTTATCCTCCCGCACACTCGTCATTGAACAAAGGACAGGTGGTGGCGTGGCGCCTACTCCAGATCCGCACGTTTCCTTTTTTTCATCATCATCATCAAATTTTTTTCATCATCATCATCTTTTGCATCACTGGTATTTGCAACGAGGCAAAACGGGAACTCGCGGCAGAGCTGCTCAATACTTTATAACATGCCGCGACTGAGCGCTGCTTTAGCCCAAGTTAGCCTCCCATTTTGTGACGCTTCCCTGGCTGTCACACCGCATTCTCTGTTCCCCTCTCACTGTTCCCTACAGCTACCATAAATCTGTAACCACAAAGATTTGTTTATAATAATTTAATGTGGACGTTATTCACCAGAATAAAGATGTGTAACTGGGCGTCAATGTGGATACATTCGCGTAAAGCAGTGATGTAGCTTTCAAACACCAAGAGACTGTGTGCAAGCTGCCTTCTTATGTCAATGTCCAGCGAAATTGTGCAACTTTTATAAGGACACATTACCTTTCCTGTAATATTCATTCTTGTGGTTGAGAAATGAACCTTATTTTTTGTTTGTGTATTCTTTCTTTTTTGTATCCTTACGCGAATTGTTAGAAACATCTTACAACAAGAGTGCTTAAAGTTAACAGCCAAACTACTTGCAGAACAGCTGCGTAAAGGGTCTCCACACCCATTTCTTTGGAGTGCAGCTGACGTTATCGCAGTGTAGTGTCATGTTCTTAATTTGCAAACTGACCTTACCTGCCTATGCATCATATATCTGTTTCATTAGACCAATATTGTCAGTACTATAATCATATTATAGATGTCTCAAAGCCTCTTGACACAGTTGGGAGGCAATTTTTCACATCTGAAATTACAAAGTTTCATGTGCCAAAATATTGTACGACGGCCACACCTCAAGGAACAACTGCGATTAGTTTTTGATGATGCTGGAACATTAGGTGTCAAATAATTAAAGAAATTGAGTTGATGTCAGAGTTGCCTCTAGAGGCTACTTTTCACCAGATTGGTGAATTTGAGAGACCCATGGCGACTAAAAATCACGATTGGTGAGATGGTGATATTTCGGTCATTTTTGGCTTAGTTCTCAACTGAGTTATGCCTTTATATCAGTGTCTTCTAAACAAATGGGTGAAAACATTTTTTCTATTATTGTTGGTTCTACATTAAGCACTAGAAGGTGCCCTTACACGGAATATTGTATGTCTGTCTTGTTATCTTAATTCGCAATGATCCTGGAGGCACTGGCACACTGGTGGGTCCGCCAGCAACGTCCAAGCAATTTAGGCCAGTGGGTGGCTTCGCGTGCCGCGAGGTGGTGGCGCTATACAACGTTCTTAAGAGCTTTAAGAGCTTAAAGCGTCTTCAAAGTTTTCGTCTGAAGTCACTAAATGACGGTTCTGCCATGGCCCACGTGTTCCGACCGCAGCTTCAACTGACTTGTCGGTTTCTCCGCTTCTGAACTACCTCCTAATTGAATATGTTCAGTTTAAATTTATTATTAGCAGACTTTTGAGGTGGGGCATAAAATTGGGCTTCTTAGGCAGCCCTCAGAAACTACAGTGAGGTGAATTCATGGCGTACGCATGACCACACAAAAAGCGTAGTAGGGGCATTGCGAGGGTTACGCAGTACTTTCGTTTTAGGGGCGAAGCTCCTTAAAGCGGCCCCCGTTCGACCCTCGTCGTAATCGTACTGCGTAACCAGTCTTACGCTTTGACCTGCAAGGTGGTGCCGGTGGGAGATTTCTCGTGTGCGTTGTTGGACAATAAAAATTCGCAGCGTGCGCATTAACTGAAAGCTGAATTCTCCCGTCCATCATTCCCAATTAGCAGCCATTGGCATGTACATTGAGCACTATCTGACAAGAAAGGGCTGCTAGGTTGTACTCGCTGGGCATAACTTCTTTGGTTTTAGAAATGTTTAGCGAGCGTTGGGCCGCAGTGCCATGAATACGGTGAACTAGTATATACCATGAACTCGAGAAGGTTAAAGGTGGGAAGTAGACAAGAAGCGCAAACCGTAAGAAAGTGTGCGTGTGCCACCTTTCGTTTAGTCCTTGGAATGTCCGCTGGATGACGGTGCTTCTATATGTGAAATACATGATGAAAAGATGCGAGATGGGGGTACCTGGAGTGTTGACTAGATGGAAAAACGGACACACAGACAGATACATGGTCGGACGCATAGATGGCTCCATGGACGAATGGACGCATGGACGGACGCAGGGGTGGATGCATGGACGAATGCAGGGACGGACGTATGGATGGATGTGCGGACACACGAACACACGCACGCAAGGACGGGTGGATGGACGCACGGACGGTCACACAGACGGACGCATACATGATGAAAATATCTGACATGGTTGTACTTGTATTGGTGACTAGATGCACCAACGGACACACAGACAGATGCATGGATGGACGCATGGATGGCAGCACAAACAGATGGACGCATTGACAGACGCAAGGGCGGATGCATGGACGAACGCAAGGACGGACGCACGGATGGACGTGTGAACGCACAAACAGACGCACGCATGGATGGGCGGATGGACGCACGGATGGTCACACAAATGGACGCATGGGTGGACGGAAGCAAGAACGAATGGACGCACGGATGCTTCGCCCCCCTCTCCATCATTCACCCCGTGGATATGCTGTCAGTTTTTTTTTATTTCCGTTGCGTCGTAATTAGGTTTTTGGATTACTGGACTTATAATTCACTTCACCTAAGTTTTCTAAATCTGCAGGAAAGATTAGCATGGTGTCCCTCTCTGGTTGTAGCGACTGCTTGATCCTGAATATAGCTGAAACCCTCGCAAAATTTGTTATCAGAAGCAAGAGAAGCTAGTACACAAGGACGCTGCTAGTGCACGCATGCCCTTTCACAGTGCCCTCGCGCTGAAGCAGGTGATGTGACTGGCATTGAAGAACGTAGTTATCATTTAGGGTTTATGAATGGTGCTGCCCTTCTCAACGCTTTACGTAATTTAGAATTCGTGTCTCTAGGCATCCATACACAAGTACATTGACGACATTTTTGGCGAAATTTGAAAATGGTGAATTTTGGCGACATTTTGCTCGTAATTTGGTGAATTCACTCGAACGTTAGTGAAACTTCGTGCGCCCCCATCAAAATTCAACCACGACTGAGCATCACACCCATAAAATTTTGCTTGTCATCACAATACAACATTTGGCCTTCGATGCATCTTCACTGCTCTTTGACAATTTTAAATAGTTCTTTGTTTGTAGGATCCAAATGTTGTCCCCACGGTAATGACTGCTGTGTGCGCTGGCGTTTGTAATGCAAGGCACCGATCAGTTTCCGAGGACCTGCTTCAAAAAGAGAGGAGGACACTGTGAAATGTGACAACGTAGCTCTTCCTGCATTGTACTGAAGAGCGTGAATTGAAACTTGAAGTATATATCGAAAATTAGTAATAGGAATTGATGCCGTGTCACGTCCCAACATGACTATATATTTATGAGGTATGCCACAGGAGTTCCGAAATCTTTTTATTATCGGTTGTTTTTTTAAATGCACCCATTTTAAGTGCACACGCCTCCATCATTTCGTCTCGAATGAAATGTGGCCGCCGCGGCCAGGATCAGAACCAGCGACCTTTGCGTCAGGAGCCGAACGTCATAACCACCAAATCCTAGATGCACCAACAGTAAGGTCACTATGGCCGCTTACGTAGAAACCATAACATTTAAATGTTGAAGTCTGACATTTTCTGTGTTTTTGTTTGTCGCATTGTCTGCGAAAGGAACGAAACAAACTAGATTAAGTTTTTAGTGGTTGTCTCTATTGGTCCGTGCTACTTGTTGGTCATCGTAGAAAAAGTATTGACTGCGGTAGCAAAATAATTGGGAGCTTAAATGAACAAAGATGAGAAGTAATATCTATGGGCTACCATTTTGTTGTGTCGTGAAATTGAACTGCGTAGACTAAGGGTCTGTAAATAACTACACCAAACCTAGCCTTTGGCTACAGGTCCGACACGTGTTTGTAATCTGTGGCGATAACATGAAATAAAATCTTGGCACAAAATGTATGTCGTTAACCCTTATGAATGAATGGCTATGGCAGCCCCATTGATACTCGAAACAGTTGAGCCACACGCTGTTTTTATTCGCTTTAGCTATACAGTGTCAAATTAAGCAAGTGGCAGTGACAGCATTAAAATCCCGGCTGTTAGAAGAATAGACAAAGAGTAATAAATAAAGTATCTCTAAGCTCTCAAAAAACATGCTTCGGATTGAGTAAAAGAGGTGTCTGACAGATTAACGAACTTCCCAGCTTTGCTAATGAGTAGAAAGTAGCAACTAACACTGGGCAAAAAGAAGAAATCAGACACTAGCATGCTAAGCTGTGGCAGTGAACGAGAAGTGCTGCGCTGGCTGTCTACATTAACAAAAGTTAGAACTAATGGATTGAGGGTTTCAGGATCAAATATCACAAAATAAAATGACGCATTCTTTTGGCGATTTCTAATGGTGGAACTCGTATATCGTATTTAGAAAGCGAGGTGGGCTATTTTTGTACGTTATTTTACGAAGATTCCTTGTTCGGTCATGCTAGTTCACTGCGAAAGTGTAAAACTAAAACCCAGTGAGGCGTCCACTGTCATGACTTGATGATTCGCTATTTTAACCCTTATATTAACAGCAGTACTGTTCTCGTGATAACTGTAATACCTAGAAATGTGTGAAAAGCTCAGTGCATAATGAATTCGTAAAAGAAAACGAAAGCATTTATTTACCGCTCCTCACCCGCTGATAACTCTCCTGCGCAGTGCCTAGCACTGTAGAATAAAAGCCACTAACCCTGCTTCTTTAGATCAAGACTGGGACAAGAGTGGCCTTGGCGTCACTTAGATGAGGAAACGTTTAAAGAGTTCGCGGCTTCTATTGAAGGAATATTTCGAGAAAATTAAATGACCCTCGTTTCAGCCATGTAGGAAATGTCTTTTATTTTTGCTTCAAACTTTTGGAATGAAACGTGCACAGGAAAAAAATGTGTGTTCGATTTTCAGAAAGTAGACCATCTTCTGCGAAAAACTGCCTATTGACCCTCCTTCAAAGGATATCTTTTGAAGTGATCGAACTCTTTCGCAGAATTACCTGTTCTTTCATGCGTCAAAGAGGCTATGCAAGTGTTGAGCTTCACCTGAAGCCCCACGCTTCACTTAGAGAGGGCAACACCGAGAACAAAAAAGCTTGCAGTTTCATTCCAGGAAAATCTTCGCCCGAGTGGGGCATGTTCATCCATTGTTTGGGCGAGCCCATAACGTAGAAAAACGACTGTTGACCCCGGCGCTCGTTTACGGCTGTTTCGGCCTGACTTACTGAGCTACTGTTTTTATTACCAATAGAGTAAAAAAGTTAAGCAGTTCAGAAATAGTAAGACCAATTCATAACAATATATAAACTGCGGGTAGTCCAGAGGAGGATCAGTTATTGGCCGCACAACATTAATCTGTCCTTTTTTACAGTGGCGCTGTTTTGTGCTAAGATCACAGAATACTCATGTAGAGGAAAATTTTGAGTGTCGAGACATTCAACAGCACCACCATGTTGTAACTAAGCGCACTACTATGTGCATTAAAACGCTTTGCATCGTGCTCTTGCTGCTGGTGTATACACTAGTGTGCGAGCTGCCTAGCTTCTGCCGCGCGTTGCGTAAACATATGTACGTCTATGTTATTGCAGTCCCATTCGTGTGGTAACACTTTCGTACTTTCCAACCGTTAACAAGGTTGAACGCAGTCATTCAATATCTTTAATATTTTAGTGTATTGTAAGCTAACAGCACAACGGCGAGCTTTCGTCCCAACACTTCTGTTTAATGTTTGTATACATTAGCAGCGTCTTATCAATCGTTTTGATTTCACACTATTTTAGTCTATTCGTTTGCGAGTTTTCGGCAATTGTCTTATGATGAGCCATTTCACTTACCCTCAAGACATGATCTACAACAGCTGCCACGAATGCATTTCCGCGGTTTATTATCACAATGGCTACCGCACCATGTCTCTTGCACATTGTCTTTCAAAATCATACCACCACCACCAAGTTCTTTTTATAGTCTATGTTATCAGATATAAGGTCGGAACATTCATGGCAACAATTATTCAATGATTTCCTACAGCAGACGATGAAAGCAAGCCCGAAATACCCATTTTGATCTGGTCTAATGTTGCTCGTAGAACCCGAATAGGCTGCAGAAGGCCAGCTGGTCTTGTGGGAAGTGACTTGCGCAGCTTTCATTCGAGGCAAGTGTGAACGTGGTGCTTCAAAAATGTGGGCAAGTCTTGGTAAGTAGTATCCTTGCTAAATTCTTGCCAATGCGTGGGCGCAGCCTTAAACATCCAGAAGTCATCTGTTTTTCACATGTTTGAAGTGCTTCATAGCGAGGGCTTTTTGAGGATTGACTTTAAAGTAACGGGATCCGATCGAAGAAATATTGCCTTTGTAAATGACGCTATTCTGTTACCAAAACGATGACGATATTCTTGCGAAAAAACTAGACGCACTCTGAGATTGTCCATCTGAGTACTTTATTAGGTCAAGCAACTCGGATTGGTCACATTGTTGTTGGGCACTGGTAGACATGTCGAGGACAAGAAATGTAGTCGTTCTCATTAGGTAAGTATGCCGGCCGTATTGGTGATTGGGTCAGGCAGTAGGCGTTCATAAGTCACTTCCCACACTTGGAAATAACCGTGATTCCAAACTTCAATAGTCGATGTAACAGATTAATATATAGATCTCTCGTACTTTATATCATACGGCCTGGAAGGTTTATCGCTATGGGCCTTGGTGAAGTGTTGTGTGCGATGACCGTGGAATGCCGGTGTAACTATTTCGCTTTTTAAAGTCGAAGCCAAGGATGTGTACTGATTTTTGCTTAGGTGATCCGTCCAGCACCGATAAACATTCTAGAACTTCTGTGACTTTGCGAAAGTAAGCGATGGCCGTGCTCTTCGGAGGGTGCCAGTGCACCCTCCGAAGAATGAAGCTATTGAACTATTGAGCTATTGAGCTATTGAATTAACACCGGTTGAAGAATGAAGCTATTGATACCTCGTGCAACTAAGATGATATGGTTAACAAGCGATGAGCAGGTTTGGTCTGCAACGCCATGGTCATAACACGGTGTCCCGCCTTTTACCGAAAAAAATAACAGTGTCTGACTACGGCAGTACCGACATATCAAGATAAGATATATAAGATATTGTCTCCCCTTTGAACAAAAACCTAAAGCAGGCCTATTGCAAAGCATGATCAAACTATCGGGGATGCTTGTAAAGGCGCAATATTATCTCAAGAAATCCAACACAATGATGAGGTCTTGTAGCATGAAATGAGAATGATAATGTCACCCTCAAAGAAGAGCCACCTGTGTCAATTCTCGCTGTACACCTTCTAATAGGCAATACTAGCTAGCCAGGTCCTCATGTAAGGCACTGTTCACGGCGTCTTAACTACTTGAAGCGTATGGTGAGATATTTATATATGATAAAGCTCACACTAGTATAAACTAACGCTTCAGTTGATGCGCGTCCACAAGAACGGTCAGGTCTTTTTGTTGTAACGTCGTGTAAGCTCTACACCGTCGTGTGGTGCTAGTAAGGGGGACTTTTGTCGTAGATTTGACGACCAACTACCTCAACCTTGGAGGTCGCCGCCTTTAGTTTCCCAGACAAGGGCGGGCTGACCTCCATCTTCTGAGGTCAGTATTTGTGTAGTGGTGGGAAGGCAAGTGTGCTGGAAAAGACAACTTGGTCGATGTCGAATACCCCACTGATAATCCAGCATGCTCTCGTCATCATTGTTACAGCGGTTATTAAAATGGGGCTGTAAAAGCAATACCCATGAGAACCAACGTCGACATCGCATGGTGCGTGGTAGGTTTGTCGTCGACTGTCAGATCATGGCAGCGGTGGTGGAAACAAATCAACGTGGTACTAGCGATGCCAGCAAATCCGGCTGACAGCTCCGCAGTTAAAAGCAAGTGGGCCCCTGTTTACAGTGTGCCAGACGTTCATTGGGCGACCATTGGATGTCCCAATGACTCCACCAGTGATGAAGACCATGGTATGCCTGCAGAATAGATGTCGTATGTGGTCGAAATGACAGGGTGCCTCAATTCTTTCACTTGAGTTGGGGACCGACGCATACGTTTCGACAATAGCCAGCGGGATGGCATTAGGGGTGGGGGACTTGGATGGCCAGTGACGTAACTAAAGGAACGCCTCCCGTGTCCTGCGTCATCTGTCGAAAGCTCTTGGTGGATTTCGCCGCGTACGACTTCAGTGGTAGACGCCATTTGTGTTTCTATTGCTGCATTTCCTTGTAAACAGTGCCTTTTATCAATTTACGCTAGTATCTATGACTGTCATGCCTTATGGCGATGAATTTAGGAGCTGCTGAAGCAGCGATCCTATTGCCTTCATTGTAGGCGATGTATCCACTCGATAGCCACAGCTTTCATGAATAAGTCTGCCATAGTGAGTGGCGACTTGCGCAGGATTAAGGCGAACAACTGCACTTTACGCGGTACATGAGGTAGCATAGCTTTATATATAAGCTATATATATCGTTACATATATATATATATATATATATATATATATATATATATATATATATATATATATATATGTGTGTGTGTGTGTGTGTGTGTGTGTGTGTGTGTGTGTGTGTGTGTGTGTGTGTGTGTGTGTGTGTGTGTGTGTGTGTGTGTGTTGGGCGTTCTGTTCCACTTTTTAGCACTAGTCTGTACAATAGCATCTGACCGCCTATCAGCTCTCAGCGTCACTTGACTCGTAGCTCGCCTGGCCTTCTTTTATCAACTGTTTGGATGTCCATTTATTTAAAAAAAGTGCGGTTTTCGATCTCTGATTTTGTGAGCTTAGGCCAGCTTAGTGTCCTGGACGACCCTCCTTCTTCCGCGTTTTTTCTCTTCTAACTTCTTGTCTCGCTCAATTTTGACATTGTCGACGTCAAAGAATGTCAAAGTTTTGCTGATTTTGAGTAGTCACACTCCTACTTAGACGTTTTCTGTCATCTGACGAGTCACGTGCACCTGTTTTCTGAACTAATCAGCTACTTCTATGTGATTGTCACGCTGCCCGCTACCGTGGTCTTGTGGCTAAGGTACTCGGCTGCTGACCCGCAGGTCACCGGTCGAACCCCGGGTGTGGCGGCTGCGTTTTCAATGGAGTCGAAAATGTTGTAGGCCCGTGTGCTGAGATTTCGGCGAACGTGAAAGAAACCCAGGTGGTCATCATGTCCGGAGCCCTTTACTACGGTGTCTCTCATAATCATATGAAGGTTTTGGGACGTTAAACTCCGCACATCTATCAATAATTTGTGATTGTTACACTGAGCGTAAAGGTCGCGGACGGTGGGAGTGCGTGCAATTAAAAGCAAAAAGTTTCTAACTGGTCAAGCGCAGCTTTTCAGACTGTATCTAATTTTGTTGGCGTGTCGTGGTACTTGTTACAACTCTGCTAAATAGATATAGAAGTAGACGGTGGCCCTCAGTCGGGAGTGACATATACGTACCAGTAATTACATTTACGGTTAGCCTAAGTGCATTGAACGGAAAGGTAAAGAGCAAATTATCTTTAGTTTTAGAAAGCAGTGAAACGCAACAAATTTCATAAGCGAAAGTATTGATGTGTTTGCATCACTCACCACAAAGCGCCAGCTTTAATTGCTAAAGCCCGACGACTCTCAGCACCACGCTCATACAAAACGATAAGTCCACTGAAAATGTGGCAGGGCCCCTTTAATTGTGCACCCCAGATAATATCTGTCTTGTGTACCGTGAACAATAAGGAAACGTAGCTAGCTCTATAATCGACTTACCTTTCGGGATATTCCTAGCCGATTCGTGCACCTTTTGATAATTGAAGAAAAGTTCACATTCCTTACAGAAGCATCATAAAACTCTGAGGTCAGCAACCAACTATTTTTTAAAAAGCACATATGAACATTACTTTTTAAAGGGCAGCTCTACCGTCACTGAGACGTACATTTTATCAGCATTTTTTCACGGACCCTAGATATCATGCGTGCTAAGGCCACAAAATAGCCATCCATATAGCGAGTACTCTTTACAGGGCATTACCATTCATTCTAGTTATTTAATGTATTCGCTTTAAACATTAAAGCATATAGAGTAATATATAAAAAGTTAAGAGAGCACGCTCCCATAGGCACCTGTGACTGATTTGGATTCGCAGCGCTCGAAATGGCCATTGGGAACCTTCACAGTCTTAGATATGGGAAACCGTAAGAAAGAGATGTCTCGAAGGCTATTTTCTAGCAATTCAGAATCTTATACATCCTTCGAGACCACTTCTATGCGCATACTTGTCTCTGAGGCCATTCTTTATTTTTTTAAACATGTCGTTTACATGAATTTATTAGCTTCGTGTAAGCTGCACCGCCAGAGCTGCAAGCACACGATGTCCTGTGAATTTATGAACGCATTTTAAATAACACATGAGAATCGTTCGAGGAGTGAGAACTTTTATTTTCAAGTGATATTTTTGGTAAGCACTTGCCCACTTTGTTACTGTTTGATCAACATGGGCACGAAGAAATGAGTACATTGCACTACAAGACGAGTAATCACAGCTACTATATTGCCACGTTCCATTTCCCAAGTTTTGTTATCGTCCCAAAACACTACACAATTTTCAGCGCAAACCGCGCCTACAGTTTTCAAGAAGCTTCCGGACTGTAGTAGACCATTTTGATAAGATCACGCTTACTCTGCGAACTGTACAGATGATTCTGGAACCTACGCCACCGCCAATGATAACGCTAGAACATTCGAGGGCAAGAGCATAAATGCCGACGCGCTTCGCCGCTTGTCAGTAGTTGATCGACGGCCGACGCTTCGGTCACTGCTATCTGGTGCAGGGGCAATCGCTTCTCGGCTTGTGGATTTCACGGTCTGACCAGGTCCTGCCGGCTTCGCCACCTCGTGCGAGCGACTGCCACCTCTGGGTCTCGGGCCTTCCAGCCCGGAGCCCCCACCCCTATGCGAGAAGGTGCATGGTTGCCGGTCCACGCTACCTTCCCGGAGCCCGCCTGCAGCCCACCCGACTCCACCTGATCCCGAGCGGCGTCTCCCCAGGCTTAGCCGCAGATTTACCAGAGTGCAGCTCGACTGCACGCTACTAATTTTCTACAAGTCACGCCCCCTTCTGCTGGCGACAGCCCCTCCAGAATGGCGGCCACTACCGACCTACCAGTGCGGGATAACTGCTTCCTCTTCACAGCGCCGGACGGCGACGTATTCCTTGATGATCTTATAGACGCTATTGAATTAGAAGCTGGTGATGATAGTGTTCTTGTTACGCAGCATATGGGCGGGGCCAAGTTTCTCGTCTGTACACGTAACGCCAGCCAGGCAACAAAGTTTATGGTGGCGAAAGGTTTCAAGGTTAATGGAGTAAGCGTACCGGTTGAGGCCGTCGGGCCGCCGGTCACGTACGTCAACGTCTACCGATACCCCGCCTACCTGTCTGACGAGATACTTGGCAACGCCCTAGCACAGTACGGTAAGGTGCGGGGCATCTCGTTTGCTACTGTGGCCACCCGCCAAAATAAGTTGAACGGCGTCAGAGTCGTAAAAATCGAAATGAGTAAGCCGGTGCCTAACTTTGCGAACATTGCGGGGCACCGGGTCATGTTCGAATATAGAGGCATAAGGCGGGTGTGCGCGCGATGTAGTGAGGTGGGCCACATGGCGACCGCATGCTCCGCACCATACTGCAAACGATGCGGAACGTTCGGTCATGAAACTGAGGGCTGTTCAGCCGAATGTAAGCGTTGTGGGGGTCACCACGGAACGAAAGAATGTTTTAGGAGGCGCTCTTATGCGTCAGCCACTCGTGGGTTCCCCTCGGTATCGGACCTCGCGTCGAACTCGGTCCAGGCGAGTGGCTACCCGTCGCAGAAGCCAGGCGAACCCCCCTCTCGCTTACAAGTGCTCGTACCCAGAACCGCGGCCCGCGCCCCCCCAAGGCCTCCCTCCCCCCAAGGCCGCGAAACGGATGCCAGCTTGCTCACAGGAAGCACTGCGGCGGATTCATCCGCCAACGAGGAAAACAAGCCCGAGAAGACTGACGATGCCGCCACCATGTCATCGGAAACGGAATCGAGCTACCTCGAAACCGTCTCGGCCCAATCGTTCCCGTCTATGCCATTCGTCGCCCCGTCAGTCCAAGATGAAGGCCACAACTTCCCGGTGCTTGCCGAAACTTTCAAGCGAAGTGAGCCCCCCCCCCCCCCCCAAACCGCCTCCCAAACACCCGTTAACGTGTTGGCCCGAGTGTGCGCCCAGGACTTGGACGACGCTACCAATGACCCCGCCAAGGACGAATTGCCCATCGTGAGCCGCGGGTATTACGAACACCACCTAAATGAACTTATCCAGGTGGTGTTGGTATTACGCGCTCCCTGACGACCAAGACCGTGCTCAAATAAACCAGCCCTTCTCCTTTGAGCCCCCCTCCGGTAAATCGTCGCCCTACACAGACCGCCAACTTGACCCACTCGCGTCCCAGCGGGTGCCAGGCCGCGAGCAGGGAGCTCGTTCGCGCTCGCGCCGACGCCAGGGAGAGGAGAACAAGAAAGAAACGAGAGGGAGAGCCACAAGCAGAGAGGCGCGGCAACGCCGAATTGGGTCAGAAGCTACGGCGAGCGACAGCGATGCCCCACCGAAGGCGAAGACGCAGAAGCTCGGCCAAAGCGACGCAGGCAAAGGGGAACCGCCCCCTAAAGCCAGCGCGCCGATCTGATAACACCTTCGCTTCGTTACAGAGGGCAGTGCCCGTGCGCGCCGGCGCCGCCATTTACCCCTTCCTGTTTCACTCCCCCATGCGCTGCCTCCCCTTGCCCCCACCCCTCCCTTCCACACACTCACGTACCCCCCTCGTTTCCACTCCACCATAGTGCGACTGATGGCGCACCGAGTCCGTTTCGCCACTTGGAATGTTCGCGGTTTCCGCGACACGACGAAACAAACCGCGGTCGTTTCCTTTGCGAAAGCCCGCAGCATCGACTTGTTGTTCGTCCAGGAGACGAATTTCCGATCCCCCCTCGACACGCTCGCTTCCGCAGCCTCTGTCACGTCGAAGCCTTCTTCTCATTGACGAGGACCAGGTCATGCGGGGTTGGGGTTGTGTTCGTCACCGGGAGGTTTAGGCAAAAAGCCCATTGCGTGTTTGGCGCTGACGGCCGCACATTAATGCTTGACATCTTCATCGATGTGCAGAAAGTCCGGTTTGTGAACGTGTACGCGCCAGTAACTAGATCGGAGACAAACCCCTTTTTCAGGGAGCTTGGCGAGTACCTGCTGGCCCCCCTCCCGCACGTAGTTCTTGGAGACTTTAACTGTGTGGTCGACACTGCGAGGGATATCCGGGGACCAAGTTGCGGAGGCTCAGCCTACCGTGCAAAAGAACTGATCAAAGTTCTCGAACGCCTCCGACTTTCAGACGCATGGGTCCGCCTCCACGACGACGACTTCAGCCCCACCCGCGTGTCGAGGGTCACCGCTAGCCGGCTAGACCGCGCGTACTTACCGTAGCTCCTACTTCCATCCCTAACAGCGTGCGAGGTGGTCCCGTTGCCGCCCCCTCAGGCCGCTCTGTCTGATCACGCGCCACTGCTAACAACCCTCCGTGCAAAGCCTGGCCCCAAACCAGCCGACGCATCGTGGCGCCTGGATTCTGCACTACTAAAGGATCCGGTGTCTGCACCACAGATCAAGACGCTCATAGAGGCCTCGATTAGAGCATCCCCCCGCGTAACCCCGACTACCTGGGACGACCTCAAGGAGGCCTGGAAGTTGCTCCTCCAAGACGAAGGCCGTAAAAGAGAAAGCGCTTGACATCCAAGACGAACGAGTTACTGCGCAGAATGCGTATCATTCAGAGTGCTGACACCCTCACCTCCTGTACACGAGATTACCTAGCCTCGCTCAAGGTGCAGTACGAACGGCTTCTTCGGGCAGCTACTGGTGAAAAGCGCACGACTTGGGCCACCTCGAACGAGCGGCAAGAGGTAGTCTCGCGCGAAGTAAGGGGAAACGGCTCTGTGCGTATTGCAGAAGTAAAGCGCCCAGGCGGTACCCTAGCGACAGACCCGGTCGAGATCGAGGCGACCTTCTTGCACGACTTCGAGACAGCCTTTCACGAACCGGACGCCACAATGATCGCCTCGGAGCCAGCGTCCCTGTCGGAGCTGTGTAAATTCCTTAAGCGTCTGGAAGAGGATGAATGCCTGACTATGTGCGGCGCCGCAACGTTACCGAAATTGAGGGCCGCTATCCAGTCAGTGCCACCAAAATCGGCTCCCGGTGCGGACGGCCTCACAGCGGGCTTCTACGCCACCTTTTTCGAGAGCCTATGTGAACCGCTCCTAGCCATAGACAACACGGTCCTCGAGGGACACGCGAAACCTGCCTCCTTCGGCATGGGGCGCGTAGTCCTCATTCTTAAAGAAGGTGCACCGCCGAACGACCCTGCTTCTTGGCACCCGATCACGTTGTTAAATGTAGACTAAAAGATCGTGGCGTCAATCTTGAACAGCCGACTAAAGACCTTTCTGCCAGATATTATTGCTCCACATCAGGCTTGCGCAGTCCCGGGCAGATCAATGTTCACCAACCTGACCACGACAAGGGACGTGTTCCAGTACGCTTCGCAGAAAAGAGTCACTAGAGCCTTTTTTTCACTTGATCAGGCCAAGGCTTTCGATAGGGTCAGGCACACCTACCTGTTCTAAACCCTGCGAGAGTTTGGCCTACCGGCAAGCTTTGTACAAGTGATAAGGCTCCCGTACTCAGACCTCAGGTGCCACGTAGTAGTAAATGGCTCCACGACGGACACCTTTCAGTACACGAGAGGGATCAGGCAGGGGTGTCCGCTTGGCCCAACCCTCTTTGTACTCGCGATAGAGCCGCTACTTACATCCCTCGCAAGCGACGCGTACATCCGGGGCCTTCCTCTCACAGGAACTGCGGACCTGAAATTCCTCGCATACGCTGACGATATCTCCCTTTTTGTGCGAGATCCAAGCAGTCTCGAGCGCTTTCACCAGGTATTCTCGTCATACCCCTTGCATCAGGTGCACAGCTAAATGACAGGAAGTGTAAAGCCCTCCTATTCGGCCATTTCCCGGCGCACGTGATCGGCAACTTCGAGGTAGTCACCGCTGTTAAGGTCCTCGGTATATACTTTTCCAGCGAGGGAGTTACGGCCTCAACGTGGTCCCGAGTCGGGGACAGGGCTGCACAAGTGTCAGAGAGCGCTAGCCTACAAGGCCTGACGCTATGCGAGAAAGCCGTAGCCGTCAAAACAAGCATTTGCGCCCTAGCCTCGCATGCGAGCCGAGTAGCGGTGATGCCCACAAGAACAGCAAGCCAGTTGACCAAACTCATTAATGCATACCTATGGGATGGGAAACCGCCACCATTGAAGCAAAACTTGCTACAACTGGCAGTGTCAGAAGGGGGTCTCGGCCTATCACATGTGTTGACCACGAGCAGAGTCCTGGCCCTGAAAACCGCCCGCATGCTCGCGCGCGCGAGCGATTACCTAGGGCGCAACCTACTCCTCTACTGAAGTGGAGTGAAGCACGACTGGCTGGATGCAGGCCGCCACACCGGGCCCTTTGCTGAGGCACCCGCGCCCTTCTATAAAACGGCGTCGGCTACCTGGCGCATGTTGAGGCAAGAAGTGCCCGAAGGCGATGTGGATGAGGGCCAGCCAGCGCGCATCGTTGAAGCCATCACGCGGAAGCAGCTGAGCGACACTGAACAAAAACGAGCTGAGCGCGCGAGGCGCGAATTACTCTCACTCCGTTGCGGCACCCCCCGTGATGCACAGGATTTCCTCCTGAAAAAGGCCTGGGCCGTCCTCCCCACTAGACAACGCCTGCATAAATTTGGAATAGTCCCGGATGCACGTTGCCCGAACTGTCAGGCAGCTGAATCGCAGGATCACGCGTTGTTCCAATGCGTGGCGGTGAAACCCGAGTGGCGGATGGTAGCCCACTCCTTTGGTATCCGCCCACCTCCCCACCACAAGCGCAACAAAGGTGCCTTCTGCCAACTTGTGCTGATCTTCACGATGCTCGCGGAGGCGCCACTCGTTCCTGAGATCGCTAGCGGAGGCGCGTAGAAAGCCTGTGCGGAGCGCGTTTCCGGTAGTCTCGCGTATCCGGCGGTTGCTATGGGCCCACCTATCCGGCGAACTCGAGGCCAGCGGCGAGGAAAACTTCCTTCGTCGCTGGCATACCAAATTCTTTTTTCTGAGGAATGGCAAGCTAGCCGCCCCAATCACTACCTGGTGACCCCCCTCCCGCTGTCTAGCACATGCAAAAGGGGACTTGTATATATATATATATATATATATATATATATATATATATATATATATATATATATATATATATATATATATATATATATATATTATGAGACCACGTCCGGTACGGCAGCAACCAGGTTATCCTTCTTTAATCCAGGCGCACGAGCCAGAGATCCAGCCCGCGTGACATACGATGATGATCACTACATTGGTTTGGTCATGCAGATGAAGATGAAGTACATAGTCAGCGCTCACACTATTTTCCCCCCCTTCGCGAAAGAGGGCAGCAAGTTAGAAAGGGTTGGGGCGCCGAATATATCGTTTCAGTCGAGAGACGTGGGCGATCTCGGTGTGGCGGCGACGGTGATCAGCAGCCGCGTTGACAGGAGCAACGCGATAGTTGACTTCAGATGTTCGTTCCAGGACGGTGTATGGACCGAGATACCGGTGAAGGAATTTTTCGCAGAGCCCAGGTACACGAACAGGTGTCCACAAAAGGACTTCGTCGCCTGGGCGGAACACAACAACTCGACGCTTCGCATCAATGTCGATTTTTCTCTTGTCCTGAATGGTAGCAGTGTTGGCGCGGGCGATTTCACGGCAGCGGGCGACGCGAGCGGCGAACTCTTCCGGGAGAGATGAAGATGGATTGGAAGATGTGGACAAAAAGGTGGTGTCCAGAACAAAAGTCGGTACACGGCCATACACGAGAAAAAAAGGGCTAAAATTCGTTGTACGCTGTATGGCAGTGTTATATGCGAACGTGACAAAAGGAAGTATTGTGTCCCAGTTTTTGTGATCTGGTTGCACGTACATAGAGATCATGTCGGACAAAGTTCGGTGAAAACGCTCAGTCAGACCATTAGTTTCTGGGTGATACGCTGATGTGGTCTTGTGGATAGTGTTAGAGGCCTTTAAGACTTCAGCAAGGACATGTGAAAGAAATGTCTTGCCACGGTCGCTAAGGAGCACACGCGGTGCGCCATGTCGTAAAATAATAGCGCGAAGGAAAAAATCGGCTACTTCAGAGGTAGCACCAGATGAAAGAGCTGCCGTCTCCGCGTAGCGAGTAAGGTGGTCTACGGCAGTAACAATCCAGCGGTGACCGGCTGACGTAAGCGGAAGAGGTCCGTATAAGTCTATGCCCACAAATTCAAAGGGAGTGGACGGGCACGACAGTGGTTGCAGTGGCCCTGCGGGAAGAGACGTGGTACGTTTTCGGTGCTGGCATGACGCGCAGGAAGCGACGTACTTGGCGACAGAAGTGGAGAGGCCTGCCAAAAGCAGCGAGTCCTGAGGCGGTCGTAGGTCTTGTGGAACCCTAAGTGGCCAGCTGTCGCATCGTCATGAAACGCTTGTAGAACTTCCAGACGAAGTGAGCGAGGAATGACGGGAACCCATTGGTTACCGAGAGGATGGTAAATTTGCCGACATAATGTTCCCTCTTGAAGCTTAAAGCGGGCAAGTTGTCGTCTTAGGCGGCTGTTTGGAGCACGCGATAAGCCAGTGAGCCGATCGATGATTGTGCGGCAGTAGGTATCGGCATGTTGGAGCGAGGCGAGATCTGTGGACGAAAGAAGGTCCGCCGAGGCAACTAACTGTTTCGAAGGAGCAGCCGTCTGTTTGGTCACTTTGGCGGGCGGTGACGAACAGATGAAAGGGGACACTTCGGCGCTTTGCGAGAGCGGGCAACGGGACAAAGCGTCGGCATCTTGGTGCTCTCGGCCCGACCTATATGTGACGCTGTAGTCATATTCTTGCAATCGTAGTACCCAACGGCCAAGGCGTCCCGACAAATTTTTGAGAGACGATAACCAACACAGAGCATGATGGTCAGTCACTATTGTGAAATGCCGGCCGTATAAGTAAGGGCGAAACTTTTGGATGGACCACACGATGGCGAGACATTCTTGCTCAGTGATGCTGTAGTTTCGCTCAGCATGTGACAGAGTACGGCTCGCGTAGGCCACGACTTGTTCTTCGGAAGCTTGGTTCCGCTGAAGAAGGACAGCGCCGATGCCAAGTCCACTTGCGTCAGTGTGTAGCACAGTAGGTGCTGCAGGGTCGAAATGGCGAAGCACTGGCCGTGATGTGAGGCATCGCTTGAGGGTGTGAAAAGCGGCTTCGCAGTCATCCGACCAGACAAAGGGTGCGCTTGTGGTCAGAAGTTTGTGCAGAGGAGCCGCAATAGTAGCGAAATCACGTACAAAGCGGCGGAAATACGACGCTAAGCCAAGGAAGCTGCGGAGGTCTTTCTGTGTGGTTGGTGTAGGAAAGTGCAGCACCGCGGCAACCTTGTCGGGATCGGGCTCAACGCCATGTTTACTGACGACATGACCTAATACCTTGATGCTGTGACTGGCAAACCGACACTTCTTAGTGTTGAGCTGGAGACCGGCCTTAGCTAAGCACGTGAGGACTTCGTCTAGCCGTTCCAGGTGCTGTGAGAAGCTCGACGAAAAAATGACAATGTCGTCCAGGTAGCAAAGGCAGGTCTTCCATTTTAATCCCCGCAGTACCGTGTCTATCATCCGTTCGAATGTGGCTGGGGCATTGCACAGGCCGAAAGGCATTACATTGAATTCAAAGAGCCCATCTGGCGTAGCAAACGCAGTCTTCTCTTTATCAGACTCGTGCATTGGAATCTGCCAATAACCGGAGCGCAAGTCGAGACTTGAAAAGTACTCGGCACCTTGTAAAGTATCAAGAGCGTCGTCAATGCGAGGCATTGGGTAGACGTCCTTACGAGTGATTTTGTTGAGTGATCTGTAATCAATGCAAAACCGTACCGAGCCATCCTTTTTTTTCACTAGTACGACAGGAGAAGACCATGCGCTTGTCGAAGGCCTGATGACGTTGCGCGCGAGCATGTCGTTGACTTGTTCTTCTATAAGCTTGCGCTCAGAAGCCGACACACGGTAAGGGCGGCGGCGAATCACACGGGATCCGTCGGTGTCGATACGATGGGCGGTCACTGTTGTTTGACCCAGACCTTCGGAACAAACGTCAAAGCAAGTTTTGTGCTTCATTAATAACGCTAGCAAGGCATCCGTTTGCGTTGGGTTGAGATGTTCACACAAAGTGGCCTTGAGAGCAGGAAATGCATCTTCCGCTGGCATACACTTTGAGAATGACGAAGCAGATGAACCAGTGACGACACAAAGCGGTGCTTCTTCGGTAATGCTGGCAACAGTGGTCCCCTCAGGCAAAAGAAGCGGTTCTGGCGTCGTATTGCAGGCCGTGATGCTTGCATAACCACTGGAGAACCGCACTAAACAAGATGCGATGGTGATCCCTCGAAAAATGCAGCGCTGGCAAGGAGCAACCAGAGCGTCACCATCTAGAATATCACGTGACTTGATCGTAAGGACACGTTCTCGTCCGGGAGGCAGGAGGAAATCCGCAGCTGTCACAAGGTTGGGCGACGAAAGGTCGGCAGCAGAAGAAAGCTCAGTGTCCGTAATACGAATGAGGGGTCGACCACACGAAATTACAGCAGACGCCGCTGACAAGAAGTCCCAGCCTAAGATTATCTGATGAGCGCACGAAGACAGCACAGCCAATTGTATGTGATGACGGATTCCATCGATGAGAATACGAGCAGTGCACAACCCGGTCGGGCGAATTGGACTGTCATTAGCACCGCATAACATGGGACCGGCATAAGGAGTTTGCACTTTACGCAGGCGAAAACACAATTCACGATCAATTACTGAAATTGCGGCTCCAGTGTCTATAAGGGCGTCAACAAAAACACCTTCCACAGAAACAGGCAGTAAATTAGCTGGACGAGACGGAGGAGTTGTAGCGTTCCGACGACAAGCAGTTTCCCCTCCAAAAACTGCACCTTCTAGTTTTCCGAGTCCCGAGAGATCGGAGCGGGACGCAAGGGTGATGACGTACGCCGAAACGGTGACGGAGAACGGCGGCGAGATGAACGAGACGGATGAGGCCCAGCATGAGACCGTGGAGGGGAGGGCGACTGACGGAAGGTGGATGGATACGGTGCGGGATCGTATTCATCGGGTCTCGGGGAAAAGTCTCTCTCGTAAGCTGCGTAACCACATCGTTCATCCTGCTGACGGCGGCGGCAGAAACGGGATATATGACCCCTTATGCCACAGTAGAAGCAGAAGGGGCGGGGAGGACGCCATGTAGAATAGTGGCGTGGCCTTGGCGCATGCGTTGTCATCGCAGCCACATGGTCGCATCCGACGTCCGCAGGCACGGTTGGAACTGGTGCAGGGGCCCGCGATGCAACTTCTGCGTACGAAGGCACTGGGAAGCGCACAGGAGACGGGGCATGTGCAGCGCCTGTCATTGATGCCAGTTCGTCCTTGATTATCTCTCGCAGGTGGGGAGGAGGTGTGTGGACAGACGCAACGGTAGGGTTGCCTGGAATAAGGCCGTGAAGTTCTTCTCTGACAATTGTGCGGATAAGGGCCCGCAATTCATGCTCTTTGGTAAAGCGAGCGTCGCAGGAGGCGTGTGGAAGGCGCATGGAATGAAGCGCGTCCAGGCGTTGGCATGTAGTGATGACGTCCCGGACGGTAGTCGGATTCTGAATCACGAGAGCATTGAAGGCCACAGAGTTGATGCCTTTCAGTAGATGTCGGACGCGGTCGGTCTCCGTCATGTCATTTTGTGCTCGGCGACAGAGAGCCAGAATATCTTCAATGTAGGACGTATACGATTCGTCGTCCCCTTGAATTCGGGTTGCGAGCTTCTGTTTCGCTACTACAGAACATCCTGCAGACGTGCCAAATACCTGACGGAGATGCCCCGTGAAGGCCGACCAATTGGAGAAGTCGCTCTCGTGGTTGTAATACCAGGTTTTAGCGACGCCATCGAGGTAAAAAGGAACGTAGCGCAGTTTGTGCGCCTCGTCCCAATAATTACAAACGCTGGTTCGATCATAACTGTCGAGCCATTCTTC
This sequence comes from Rhipicephalus microplus, assembly GCF_013339725.1. Taxonomy (NCBI): domain Eukaryota; kingdom Metazoa; phylum Arthropoda; class Arachnida; order Ixodida; family Ixodidae; genus Rhipicephalus; species Rhipicephalus microplus. Next base: position 115,062,766 of record NC_051165.1, read on the forward strand.
GACGTCTTCGTTGCGAAGGCCGGAAAATACCGGAGGGTCTCGATGAGAGGTACTCACGGTGTAGTGAAGCCTAAGTGGCTGAGAAGGAGCGGTTGCAGCAGTGGGCGGGTTGGGTTCTGCCATTGCTGTTGCTTGAGGACACAACCGTCGACCAGACCGGAGCTCCAGGGGTGACGGGTAGAGAAGGAGGACGTGGGAACCAAAGCACGCTCCACCACTTATGAGACCACGTCCGGTACGGCAGCAACCAGGTTATCCTTCTTTAATCCAGGCGCACGAGCCAGAGAGCCAGCCCGCGTGACATACGATGATGATCACTACATTGGTTTGGTCATGCAGATGAAGATGAAGTACATAGTCAGCGCTCACAATATATATATGTGTGTGTGTGTGTGTGTGTGTGTGTGTGTGTGTGTGTGTGTGTGTGTGTTGTGTGTGTGTGTGTGTGTGTGTGTGTGTATGTATATCTGTATCACCTTTTTCATTTCATCACCCCATTGTCGTTGTTATTTGTAATTGATTCGGGCAAAGTGTGCTGGTTGACACGAGTTAATTTTTGTATAGCGTCTTCTTCATTGATTGGCGCCTTCAGTCAATTTTTACGCGCAGATTGTTGCTGATGCCTTATTTGGGGGGAGACAAGACCCCCCCCCGCTCCCTTGTACCCTCCCCCTGCCCCCCCCCAGCCTCAAGGCCTCTTTATACTTCCGGGCATGCACTTACCGTGTACGAAAGCAGCATTGTTTCAGCCGACAAAAAAGAAATAATACCTAGAGTTGTACAGCGCTAAGTCGCTACTTGTTCCAACCGCGTGTTGAGAAGACCTACCGCCGTGCATGATTAAGCCTGCTGGAGCACCACGTGCTGTACAGTAAATAGAGGGGTACATTCCCCCACATACATTGTACCTCGGTAGTGATGCTTTCCTGATTGTACATGCACCCTTTGTAGTCGTGAAGCTCGATGTTTTTGTCATGTACTTTATCCTTGGTTGGGAGTCAATAAACTTCTCCTTGTTGCTATCTGTGCAAGACTGCTACTGTAATCGAACTTTCCGTTTACCGGGCACGCGTTCGCCCAAATGAACAGTTAAATTCCAACATAAAGTCTTCTGTCTTCGGCCACGTCACGACCCCATGACATCTGGTGAAGGTGCTGCTTCGTTCATGTACCGGACGCCCCCGTGAAGCCGTGAACCCAGCCCACGTCGCGGAGAAGACACCGACGCCAACCAGGAGCAGCGAACAAGCCGCCGACAGCAAGGGCTACCACCGGAGTACGGGCTTCTACAAGACAAGACGCGGAAGATCAAGGCCATGACCACGACTGCAGCGACAATGACAACCGCAGCGTCCCAGCCCACGATGGTCATGCATCAACCCAGGGAACCACCAATTTTCCATGGGTCATCGTTCGAAGACCCGGAGTCCTGGCTTGAAACATACGACCGTGTGGCCACCCTCAACCACTGGGACCGTGACGAAAATCTCCGTCGTGTGTTCTTCTATTTGGAAGACACCGCAAGAACCTGGCTCGAAAATCGGGAGTCCACGCTCCGAACGTGGGATGTTTTCTGCGGCGCATTCCTGCAAACGTTCGCGAGCGTCGCTCGCAAAGAGAGGGCCGCTGCTTTATTAGAGACCCGGGTTCAGCTACCAAATGAAAATGTCGCCATTTTCACAGAAGAAATGACCCGCCTATTCCGTCACGCTGACCCAGACATGCCTGAGGAGAAAAAAGTTCGTTTCCTCATGCGAGGGGCCAAACAGGAGCTCTTCGCGGGACTGATGAGAAATCCACTGAACACCGTCCAAGAATTTATAGTCGAAGCGACCACTATCGAAAAGACCCTGGACATGCGCACCCGACAGTATAATCGTCGCCTGACTCCAGAATTCGCTGCTGCTCAAGCCAGTAACTCCGAAGACCTGCGTGAAACGATCCGAGCGATCGTGCGGGAAGAGCTGTGCAAGCTGTTACCTTCGGCGCAGCCTCAAGTGGATTCAATAGCCGACATTGTGCGAGAAGAAGTTCGGCAATTGCTTCAAATTCCCCAAGCACCGCTGCCCGAGCCGCAAGCTATGAGCTACGCCGCTGCAGTGCGCTAATATCATGTGTTTGATATTGTCAATACCCGTGACAATATCATGAGTATGAATTACACACAAGAAGTAAGCATATAATCATCAATATAGGAAGACCCGCCGAACAGTAAAACAGCAATAAACGCACACAACTACACATACGCTACACAACTCAAGATGACAGTATATTTACCACAGCACGTGACTCCGGCATGAACTGAACAATAAAGAGGAAAATGTTGGTTGCGCTTTCTTCGCCGCTTTTGAACAAATTTTCTCCTACACATTTCACAACGTTCTTTCGCTAAAATATTCACAAGCAGTTGCCGAAGCGAAAACAAATCAATTTTAATTGCCATGCAAGCTGTTAACGAGCCAGGAGTGTGTACTAAAAGATTGCGTTCTAGGCTTAGCAAGCAAACAATTTTCTAGATTCACCCCTTCGCTCTTACTGCACTCGTTGGACTTTTGCAATGCGCGAACGCCACATATAGCGATAATAAGCATAACTACACCTCTCATCCTATTCCATACATGCACTGAATTTAAATACATGAATCTTCACAAATGAAACACAACGTGAGTGGCGACTCACTTTCAAACCAACAAACTTTTTTCTCGCAAATGTGCTACGCAGCATTTCAAACAGTTCTTTTTTAATGCAAAGCATTTCTTAGTGAACTTCGCGAACTATGAGCGTATCTATCTATCTATCTATCTATCTATCTGTCTATCTATCTATCTATCTATCTATCTATCTATCTATCTATCTATCTATCTATCTATCTATCTATCTAGCCACTTCCGTTTGGGTGCTCTCGTGGTCACCCCCTTAACTTGGCGTGAACAAAAATTAGTATGGGAGGGTGAAATGGTTTGACGAATAGAACGCGCTGGTCAAGACATGAATCATATGCTAATCTTGTCGCGTACGTCGTCAAAAACTTCCCGCCAGACAGTGGCACACATACCCACGGGTGGGCATGTGCCGCTGGTATGCGGGTATGTGCCACAGGTGATTGACACTTAGTTTTTGTCTAGGAATAAAGAGAACACACATGGGCAATTTACAGCGAAAACTGTTATGAGATCACAACTCGGCTCACGCGCTCTTGTCTGCCGCCGCCGCCGGTGTCCGTAACCTAATAGCACGAAATTAGTAAAAAAAAATCTAGCACCAAAAACATAGTGGGGCTCAAACCAGAGTCTGCTGGGTGCCAGCCCAGTATTCTACCACTGAGTTACTCTGGTGCTTAAGACTTGTTGACAAACTTGCCTTAGACAGGCTTGATGTTGGGAAAGCAATCGCGTTAATGCAACTTATAAAGCGTTTTAAAACGGCGAAAGAACAGCCAGTCATCGCACAATGCGAATAGCCTGATGAGTGGGCCGCCCAATGCTCTAACCCATTACAAAAGCTACTTCTTGTTCCCTATTAACTGTGGCGCATACCCACTTCAGCCATAATTCCTCATTGTCATCAGCCACTGCATGAGCAATTGGCACGAAATTCCTTGCAAGTGTTTAGCGGATACCACGCTTCTCAGAAGAATGACGAAAAATGGCATAACGAATACCCGCCTACTACCCAATAGTTTGTTATTAAAGCCCTAGTGGGTACCAAGCAAGTGTGCTTGCAGTAGTTGCCCAATGAGTGTTTTGAAAAGTCTCTAAAAGGCTGCTCTTCTAGCTTTCGCGTGGACTGTGCTGTGCCCTCAGCGCAGGCCTAGCGTTTTTAACGCGAGAGCGTTTAGAAATAGCCGGCATTGGAAGCGTCAACTCGATGAATGCAAAGAATAAATGTCAGGGTGCCAGCTGTAATCAAACCCAAGCATACTGCGTGGTAATGAAGCATTTTACAGCAGAGCTACGCCAGGTCTCAGAACTACTTTTCAAATAGACGCTAATCTTCGTGAAACGTCAATAGTGGTTCCAGAGCTGCCTACAATTTTATAAGCATTACATATGTACCCCTTTGATACAGCCGTCACGTCAAGTTAACGTCAATTGTAGTTAGTTGCCATGCGCTGAAGTTGACTTATGTAGCAGTGTCTGTGACCAGCATCCTCGCGAGCATCAGCGCTTCATATCAGCTTCTGGTATTGCCAATACGCATGCTCCAGTTGGCATCGTTGCGCAAGTGCAAACAACTGGTTATGCAAACATCTGCAACTATTCAAGATATGTCTGTGCGTGCAACATTTGTACATATATTTTGCGTCTTGTCATGACGTGTCGCTCAATAAAAAAAAATGCAACACGGTCACCTTCCCTCCGCATGCTTCGCATAACGCCGATTCCCGGGTACGTGAGATTTGCTGAACTTTTCTCTTCTTTTTCATGTGACGAAATACACCAATTAACTAGTACCCGAATATAAGAGTGAAAAATTGCTCTCTGAGCCGAACTTCGTAACGCGAGAAATGTTATTTTAAGGCTTCATTGACGAATGCAATACGCACTTTACAAGAAATTATGCCGTTCGTACCTAGCAGCTGCCAAGCTAAGAGGCGGATGAAAGAAGCGAAGACCACGACGCACAATGGGCACGTTATTGCACATCTTTTATTGTGTCTTCCTGCTGCCGTGCATGCTTCTTCGTTCCCTTAAATGCTTATGAACACGGAACGTGAAAATGGTGCCATAGCGTGGACGCCATGCTCACTTCTTTCGGATCCGATTCACGCCAGATGCTTCCCGACTATCTGCACGCGAGGCGATAAAGACGGATAAGAAAGCCACAATCGCGGTAAGGAATACACAAAACGGTACTCTAGTAGATAACTAGCACGTCGTTTCTTTGATAGCAGTAACTGATGTGCTGCCATTTTACCGCCGGCGTGAAGCAGCATAGCGCCGCTGCTTGAGGCCAGATTGACCTCTCTCAATTTTTATATTACCCTATGGCTAAAGTAGAAATCGGTGGCAGTCACCTATGCGACAGCTTATATATGGTGTCACGTGTTTTTGGCGCGCACAAAGGCGACAGTAGGCTTCCTCAAGGACAAACTTCACATGAACGCACTTGTGGCCACGTAACTGAAAGTGATTGTAGAAAGATCGCTGTACACTGATATCGGCGCAGGGTGCGTCGGTCGTTCATATTCGCAATATTCGTACACTGTCACGTCGCCTAGAGGAATTCAGGAGCGTCCTCTCGAGGATTACCTGCTGGCAGACGCTCCCAACACTCTCTCCTTCAGCGGTGCTAGCCTAAGTTTTAAGGCATTATCAAGAAATGAACAGAAACTACATTGTATGTTTCGTGCGTCAGTCAACGTACTGGACCATTCATGACGCGTAAAATCTGATTATTTCTTGTGAGACGCGAAGTTTTCGTGATAATACATGGCGATTCTCGGGTATCGATCATTGCCCGCAGAGTAGACATATCAGCTTCGCGAGATTTTCAGCAGCCACGTTGGATAGTTAAATATTACCATCTGATCTTTGCAGTTGAAACTTGCCTTGTTTTACGTGCGTAAAGCATTCGTCAGTGCTTCTGAAGTGCATGAATTCCATAACATTCATTGTTTGCGTAAAATAGCGTAGGCTGGCAATTGGCGCTTCCAATCCTTGGTCTACGCTGCGCCGCTTGTTTTTTACGTTAGTTGATAGATGAAAGCACACTGCAAGCAATTTCTTCTTGTCCGGGAGCAAAATGTTCTGCGCACCCCCAGATGAACGAGACGAGTGACACTGTGTTGGTGTTGTGCGTGGTAAATGACGCGTTTATGGTGCTATTGAAGTCGTTCTGCGGAAAACATTCTTCAGATTACTTTCAGCAGTGATGTTCAAAGCAATTGTCTTGACGTCGAGGACTTTTCACTGGACGTAGATCATTATCAACACGCTGAGAGTGACAGCGACGGTGAACGATCATCTGCTAGATCACGTGCAGCATATTGCACTTCACGTCTCGTCGTGCGTTAAATGTTTTTTTCATGCTCGTAAGTTACCTTGACCATATTTATTGCATAATATCCTTCAGCGAGCTCTAAAGTAAAGCGTTTTTTTTCTGCATTGCATGTAGCCCATTTACGGTGGATATTGCAAAGTTTCGCATGCCACCCACACGTTCGAGCTTGTCTAGCGATGCGAAATGGTTAAAATAATGAAATATGCAGTTACGACTACAGTTTACGCTAACTTCTCCTGAACTTCACCGGTGACGTCTGAACGACGTTCTTTTCGACGAATTTTCACGATTTTGACGTCGCGAAAAGCGTACGCGTGTATTCGTTTCGATATCTCTGTTTAGATCGCACTGATAGAACCTGCAGCATCCGAGCGCAGCGAATTTTTACTGTTAGAGTCTGATCATGGCTGCGACACAAGCGCTACTCAACTTGAAGTTAAATGCTTCCCTTCAGTTGAAGAAACAGCCTCATGATGTTTACAGCGCAATTAATGATAACGGCGCAATATGTTTGCGAACCATCGCTACGTTAAGCTTTTGGTCCTGTGCAGCCGCGACGGTGCGCTACTCGCTAGTGGCCTTCTACTACGGCTAATCCGCCAGGCAGGCTCGGCACAAATTACGTCGGAGAGCCGTTAAGTTCATACGTGAATTCTATTTCGCGCAGTTTTCTGTAGCTCGCTCACGATGACGCAAAGTTTCGTTGATACATTGTCGATCAGCTGACACCATTACACCCATCGCACTGCAGCAAGAAAAAAGGTACCGAACGTTCAGCTGTTCCTAGTGTTTGGGAAAGTACTTTGGTTCGATATACACTGTATTGATCAAGAGTTCTTCCAGCAAAAGCGTCCGTGTGTCCTATCTTTTACTAAGCGAGTTCATGCTAAAGTGACCTAGAATATGTCGGAGTGTCCAAAGCGCAGTGCCAATACATGGGAGGAGAGGGGGCCTTTTGCGGTGAACTTCTACGCTGCGGTGCTGTGGTTTTAGACACAAGAGATATGGTAGCTGAGTTGAAATAAAGGCTTTGGGGTAGTGGAAACAAACAGAGAGGTGCATAGGTTGGGTGGTTTTCAACGAGACAAAATTCACTTCGATAAAAGGCTTGGTAATGAGGTGGGTTGGCGGCTTGCAGGGCGCGCAGTAGGTTTTTTAGGAGGCACCTGGGCCATTCAGGGTTTACGATATCTAGTAACGAGGAAAACAAGCAGAGGGACTCTTTGACAAGTGGTATAGGCATATGCGATTCTAAAGTGGCACCAATATCTAAGACACGTAGACTCCGGGGAAGGAATCGACGTAAGGCACGAGGGCCGAGCAAATTCAAATGTAGGGTATATAATCATTGAGGGTGGCGGAAACAGACTGAAGTAGGGAGAGATAGAAGAACAGCTAAGGCAGCAAAAACTCATAGTATACGGGTTTGTAGAAACACATCTTAGGGACATAGAACAACCACCTAGCAATCTGGTCTACGCATGGGAATAGTGTAATAGAACAGAAGCAAGCAAAATAGGGTTGGTATTGGTGCCTTCATTTATAAGAGTACAGACTTCAAAAAGTCAAGCAGGAGTGCAGGGAACATTTTTGGCTGAAAGTGAAAGTGGCAGGGCAGATGGCACTCCTGAGTTTTGTATACTTGTGGACAGAGGCTAAAGCCAGGGAGGAAAACCAAGAAATGGTACAGTGCATAAAAGATGCCATTGACGAACTAAGATAAGAGTGCAAGGTAACTATATTAGGAGATATGAATGCGCACATAGAAGATATGAATGAATATACTGTCCCAACAGGCAGAATGATAATGAATACGTGTGAAAGACATGATTTAATCATTTCCACTAGTGCCGAAAAATGCAAAGGGAGGATAACATGGAAGGTGGGAAGGCTGCAGTCGACGATAGATTACGCAATATTGTCACATAGCATGTATGATTGGCTAAAAGTGATGAACATAAATGAATATGGGTCCAGAAGCTTAGGTAAAGATCACAAACGTATGAAGCTGAGCTTTGGAAGAGAAATAAAATCGGAAAGGTGGCGTTACGAGCAATTACACGGTAATATTTATTCAGAAAGGCAAATAAAAATAGTAACAAAAGAGATTGAGAAAATAATCACTGAGGATACTAAAACAGAGTGGACGTACACAAGTCTAACTCGATTGCTTGAGTTAGAGCTGACTAAGGTACGACTCAAATCCATCGGGAAAAGAAGACACGAACCCAAGAGCTGGTGGGATGAGGAAGTTAAGGGAGCCATAGTAAGACGTCAGGAAGCCTCCAGGAAACACAGCTAGGTATGCTAAACAGAGGGGTGAACCGGAAAATGATGTTAAAAGAAAATAGGATAACTTTTTGAGCTGCAGAGGAGAAGCGTCCGATCTGATCAGTGAAAATATTAAAACAAAGGGGGCCCAATGGATGGCGGAAGTAAGCAAGAAGATAGAAAGGCATCTGCAAGGTTTTTGAACCATCTCAATTCTCTGAGCAATATGACAAGCACGGAACATATGTTCATAACTTCAAGTTAAGGGGTTTTACTAGAATAGGATGAGGCAATTAAATATATAAAAACAATGATGACAGAAAAATCTAAACACCAAGAAAGCACGGTACGTACCGTACCAGATGAGGACGGACAAATTAGCTCAGTGGCTCCACTGGGACAACAGGAGTGGGAAAGGGCAGAAAAAAGGGCTCCTAATAGCACTTGAACAGGCCCTGACGGCATCCTAACTATGCTAATAAAGAAAGTAGGACAAAACTCTAAGCAAACATTAGGTGAGGCAGTGAGCAAAGCCATAATGGATGGTGATGCCCCCAATGGGTGGAAACCAAGTAGGAAAAGCATGATCTATAAAGGAAAGGGGGACGAAGCTGATACTGTTACAAGACTACATCACGCTGAAGAACCAAGACAGCCAGCAAGAAAGACGACGCGATTCTGGGATGTGGGGCGCGCTCTCGCTTGCCATTTCGGCTCAGTCTTGGCGTCGTGCAAATATATCTCAATTGTCACCTCATTTCTCTCTGTGCTTTCTCATAACAATACAAACGAGTACCATCTTATAACAGTGACATCAGTAGTTCGCAGGCTGGTGATGCAGATAGTAAAGGAAATACTACAGACATGGGTGTAGAATGAGGTGGTGCTGGGAGAACTACAAAATGGGGGTCGTAAACGAAGGCGGTTAGAGAACAATCTGTTTTAATTGATGCATTGTATTGAATTAGCAGAAAAAGAACACGGTCTCCTGTGTGTTGCATTTCTATATATCAAAGGAGCTTACGATTGTGTGATTCAAGAAGACTTATGGGGAATACTGAACGCAGTAGATTTGAAAGGTGGAATAACTAATCTTCGAAAGGATATCTATAAAAGTAACAAGGTAGTTACAAAATGGGAAGAACAGGTATCTCAATTTATAGAGATACAATGCGGGCTTCGACAGGGATATCTCTTGTCAACTTTGTTATTTATACTGTATCTACAGGGACTAGGACCAAATTAGAGAGGGGGGTCGACTCTTCTTTAGCATTTCTTTTACTAAGCAAGGAAAACACACTGAACAGTCATTACCAGCATTGATGTATGCAGATGATGTAGTATCAACAGCTGACAACAAGGAAGATTTGCAGGGATTGATAGACATCTGTGGTAATGAGGGAGATAGGTCAAGTTTGAAGTTCATCAAGGAAAAACCGGCTATCATGTTTTCAATGGTAACAAAGGCAGTGAGCTACAAGATACAGGAAGTCACGCTAGAAGTAGTGGATAAATAGAAATATTTGGGCATATGGATAAATAACCGGGCTGAGTGCCTAAGGGAACTCGAAAGATACGTAATGAATAAGGATAACAGGAATGTCGCTGTAATGAAAAATAGGGCACTGTGTCAATACACCAGGTTTGACGTTGTGAGAGGGATTCGGAAAGGCGCCATAGTTCCAGGTGTGACGTTTGGCAATGCGGTCTTGTGCATGAAGTCAAAGGTTCACGCAAGATTAGAAATTGAACAACTTGGCATAGGTAGACTTACTATTGGAGCGCAGGGAATACCCAGAACCAGGGGATACAGGGTGCAATGAGATGGACATCGTTTGAGTGCAGGGAAGCTAGCAGCAAGATAGAATTTGAGGAGCGATTGTGAAAAAACGGGGAGAAGTGTTGGGCTAGGTAAGTTTTCAGCTACTTCTACATGAATAATGTTGATAGTAAATGGAGGAAGCGAACTCGAAAATTGTCAAGCAAGTATTTAGACAGCAGCAGAATACCAAGCCAAAAGAAAACATCAGTTAAGAGGAAGATGAAGAAAACGGAGAGGGACATGTGGAAGATGGGAAAGTTTCCGAAATTATCAATGGAGACCTACCGAACGTTCAAGCAGAAAATTGGAAAAGAAAAGATCTATGATAATTCTCAGGGCAGTTCTCTGCTGTTCGGGGCCAGAACGAAAGTATTGCGGGCCAAGAAGTACCAAGCCAAATACGAAGGCACAGACATGGTATGTAGTGCGTGTGGAGAGGAGGAGGAAACGGCTGAATGTTCTGTAAAGGGCTGCACCCGATAGTTAAAGCTAATGGCGCGGAATTTTTCAAAATATTGGGGTTTAGTGACTGTGCAGGCCAAATAGACTTTAAATGGGTAGAAATAGCCAGAAGGAGGCTAACTGATTGGTGGCTACAATCAAAGCGTGAGTGAAATTCAATGCTTAAACACATAGTGATAGTACATAACTTTATGGCTAGGTGCCATGAGCCACTGGTTGATCCAAATCACACAGCCAGATACATACATCCGTGGACGTTTCTTGTGGTGGACGCCACGGCAAAGCAGTGGGAGTCTGCTATACGCACATGATATTTTCGCGGCTGTTAGCCAACATAGCGATAATTTTGGCGATATTGAATACTATGTTTCTGCAACGTAATACTGTATTGACTCACCGCACATAGAACGTGCTTGTGTGGTGTGGAAGGGAGATGCGATTTGTTTACGTCTCGCTGGAATATCGCCGCAATGGTACACATATAGGCGGCAATCTGAGAAACGCTTTCTGGACGCACTTCATCATGAGCAAAGGGGGCCTCATTTAGTTACGTGTTGAATGATCAATGTAGACGTAGCACAGAATATCGTATGCTAGAAATTGTTTAAAAAGCACTAGAACGTATCAGGCGCGTGCACAGTAAGTGGCTAGCTGATGCAAATGCTTTTTGAGAGTTCTTTTATTTTGTGTGCTAGATTTTCTTCTAAGTCTTCCTCCTGCCATATCCTGTTTTCTCGGATAATTGAAAGCCTTAAATAGCTCATACGAAGCGGTATATGCCCGTCGGTGGGGGCGTGGTACTAAAACAAGAAGTTATATGGCATAACTTTCACGTCTCGTTCAATTGATTTATGATCGTCTTCATTGTATGACTAACATGACTAATCGGTGACGAGAATAATAACTGGACATGTTTACCTTTAACGCCACCATTAACAATAAAAACTCTCAAAGTCCTCAATTGTGTTTTCGCCTGAGATACCTTGATGGGAAATACACGTTGTTTTTCTTCGGTCGATAAATTTAATTTACCCTCTCCCCCCAAGATTTTTCTACATCTAACGTGGTTTTGCACTGCCTGTGCGATCTTCAGTTCTTTAATGCAAGCTTGTGCACTTCGCTTTGCTTTGCACTGCATCCGTGATTGTTCGGCTGATCACGGAGACTGTAAAGTGACGATGCAATGATGAGACGACATGATGGTGTCACAATCTTTCCCATCGCTTATGTCGTGGTGACGTCATCACGTGATAATTTTTGCATCACTCGTGCGCACAGGCGTGCTTGCAGGAAGGGGGGGAGGGAAGGCACCTTCATAGTCCCTAGAACAACGCTTCTAGAACTAGGTAAGTTGCAAAACTGGGCGTTGTTGCGCGGCGCCGCCACTACCAGTCAAAAATTTGGCGCTGCTGTCGCATCCGGATTCACCCACTGCATGCTAGACCTCTCCCGTAACCTCCGTCGGCTGTGCATGTTGCAGTGGGTCGCTATCCATGGAGGTTTCTTTTTGCGTGAATAATTTTGTGCTTCTGCGTTCCCTGCTCTGCTTTGTATGTGTTGCCTGTTTTCATCATGCCCACATGTTGCGTTCCCAGCTGTACGAGTGGCTACAGGAAATGAGAGACACCACGGCTTATTTTTTTGTGCCCCGCCCGTACCTGCAGCAGCAATAGGCATGTGACCACGCTATTGCTCATGTGGTTGAGAAACTGCCCAACACATCGCTCGTGTGTGATATGCACTTTTACAAGGAAGACATCCTAACGACTTTCACTCACGTCATCAATGGTGAGAAGGTACAAATTGCCAGAGGAATTTGGGACCTTGTCGAAGGATGCGTTCCACAGATGTTCCCCAATTTTCCCGCTTACCTTTCGAAACCCGTGAAAAAGAACCGAAGTCTGCCTGATAAGACTGGGGTACTTCTGAGAATATCATCGGAAAAAAAGAATAGACAATCTCCGAGAATTGAGCTCAAAGACAGTGAAATAAATCCCGACATGTCAGGAACGAGTGGCGTCATTTCGCTCCAAGACATAGAAAACGTTTGTTTGCTTGCTGCACGCTAGTAGAAAGTTGCTGAAAATTGTGATACAGGACGTCTTGTGGTGTTTCTAGTGCCTTAGAAAGAAAAAAGAGCGTTATTTGTGGAGAAATGCGTAGTCTTCACAGAAGAGAGACAGACAAGTTTATTTAAAGAAAGGCAGAGAAGTCGGCCTGAGCGATAGCTTGCTCTAGCCTGCTACTGTACACTGGCGGAAGGGAAAGGGGCAAAGAAAGAATAATTGATGACGATGGTAAGATAGAGAGGTGAGTATGTAGTGTTCTTTCTAGCTGAGACACATTTTGTAGCCACACATATAGTCCAGTTGTTTCCAGAAAGCTTATAACTGCTCTTGTGACCGCAGTTGCACTGTTGGTGTCTGGCCAAGGGCCCAACATGGTCTCATCAGTTATTGACCTACTGCGGTATAGTTCAGTAAGAGAAATCAGCGTTTGTCGTGCACGTGCGTATGCTGGGCAGACACAAAATATGTGCTCAAGTGTTTCTGGCACATCACAATGTTCACAATTAGGAAAGGTGTCACTGCGACCGATGATATGTGCGTAACGTCTGGCGTACGCTACACCAAGACAAATGCGATGGATTATACTTGTGAGTTGCTGTTTCAATTTAGGGGGCATGCGAAACCTCATTTTGCGGGTCCCATTTGTGAAGTCGCTGGTGTCGCCGTTCCGGTTTGGTCCAGTGCTGAAGTGTGTAGCTGCGCATCACGCAGCGAAGCAGGGCGTTCGTGTCAGCTCGTGAAAACGCAATGCGTAGTTCAGGGGCACTTCTTAAGGCATTTTTAGCTTTAGCGTCTGCCTCTTCGTTTCCCATCACACCGCATTGAGCGGGAATCCACTGGAAGGTGATAAGATGGCCATTTGTTGAAGTAACCTGAATAAGTTCTGTGATTTCTATTGCCAAGCTGTAATACGGACCTTGCTTCATGATTCAACTAATGGTTTGCAAAGCGGGTTTGGCATCACAGAAAATCGTCCAGGCTTGAGGTCGCTCTCCAAAAATAAATCTAATTGCCTCCCGGATAGCAACAAGCTCTGCGGCAGTTGATGTGGTTTTATGGTCCACTTTGAATCGTCGAGCGATATCAATGTCTGGGATGACAAAGGATGCAGTGGAGGTGTTTAGCGTGGTGGATCCGTCGGTGTACACGTGCAGAGAATCACTGTGCGTTGTATAAATGTGATATAGGGTCAGTTTTCTGAGGCCAACAGAAGAAATTAGCGACTTCTTCGTAATTCCAGGTATCGTAAAACAAATAGGTGGTTTAGGCAGGACCCATGGAGGCACTGCAGGGGCCTTTGGCGGGGAAAAACGTGATGGTATATTATTCTGATGCCGCGATATTACTCTTGAGAAACTGCAATCTGGGTGAGTGGCGGGTAGTACTGAAAGTGGGTGCTGTCTGTGTCGGCTCAGCAATCGGAGGTGAACTCTAATTGGCTCGCAGAGCATGTATACACTAATGGGACAAGCCCGAGCCTCTGCGATTGTCCCATTTGTTAAAGTACAGCGCGGTAGACCCAAGCATCTTCGTAAGCATTGAGCTTGAACACTCTCTAGCGTCTTCACACAACTAGGTCTCATATTGGAGAGCACCGGCATGCTGTATCGAATGTATCCCACAAATAGAGCAATTTACAATTGAAGTAGCGATGATTCTGATGGGCCCCATCTCGCTCCTGCTAGGTGGCGAAGAATGAGAGCAAAGCTCTTCAATTTAGATTTAAGTACTGCGACATGCCTCGTCCACGATAGATCTCTGTGTACGACAACCCCAAGGAACTTGTGGTGCGTTACAGCAGGTATCGCTGTCCCATTAATAAATATCGGGTATTGCGACATATGCTTGCGCGTGAACGCAAGCACTGCGCATTGGTCGAGTGAAAGAGTGAGCCCCTGACGTCGTAGATATTTGTATGTGATTGTCACTGCACGCTGTAGTCGAGCTCGCAATTGCGGACGAGTAGTTCCGGATGCCCATATGCATATGTCATCAGCGTATGCAGTGATCTTCACCGTGCTGGGAAGTTCTGCTGCTAGGCCGATCATTGTGACATTGAATAGGATCGGGCTGAGAACTCCTCCTTGGGGAACACCACGATGAACCTTATATCGATCGGTGTCTCCGTTACTTGTCGTCATGTAAATGGTGGGGTCCCTAAGGTAGCTAAAAATCCAAGCGTACAGTCGTCCACCGATGTCGAAATCTCCCAGTGCGTCAAGAATCGCATAATGCAGCACATTATTGTAGGCACCTTTAATGTCTAAGAAGACCACCGCCTCTAGTCTGCGTCAGCTTCTTTCCTCTTCAACGCTGGTGATCAAGTCGACCACACCATCAATGGCAGATTGGCCTCTTCTGAAGCCGTTCATAAATGCAGAAAAAAAGTTGTTGCTTTCTAGAAGCCACTCTAATCGTGCCAGTACCATTTTTCCATCACTTTTCCGACGCAGCTGGCTAACGCGATTCGTCTGTAGGAGGAAAGTGCATAAGGACACTTCCCCGGCTTAAGCAATGCAATAATGCGACTGCATTTCCAATTAGCTGGGACTTCTCCTGACTCCCATGAGGTGTTATAATGAGATAATAGGATACGTCGTGCTTCTCCATCAAGATGGTTGAGTGCAGCATACGTGATTCCGTCAGGTCCTGGTGCCGATGGTCGGCGGGAGGCAGAAATCACAGCGTCAAGCTCATGCATTGTAAAACGTACATCAAGGCGCTCGTCAGACGATGAAGGCGTAATGGTAGTAAGAGGCTCATTAGTTGCAAGACCATCAGTTGTGTCCACGATCAGGCTACAGTAGTCACTGGCTATCTCAACTTCAGTCCGCCCCTGATGTAGAGCAACAGATTGAAATGGTTGACGTTGTTGGTGAGTTGTCTGCAAACTTCGTACTACCCACCAGATCTTAGATAAAGGTTGCCTGGGGTCCAGAGATCCACAGAATTTTCTCCAATGCAGCCTTTCAATCTTGTCAAGGTGTCGAAGAACATGTCGTTGAGCTCGACGACAGGCGGAAAGGTCTGAAGGCGACTTCGTTCGCCTGTATCAGCGTTCGGCACGGTGACGGATTGCACGAAGGGCCTCGTATTGGGAGTCAACTGCTGATCTCTGCATCGGTAGGTTAACCTGTTTGGTTGTGTCACACAGTGAAGAAGCAATGATGTTCTCTACCTGGGATGGATCAGTCGTGTGCTCACAGCCAGACTTGACCGACGCCTTGCACAGTGCCCAGTCGGTTTGACTGATGTAGCGTGTGTGCCTGTGGTGAGACCGCCTGAACTGAACATGGGTTGGAAGGTGGTCAGTGCCGCGAGTGTCCGAATCTGTGCACCTACATGCGGAAGACAGAAGGCTTCGGGAAGCGAAACAGGGGTCGAGGCAGCTGCTGTAGGACGTGCCAAGAACAAATGTAGGTGATCTGTCGTTCAGTACGCTTTGTCCATAGTTGCATATAAAATTGGTCAAACCCTTTCCGCGATAATTCATTGTAGTGCTCCACAAACAGTATGTTCTTTCGAGTATTTATGCGTATTTCTACGACTTTCCCTGGAGCGATGAGCTCAAACTACTCCGACAGGCTCTGCCTGTTTAGAGAGTTCAAGACGCCTGTCTTCACTGCCGGCACATACGAAATGGTGTACGACCACATGCTACTCGCCTTTGTCTGTGCTTGCCGGCCAGTTGGTGATGTCCGGCTGATTTTCCTCTTCAGGCGTCGGCTTGGTACAACCACGTAGTCGCTGTCCCAAGCCATATCTTCAACGGAGGAGTCATCAGAATTGTCAACGTAAACCACGCTTGGGCCGGGGTGGGAACTTGACATGAGTGTTGACGCACTATGATGTGGTTGGCCCGGTCCCGGTTGCTGGATGGGGTTTTGATCCCCCATTCAAAGGGGGAACGTCTCTCCGAGGTGTGTCGATAATTGAAAAATCTTGGCAAAAGAATTAGAAAACTCACAGAGCTCAAAGCAGAGGCTGTTCTCTGTGACAACTCCTTCTTCCTCTTTCGTCGCAGAACACATGACAGTCACCATTAGGAGCTGTCACCATCGCTTAGCCAAGTCACTGGGCAATGAAGATATCATCACCCGAACTTCTGGAGGACATAGAACAGCTGGAAGTGTGTTCATCCCAAGGCGTTGGCAGGCAGCCTCGTTAGTGATTACTGTGAAGTGCCCACCGATACCTCAAAGTGTGGTCCCTGCTTGAAGCTTTGGCTTCAGCTGTGTTAGCAGGTTTCATTGCAGGAACTCAAGAAGCAGAGGAAATACATGCACAAGAAAAAGGCGGCACGCGCAGCTTTTTGACCGTGTAAGTGACTAAAGAATGTGACTGACATGAAAAAAAAGCTGCATGACTACATAATCAGACAAAAGCCACGGGATGGCGCCACGTAGTTGTAATTTATTTTAAAGCTCGAAAAGCACAGTCACAAGAGAAGATACAAGACATTTTTATTGGGTTTTTCGCACCTAAAAATGAAGTGTGAACGTACACCAACTAGCAACTAACGGACAGACTCGTATGGTATGCTCTATATATCAAGCATAGTTTATCGTGGGCAGTTCATAAAGCCATAATTTTACTGTATTTGCCTTACACCGCTAAATATTACACAGTATTAAATTTTTGCGGCAGCACAGCAACAAATCCCGATAATATACTTTTGGCAAAGCTCTTTCAAAATGGCTGCCACGGCGTCTTGCCATGACGACTGCGCGTTTTCGTCTGCTAGCGGAAGCTTGTTGCGCCACCAGCGCCACCAAACCGGAAGTTGTGTTGCGCCGTTTGACAGGTCGTCTGATGCGGGGAGTTTTAGAAACCTAGTTCTAGAAACCCAGTTCCAGAAACGTTGCCTAAGAGGGGGGGGGGGGCGCAATGTGATCACCCGCATATGTTTAAAACATATGGAGGGGTGCTGCGACACGGAGGTGGAGGGATCAAAGCAGCCCCAAACGTTGAAGCAATCTCTTAATCCCCTCTTCTCTGACAGCCGGGGAACCACGTAACCACGTGTGCACGACATGCTCGTACGTGCTGTCGCCACCGATGCAGAACACCGACGCCGACAGTCAATTTGCGCGTTTCAAGAAGAATCTAAAGCTTTCGTCTTAAAATAGGACGTATGGTGTGAGTTGTCTCCCCCGGATGATGGAAACGTGGTCATCACCTATCTCGTTTCTAACTTACCCCTAGACTTTGAAGAACTGAGCACATTCGTAAAATTTGTACAAAAAAAGGTCACGCAGAGAAACAAGACCAATCAAAACAATAAACTTGATGTTACGAGAAAACGTCAAAAAAACAAGGGTGCGTGAGGCATTACTGACGCGGCTTTCGTCGTGTGTTAGAAAAGCGTAACATGCACTCGAGTAATTTTAACGTGTAAGTAACTTTAGGAATTTGTTTCATGCACTCTATTTTTTGTGCTTCGTAAACATACCTCGCTATCAATATAAATAGTTGGAGTTATGAAAACAAATAAGTAATAACAAGGGAGTGTTCTTTTCATAGTTTACCTAATTTGAAAGTTTTATGCCGATACCAATTCTGTAGATAAGGATGATCTCGGCACATAAGGAACCCCAGATCTCACCGAAACTTACATTTGCTATATTTGTTTAAAATATAGCGTATTGCATGGAACACTTGTGTCAGGCTGTGGGAAATACGTACTTCAACAATTTGCTAAAGTGATGAAACATCGTTACTTTTGTAGTTGCTCGACGTATTTTGTTACAGTAAGTTAATTTGCACAGCGAGAGTGCTGCCGTTCGAATCTTTTTTTAACGTTGGGTGGATATATTTGAAGCACTTTTATATAATACGTATTTAATCATCAACTTATAGAAAAGAGAGATAGACAGAGACAGCACCCTTGCTGCGAGCTGGCTGTTCTAATATGACTTCATTGTTGTCTTTGTCTTGCCGAGTATGCACCCGTGCCAGAGCTCTAGTGGAGCTGTCTTCCTTGCATTCAGCCATGACTGCAACGTAGCATGGCCAGCTGTCGCAACCATCTCTGGTGGGTGGCACTGAGTGTGCTGCGATAGTCTATCTTGCGTACGCCTCAAGTTGTCTTGCCGAGCTGCAGAACATTCTGGGGGGCGGCACTGGCTTTGGCGGGGTGGTCGCTGCAGGTCTCCATTGCGCAGTGACTTTCCTTGCCTCGCTATTAAGCATTCTGGGGTGCGACATTGGCTGAGCGGCGGAAATCAACCTCGGCTACGCAGCGACGTACTTCGGAAGTCAGCCAATGGTGGCTGCAGTGAGCGCCACTGGCTATGCCGAGACGGTCGTCGTACTTCAGCAGCAGATTACATTGTCGCTGTTTCGGGCTTTGGTGTAAGCCATGCTTGCCCATGTCAACGTGCTTGGCAAGTGCATACTTGCCCAACGAAGTATGATGAGTGCGTACAGGCTACAAGACCCGACCTCCATGCTTTGACGCAGGTGCCTCTGTGCTGCAGTCTGACTCTCCTAGTACATGGTCACAAGAAGGAAAACGCTCTCTGGTGACTCCATACCACGTTCATACTAATTAACGCCACCAGGACTGCACCCCATGCGGCAGACGCCCGCGTTGCACAAAGGCAACATCTTGCGCCTTCATGCCAATTGGTTGCCATCTAACTGAGCAGCGTCGTGTTTCCCGTTGACGCCTCCATCAGTACCGCACGGCACTGTAGTGGTACTCGGGTGCACGGCCCATCGTCAGCAGAAGTGCACGCCAGGCTGGCAGATCCCAACGCAACAGGATGATCTTGGGTAAATGTTCTGTCGAAAGCCATGGACACGTTAAGTGCAGTACGAGCACACTCGGCCACCGACTGCCATGCAGTCGGCAGCTGTGCCTCTTGCTGGTCAATGAGGATGCCGTTGTTGTTGGACATCTGTGGTTGGGATGTTTCATCATTGGCACAGGGAAAGTAAATGTTAGGATTCAGAGCGCCGAGCTTTACTACACCACCATATATGATGATCTGAACCTCACCAGACGAGCCCCGCCATGATGGTCTAGTAGCTAAGGTACTCGACTGTTTACCCGCAGGTCGTGGGATCGATTCCCGACTGTGGCGGCTGCATTTCCGATGGAGGCGAAAATGTTGTAGGCCCGTGTGCTCAGATTTGAGTGCACGTTAAAAAACCCCAGGTGGTCGAAATCTTCGGAGCCTTCCACTACGGTGTCTCTCATAATCATATGGTGGTTTTGGGATGTTAAACCTTACATATTAATCAATCAACCTCACCAGACGAGCGGTAGTCTTCAGGCAAAGCCATGTCCGCGTGCAATTCCTCGAGGACAGGAACGGCGGCAAGCAACTTGCTCCCGGCTTGGGTTCGCAGCTTAAAATCCAATGCGCCGAAAGTAACGAGCTCCAACCGAGGCCTCTCAAAGGTGCCTCGAACCAAGGCTGGAGGATGACCGGGGCATGGCGTGGATGCAGCGCAGTACGGGCAGCTCCGGTGTGTATATCTGTAAGGTCCCCGATTCTGTCAACGCGGACTTGTGCTGTGGGAAGTGGTCGCGGAGGGGATATGATAAGTCGAAGTTGTACATGTGGTGGAATCAGGTCGTCGATCGTGTCGACTGCGCCATTGTGATAAATAAGAGAGAGAGAGGCAGCACCCTTGCTGCGGGCCGGCTGTTACAATCTGACTTCGTTCTTGTCTTTTTCTAGCCGAGTGTGCGCCCGTGCCAGAGCCCTAGCGGGTTTGGTTCTTGTCTTTGTCTAGCCGAGTATGCGCTCGTGCCAGAGCCCTAGTGGAGCTCTCGTGTTTGCAAAACATGGAGTAAAATGTGTTATTCTGGCACTGGTCTTCTTTTGAATGTCTGAATCGAGAACAGGTTTGACGCATGGCAAACTTTGTTGCTGTACACTAGGTCTAAAAATTAAGTTAAAAGATATTGCAATTGCACGGCTGTGTTCTCTTCCAGCCGTTCTCTGTTCTTAAAAATTAGTCGTCGAGGCTAGAAAGTTATTTATTAGGACAAGTTTGTGTGGCTGCAAACCACCGGTGACCTCGACCAAAAAGCTTGTAACAGTGAGCCAAGCAGTCATTGTACGCAAGTATTTCAGTTGACTTAAAAAGTAGTTTACTTTATTTATTACTCGTATTTCTTGCATGCGTGGTGTTACTGGTCGCTTGCCCGTGCGATTCAGGTTGTTTTTGTTCTTTCCTTCCATGTGAGGCGTTTTCGCGCACGCACAGCTACAAAATTAGTGTACTCGAACATTAGCACCAGAACATAACCACGTTGATGCTGTTTCAAAGATTAGTTTTTGCGTTCCCTTGCTGCCCCAGGCACTAACACAACTCTTAGCGATGGGCGAGCTTTATTCCACACCTCATTACTAAAGTTCAGCATACTTCATATGTCCTGCATGCAAATACAGCGCAAAAACTACTGCGCGCAGCAGACGCCCCTCGCTTTCCGCGCGCTTCCGAGCACAGAAAGCCTACGGGTCTGGTGCAGCAGCGGTGTGGCAGGGGTGCGGTGTGAGAGTTCACCGCAAAAGGTCCACGCGAGGGCCAGTGCTTTGGACTCTCCCCATATTCTGGGTCCCTGCATACATGCGTTGATCGTCCTCCCTAAGCCATCTTGGATTGCAGTGCGCGCCACCGTGGGCATTGTGAATTCTGATCATCATGGAGACGTGCCGTCTTTCATGCATCACGCGTCATACTTTAAAGCTTTATCACTGGCGGTCACACAACCTCCGAAATAATCTTGGTTGTTCACGTTCTGTGTGCAATCTTAACAATATCATCTACTACAAAAGCTTCTCGAACACTCAGACGTAGTTTGCGCCGACTATTGCTTACAGTATTTGTGGGGTTAAACCAAGCCCATCAAAATAACATGCGTGCGAATTAGGCTGAAATCGAGCCGCGAGTCTGAGGGAGTCGGAGTCTGAATGAGTCCGGGTGGGAAATGTTTCGATGAGTAAGTCCGAGTGAGTCTGGTTGAAGAACATTTTCGTGAGTGTGAGTCCGAGTGACTCCATCTCAAAACATTTTTTTTACTTTGATTTCGAGTGAGCCCAAAGCACAACATACATTTCTTCAGCGAGTCTGAGTGAGCTCCACAAGTTTTGCCGATGACCTATGTGGGAGTATATTATCTCGGCTATATTATTTCAATAATCCAGCGTGTAGCACAGAGAGAGAAAGGCGAGAGAGACTCTTCATTGAAAAAACAGATTTTGATGGCGTCTATATACCGCTGAATTGCTACTGTGTATAGCGTGGGGAATGAGATTTAAAGTATTTCAGAAAAGGAGTTGAACAGCGTAAAAAAAATATAAACAAATATCAAGTGTTGAAGCGAACTTGACAAATGTATTTACAGTTGGAGTATCAGATAAAGTGACGCTTTCCTATTTGAGAAATTCTATCTGCAGAGCCCTCCGACAAGGCCCATTTCGGATAGATAGTTGACTGTACAACACTGCACTCTTTTCCTATTCCACGCACTAGACCTAATGTGTTGCGCAACGTTAACGGGTCACGTGATACTATGTACATTTCTAGGTTAAACTGATGTCTTACGTCGAGGTACGCATGACATTTGAGTCGTATGGGCTCCGCTGTCTTTATTCTTTCACATTTATGACAACAATGGCTTGTGTTACGTCCTATGCGGTACAAGTTACTGTTCGTGTAAGCCACGTCAATTCGAAGACGATGTCATAGCGCCTCCAAGTGTCGAAAGTATGAATGGGAAATTTCCGCAGTCTTTTCTGGATGAATGGAACAAAGAAAGTTATTTCTCTGAAGCGGGAAACCGCAAAGGCGATCGTTTACCTGTCAGGCATGTGTTTCAGCGATCTTAGAATCGTCGTTTTGGTAAATAGTATTGTTACTTATTCATTTATACATTCCTTCAGTTAATCATTCATTCATTCACTTTATGCATGTGATTTTCTTTGCTACCTATCTTTACCGAGAAACAGCAACTCTAAACCATCCCTTAAATGTATTTGAAGTCAGCACGCCACCACGCGCTAGTTTCATTAATAATTTCATCACTAAAACACCACCAGACATGAAAGGCGTCATCTATAGGGACAAAAAGCTGGTTCACAACCACGAAACTTGTATTCCCCTAGGAATAAATGATTCAAACTGTATTGAAGCAAAGAACGTGGCCTCAAACTTCAATTGTAACAATACTGATTGTTAGCCTAGTTGGTACTTGCTTACTGACATGATTTGGCCGCAAATAATACATTTGCGGCCAAATCATGTCAAACTTCAATGATCAGTACAAACACTTGATCATGGCCATAATGTCATGAGACGGAAGACCATAGTTTCTTAAGGCGAATGTGGAAAGAAGAAGCAACTTTGTGCTGTCACATGATATATTTTGTAGACGTGAACAACCCTAACTCCTGAATCAACGTTCGGGGTCCCTGAAAGTCTTCTAAAGAGTTGGGCAAAGGAAGAAGAAAGCCTACTGGGATGACGCAAAGACCGTTGGCGATAAAATTAAAAATTTTCGCCATTTTTTCTGAGACGCATTTGTCCCTTTCAGGGACCCAACAGAATTCATTACACTTGCTAAAAGACTCCGCGATAACTGGTTGCAAAGAACCACGCAAACAACAGTACTGGTGCTAAACCATGTAGACAAAGTCAAATCGAGAAAACACTACGCGATGACCTAACTCAGCCGCCTCAGAGTTCATGGGCACCACCAATGATCTTAGTGCCAAATAGTAATGAACTTTTTGCTTTTGCGAATATGATTCTAGCCTGGATCACAAAATCAACAAAACCCCACTCGTCGTTCGGAATGGTTCCATGACATGCAGACAGACAGAAGCAGCCTACGGGGCATTGATTAGCATTAAGCCAAACGTTGTAGAGTCAACTATAGCGTCAATATATGAATTGAGCAGTTGTGTTCGTCTTATAGGCTTGAAAGGCACGTTGCCTATGTCGGCACCTAAAGGGTAGAATGTGGCCTTCAGTAACGCCGGCACGCACGTCAGAGTGCAAACGTCTGTTTTACCAAAACAAAGGATGTGTCACTGTGCTCTGACGTGCGTATCGTAAGCACCGCTCGTCTACCGATTCCTTCGAGCCCGCGCAGCGTTTGACGACAGCTTTTTAATTAAGTCATGTAGGAATGATGATGTCATCTTTATTACGTTTGTCTAGCAGTACCTAATCAACAATACGACTGTTATTGACCTCACACAAGAGCCACCACCGCAACATATATTGCAGAACTGTCACCACATCGGCTAACTTAACATGTTTATTTACAAACTGCACTGCGCGGTTGGTTGCTAAGAGTTGTTGCATCAACTTGTCTGCGTTGCTTGCTCCTGTCAATATAAAGTAGTGCAGCCAATCATTATCTTTTTCTCAACAAAGTGTCATATAAATTGTCGGCGCTTGTTGCCGCTGCTGCCGTGCTGGCAAAGGCTGCAGGTTATGCGTGACGCATACCTCCGTAGCTGGGGCCATGATATGCCGGTATGCGCCAAAAGTTACAGGGGTACAGACTTCATGACCTGCGTGAAATGCATGCCATGTTATTATATGCAAAGCATCTCTTGGAAAACGGCAGGTATTTTGAATGTTGCTATCTATCTATCTATCTATCTAATCTATCTATCTATCTATTATCTATCGATCTATCTATTTATGTATCTATCTATCTATCTATCTATCTATCTAGCCGCCTACTTCTGGGCACACTCGTAATCGCCTCCTCAATGCGATGCAAGATTTAAGGCAAAATGACACATGGACTAAAAGGGAGCCTCACCTAACATAGAGTTTCTTAATATACACTAGCGGGAACTCTGGTGCTAGTGTCTATGGGAGCTGCAACACACGGCGCTTCAGCGAGCAGGGGAATGCTGGGTAGTACACACATTTGTCGAATTTTCGTACTTCTGGCCTGCTTCTGGCTCCGAGTGTGTTCGTGTGGCTTGTAGCTGTTTTTTCACGAAAACATAAATTAGCGAATGTTCACCGTTTGCACTTCATAACCTTATTCTTTTAGGCTTACCATTTCGAATCAAGTCACTAAGTTCAAAAGGGTTCATTCTTTCTTTCAAAACAAAACCGTAAGCAATAAACGAAGCTGCAAGTACGATTAGCCGCCCGCAAGTACGAAGACTAGGCAAATGTGTGTACTACTCATAATTCCCATCGTCGCTGAACGATCGCAGCGCCAGAGTGCCCATTAGTTAATTTTGGGAAACTCTATGTCGCCTAATGTCTCACTAACGAGGAATTCCTCCCCTTTTCTTTTAAGTAAAGTACACCAGAATTGGTATGTGAGGGTAATTGGATTTCAAGAATATGTCTGGCTGCTCATGACTTGCGTAAAGTGCAAATTTTGTTGTGTACGTCATCAAACCCTTTCCTGCAGACACGCGTGGAAGAAACGCGTATAAAACCGGCTATGTACGATATGCAGCTACCCGCCGCAGATGATTGGCAGTTTATATACAGAGGAACGACGAGAGCATGCATCGGTAGTTGAAATCCGAGGGCTTTAGGAACTGCCAATGGTAGCGTTGACCCGACGAATACAAAGAATTAAAAAAAATAGCAGTAGCTTAGCTCAGCTATGCCAGGATACCCGTTGCGTGAGCTAAATGGTCACCGCTAAACTCAACGTTTCACGCATGGCGCTAAATACCTGCGTCAAGTCTTTCATGTATCAGTCTTTCACACGCGTCGCACACATATCCAAAGGGATTATTTACGAAGCCCGTCTCGAAGGTCTGAGTCGCACTGGCAGTTTCGCAAATTTTCGCCTTATAGTCAGTCAATCAGCCTCGTGGCAACGCCTCTTTGCTAGACATTCCTCCCTTTTATTGCCCTGGTGTCAGCCCGTTTAGCCTTCTCCTCTTCGCCCTTCCTACACTCAACTGATAATGGCTACGTAACTACTTCGGAATCTATGAATAAGGCTTCTCCACTCTTCTGCTTCTCTGAGCGGTAGTTTTGTTCTTTCTACTTGGCTATACCATTCTGGCAAATGTCCCTCAAGATGCATGTTGCCCCGCAGCTCACGCGAGCATAGAGAGCAGCGTAGCTCGAGTTATACCTCTGTCACACGTGGCAACTTAGGTGCCCTTCCAGCGAGTACACTTCGCCGCGAGCGTCATTTGCGCGCTGTCACACGAGGAAGTTTTGTGTCACTAGCTGCAAAGTACACTTGCCGGCAAATGCGTTCCCCAACCTCACTTTACTGCGATGGCCTTAGTACCAGTGGTTTGTACAGAAATACACTGTTGCCTAAAGCGGCGCTCACATTGTGTTTAATTTATTGTTTTTGTTATGATGAGTATTGTTACGTGTAGAGCATGTCGTAAAATACACCAATAACCTCGCTACTTTCACCACCCGGCTGTTTGCGGCCACGTCCGCTAGGAGTACTCAGCAGCACAAGCAAAGCAGTGGCTGCGTCCGTCGCGTTGATTACTTCCAGGTACACTTGCAGATGCATAGGTGAGTTGTTCTCTAGTACTTTAAGATGACATGTGCCACAGGTGCTACTTCCACGAAGACAACGTGGTCGAAAGATCAGACACAGGTGCAGAAATAACAAATATACCTTGTGCTACAAATCCGTCAATCACCACTGCCATATTTTCGAAACTACACTTTGCTTTCTCGTGTAGCGGCGAACCCCCAAAATGACACTTCATGAGCGTAATATCCCTGTCACACGGGGCAACTTGAGTGCACTTTGAGCGAGTGTACTTACGCTCACGAAGTGTCGTTTTGGTGGTTCGCTGCTACACAAGAAAGCAAAGTGTACTTTCGAAATGATGGAAGTGGTGATTGACGAATTTGTAGCACAAGGTATATTTGTTATTTTTGCGCCTGTGTTTCATCGTCAGACCACGTTGTCCTCGTGGAATTAGCACCTGTGGCACATGTCACCTTAAACTATTAGGGAACAACTCACCTATGCATGTGCAAGTGTACCTGGAAGTAATCAACGCGACGGACGCAGCCATTGCTGTGCTTGTGCTGCTGCGTACCCCTAGCGGACGTGGCCGCAAACAGCCGCACTGTGATTGTAGCCAGGTTATTGATTTATATTGTAACGGTAGGATGAGAACGACGAAGAAGACAAAGAGGAGGACGATGTTGTCAGATCTGTGAGCCAACTGGGCGCCATCTTGTCCACCACCGAGTTTATTCCTCGTTTTATAAAGTAAAGTTATTCTCCCGTAACATCATTGGTGGGAGGTGCGGGGTACTCACTTCACGCAAAACGGAGCTTCGTAGCGGGCGCCTAGTGGTCTCCCCCATGGCGACTGCAGTCAACAATGCCGACCCTTCCCCGTCTACCGTGCCTTCTCCAACATCGTCCTCCTCTTTGTCTTCTTCGTCGTTCTCATCCTACCGTTACATCAAGATGCGGACTGCTTGTCCCGGTATCCTGTCGACCCTCCAGACGGCGACTCCTCTAAAACCACCCTTCCTATCGACGTTTTCTCTCTATCCGCGTTTCATGACATTGGAATCGAGCAGCGACGAGATACTTTCTTGGACGGTATTATCCGAAGGCTCACATCGGTGAGGCCCGACCCTTCCCTTCGAATGTTTGAAATACATGATGGTGTATTGTACCGTTGCAATATGCGTCCTGACGGCCCCGAAAGACTACTCGTCGTTCCCATTCAATTGCGTCACACTGTTCTCGCCCAGCTTCATGATGCACCTACAGCGGGTCACCTCGGCGTGTCACGGACCTACGACAGAGTTCGCCGGCGCTTCTTCTGGCCTGGCATGTACCGCGACGTCTGCCGTTATATTGCAGCCTGCGACCCTTGTCAACGACGGAAAAAACCAAATGCCCCTCCGGCCGGACGTCTTCAGCCACTGCACATCCCACAAGACCCATTCTACCGTGTTGGCGTGGACCTGCTTGGCCCTTTTCCTACGTCAGCTGCGGGTAATCGGTGGATTGCAGTAGCAACCGATTATGCTACCCGATACGCGATCACACGGGCCCTTCCAACCAGCTGTGCAACTGACGTGGCCGATTTCCTTTTGGAGGACGTCATCTTACATCATGGCGCCCCTCGACAACTCCTTACCGACCGAGGCAGCTACTTCCTTTCCAAAGTGGTTGATGACCTCCTCCGCTCCTGCGCCACTAAACACAAGCTCTCGACTGCTTACCATCCACAAACAAATGGTCTAACGGAGCGCCTCAATCGCACTCTCACCGACATGCTCTCCATGTATGTCTCCGCCGATCACCGCGACTGGGACACTACGTTACCGTTTGTAACATTCGCGTACAATTCTTCCAGACACGACACCGCTGGGTTCTCTCCTTTTTTTCTGTTGTTCGGGCCGTGACCCTGCGCTACCTTTCGACACCCTCCTGCCGGCCGGACTAAATGACAAGTCTCAGTACGCTCGTGATGCAATAATGAAGGCCCAAGCGGCACGCCAAGTTGCTCGACGACGCTTACTGGACTCCCAGGACAATCAGAAGAGCGTATACGACGCCCGCCATCGTGACGTCCACTTCACACCCGGAGATCTCGTTCTGTTATGGTTCCCCTCGCGCCGCGTTGGACTTTCGGAGAAGTTACTCCCACGCTATTCAGGTCCCTACCGTATCTTACGCCAAGTAACTGACGTCACATACGAAATCACCCCTACGGACCCCGCCATCCTTCACCCTCACACTGACGTAGTGCATGTTACGCGACTCAAACCGTATTACTCCAGTGCCTCCTGATTAGCACCGGGTCGGTGCTCCAGCCGCCGGGGAAATCATGTAACGGTAGGATGAGAACGACGAAGAAGACAAAGAGGAGGACGATGTTGTCAGATCTGTGAGCCAACTGGGCGCCATCTTGTCCACCACCGAGTTTACTCCTCGTTTTATAAAGTAAAGTTATTCTCCCGTAACAATATTATCATTTGTTTTGAACATAACGGTATCCATCATAACAAAAGCAATGCTTTAAATATAGTATGAGCGCCACCTTAGGCAACAACTTCTTTCTGTACAAGCCACTGGTACCGAGGCTACACACTTCATCGCAGCCGTCACAGTGAAGTTAGGTTGGGGAGCGCACTTGCCGGCAAGTGCATTTTGCAGCGAGTGACACCAAACTTGCTTGTGTGACAGCGCGCAAATGACACTCGCGGCCAAGTGTACTCGCTTAAAGCGCATTTAAGTTGCCACGTGTGACAGGAGTATAAGTACACTCGTTCAAAGTGCGCTTAATTTGCCACGTGTGACAGAGGTATTACAAGAGCCACGGTGTACAATCGGAATGCGCCTGCCGTGGCTATGACCTCACTCCTGTGGAATGCGCAGATTGCTGAGGCGCTCGCAATCACTGCTCCTCGCACGTGCGCAGCGCGCCTCTTGTACGTGCACGCGAAATCACCCTGGCTTGGCCACGGGGGCTAACTCTACAATATTAGGGTCCCAGAAGAAATCAAATCCAAACATTCGACGTTGAAATAAAGTATTTTACCATAGCACAATGCCAGGTCTCAAAACTGCTTTGGATATTAACCATGTGCAGGCGTAGTGTTGATGAAACGTCAGTCGAGAGGTTTTTTTAAAGCTTGACGTTTATTATATGTATTTTTTATTACCGAAAAAGAAATAAGAACCAAGGTCACGTGGCTTAACAGGGGCTCTTGCTCCTTTGCACATTCGGCATGTATACAGATGGGTTTATGCGCGTACAACAATAAAGAATCTGTATGTACTATAACGTAAATGCAAGGCGATAAGCGGTAGCAGCGTCAGGAACAGAAACAGCAAGAGCTGGCCGGATATACGGGCGTCGTCGCAGCAGCAACCAGGCAGTCCCAGCTCGCGTCTCGTGCCAACGTGTCGATGTCACTGCGGTAGTGGGCATTCCTCTTCACTACATATCGTCCCCCGTCGGAAAAAGAGCTATCCTGGCGACTAACGGAGAACAGAGTACGAGCGGATCGTAATATGGTTTCAACTGCTGTACGTGAACAGTTTCGCGAGCGTGAAAGCGCTGGTCTGTGGATGGCATCAGGGGTTGGGTGATGTAGTTAACAGGTGAAGTCTGCGAGACAACGGGGTAGGGTTCCTGGTATTTTGAAACAAGTTTCGAAGAAAGGCCTGTAGGGACAGCTGGAACCCAAAGCCACACAAGGGTGTCCGGAACAAAGTTAGGGTACGGGTGGTTGTCGTCACGCTGAGATTTTTGTCTCCATCAGTTATGATGGTTGTGAACGACTTGGCAAGCTTGCAGCATTCCTCAGCGCGGCGGCCTGCTTCAGAGATGGGCGTAGACTTGGAGGAATTGGGGTGGTATGGCATAATGGTACCTAGGGTGGTGGAAGGGTCTCGGCCATATAACAGGAAAAATGGCGAAACGCCCGTAGTCGCCTGTGGAGCAGTATTGTAGGCGTATGTCACAAAAGGCAGAATGAGGTCCCAATCGGAGTGGTCTGAGGCAACATACTTAGATATCATGTCGCCAAGGGTACGGTTGAATCTTTCCGTCAAGTCATTCGTTTGGGGATTGTAGGCGGTAGTAGTCCGGTGAATGATACGGCATTCGGAAAGCAGTGCGCTGACGACTTGAGAGAGGAACACATGTCCTCTGTCGCTGAGAAGTTCACGCGGTGCGCCGTGACGGAGAATGAAGTTCCGCAGGAGAAACGATGATACGTCGCGTGCTGTGGCAGCAGGCAAAGCGGCTGTTTCCGCGTATCGCGTCAAGTAGTCGACAGCGACAACGATCCAACGGTTTCCGGAACCCATGAATGGAAGAGGCCCATGCAGATCGATTCCAATTCGGTCAAAAGGCCTGGCTGGGCAACGAATTGGCTGGATCGGACCAGAGGTGTGATAAGGCAGAGCTTTCCGTCATTGGCACTGTAGGCATGACTGAATGTACTTGCGCACAAAGGTGTACATGCTTCGCCAATAAACCAGGAGGAAATCCGAGCGTATGTTTTCACACAATACTTCATTGATTGATTTATATGTGGGGTTTTGACGTCCCTAAACCACCATATGATTATGAGACACGTTTCAGTGGAGGCTTCCGGAAATTTAGACCACCTGGGGTTCTTTAACGTGCACCCAAATCTGAGCACACGTGCCTACAACATTTCCGCCTCCATCGGAAATGCAGCCGCCGCAGCCAGAATTCGAACCAGCGACCTGCGGGTCAGCAGCCGAGTACCTTAGCCACTAGACCACCGTGGCGGGGCGTGAAGACCTGTAGACAACACGCATGTCAAACTCTTGCAACCGAAAAGCCCAGCGAGCTAAACGGCCGGAGGGGTCCTTCAACGTGGATAACCAACAAAGTGCACGGTGATCAGTGACTACGTCGAAAGGGTTACCATATAGGTACGGTCTAAATTTATCTAGAGCCCAAATAATTGCCAGACACACCTTCTCTGTTACAGAATAATTCTTCTCCGCTTTGGTGAGGGCACGGCTTGCGTAAGCGACTACGTACTCCTGGAATCTCGATTTGCGCTGCGTGAGTACGGCGCCGAGTCCAACACCTTGCATCGGTGTGTACCTCAATCGGAGCAGTCGGGTTGAAGTGACGCAAGATTGGCGGTGAGGTTATCAGGTGGCGCAACTTTTTGAAGGCATCATCACAGGCGAGTGACCCAGCGTAACATTTCGAGTCATTCCGTAAAAGTTCAGTCAAGGGGGCGGTGATCATCACAAAATTCTGAATAAAGCTGTGGAAATACGAGCAGAGTCCAAGGAAGCTGCGCAGATCCTTCAGAGATGAGGGTTTAGGGAACTCTGGAACTGCCTGAAGCTTGGCGGTGTCAGGAAGAATACCGTCTTTAGAGACAACATGGCCGAGAATCGTGAGCTGACTTGCACCGAAGTGGCATTTTTCAGGTTGAGCTGAATGCTCGTGTCAGTTAGGCACTGTAGTACTTCATCTAGCCTGCGGATATGCGTGGGAAAACCTGGCGAAAATATAACCACGTCATCTAAGTAGCACAGACATGTTTTCCACTTCAGGCCACACAAAAGACTGTCCATCATCTGCTCGAATATTGCGGGCGCGTTGCAAAGACTGAAAGGCATGGCGCGGAATTCGTAAAGGCCATCAAGTGTGACTAAGGCCGTTTTAGGCTGATCTTCAGGCGCCATAGCGACTTGCAGTAGCCGCTCCGCAAGTCATTAGAAGAGAAGAACTCCGCACCTTAGAGGCTGTCAAGGGCATCGTCGGTTCTCGGTAAGGGGTAAATGTCCTTTCGAGTTATTTTGTTAGGACGACGGTAGTCAACACTGAAGCGAATCGACCCGTCCTTCTTCTTAACGAGAACGACTGGAGATGCCCAGGGGCTATTCGAAGGCTGGATGACGCCACGCTTGAGCATGTCAGTTACTTGGTGACCGATAACCTGGGGCTCTGTCGTGGACAAGCGATAGGGTCTTTGACGCAGTGGTGCATTGGTGCCCGTGTCGATGCGGTGACACACAGATGATGTGCGGCCGAGGGACTATGTTGGCCGTCAAAAGAAGAACGGAACTTGTTCAGGAGTCGTAGAAGCTGAGCACGTTGCGAAACGGTTAATGTGTCGGCGATGGAGCTGCTCAGTATGTCAGGTCAAGTAGTCTGCGGCAAAGAGGCAAAGGTCAATCCAGCGACTTCATGTTCGGCGAAAGAACCAGTTGGCATGTCAATAATTGCAGAAGGGTCGAGACTGTAAACAGGCCCGACGCACTCGCCCGGAAGTAGTGTTACGGGACATGACAGCAGATTTGAAATGAGCAGTCTGCTGACACAGTCATGAAGTTCCAAAAGGGAATGAGGTAGCAGTGAACACTTGCGACGTACGAAAACGGCAGATGGCATGAAAAGGGCACTTGATTCGGCGAGCGCGTTGCAAGACACCACGGCAAGGGCAAAAGCAATGCGGCGGTATGGTAACGTCTTCAGCAAAAAATAGTTTGTCCCCGGTTTCAACAGCGTCATGTAGAGTAGCGTCACTAAACACTTCAAATGCCACCTCAGCGCGCGAGCAGTCGATAACGGCCTTATCAGCGAAGTGAAAATCCCAGCCCAAAATGAGGTCATGGGAGCAGAAATCCAACACTAGTAATTCGACGACATAGATGACGCCGTCAATCGCAATGCGAGCAGTGCAGGCAGCGGCTGGCGTGACGTGCTTTGCGCTTGCTGTACGAAGCGATATACTTGCTTGTGGCGTCATAACTTTTAAACAAGCGGCAGAGTCTAGCACTGATCACTGAAACTGTGGCACCAGTGTCAACAAGAGCGAGTGCAGCGACGCCGTTCTGACATACGTTCAGTACATTCGTCGGTGAAGAGAGAGGCCTTGGTCTTTTCGTGGGCGTCGCAGTTCCTGCCTCTGGAACTGTGGCATTTAGTTTTCCCGCTCCGGCGATGAAGGACGACGACGCAACGGCGATAGCGAGCGGCGTCGAGGCGGTTAACAGGAGGGTGGTGGTGAGCGTACGATGACATCTGGTCGGGATGCTGACAGCCAGCGAACGAAGGGTGCGGTGGCACATAAGGGACAGGTTCGAAAGCTCTGGTGGTAGTTCTGGTGATAGGCAGGGACACGCCGACGGCAGTATCGCGCTATGTGGCCAGGCAACCCACAGGCAAAGCATATCGGCCGATTGTCGGGTGTACGCCGTTGTCCACTACTCTGGAGGTACCTTGGCTGAGCAAACCGATTAGTGGGCATGGCTGATAGTAGTGACCTAAAAGTCTGAAGAGGTGGCCTTGCGGCAACCTCAGCATAGCTTAGGGGTGCATTCACCTCGGCACAGGCTACAGGGATCGACAACAGCGAAGTGTCGTGGGCAGGTGGCAGAGCCGCGCAAACTTGCTCCTGGATCACCTCACGAATGTTTGCTGGCAGATGTGATGGTGGTTGGCCGGCTGTTGATAGCAGTGACAGCTGACGAGGGACCTCAGCTCGAAAAAACTCTTTAATCTGCGATAGCAGCGAGTGATGGTCAGAGGTGGTTGTCAAGCTTGAGAGGGTGTCATCCGGAACGTTAGGGCGTCGCGTGAGAAGACGCTGTCGTCGGAGCTCGTCAAAACTCTGACACAGCTCGATGAGCTCCGAGACAGTGGCAGCGTTTTTCGAGAGGAGCATTTGAAAGGCGTCGTCGGAAATGCCTTTCATAATGTGTCGTACCTTGCCACTTTCCAGCATCGTCGGGTCAACACGCCGGCAGAGGTCGAGGATGTCCTCGATGTAGCTGGTGAATGTCTCACCAGGATGTTGGGACCGGCGTCGTAGTCGTTGTTTTGCGCGAAGTTTGCGCACCCCAGGGCGTCCAAAAACAGCTGTTATGCAGGTCTTGAAGTTCTTCAAAGTATTAATGTCCCGTCTCGTGGTTTCTGTACCACAGCTTGGCGACATCTGTTAAATAAAACATCACGGTACCCAGTTTCATGGAATCATCTCATTTGTTGATAGCGCTGGCTCGTACGTAGGATTCCAGCCAATTCTCAACGTCTTTCTCGTCTGTGCCGCTGAAGATGTCGGGTTCACACAGGAGCTGGGCACCGGGACAGCCCCTAGTTGGTGAAGCCCGGGGAGGTGTGAAGACAGCGTCGTCAAGCGTGACGGACGGCAGCTTTCGGCTACGCAATTCCAGGATCGGGGAAACCGCAGCAGCCTCCACCAAAATATAATGTAAATGCAAGGCGATAAGCGGTAGCAGCGTCAGGACAGAAGCACCAAGAGCTGGCCGGATATACGGGCGTCGTCGCAGCAGCAACCAGGCAGTCCAAGCTCGCGCCTCGCACCAACGTGTCGATGTCGCTGCTTTAGTGGGCATTCCTCTTCATTACAGTACATAATTTTAAATGCAAACAAAGCAATACAGTTCAACATCACGCAAGCACTTCGTGGAAACAGCCCTTTACAAACCCTTCATCGAACAAAAAATGTTATAGGAAGCGCTTCATGAAAAAGAAAAAATTATCATGCAAACACTTCATGCAAAGAAACATATCGTACAGAAAACTTCACTTAAACAAGCAGTATGATACAAATACTTCAAGAATATGTACCCAT
Organism: Rhipicephalus microplus; assembly: GCF_013339725.1. Taxonomy (NCBI): domain Eukaryota; kingdom Metazoa; phylum Arthropoda; class Arachnida; order Ixodida; family Ixodidae; genus Rhipicephalus; species Rhipicephalus microplus. The sequence goes on from NC_051165.1 coordinate 115,097,464, forward strand.
ATGTATTCAACTAGGGAGCTTTAAAATGTAGCATGAACTAGAGAAAAACATAGATAAACAGCTTGATTTAAAGGTAATTGATAAGCTCTCGTAGGAAGCAAAAGAAATCTTTCCAGATATTGTTTGAAGCGGGGTGCGTAAAGGTCTATATCACTCCTCATAATGTTTAATAGCCAGGATTATATATCCTAGGTCCTGACGTCCGTAGTTTGTTCGCATGAGTGGTAGTATTCTTGTTTGGGGGAGTAATTGATACCAAGGATATGAAATTGCTACGCTACTAACATGCAGTGTCCGCTTTTTCTGGAGCAATGGTAATCTCTGGTAGTAATTTTTTATTACATTCAATAATGTTCATCAAAAATATTGTGTGTGGGTGAATCTCATGGCCTACCATGATAGTTTTCGGAACTTCTCGTTACCTTTTTGTAGTTTCATTATTTCTTCGTAATTTTTGCGGTTGTTGTTCGCCAGACAAATTCACAATAACTATGCTTTGAGTAAAAAATAGGCCGTAGTACATTGCGTTTTTTTTTGTAGTGGTGTAATACTACTACTCCTTTAAATAGATCCTACTACTTTGCTAAGGTCACTGTGAAGCTATTCAATTTGATTGTCCCAAGAGAAGTTTTCTTGACACCATACCTCCCAAATCTTTTGCGTTGCTACTGTTTCTATCTCATTTAGTTTCAATAAAACAGTAATATTCACAGGCATTGGCTTACTTATTAACATAAATAAGATATATTTGGCTTTCGTAGCACTATTTTATGTTTGTTTAAGTTCAGCCGGTCAGACAATACATCTAAGTCATCATTCATTTCATTTTCAATCTATTTTAAGAATGTTTTTGAAAAGAAAAGATTGGTTTCATCCGCATATATGACTATATTCGGTGTAGGTGAAATGCTTGGGAAGTCATTGATTGATATGTGGGGTTTAATGTCCTAAAACCACCATGCCATTATGAGAAACTCCGTAGTCGAAAGCATGGAAAATTCGACCGCCTGAGGTTCTTTAACGTGCACCCAAATCTGAGCACACGAGCTTACAGCATTTTCGCCTCTAACGAAAATGCAGCCGCCGCAGCTGAGATTCAATCCCGCGAGCTGCGGGTCAGTAGCCGAGTACCTTAGTGACTAGACCACCACGATTTGGCTGCTTGGGAGGTCAGTAAAATATATTTTTAATAATACTGGGCCGAATATAGAGTTCCCTGCGGTACACCAGTTTGAATTTAAAATGTGGAGAGGTCCATCCATCTGGACGCAAGGATGGATGGACACATAGACAGAGGCAAGAACGGTTGGGCGGATGGACTGACGGACGCATGGACTAACGCACGGACGGACTGACGGACACCCAGACAAACGGGTAGAGAGAAGCACAGACGTACGGACGGACGCATGGACGCTTCGCCACCCTCACTTACTCCATGGATATGCTGTGATTTCTCTTAGTATTGGTGTGTATGGGTTGCCCTTTTACCTGTTTGATGCATTTACGAATGTGAGATTAAATTTCTTTTCATCGCCTTTGTTCTAGAGTCCACCTATGACCACATAGTTGACAAGGCTCACGAGAAATGTGTGGAAGAGACGCCGCAAGCTTTCCTCAGAAAGTACGCCTCCTTTAATGGCAACTCGTTTGGTCAAATGTTACATGTGTTCTGCTTTGACCATGGTTCCCTCTATGCTGAGATCATTTCTGCCGTCTTCCTGCAGTATTATGCCAGAATCCTTCTGACGCAACTTGCGGAATATGCGTGTACCATCCGCAGTGTGCTCTGGATCGTACGGGGCTACTTCACGGTGCTGAACGGGGCTAACTTATAACTGAATCCACCACTGCGATCTTGTGCAGTGATAGGTGCAGATCGGGCCCAAAGTAGTGCTTGCCATTGTATCTTTTATTCGCAAATGGGCAGCTGTAAAGATGATCACCAGCGCTTCACAGAAGTGAAGTAAAAACTATCTTAAATACATTGTCTTTCGCAAAGCCTACAAGGTTGATTCTATAAAACAGTAGTTCATTCTGATGATATCAGTCAAGGTCAATCGATCACCTTTTGTGAATTTTCGAAAGATATAACATAGCACACTGGTCATTTCTTGTGTAGTGGCACTCTCAAGATTTCCTTTCTCTACGAGCTGAGGAGTATTCTATGGATTCTTCCCGGGTGGTATAACTTTACGGTTTAACTCTATATTTCTCAAAATAAAAAGGGAGCTGTCATTTCAAGCACACGAATAAATAGAAAGGAAGAGAGGACAAGCGCCTTGTCCTCTCTTCCTTTCTGTTTATTTGTGCGCTTGAACTGACAGTTATACCTTGCATATTCAATTAGCCCAAGTTTCGATTCTGTTATAAAAAGGGAAGTTGACTTCGAATGGTCATAACCACTGGCGAAAGCAATCGCTCAATTTTCCCAGTAACATAAAGGCTAACGTTTCACTCGTGCTTTGCTAAAGGGAACCTTAGCAACCTGTCACTCTCCTGAAAGTTTCACCATTCTCTGTCGCATCCAGCCTCGCAATTCCAAAATTGTGCTGAATTATTTCGTAGCTGTTCAAAGTCAAAGCAGGGCGTCTGCCTTCCTTCCTCTCTGCATAGATGCCAGCACATGGTAGAGCAAGCTGAGTACATATGGGAGTGATGAATCCACATATTATTCCCTGTATCGTCCGCTTTCTCAGCATCAATCAAACTCTGAGCGTCGCACAGATCGGCCTCCAAAGCATGCATGCAGAGCGAGCTGCTCAAACACAAATGTTTCTCGGCACAGACACATCATTCTTGTATTGTCGTTACCATGCAGAGGCGCAAAATTTTAAAAATACATATGGCCATGAGTGTTCCGGATGGCACATCCTTGTACGTACAGTGAATGATGTCTGATAGAGTTTCTTTTTTTTTTATTCATGTCACCATACCTGTGTGTCAAGGCCGAGTTTCGTCATGGACTTTCGTTTCCTTACGCGTTATAAGCTGCGTTCTATCTTCTACTTGACTCCACTCGTCCTTTGACCGCTACCAGTTGCTTCTCTTTCCTTCGAAATTGTCGGACTTTGGGCCCTTATCCACCGCTATGTTACCTGTGACCGTATGTGTGTGTATCTTCTTTGCAGCTGCTTTCGCCGAAGAGTGCAGCAAGGTTCAGCTCGGTAAGCGTGAATTTTCAACCACCCAAACTAGGTACCCATAATCTTGGTGAAAATAATTTCTATGATGCTATGTCCCCGAACCGTGAAATTACTACGAGCGGCCCCGTTTCGGGGAGGTCCGGAAACTCAGAGCACATGAAGGTGTTTAACGTGCCCCTTTATTTAATCACATAGACGTCAATTATTGTGCCTCCATCTAAACACGACCGCCACGGCCGGAATTCTATTCCACGACCTTAAGGTCAGCAGTCTTGCATTATAACCGCACGATCACCACGGTGGATAGTATCTTGGTGAAGGTGGAGAGAACGTTAACATGCAGACTATCTCACGACTCATACCAACAACTATCCTCTTCTAGCAGTGCTGAAGGCGCCTGTATGACTTAATTGAAGGAGCTTTCTTTTTGAAAAAAACTCGATGACAATTTGCATCCTTATCCCTGACAAAAATTTCGAGTTCTTTTAACGTTTGTTTTTTCAATCTATTGTTGATGCGCTCGTCTTTTAAAAATGAATCGGCATCCTATTAACACTCAACAGTCAGAGATTATTAGGTGTAATCTATGTGTGTGTGTCTGTGTACCTGCTTGTGCTCTTGTGTATTTTCCAGTCGGTACATCATAATCATCACCCAGCACCTGGAATGGGACGTCATACAGTTAGCTAGACAGACGTACCCATCATTTCAGTGAAACATTTCTCTCTCTCTCTCTCACGCTCTAAAACAATCGAAGTCACTCATAAACGTAAATGAGAATAAACGTTCAGCCTACTGTTCTGAGATGAAAGGCTTCGCCTCGGTCGTTCTATCTTAATTGTGTCTTGCAGCATGTTGTCAAGTGGCTATTATCTGAGTCAGCTTTCACGTAAAAATTCGTGTGGACCTCCTCCTCCCTATTTTCTTTGTCTGATGTCTAACGGCTTAGGACAATAACCACCTACACCTACCCTCTTATAGAATTCAGGGTAGTTGTGATGTGTCCTATGACATCTGGCTTCCAGTATTGCTTCCAAATTGCTTTCTCTGGTAATATGATTTGCTGAGGAATAATTTCTTTTGTTGGGGGAGCTTCTATAATTTGCTTTAAATAAAGTGAAACCACGTTATCTATTTGATTTATCTGCTCTGCTTATGTACAAAACTTTAAAGTTTACTAGTGTTAAACACTGGATTTTAATGCGTACAGCAGGCCAAAATTTAATTTTATGTGCAGCGGCGACTTTTTTGTCTGTCAGAGCCATACGATGGTACGAAATTGCAAAAAAAATTGCTTTGTGGACATGCGCTTTGTGAACTTAATTCAATAGTATGGCAAAGATACACAGAAAAAACTGCCACTTATGCACGATTTCGCTCACGTTACATACATACATACATACATACATACATACATACATACATACATACATACATACATACATACATACATACATACATACATACATACATACATACATACATAGATACATACATACATACATACATACATACATACATACATACACACACACACACACACACACACACACACATACATACATACATACATACATACATACATACATACATACATACATACATACATACATACATACATACATACATACATACATACATACATACATACATACATACATACATACATACATACATACATACATACATACATACATGCCATGTAATAACTGAAATTTTATTTCTCACTTCTGTCATTACTGATTAAGGCAATGTCGCATAGCCCACCTAGAGAACAAGAATTTATTATTGGCCACCTGGCATCAAAATATGCGGAAGACTATGCTAATAGATGGGTAGCAAGAGACTATGACAATGGCAAGAAAAGCCCCCGATAAAGAGCTCGCCGTATCTCTTATGCATTTGCCTTAGATGACCTAAGGCGCTCGCCGTCTTCTGCTTTTAAGAGCAGGGCTGTTGAAGGAAAGGTGAATTATTGGGTATCGGTCGTCCGCTTTATCTAGCCTCGCTTTGAGAGCAAATCCTAACAAAAGAGAAGCATGAGTAAAGATAAGTGGATGAGTGAGAAACCTAGGTTAGCGAATCTAGCCTGCAATAGAAATGGTAGTGATGTAAATCAGGTGAACGGGGCGAAGAAGAGCGCGAAGGTGAAGCTGGGGTGGCAGGAAAGCAGATGGCGTCGATAGGAGGAGAAATCGGGAACGCGATTGGCTGAGGCGGCGAAAGGAGTCGATCAATGGCTACACGTGCTCAAGCACACGTCCTGCAGGTTACAGAGGAAGTGCACCGAACATTGGTGAAAAAAGAGAAAGGACGTGCTGATGCCACCAGCTTCACTGTTTAATTAGCATTTGCGAGGTTAACTCTGTTGAAGCTGTGCGAATTTGTTTTTCTTGTCCATTGATGTATTCCTCTTCTCTCGGCTCACTGTGAAAGCTGTCTGCACCGAATGGCGATTTGCACTGTCTCTGTGGTCAGACGCACATTGGCTGTCTGGCCCTAAAATGGTGTTCCACTGACTCAGTGATCATCGCATCTTTTGAATGAGTTATCACTTGATGAGAGGACGCCATCATGTGCCATCACGTAATGTGACGGCACAACAACGTCCCACGTTCTGGCGATCTGCGATGTCAAGGCAATCTTTCGCATGAACCATGTTGACGCCGACCCTGCGGGACACCAACACCGACGATTAATTATTTTCATTTGATAAGACACATAAAGCTCTTCTCTTATTACAACTCAGTTCAGACATAATTGAATGTACGAACAGCGCAACTTGAAACTAGTAACATTGTAACTACGGAAACAAAGAAACAATGATGGAAAGGAGCGCTGTAACATGAAGGCAGTAGGAAAATGATCCAGCTATGCAAACAGCCAGGGCGATACGACTTATTGAAACGCTGGGAGGAGCAAAAGAACAAGAAAAGTGCCCAAGTTTCCACGCTTCAGCTGAGACTCTTGGTATGCACATTGCGAAAGCATTAGTGGCTGTTTCCGCAGTTCTTGAGAAGAAACCATGTATGATCACTGCATTTCACTGGACCTAACATTTGAAGGACACAGATGAAACCGCCGAGAAACGCAAAATGAAGTCCAGTAGGCATAACATTAGTAGAATAGAGGACGCTATGAGTTGAAAACAAATGAGTTTGATTTTTCACAGCTGCTCAGAATGGTTTCAATGTAAGCTTTTCCCACAGAGCCACGGCGCGCTTACACCATACCTGAGAAAGACAATCGTGTCGTTGGAACCATGAAATTTTTCGACCAATCTAAATGCTACGCCTATGCAAAGATAAGGTTCGTTGTTACTAGCTACAAATTGTGCTTCTTCACGGACAAACGCAAGTACTACGCATATTGAGGTTGATCGTTACTATCTAGGCTTCGATAAAAGCCCAAGGACCGAATTCACAAATATTCTCTTTAAGGAGGGCGTTTTCCTACTGGTCAGCCGGCTTCGCTAGTGGTATGAACCACAGCATGATTGGGAGTATTATTCTGTTACTGAAATATTTACCGTCAGACGCTTTTGTGATTACAATCCCAGTTATCTCGACTGTCTTTCACATGTGAAGGTTCAGTGCGCCTTGGTTTTGTGGGTGGACCTTACAATTCTTTTTGGGTTCTAACCGAGTATAGCAGGCCTTGAAAGCAAGAAAGAGAAGCTATATAAGCTTCCTAACACTCAGGGCAGATTACCATTGACCTACATGAATCCTAATATGACTTCCGAGTTTGGAGGAGCGCAATAAAAGAAGACAGAGAATTCGATGGTGCGGTGAAGCTATAGCACGTTCGCGAGAAAATATATAAGGTATACTCACGCAACGCGAGAGCCATTCTAGATGTTTGCAAAAGACTATCACCCTTCAGCAGACATACACTAGGTTGATGCTGATTGATACTGGTGATGATGATGTAGACCTGAAGAATTGTGTGACAGATATCGTGCTTGTTTTTTCAGATGATGCAACGATGAAAGAAGCTGGAGAGGTGGCTACGAAGCTGATGAAAGAATGCGTCCATCTTCTCGACAAGTACCCCACGCCTATCAGCACTATTGCTGACGTGCGTTAAATTTCTCATCATTTTCATTGTACAGTGACGACACAACGATCGTCATTCAAAAACACTTCAGTGTCACCATGAAACTGCTCACTCTATTATACCACTGCCACGTAATTTTTGCGACACGTCAGTTTCGAAAACGGTGCGGTGTAATAACAAGTAGACGCTTCATGATTTGCTCCGTTTTTTTATAGGAAGCTTAAACAAAGCTTGCAGCTCAATTAGTGCCCATTCAGATGCAATAGAAGTTCATAAATATTTCTTTATGAAAGTATATAAGAGCTTGGTACCAGTGCGTGGTGCCGGCTACTCCTTTTCTCTGCACCAAAGTGGTCGTCGCAAAATAGAATACCAGCACGTGAATATGGAAAACCATAAATAGAACACTCGGGCACACAGCCTATATAATCAATACTGAAATCTGTCCACGCCACTCTAAAGTTGCCAAATTCTAAGTATTCAGTCAATTGACACAAAACCTAAGACTTCAATAGAATGTTCTCATTGCCGATCATGTCCCTCGATAACTCACTCTTGCATACCATATTGTTGCTGCTACATTTACGTTTACCAAAAAAACATTTTCTGCTGAAACGATAGCGCAAGAATTTTTCAGCCTAAATTAAAGGTTAACAAATGTTGTGAGAGGACACCTGAAGTGAATAAAATCATACTTCTTAAACCCCGATGAATGATATTGCAGTAAGTATGAAAAAGAATATTGATACTTCGAACAACTTTTTTTCTCGATTTCAAATATTGCGAGGTTTATAAATGCACGCTATGTTTAAAAGTACGTTTTTGACTTTTCCAAAATATGGCAGTCTAATTCCAATACTGAAGATAATCGCGCTATAAGTATTGCATCTATTTCTTTCCTCGAGGCTACAGAAAACAAACGTGACATCACCATGTGTGTTTCTTTCAACAGGGAATGAAGTTGTTATGCGACGACTACGCTACATGCCACGACAAGCACGAATCTCTGACGTCGGTACGAGTCATTTCTTTTCATAGTTTTTCCAAGTAATGAGTGCGGAGCTTGTCCGCAGTTAGAGGCGTCAATGAATGTTTCTTCACTGTGAGAAAAATGTAGCGAACGCATGCAACATCAGCAATGAACCCTTTCAGCCAACATTCCTTTTCACGAAAATCTGTAAACCTTTTCGACTGAGCAGTTCTTGTTCAGTAACATCTAAATACATTCTTAAAATACATTCTTAGAACGTCGCACGATAAATCTTGCATGTTAAATTGCGGTACCTGTATTTCGTTCCCAGTAATAATGCTAATAAAGGGAATCGTATCTATTACTTTTGCTAGTCTAACCCCCTTGGAAGTGTCTTTCACAGTGACAATATGACAGGTTTCCCACAACTCAGCAATGGGAGCTATTGATGCAATAAAATAACGAAGGATGAAAGAGCCATATGAAATATTAAAACACACTAATCTGTCGTTATTTGTCAGGTAGCTCTATTGTTCATTGTCTCCTCAGTACACACATTGCCACCAGGACTGAGTAACTTCAAAACAACTTGTTTCTGAAGTAATTTGAGTGCATCATTTACCTGATGATTTTAGTATTTTTTATTGTTACCCTTTTCATGCAGAAGCCGGATGACTACAGGAAGGAGCTCATCAAGTGTGTTCAGCCACATTTCTTGAAGTTTTACGTAAGTATTTAACTTGTTCCGCAGCGCAATCCCCAAGGAGGAAACCTTAGAACCTGATTACAAAGCGCGGGTTCAGACCATCTACGTTACAGTTGTGCATTGCGCTCTACATTGCTAAGAATTAGTGAAATATATGATACGTCCATGAGAATCACCTTTTACGTAAGCAAACTCTGCTATCTTGTATAGAAATTAAGACGCTGTAATGCTGTCGCTGAAGTTTATGTTGAAATGCAGTAGACGTACTGTTACCGTGATCTCGTCCACGAGAGTCGTGTAATAAACTTAGCGTGCGAGCTTTCTTCCCTGTTTATATTAACATAAAAATATTTCAATATGTGTCGGATGGTTCTATAGGGACACGACGAACAGTATACTCTTCTATGTACTGTTTGGCATGTGCTTAAGGGGCAAGCCGTAATTACATCACGCCAGTATTTTTCGAACACCTATAATTAGGCTCGCATGCTAGAATACTGTATGCTGCTCTTACTCGCATCCCGCACGACGCTGTGCGAAACCGTTGCTCGCTGAAACATAAATGGTCACACTGTGATCTTGCTTTTCTTACGCAGAAATCGAGACCTGAACTGAAACACGACCCAGAGCAGGTTGGAAAGGAAATCAGCGTAAGTATTTACTATATGGCTGACCTGTCGCTGGCTGAGTACAGTGCGCTAATCAGCTACAAGATTACAAAAGCATGTTTCTTCTTCGGGTAGAGTTTAACGTGTTCTAGACGAATTGGTAGTTATTTTCTAGCCATATACGATACCTGGTCCCTCCTACATTGGCACACAAACGATCTTGTGACGCTCAGGTCGTATTCCAGGTTCACCAAGTTACCCATACCGGGTTACTCTCAATGCCTTGAGTGAGGCAGTAAAAGCAGCATGAATAAATCTGAACGTGGTCATCTGGAAAAAGACAGAGCTCAACAAAATTGATACATTAATTAGAACAGAATCGAAAAAGGTCATGAGCCTCCCTCACAACACTAGTACGGGACGACTCCTCCAATTGGACCTGCACAACACAGCAACCATTCTCTTTGAGGCACAGTGGCATGCACAGATTAGTCGGCTCTCACTTTCATTGGCGGGCAACGAGATCTTGTTGGAAGCCGGCCTTCAGCCCCTATTCATGCCGCCAAAGAAGTCCTAACTTTGCACACACGCCATGAAAGCGACAACAGTTGACCCTATTCACAAAAATACACCCAACTCACAATGAAGGACAAAGAAAAGCAAGAGCCAAGGCCATACTCACCAATATTATGTGCAACAATATGAAAGTCCTTTTCGTTGGTGCTGCAAAATATTCTAATCCGGGTGCCTACGCAGTCTCTGTGGTGTACGCCCATGGCTCGCTCATCAACGCAATCATGGTAGTTACCAACTTTACCTAAGAAGCAGAAGAAATGGCCATTGCCCTAGCCCTTCGAAGCTGCACGGGAGCCTCTGTCCTTTACTCGGACTCAGGAACAGCTATAAGAACTTTTTCGGCAACCCTAGTCTCTTCGAAGGCCGCTACGGTCGTTAACAGGCTCTTCAACTAATAGACGAAGGACAAAAATTTTTCATCCTCACACATAGCATGGTTCCCGGCTCACATGGGAAACATTTATGGTTTTCCTGGCAACCCAAACGAGCGAGCACACCAACTGGCGCGAGAGCTCACTTTCCGCGTCAGCGCTCCACCCCCTCACTTAGGTGCAGCCTGCAGGAACCTCTACCACAAAGACCCACTCGTATCATATCGCACACTCACCTCTCATCAAAGATTAGAACGTCGAACTTTTCCTCCTCTTCACACAAATTTGAACAGAGCACAAGCAATCACTTGCAAACAACTGCAGACTCGTACATACATCACACCAACGACACTAAGCAGGATCAGTTCTGACTTCTCTACTGTATGTCAGCACTGTGGCAACGAATATAACGATTTCGGCCACATGCTCTGGCTGTGCCCTGACAACATGGGCGCAGAATTTTCTGACCAGTCCTCTTGGGACTCCGCCCTTCGAAGCACAGAGCTCCGCGTTCAGCTCTAGGCTGTCCAGAGGGCCCGCGCCGTCGCCAAACGACTGTCTACTGGTCCCGACCTGGGTGGAGCCGTCGGATTGATTGGCAGGGCTTTAGGCACAACTTTCATCTCAGGACCCCAATAAAGTTCATACTCACTCACTGACTCACTACAGAGGCAGATATTTGAATGCGTAGCTGAATAGAACTCACCTAATTGTTCACTTTGTTGACTTAAGCTAGTAAACTATTGAATAGATTAATTGATGAATATGTTTGGTGTTTTGTAGCGCAAGGTCCATTTGACGAAATTAAATTAATTAACTGTCATTTTCTCGGCTCCTATTAACGTTTGCTTGTGGACCTTTTCAATTCTTGTTCAAGTTTTTTTTTAATTATTGTTTCCTAATTTTTCAGGAGTGCGTTATGGATCACATCCCACTTTCAAAGAACATGGGAATGGCTGTCGGCAAATGGATCTTGAAAATCTTAGGGCACTCTGAGTGACCTTGTAACAGTATGGCGATTTGTGGGCAATAAATATTTTGACAAATCAGTTTTCTTAGTATGCGAATAAAGCAACGTATGTATTATTACCTCTTTATAGTGGACCAGATGTATTCTGTGAAGACAGATAATCCACCGAGCTCAGACGTAAGCAGGGACTGCCAATTCAGATATGGGACACGAGTGTCTGCTACAGCCCGCATTAGAGGTCAATATTTAGTGCACATAAAAAGGGCCGGAGACGGAGAAAAATCAGGTAAGATAACTATGGTTTGTTCCTTTCGCAATGCTACACCTGGTTAGGATACCTGAGATGCAACACAGAGAAAGCGTAGACAATTCATAACTATGCTCCAAAATATCCACAGATGAGCACTTAGGTAATTCGCCTTCAAGTATTGCGCTGTGGCTCCAATGGCATTGGTCATAGTTAAGAGGGGAGGCTGGTCTTTGAGTACAGGTCAGCTGGAGGCGGGCAAATATCGACACATTTGGGCATTTGTATGTGGTTATTTTCGAATATTTACTGATGTGCTCTGGTCTGTTTTCTGGTTTTGGTTTGGTTATCCAGGTGCTTGAGTGGAGCCTCGCTCGGCAAAAAAGACGCAGGCATCCCGAGAAGTGCTCATGAGGCGTATTGTAAACGAAGTAGGAAGAGTGTGTGACGGAGCACTCGTGGCATGTGGTTGTTCTTCTTCGGTGCTCAGTGGCAACCATGCACGCTGTGCCCGTAGTTAGCCCGCGTTCTCATCGGCTGCGTCGCCAAAGCACTGCTGCGTTTCTTTTTCTGTGCTATGGCCCCCTAGCCACAATTGTATATTCACTTTATTCATCTGCACGAGAAATATATGGCCTTCAAGAAAGCACGCTTCCGTTTTGTTTTTTTTATAGAACCAAACAATTCATTTTATTCTGTGCACCTTTTGAGAGAACAGCAGTAATTGTAATCTGGCTTGTTTCCGTTTATTTTATTGAAGACCCGGCGTTTGCCTCCTTCCTATAAATAATACTATGTCATGCTTATAATGAGCATGTCGCTTATGACTACCAAATGCCGAACGAGCAGGGAATAAGACAAAGAAAGCCACGCAAGAGGACTGAAGACTATTGTTGTGGGACAAGGTGACGTTTTGTTTACGCAAGTCGGATGCTAGCAGCTTGTGAACTTGAGTTCCACTTTACGCTCTGCATGTCGTTGAAAACTAGACCAAGTTATCGTCTCTTTCAAATGTGTGTATGACTTGACTTTTTCCGACACTAGTAGCTGGGTACTATTCAACAAGTTCCACAATTTACAGAAAAAAGCCCTAAATAACAGAAATTGTGCTGAAGGCCACTTCTGCCATACATCTACATCAAGTTGTAGCACTAGTAAATATTTAAAATCGCTAGTTTTCATAGTGTTCAGTTGTTTGTAGTCATTTTATTGTTGAATGGTGTTCCTTCTTCACTACATGGTCTTAGCGGCATTCAGAGTATGCGGTGCTATACCAAACAAATACCGAAAGTACGCAATATGATTTCCGACTATAGCCAGTCCTGTTAATACGTGTCGGGTCATATCGCGCCGACTCAGAATAATGTCTAGCTTCATTTTGCATCTAGACTGCCAAAATACTTTTTACACTGACCTTGGAATTCACCAGAAACGATATTCAAGCCTCTTTAATTTGCAGCCTCACGATATTCTCAGTACATATTAGCAAAAATGTCTTCACCTAAGTTACTTCTGCTGTATTTCTGTTAACGCGATAGCATAAAAGTGTTAGTTTCACAAAACTTCTGGGGTCGACATCATTATTTGTGAGTGTAAATTAGCATAGTCTGTGAGCGAGAATTCAGGATATATTCGAAAATATAACAGAAATTTTTCGCGTTAGGCATGTGAATCAAATGCAGGCCTGCTCCGTGAACAGCAGGCTCTTAACCCAGAACCACTTCCTTGCGTGGTGTATTTGTCTTCTTAACGCATGTTATAATAGCGCGACAGAAGCCTAGAACCACACCAAGCGTAAAAACATGTCGATTGCACAACGAAAGGGTGGTTTCAAAGCCAACCCATTCAAATCGTACTGATGTAGTTGATTTTCATCGCCCCAGAAAGCTTTAGGAAAGTGAGCAGCTGCATGTGTGCACGCGTCGGCTTACGGACGCGCAGTAGGCACATCGCTAACTCACAGAACAAATTATGGCATATTACTCAAGCTCGTGCCGACTGCTTCGCCTCGACATGCATGACACGCTATAAGAAATCGCCGAGGCAATGAAGAGGGCGCGATTCACCAGGCTGTCCAACACGCGTTCTGGTAGAAACATTCTGCGGCAGCTGTAGATTCGACGGACATAAATCAAGCCTCACTTCTACAGCATTCCTCGTCTACCACTAGAACAAACCACCCTTGTCCCCATTTCACGAAGTGTCCACCCCGAGGATAACGGGGGCAGAAGGTGAGCCAGGACAAAGGCTATAATAAAGGACTCCGTAACACTCCGGGGACTTGCTTCGTCGATGCCACCCGATATCCTGGGGCGAAGGCGTAAGTATACCATCAACCACAACGGCAGTATCACAAGCTCCACAACTGGCCGGACGACGATGGCTTAAAGAGCAGACCAAGTGGCAATCAAGTTGGCCTTGCTGGACAACAGGAGGTCCACAACTCATAGCGACTCGAGATCCCCGCTCAGAGCATTCGCCAAGGGCACTCTACTGGAACCATCTTTGTGGATCCTTCGGGACAAGGAGGTCTAGCCACACGCTAGCTCGATTTCTAGCTCGCATGAGATGCATTGAAGAAGCCTCGCCCGATCTGAACGAATGAGCTGAAATAGCTGTGTGAGAACTAGGAAACTGCGTAGCTATTGGGGGGCGCAGCACTGACTTTTTAGGAAACCGGGACCCTCCCAACTCGCATAATCCACTCACAAAACATTTTACTTGGCGTGGAGACAATACTCACCCCAAAACACTGAGCAAATCTCAGGCTCTTGCACTCAAGCTTCTTCAAGTCGGGGCGTGTCCTAAGCCTGTGCTATTGCACATGACTTATCCCGAAATGCAGCCAACTAATACATGTTGTTTCGCAATGATATAGCCAATTTATAACACGTTCTCAGGTGGTGGCCCAGTGTTACACTGTTGTGAAGTCATCGCGCTGTCCAAATGGGAGGGTGCTATTAACAGCTCCAAACTTGAACAGCAGGTATAGATCCAACGAGCCTGTGATGAATTAGAGAGACTTGGTCTTTCTTTTCCGACGTGGGAGTGGCCCGCAACGTGCTAAAGTGCGTTCCTGGTGTTATTAAATTTCATCTCTCTATCCACTCATCCGACCATTCGTCGATCCATAGTGCGCACACCACACTGCAGCTGCACTTTCAGTAAGAGTTCTAGGATTGTCTGAAACAGCCAATGTTACTCTGCAGACGATCGTTTTATTGCGGCATGGTCGGACTGTCCACCGAGAGGCGAAACAAGGCTATAGATTATTGATAGTGAATGGGGTCCAATTATGCTATTGCAATTTACTCTCGAGGCGAAGCTCAAGAGTCCTCAAAGCTCGGAACTTAGAATAACCTTATTATCTTCGGGTTGACATAAATTATAGAGGGGTAAATTCTTATATATCGATGTAAAACATGGCGGAATAATGAAAACCACACTAAATAGTACATACCAAGAAAGAGCACTGTTGTTTCAACGCACGCGAGTCATTCATTGATTAGTTCTCGGTGTCATCGGCATGGCTACAAACACAAAAAAAATAAAGCTGCTTCGTCACATCGGTAGCCAACCTCAAAATTGATGCATAAGAAGCATCACAATGAACACAAGACACGTTCAAGAGGCAGATGAAGCAGCCAGAGCTCGCGCCATACCACAAACTGGCACTCATTATATAATCGCTTCCTCACATCGCCCACTTAAAAACTAAACTCATCATGATCACCCATGTGCTGAGGTGTCTTGCTTGGAAAGCGTGGGGTGTGCCGCTACCAGCAATTCTTCAGCTCTACACTGTTCTGTTCGTCGGTTATATGCGATACAGCTTACCCGTGCATTGTGGGTTCCGAAGAACAAACTTGCGCGTCCTCCAGTCGATCCAAGCCCAAGCACTGCGAATATGCCTTGGTCTCCCGAGATGCGCGTCTACAGTAGCGACAGTCATCATTGTGCGTAATTATTCAGTCAACGCAAACATCTGCGTAAACGCTTCGAGAATGCACCTAAGACATCTCTCTCGGCTTCCATCACATCACCTCGCCTCTCTTCGAACTTTTAAGCCCCACTCAGTGTTCAGCGCAACTGTAGCTCAGAATTGCGCAGTGCTTCCATTGCACTTCACGCATGTAGCACGGCGGCCAATACCATTGTGGTGCCTACACCCACTCAAAGCCCTTCTTACAATTCCTGGCATCCGCCCCGCCGCGGTGGTCTAGTGGCTAAGGTACTCGGCTGCTGACCCGCAGGTCGCGGGTTCGATTCCCGGCTGCGGCGGCTGCATTTCCGATGGAGGCGGAAATGTTGTAGGCCCGTGTGCTCAGATTTGGGCGCACGTTAAAGAACCCCAGGTGGTCAAAATTTCCGGAGCCCTCCACTACGGCGTCTCTCATAATCATATGGTGGTTTTGGGACGTTAAACCCCACAAATCAATCAATCAATCAATTCCTGGCATCCAAAATAAGAAAAAGTCGTCGCATCTAGCCCTGAAACAGGCCACGTTACTCTTCTTGCAAGAGAAGCACCACGGACGCTTTCACATTTACACGGATGGCTCTGTGTCCTCACTAAGCTCAGCTGGGGCGGTGGTTATTCCCACGAGGCACATCACAATCAAATTCATGACATCGCAGTTGACGTCATCGACAGCTGCATAACTCACCGCCATACGTGTAGCTCTGGAGTTTATAGTTGAAGAACCTTCGGGAACTTGGTCTATCTTCTCGGACTCAAAGGCAGCTCTTCAATGCCTTATGTCACCATTTCGCCATGGACATAATGAACAGTTAGTAGCTGAAGTAAGGCTTCTTCATCACCAAGCAATCAAGAACCAGCACAGCATAGTGTATCAGTGGACACCAGGTCATTGCGGTATACATGGCAATGACCGCGCAGATGAGGCCGCTAGATCTGCACACGACGGTACCCAATACAGAGCCATGCCGTTCTCAAGAACCAACGCAGATACAAGACTTCGTTCGCTTGCATGCACGTGATCCTCACACTGGTACAGTGGAACTCAACAGACTTCACAAACGTGCGCATGCATAACTTAGATCTCGATCTGCAGCTTCGTCTTCCCTCAGGAATATCTCGAGCTGAGGAGGCTCTTCTATGCCGCCTGTGGCTTGGAGTGGCCTTCACGAACGCATACTCCTATCTTATAGGAACGGCTAGCTCTTCTACATGCACTTATTGCAGCTGCGGAGAAATCATCACGCACCTTCTATGTGAGTGCACCCATTTGAACGCGCCAAGACAAGAACTGACTGCAGCTCTGGATAGACTGGATGATCGGCCTTTGTCGGAACAAAGAATTCTGGGTCATTGGCCGAGCCCATCCTCAGCCCAGGAGGCTTTGAAAGCTTTGCTGTGCTTTTTGCGGGCAACTGGCCTCAGAGACAGACTTTAGTACCTTATATTCTTTGATGTTGCCTTTCCTCTGTCGCTATTTTTGTAGTTTCTCTCTCTCGCTCTCTTCGCAACATTTCTTTTTATCATCTTTCATTCCCTTCACCCCTTTCCCCAGCACAAGGTAGCCAGCCGGTCTGAGAAATGGCTAAACTCCCTGTCTTTCCGTTTAAACTTTCCTCCACCGCCTCCTCCCCCTCCTGCTCCTCCTCCCATAAAGCACTGCGTTTTCTTAGAGCAGTAAAAAAAACCATGATGACTGATGCATCTGCATCAACACCCTATAAACCCAAGCCCACAATGCCAACCTTCTGTGTATCCCGATGTGTGGGACTGAGTGGACGAATTGACTAAATTTATTGACATCGGTAAAGATCACCAACTGCAGAAATGCACCTTACCTAAGGGTAAGGTGGTGATGAAAACTCAATAGGTCTCAGTCTGTCTAATGCGACAGCTACTAACCAAGTTACTAAGAGTCTGGCACTATTACATTATAAATAGAAAGCTGTGCGGCCAGTAAATTCAGATTTCGATGGATGCACTATCTTAGCCTATTGAGGCACCGCAAAGCGAAAATTTGTCCGGAATAAGTGACAATGGAACACAGCGCGCAACGGCTTTCAAGCGCTTACTTTCACCTTGTAAGCACGTCTTCGGCAGCCATTGGGACCCACGTGGCCATTTACAAATAACGTCAAAATCACTATATTTCCCTCATTTGCATGAGCGTTGGAAAAAACCGGACTGAGGACAAGTGACCTTTACGGCTGCCGCCTGAGAGGTGGGACGATATACATGCATTATTTCATGTTTCAAAGCTTTACTAAGCATTCAAGTATGTCAGTAGGAACTTGTACATCGAAATAAAACACATGCTGAAGCAAGAAATGTGATAGTTCGTTTGTTCGCGTTGTGCATTTGGCAATGTTCAATATATTGAGCGTCATATATTGAGCGTCAATATATGACGACAGAGACACTACAGAGCGCACACGTGCTGTATTGGCATTGTGCAGATACTAAAACATCGCACGTTTGGGCTTTGCAGTAGCCCAGGCCACGAGCAAAAAACTGGCTATAAAATGCGCGTGCTATAAATACTGTTCGAGAAAAGACAGCTTGTGCTTAAAATAGTTCATTGAGTGAGAAATGCGTACAGCTGCTTTGTTGCCAACAGTTATCTAAATTTGCAAAATAACGCATAACCATGCCATGAGCTTGTCATGAGGAAAGCACTGACGAACTTTCCACACTATGAAACAGAAAGCTATTTAAGATATCTCGAAAATCAATGAGTGAGACGGTGCAGTATTCGCAAGCTCTGCGTTTCAAAGCGGACCTTGTTGCAAACGCGATGCCACCAAATTACATCGTTCTTTCGTTCATTCCCGACGGGTACATAAATACACCCGTGGGAAATGTGACTAATGTTGTGTTCATTGTTCATCGAGGCGATAGCTTTTCCGTGCATGCAGTGGCCTTCAAACGAGAGAAAATGTAAAAATGTATTTTCTTCACAAAAAAAAAGAAGTGAATTATTTCTGAAAAAAAATTGTCTCTCCTCTCGATGATTTCTCATTGATTTCGCATAGGCTGTTAAACGAAAGTGACTGGAAAATCTTGACCCTGCATTTTTGTTAGAAAACTGCTGCTTGAAACTATGCTTCCCGTACTGTGTGAATGCAGCGTGACCTCATTAGACAGTGACGATTAGACAGCATGATCCTAAACAGCATTGGCATAAACTAGCAACCAGTTTTCTTTCTACCAGGCATACTCCTGCAGAAAGTAGTCACGTCACAGGCCACTTTGTTAAAAATCCTTATGGTACCATTACAAAACCAGCGTGTCCTTAGTCGTTTACAACGCTTAATTTCTCAAATATTGTAATTCTGGTCTTTGAATAAACCCGCCATGATGGTCTAGCGGGTATGGTGCTTGAAAGCTTACCCGAAAGTCAAGAGAACGCATCATTGCCTCGCTGACCGCAATTTCTGTAGCGGTAAAAATGCTTGAGGTTCGATTTCGTTGCACGTAAGAGAACTCCTCAAGTGTTCGAAACTTCCATAGAACTCCACTGCTGTGTCTGTCATAACCACAATTGTCGTTTTGAGACATAAAATTTTATTAGTTATTACCACCTCTGAATAGATTAAATGCGAATGTTCACTACCTTCCTATAACTGATTTGGTGATTTTAAAAGTTACGCTTCATCTATTGCACAGAGATTATTGTTTTCTTACGTGCACTTGCGTCGCTTAACTAAATGTCTTACCCTAATAGAGGACTAGGAGCTGCAAACTTAGTGCAAAGTTTGCCGCTAAATTATGTTATATTTATTTGTCTTGCTCTAAAGAAAGAATGTTTCAAAAATTTAAAAATGTTAGTTTATTTTTTTAATTGTTTGAACTTAATGGTCTCAAATTTTGGCCACTAAGGTTATGCTCCCCATGGTACGCTGTGATAGTAAGGTTAATTTTGATTACCGCGACTATGACACCTTCCTGTGCATTATTGTATGCTGTGGGAAATAAATCACATGTATTGTGGTATCTGAGATCAGCTTTAAATGTTTAAGGATTACAAGAGGCAAGGAAAACTAAGTACTATCGCTTCTTCAGTAGATAGCTTTAAATTTAGATTGGCGGCCTGTTCTAAACCGTGATAACGACAGGGGCTCACTAGTTCGAGAAAATGCAGTCAAGAATATTTAGGAAAATCTTTCTCTTTTTTTCAAAACTAGTGATATGTGTTCATTTGAGGCTCTCAGTGCTGTACTGGTGTACTGTGTGTTAACCCAAGTTTAGTACTTTACTATATAAGCATAATTATAACCATTGCTGCTTACATAAATGTGCTATTTTCTACACATATAAGCCTTCGTGAGATATGTAAGCCGTTGCTGTAACACATTTACCTGTTATATTGCTTGAACCGCCAAACTCGCAAATAACAGCGCATGTATTAAGCAATATCAGTAAGAGGACGTATTGCTTATAGATCCTACTTGTGAACTGCCGCTACTTCAACTCAATTCAATTCAAGTTTTATTTACGAGAAAAACAATCTGGGGATCTGGAGTACTTCCTCCTAGTGGCACCCAAACGCTATTGCAGTGTATGCGCCTACTTAATGATGATCAAGTCAAAGTAATAGCCATTCATAACAAGGCAAAAATTTCTAATAATAAGTTTTTACGTGAGCGTGAACCAATGGTGACTTTGACGGGACTTGGCACTTCATGATGCTCTATAGGACATACGAAGCGCTGGCGGCGTTGGTATATTGACGTAGCTGCTGGAAAACGAGCCCCTCGTGCTGGCCATGGACTGTCAACGGGCAAGCATATCTGTCTTCTCGGAAAATTGCACGCTCTCCGGTCCGCATATTTTCACAGCCTTTCCAGACCGTGTGCTGCTCTCACTAACTTCTGTCTCTACGCCCTTCCATATGTTTACTCCCTGTCATTAACAGCAGTATCTCCTCTCTGCTGTTATTAATGCACATGCTGGTTCTTCATGGTGGCCTGCTAGTACACACGGCGCTGTAATTTAGCTTTTAAAGGCAGTCCCTGAATTCATTCCGACGTTAGTGTGTGAGACACGAGTTTAGCAGCGAAGTACTGACACACCGACTTACCGGTAACAATGGCCTTACGCGTACGAGCACTGGTCGTCTTGCTGTTTGTGGGCGTCGCAAAGCTGTCCTACGCGCAGCAGTGCCTTAAGCCACAAGGTAGTATTTCGCATTTATTTGTCTGAGAAAGCTCACTGTTAAAATATTTTAAATTGCATCTGTGTTAGTGCAGCCCTTCAGCGAATTACTAAAAGCCAGTACATGTGGGACGTCACCTCAAAAGTCATTGTCAAACGAGCAGCTAGTTAGGTTAGCAAACACTTTACTATCAAGTTTCGTTCATATAGGTGAAGTCCTGTAGCAGTATAAAACTACTTAGCCTGCAGCCACTGCTCATAGTCTGTGCAATACTCATCGTCAGCCCAGGTTACTCACAGTAAAAAATACAGACTCTGAAGTGAAGTTCAGGTTGTGCTTACATGATCGTTCTGATAGTACCTGGTCTGTAAATTTCTGAGCAACATTTTTACGGGCGCTGGGTGACATTTTCATGGCCTTCATGCTGACGTCATCGCCGGCTTTTTTTGAAAACCGCCCGATTGCTTAAGCGGAGTTTTTCTCGATTGTTCTTTGTGCGCTATAGTTATTCAAGACGCTGATTTGAGCCCAACATACACTTAGTTATTGCAACAGTTCTTCACCGCGCCTTGTCATCCTGGTCTGTTAAACAGTTATATAGTACGCACATCCATCAGTAATCAACTCTGTTTTAAACATTGCTATTCCCGTTTCCTCCCCCGCTGATTTGTCATCTTACAGTGCTTCTCAAAAAGAGAAAAATAACACCATCGGTGATCCAAAATATTTGATTTTTTGTGTCGTAGTAAGTAATATAATAGTTCACCAACCAAGAGCTGAACAGATTGCTCGAAGCTTTTCTATATATAGGCACTTCAACGAGCGACTTGCCCTTCTTCATGCCACGTGAACTCCACATGTTAAGATGACGGCTTGAACTCTTTCTCAAGCATGTAGGTTATGGGGCTTTGTCATACAGATTGTGAAGTTGAGTAAACGATCGATGTCATGGGAGACTTCAGTGATAGCTGTGTCATTTGAGTATATAATTATCTTTATTTTTGCTCTCAATGGGCACCCTATAACCTCTTGGTATAGAGGCACGCTACCTGTCTACGCTGCAACTGACTTCATGGTAGTTTCAAGCCCACACAACTCTAAAAACCCGGTTCAGGAGATACAGACACAAGTTGGCTTTTAGGCCACGCCCGTCTCAGTCTCCATGAAATGCTGCATAGGTGCTGTTTAAGAGTGAAGTACTTGTATACATGGCACTGATTCTCAGCACAATGTGTTAGGCGTTGTTTATCCGGTGACCTTCATGAGATTTACAAGTTTCTGTTCTTATAACAAAAAACTGTCAGCAGTGCTTCGGCAGTAATCTTTCTCTTGGTTAAGGTTTTTCAGCCTGCTGTCTAGCCATATGAAGTAAATGATTAAAATACAGCCTCTCTCCGATTGCGCTGAAGCGCATTCACAGGCATCCCACGAGTTGCGCCATCTGTAGCAAAAGTAGACAATCAAACGCCAGCCAAGCAGTTCAACTTTCACCTATTAAGGTGGCGCCATATAGCGCCGAGTTTTCTAGTGAGTGCAGGATCAATCTTTCCCGAATGGCGCCACGTTACCTGACTAGAAACAAAAGGCAAGCAGGGAACATAGTGGTGTAGCTGCGTTTATGTTGCTCGACAGCGTTATGCCTATTTTTCTAGCTCACACTTCAAGTCCGGCGCCTGTTCTTTTGCCAAAACTGGTCGGACGCACCTTGCGTAGCTGCTTGCGCTCCAGTGGCTAACGGTCATTGCGTCGTGATGAGAGACTTAGCGCAACCTATAGAAACAGACCTTTCAAGCTCAAAGTTTCGTAACTAAGCTAGTACATGAGTATATCTGTTATGTAGGGACCTGTTTCGAGGTTCCATCACTTTCCGTGCGACCGATGGTGAAGTAACGGCCAATTTGACTGATAAAGACAGTACGAATGTCTCTCACCAATACTTTTCTGACATGTGCGTTCGACAGAGGTATAAAAAATGCGATATTTACCCTGATTACCTTCAGGAGAAGAAGTGATGAAGAAGGCTGGCCAGGTCGCGGCGGAACTGATGAAGCAGTGCGTGCATCTGTTGGACAAGCACCCCATGCCTCTCAGCATGATCGCTGATGTGAGTACTGTCTTACCAAAACCACTATCATTTACTTCAGGCACATTACCCTGGGCGGTGCCAACGTCGGGCAGCTGCTATGGATCGGGCATAGAGTGGAAGAAGTCCTCTAAAACGAAACCCGTGAAACTGGGTTCAACTACAGAAGCTACGTATGTGGCACGTGTGTTCTGTTTTCCTTATTAGTCCATTCGCGAGGTTATATTTGCACTGGAGCTGCCTAGGTACTGTCATAACGACTATGAATAGTCTAGTCACAGGAAGCCATCGTCCCCATACTTACTTTCAGAAAACAGCTTAACGCTCCTACAGTGGCATCGTTTGAAGGGGCAATTGTGTGTTCAATGAGTGACACTTCACGTAGTTAAGTGGCCCGTCCCATACACTGTACATCGTGTATGGTACTGCACTTCAAATTTCGCCATTCTAAGCTCTACAAAAAAATGTAGGTAAAATATTACTCTTCAGTGATGTGTTCGTCTAAACACCCACCTCCAGTAGGCTTACGGCTCCCCAAAGTTCCAGAATTCAGCCTACTCATGTTTCTTTCAACATCCTGCCATACTCTCATTATGAATGCCGTCACTGCCGCTTTGGTTAAATTAGTTCATGTGACGCTCGATTTTTACTTTCTTACTCCACTGCATTTTCTAGGCTATGAAAACCCTTTGCGACGACTACGTGGCGTGCCATGACAAGCACCAGGATATGATCAACGTGAGTAAAGGTGCAACGTAGAAACCTAGGCCTATTAGTCTCTTGTTGTAAGGACTGTATGAGAGCGATTTTCGACACGTGCCGGCAATTAAACCAGCCTTACATGCGAAACTACCATCATCAAACAGTGCCTGCGAATTTCATGTATAGTCATTCAATACCCTTACTGCGTTCAGCAGTCATCAAAGCATTAATGATAGAAATTTAGTTTACTTTTCCCGAAACGCTCCCAGCTCTTTTGTTTAGGTGCCGTGTTTTGAATTCCAATATCATTGCTGTTGTCGTTCATTTTCAACAATCGGGTAAATAGGCTAAGGTCCCCTGTCACTCTTGTGTTTTCAAATTGCGCAGACGAGTAAAATAAAAATGTTTAACTACAATTTAGGCGATAAAACTTTTCATGTATTTTCTTTAAATAATTACTGTTGTCTTTACGTTTCTTTTTTGTGTGTAGAAGCCTGATGAGTACAGAAAGCTACTCATTACTTGTGGTCATCCACATCTCGTAAATTTTTTCGTAAGTATGATGCAAGAAACCTTCTTATGACTTTCCGTTACTACAGCAATGCTATATAAAGCGGAAATTTGTGAAGTTTCTCTCATTGAAAAAGGTCCAATTTTTATTCAATACGTCTTCCTCTTTTCCACAGAAATCTCGATCGGAATTCAAACATGATCCAGAAGCTGTAGCGACGGAGATTGGAGTAAGTTGTAAATTCTATACATAGTATACATATAATATCATATGAAATATAACACAGAAATAGCAGCATACCTTCCAAATGTGCTGAGCTGAAAGTATACGCCATTCATTACTGTTCCCCGTACGCAGCCTTGCTGAGTGGTACTCATATTATAAGGTTATGACTACGCCCTTCTTTGTCCCAAACTTTCTAAATATCTTTTGGCCCATTTTCGAGGCTGCACCAACAAAATGAGTGTCGTTGTGAAGTATTAACTTTGAGTATTCTTGCAGACCTGCATCATGGACCATATACCATTGACCAAAGAGATGGGCATTGCGACGACCTACTGGATCCTCAAGATCATGGGAGCACACGAGTGAACAACTGCAGTCGCTTGGTGGACGCAGTTCGCGTGTAATATCTCAAATTCTCAAATAAAGCTTGTCATTAAAACCAATCGCAACTCAGTGAGCGAAATAAAAAATCTCATAACAAAGTTCACTTTACTGATAGAAATTCTACCTGGGAGGACGAGCATCAGTAACACGCTCACGCAGACGGATAACGATATCACGCACCCAATACCACGTCCTGACGTCACTTGTCTGTCATCAAGGATCTTGTTGCAGTCGTTGCTACGATGTGCCACTTCTTATAAGAAGTAGATGGTATTTTATTGCAAGGTAGTTATCTTTACGGTGATAATGCACCTAATACCATGTCTGCACGTAAAAAAACATAAAACATTCAGTAGTACTTATTTGCTACCATTCGTTGTCATCGTTAAGCTATGTCATGACATCAAACAACACTGGAGGATTTTATTTGCCCCAGCGGAGACAAAAGCGGTATACAAAGTATTTGTTCTTGTTTTGATTGAATAGAGCTACGTGTTACTCGTCACGCATATTTAGTCTCCAAGTCCCCAAGGCTTAGTAGCTGCTTGTTGGTCATTCGGAAGATTTAGCGGGACCTCAACAGTGCCCACATCTAACTCCCCGGTGTTGATTATTTTCGTTCGTTTAGTTACGTGAGAACTCAATCAGCAGTGATCTATAGACTGTTCCCCTTCTGCTTCACAATACAGAGCGCAAGACTCTCTCATTATATGAGCGGACCCTTATTTGCCCCAAAGGACACTGTGCCTATGAGAGGGACAAGTGACTGCCAGATGAGCATGGAGAACATGACAATAATCTGCGGTGTCGTGTAACACGACGGCACCTTAAATGAGTTAAACCTCCAGGGTAAGTATTATAGTAAATTTAAGGTGTAATCAATGTAAATATTTGTTATAATTAATTAGTTAACCAAATACGCGTGTTTTATTGTGAGCACGTTATTTCTTGTAGGAAGCACGTTCATGGTCCCCGTTCATACAATTTAGTGTGCCACTGAATGTGCTGTAGGCTTTCACGTTCAAGTGTTACAGGTGGGAAGGTACCAACAAATGTCTAACGCGATGGCGTTAAATATCTCGTTTTGGAGAAAATTCTGGCACCGGGGTTGGTGTCTCCGTCGTTGGTTGAACGCAATAAATCGGTGTTGCCCTCGAGCAAAAATTTCACATGTATGCCAAAAAATAAAAACAATAAATGAATGGTTCTTCCGAAAATCAAACACGAGAGTTTCGCATCCAACCAAGTGTTCTACCAGGAAGCCCTGCCAGTGCTGGAAAGTGCAGCGTAAAAAAATATATATGAATGTCAAGTAATGGAAGGAGTCGTCCTTAATATTCCATGACTGAGTATTCAGATGGTACCTGGTATTTGAACGTAAGAATTGCACAACGAGGGAGTTGTCTAAAGTTGCCCACTCATTACGAAGAGCGAAGCCTCGTGATTGTGTGAGAAACTTTACAGACACGCGAAGCGGGTGCTTTGTGAACTTGCAAGAGGAAGACTTACGGCGTAGGGGGCACTTCGCAACCATACCTGCTGTAGACATTCTAGAATAGTTTGAAACGGCCAATGTTACGCGCACAAACTATCGGTTTCTTGCGGCCCAGTTGAATGTGATGCTCACGGAGCCTGAATTTCGCTATCTCTTTCCACTCTGGAAGGTGAAAGTCAAGCGTTCTCCAGTATTTTGTTTTGTTTGTTAGTTTTATAATGATTTGTTGTAATATATCATAAAATACACGCCTGTCACACCTTTCTGAGATTTCAAAAAGATGCACTCATTGTAAGTACACTAAGTATGAGAAACGGAAGGGGAAACAAACCTGGAAGGAGTTTCTAAATTAGCACAATTCCTGACACCTCAAGTTACACCTTGTGCAATAGTGGTAACACTCGAAAAAAATTGAGGTAATGTTTACTTTAGGACTGTGGGTTGTATTCCTGCGATAAACTAGTGCTTGCATTTGTGGACACGCGAGCAGGACTCCTCCGACCATATTACAGCTGTATATGAGAATTGAGGAAAAATAGAGCCCATGATGTACTTTTTAGTGCTCCACCGTGCACTGTGTGAAATCAAAAAAATACTTCCGACTGGAGTCCAGTAAATGTGGCCTGCAGATAAATTGTTACTTCATGGTGGTAAGTTTCTTCCAAGTGAACTTTTCGTGTGTGGGCATGTCTGCCGCTGTGTGCTTCCATTCGAGCAATGAAGAATTCTTAGTCGTTGTTACTTTGCTATCGCGGGACCCAACGTCCCGCAGTGGGAGACCCAAGTGGAATGCTGAAGCCTTGAAAACCAGTCACGTCAAGTAAACAGGGCCAATCGGCCCTCTAAGGCTGATGGTATCCTGCACCATGGCCCTTTCAGCTTGGATGACCTCATTATCCACTTTCATTGTATTAATATGCATTCCTCTAACTCCTTGCTACGCTTATTCTAATTTGCACTGATTTTCTACATATCTCAAAGTTTTGATATGCTTTAAAATATAATTACCGTTTCTGTAGTCCCAATACAAGCTACGTTCGCATGACAGTTACACATTTAGCTTCTTTTAAATCATCAATTACATTTTACAGCAGAAATTGGTATGAGATCACAAAAAGAGCCATTTTGGTGCCGTAGTTCTCCACCACCACCATTGTTGGTGTCCGTAATTGCTAAAGCACGAAAATAAGGGGTAAAAACAGATAAGAAAAAATGTCCAAATTGGAACGCATCTACCTAGCTTCACTCTGGGGCAGCTCGGTATTCCACCAAACAGCCATGCTGCTTTTTTTGCTTTATTGATTGACACAGAGCCATGCCGAAGCTTGAATTTTATTCACAAAAAGACTATACATGCGTCCTGTCAGGACGAAACAAACATAAGTGGCATGACGAAAGCGAAAAATGACAACCACGCGCCACACTCTGCAAATTGTGTAACCATGCGTCACACAAAACTTATTACGTAACAAGACGACCATCGAGTGCTTCCAACTCATTAAAAGGTGCTCAGTCATAATTCTTCATCACCATAAACCACCTCATCAACAATGTGCACATAATGCGCGGCAAATGCGTAGCGGGTACCTCGCTTCTTCGCACAATTACGAATCACGGCGTAGTGAGCACTTCCCTGCTTGACATTTTTTTAGCATAGTGGGTACCTTGCAAGCGCCGTTGTATTGGTGGCATTGATTGTATTGATGACGGTGCCGTTGTATTGATGACGTTGTATTCATGACGTTGTATTGATGACGTTGTATTGGTGATCGTTGTATTGATGACGGTGCCGTACATTCCGCACAGGCATGGTGCTTTTTTATTTATTAAGTTAGGCACTTGTGCGCAGCCGTGGGATTCTTCACCCGTCCCTCTCTGTGGGTATTGGACAATTTTCTGAAAGGGTAATGATATCATCATCACCAGCAGCATGCGCCATTCTCGCGACGAGAAGGACAACTCGAATCATCACGATCGGGTAAGGTGGGACCTGCTCTCGTCAAGGGAGTTTCCTTTTACTTTTTTCTGAAGAACCGTTTGCGTTGACGTTCTCAATGTGCCGCGCGTATCTTCAAAACTCGGCTTTACTGCAATCAAAATTAGGCATAAATGCTTCGTCTTGCTTTGTGTTCATGATTTAACTAGTCCTCGCTCATGCGCCCACAATGGTTTCTCACATTTTCGTCTTCGCAATTATGAATCTAGACAACTAATTAAAGTACCGAGTTAGTATAATTTGTGATGTGCATAATCAATAGTGCATTAGCCCAAAGCGTGTTTATGTAACATGAAGGTGTTTTATGCCGGGGTCTACCAAGATTTCAGTGAAGCACTTCCGTCACGGAAGTGATGTTGAAAACACGCACGATCAGAATATAAAGAAAAAGCTGTGTCAATGGGATTCAAACCTTCTACCCCTGAGTCCACAACAACAAATGCCAGGCACGCTATCCCCTGCGCCATGGTCACATACATTGGATGCTTTAACCAATGCTCTTTTTAACTATACCAGTCTCCTCTGACAGCGTTCTTGGTAAAGCGCAGTATGAATCACGACCATGGTACCCATTATTAGAGAGTTTTAGTACTGCGTACGTGGCAGCGTTGCGTACGTAAGGACGCCACGTTCTGCGTAGTGCGCATGCGCAGACCGCAACGCGCACGTATCGCATTACGTACGCAGCCGCTACGTACGCACGCATGAGATGCGTGCGTGCGTACGTATGAGGTGATCGCGCCGCTCTCGAACAAGTTCGCGACAGCGCGAGACTTCGTTTTGCAAAATGGCGGCATCGAAGGCAAGCACCGACCGGCTCTCTGGCTTAAAATATGCCCATAATCTGGCTATAACACTTGGATTGACTCACATTGTCTGTCAACAACAAGTGCTTCTATTTTGATCTACCAGGTGGCGCAACACGCTTCACGCTTGTTACGTACGCGGGTACTACGGCGTACTAAAAGCCGATTAGTGGCAAACGACGCCACGTAACGCAAGGCGCTTGCGTGATGCGTACGTAGCACCATTCCGCAGTACTAAAACTCTCTATTAGTTCCTTCACCGCGTTGTTTCCAAGCGCCCATCTCATTCAACGCGTTTCATAGCAGACGTGCAATTTCCGCAACGCCTGAACACATCCCCAGGTAGCGACCTTACCCCAGGCGTCATCGTCACTCATAGAATCTATGTATACCAAACAGTTATGCGATTCCCGCTAGCTTCGTCCAGCTATAGCGCCTAGGTCATCGTCGCTCATAGAATCTATCTATACCAAAGAGTTATGCGATTCCCGCTAGCTTTGTCCAGCTATAGCGCCTAGCATATACTTACTATAGTCCGGCTTCAATTTTGCGTTCCCCACGTACGCTCGCCCCGCGAACAATCGCGGCTGGCCAAAGGGAAGACGCGACGTGCGTTGCGTTTCCCTCTCATCAAGCAGTCGTGTAACTCCAACATTCCGCGAGTAGGTGACCATAGACCAAGTTTGGCGTCCAATAAGTCACGCTCTTCCGGGGTGTGTTCCAATACTCACCGCATACGGCTAAATAGGCAGCTAAATCGACGGCGGTCATCTTAGGTCTCATTCCAATTCTCACGTAGCCGGCCACATAGACAACTCCGAGAAGACCGCATCGTAGACAAATACGATGCAGTCTACATTGCTGTCTAAACAAGATGGCGGCTCAGCGAATCGCTCATGTAGATCAAATCTCGCCGGAATGATCGTCTGCACTTAAGCAGACACTTTCCCAGACGCTCAATGTGAGTAGCGTTTATTTGTTTTTTTTTTATTTCAACACGAAATAAGTCAGAAATTACAACTGTTACGTTTGTTTATTTTAGCTTTTTGTTCTCGACGTGAGGTAGCGCATCGTCGCGTGAAAGCCGTCTGATTGTGTTCCATTTTTCAGACAGCGTGGGCTCGATGCTGTCTTCTAAGCAGTCTTCGTAGATTGTCTACATGCTGTCTAAGAATTAGAACACAGCCCGGATGTCACACCGCTTTCTCTTGTTTTTTTTTCACTTTTAACTACTACAACTACCACAAGTATCTATAACAGCAACGTTTTGTTTAATTATTAATGATACACGTTAGTCATTGGGATAGAGATGTATGACTAAGAGGCAACGTGGACGCATCCAAGCTAAGCACCACTATACCAGCTAACACCAATAGACATTGTGCAAGCTCTTTTATATCATTGAACAGTAAAACCTAAGGACACATTTTACTTTTCGTGTTTTGCCAACTCCTACGACGATGGAATCTACCATGTTTTTTTTGGTTTTGTTGTTTTTTTTTTTTCATGAATGTGGCTCGTCGGGTAGAACTTGGTGCCTGTTGCACGTGCCGTGCGCTGCTCGCCTGCTTGCCAAACAGACCTGTAGCTAATCTGTTGAAATGCTCTTGCATGCGTTGTCAGAGACTCCAGCGCTGTTCTGCCAACCGTGTCACCCACCAGGCATCTCGGTATTCTGTCCGCAAATCCCGAGGATCTGGGACCAAGACGCAACCATGCAGGTGCTGCAAGCGTTGGCTGTCGTGCTGTGGAAGAACCTGTGGGTACAGCCGTTCCGGCACCACTACATCAGCACGGCGGCCGAGATGGCCATCGTGGCACTGTGCTTCGGCGTCCTGTGGAACCGCGAGAGGCCAGCGCCGGGAACTCTTAGGCGCTCCACCGATGCCCTTGTCTACAGCGAGGAACCGGCTCTCGACGAGACCTTTCTGCATAAGGAACACGTCCTCGTTTACGGGCCGCCCTTACCATACGCGAACCAGATAATGAACGCCTTTCAGCCTGCACCAGGCACGTAAACTTTATTCGTTGCTGCCCTTTATTTGTACAATTCATAATTAGTGGCAACGAATTGTAGACAAACTGGAGTTTATGTTATTCTCAAGGTTGTGCGAAGTATAGATGTGGACGTTTTTATGCGAACGTTCGTATATAAAAGGAGGCTCCTCCTTGCTGAGTTCAACTTCACATGGTGGCTAGTCTTATATTCCTTGATATCAAAAAATAAACACGAGGTCAAGCACGTGCATCTTACAGTGTAAAAAAAAGAGTTCGATAAAAAGACGCAGACATAGCGCAGTTTCCCGTTCTTTTCTCTTATGCAGCTCATAAGTGATCGTAAAAACACTATGACACTTTACAGAAGTGTACTGATGCTGAGCGAGCTTCGAAGGTAGCGTTAGCAGCATACAGAGTGGCATCAAAATCAGTCAAATATTAGTAGCAACGCGTTGCTACTGTTTACTTAGATTCCATGCCAAACGGGACATTGCATCCTCGGGCAATTCTCTGTTTCGGACACCTTTTAGGACGTTTACAAGGAGTTCCGGAGTATGTCGGCACTGTTATGTAAGCATGTTCTCATTATGCCCCTATGCATATCAGGTGTACGGGTTAATCCAGACAGGATGATAGGAGTGAGGTGAAACAGACAGCCTCATCACAAAGCCACGCAGTAGCTAAACCTATATAAACTAAGAAACCTTCAGATTCGCTACTGTACGAGAGGCACGCTTGACGCTGTAAATTCAGAAGCAATCATGGCTAAATAAAGCGGGTGGATCGATTCTCGGAGGAGAAAATTAAAGATAGCGTTAAACAAATATGGTTGTGCCTTTCTAACAAATTCTTGGAGTAAAAGCATTGCATATATTTTTCACAATTGCTCAGCCAAGCTTTTGTTTGCACTTTTTGCAGTTAAACAACAGAGCGTGAGCGCTAAGGGAGCGAAAAAAGGGCCGAAGGAGATGCGTTACGTGACTAAAGAAGCTGCCCAGGTGGCCCCGATGTGCGCCGATGTTCGGCTTCAGTTCCGTGGCGAGAATCAATCCGTGATTTGTATCTCATTCCACCAAGAAACATTGGGCACGTTGCTGCTCAACTACACGGTGCACGTGACCACGCATTACAGAGGAGACTACTCGCCCGGCCTCAAGTTCCCTTGGACGTTCCGCGAGCCACCGGAGGACATCGACGTTTATGGTACAGTGCACTCTCTTACATGTGATTTTGTCACATTTAGGCCTACACTATTCGAAAATTTACGCCACCTTGGCTCATCTCATGGTGAATAGGAGGAGGGTTCTTAATGTGATGTCCTCAGAGGTGTCGCTAACAAATTTTGATCTTAAAACTCCATCAAATAAACCTCTCTTCCAGGGCTACCTCAATATGACTGCAGTGTAATAGTGTTCTTAGCAAGTTATAAGCGTAGTAGTCATGTCATACGTAGGATTCAAAATACATCCTGAGTCGTCACTAGTTCATTGACTTCAATGAACTCCATGGCCATTGCTTTGGTACTTTCACCTATATGTCGCATGTACTGAGTGGTGCAACTTAAGAAGACACTCCTTTGACGGATTTTAAAGACTGCTGCCCCCTGATGAAGATTTGGTCATATGCGCATGTTCGGGCTACGACCACTCAATTATCATGCACCTCATCTATAGACTGCTTGAACCAGGCATAATTACGATGCCTGATCTCCACAGTTTGGAACGCGGCTATTCCTGTTGTCAGTACTTGGCATTCGGTGCTATCACATTACGGCAACGCTGCGCTGCAGTGTGTGTATACACAGTGCCCCGCCGCTAACAGGAACATCGGAGCCCGTGGTGGTAATTCAGCAGCCTCGACAGCTCCGACGCCCAGAGGCATCAACGAGCTTGGCCTAAGCGCAGTGCGTGGTATGAGGGGCGTTTTGTCGTCGTCCGTTACCGCACTTCATGCGACGACGGCACCACAAAAGGGCGTCGCTCACAGTGTATTGTGCGCCTGCGTAAAACAAGAAGTGGGCGACAAAACAACTCGCCGCTGGTGGAGTCGAGTTCAAAGCACTGCTATAGTGGTCCCCCGCTACAGAAGCAGCTCGCTAGCATCCTATTTGGAGGCAAAGGAGGCTTGAAATCGATTTTGATTACCAGGAGTTCTTGAATATAAACAAAAATTCAAATGTGCGAGCGTTCCTGCGTTTCGCCACTGTTCAAACCTGCGTCCTTCAATTCAGTAGTGTTACGCCCTACTTGCTAAGCTACAATGACGTGTGCTTTTGACACATTATTCTATAACTCAGCCACTACGACACTATAGTGCACTACTAACACCGGCCACTGCAGCATGCAGCCTCTTGTGTTCACTTTTTAAACTTGTATAATGTGACAAAAATCCTAGAGCATTTAATGTATGCCAGATGGCGCAGATGTTGCCTTTCCACACGCCTATTTTGTGTCACGTCAGAGTTATTCAACTATACGAGTTCTTGTGAAATTCCCAGAGCCCTCCACCACGGCATCTCTCATAATCCTATGGTGAGTTTGGGACGTTGAACCTCACATATCAATGAACCATACGAGTTCCAGAGCTCGCCCGTAGGCCCCATGTATTAGTTCCGAATACGCCATTCGGCTGAAAGAGCGGGCGCCTGCAGATTGCCGCGACGACTGTTGACCAAAATCTTAGCTAATGAATGCTCACGACGACTCCAGGGCTGCGTGCGGCCTTTGCCAGCTTGCGAAAAACGCTCGCGGGAGCCGCCAACACTTAGGTTTTTTGTATCACCGCTTCCAGATGAGGCGACTACGTGCAGGCCAATACAGCATCGCCCATGGACATGCCCGGGCTTTAAAACACAGTTTTGCAAATGGTATACTTAAGGAACTGTGTTTGCACGTTTGTGAGCACCATTTTGTTTATTTGTCGAAACAGGCATCTCCAAAAAAGCCACCCTGTTCCGAGTCTACAGCAAATGAAATGAACTTGGTTTCAAGTAGGAAAAAGATGGGTTCTTCATTTTTATGGCTTAAAATGACTATATGATTACGGGTCATGTTAGAGTTGGCGAACTATGGATTAGTTTCAATTAGGTGGCGCGATTTCAACATGCATCTACAACAAAACTCCAAGTGCATGAAAGCTGTGCGCCTTGCCCGTATTCTAACTTGGTTCCTGTGTGACTTAATTTATTCACTGCGCAGATCAAGTGCAAAAGATAATGGCCGTTGTGGAGGCGAGGCATATCGAGTTGCAGACGACCAGTGAATTTTCATACGACGAAATTCACCACCGTCAAGAGCATGTCAATGAAGACGTCGCAGGCTCGAGTGGCATCCAAGGTTCCTCGTCGAATAACAGCCACAAACACTGGCCACACGAGAACAGAGAGGTGGGTAGGGCAGACCATTCAAGTGGTTGTGTGGAAGGTACGGCCCGTGCCATATCTTGAAAACACACACAGTGAGATGAAGGTGACAGGGGGTGCCACGAAAACGACCAAGTGGTCCAAGTGAACCAGGAATGTATACGACTTAAGTAGCCTTTCACCGCTTGAGGAAGTGGTGATGCTCAGTGCGAAAGCCTTAGATAGGCCGCATCAAACGTCCCGACGACGTTATGTATTACGTCAATATGACGCAACAGATCGCAAAGCTGTGTGGTGCAATTGTGGCATCACAATACATAACGCCATACGGCCGTGTCACAACGTGACACTCTCGATTGGTCGAAGTAAGGCCGATTTCGGACTCTGTACGTCACATCAGTTACTTGCAAGCCCTGTCTGCTTTTCCGCTAAAGGTTTAGCTCACCGACGTCAAGTTTTTACCCTTTCGCAGATACCTTAGTGTAAATTTCTGTTTGTCATGCATTGTTCCCAATTATTTTAAAAAACAGAATACAAAAGGGAAAGCAATCGAATAGCATCGTTCAGAATAAGACCATGAACAGAATGTAACAGTGAAGAAAATCATTGTTTATTATACTGTGGTATCAGTATTTCATTAGTTCGCCTCTCTGCAAATTTTCAAATTCTAGATAACTACACAAATTTGTTTCGTTTGTTTTAAATGCGCAGCATTTCTTTGCGTACCGCAAGCACTTTTGGCGTCTATCTGCGTATCTATTTATCTAGCCATCTATACGTCTGGGGTCTCTCATAATCACCACCTTAACGGGGGGGAAGGGGGGTACACCAAAATTAGTACAGGAGGGTACGATGCATCGTGGCTTACAGCACAAAACACCCGGACATGGACTATCAGTGGACACGGTACACTTCACTTCACAGTGTTCATAAATTATATATGTCCTATTTTTCAATAAAATTCATCTAATGTCAGCACTGTACCGTGTTCACTTCTAGTCTATGTCCGGGTGCTTCGCACTTTAAGTCACGATGAATCTTCACCAACTAGCCCAGTTTTCCATCTTGGTTAAGGTCAAGTGGTTTGACAAATACGACTCGCTAGTCCTAATCTCGTCGCGTACGTCATCAAACAATTTCCAAAAAACAATGGCACATACCCGGGGGAGGGGGGGTACCACAGGTATGCGGGTATGAGGTACAGGTGATAGACATTTTATATCTACACTGAAACGGCGAGAACACACATGGATAATTTCAACACTGGAGCGTTAAGAAAAAGCTGCTATATGCAGCGTTGACCAGACGAATGCAAACAATAAATGACAGTGTCCTAGCAGGAATCGAACCCTAGTATTCTGCGTGGCAATTAATTATTCTACCACAGAGCCACGCCGGACCTCAGATATACTTTACAAATAGACCATAGTGTTCCTGTAATGCTCGATTGTAGGTTGCAGTACTAGCTATCTAATTTTATATACATTACATATGTACTTCTATAATACATCCCTCATGTCGGGTTAACGTAACTTGTAGTTAGGCGCAATCAGCACACGTTGATTTGTGTAGTAGTGGTGAGAGCTACCATCCTGCCAGCACCATCGCAAACACCAACGCTTTATTTCAGCTTAATGCTTCTGGTGCTGCTAATATTCATGTTGCTGTTGGCGTCGTTACGAAACTGTAAACAACTGCTAATATAAAATATACGCGGCTGTGTGACCTATGTATCTGCGTGGATTTGTACATATATTTAGCGGCACTTCTTACCGTCTCGCTCAAGTAACAGCATAAAGCGCATTCACCTTCCATCCGCACGTTTCGCTTAACATCAATACCCAAGGTACGTGGGATCTGCCTTTTTTTTTTGTGTTTTCTTTCTGCGCTCTGGTGTACTATGTATATGATTCTCAAAGGTGTTTTAAAACCTGTAGGGTGTCATCGCGAACGTAAGCGTTCGCCGATTCCCGTATCCGAGCATGCCGGACGACGTTGACAACTACCGGGCGAGCGTGCCGTACATCCTTGGCATCGCCTTCCTGCTGCCATTCTGCATGCGCCTCAAGGAGATTGTCCAGGACAAGGAGACCGGAATCAACGTGAGTGGCAACCTTCTGAGCACACTTATCATTCGTAACTTGATTCAGAACCACCCCTTTCTGTAGCCAGCAAAAGCGGGAAGTAGACAGAAGAGCAAGGTAACATTTATTCAATCGCACATAAATATCTTCGAAGTTCTGAGTAGTTTGAAAGCGCTTATGTCGTGAAGGTGTACCATCTGAATTGCCGGAAAAGTCGCAGAACAGATGATCTTAGTAACCGGATGTCTTAGATCAAAACGCATCTCACATGCGCTATACATAACCTTTATTATCGCTGACGTCGTTGTTTACCAGGTTTATGTATATTACGTAAAAAATAGACATTTGTTATTCTTGGTATTCTGGATACTGATGTACTAAAGGTTACTTTAAAATGGAGTGCTTTTTATCAACACCAAGGGTCATTCTTTAATGTATATACACATTCGATTTATGACAGGACTCGTTAAATATGGTGTTGCTCATTACATGTTCCCGCACCTCAATACGAAAGAATCATACAACTGTATAGCACCACATATGCTACGAGTAGTCAAAGTGGTAAGTTAATAATTGCACATTGACTGTGTCCTTTGCTAGGCTGAGGTTAGAAGGGAATCTTATAATCAAAAGACCAGCTTCTATGGTAGGCTACTTTCCCTCCTGTGCGCCGTACCATTCAGTAGTGGCTTCTCGTGTTCTGTTCTTTGCTGTAAGAACGCGCCCATGACTTTTGATGACTCTCACCAGAAAACAGCGCGGTTCTCAGCAGATTACTAATAAACTCTATAACGAAGCATTTTTCCCTCCGCTTCATGCAAGGTGTCTAAAAAAATTATCGGCCCAACACCTCGGTGGTCGCAAAGCAAACCCTAGCTATATCCTCCCTCTCAACAAAATCTGAAGTATGTGTCCCTGTACGATCTCCTACGAGGAGCAGAGTTGCGCCTATCTGCTCTTTGCCTCACTTGCGCCGCAATTAGTCTGGCGTTATCGCAAGATACGAACCAAGTTCTCGAGCGAACTCAATGTCAAATACGCTCAGGTGGGCTGTGATATTTGCGTCGCACATATCTAGCCCTCACCTGTACTCCCATAAGCCACGCCAGCACGATCGAACATTCATTGTAAGAGTCTAACTTTGTCCCCTGCAAGCGCGAGACATGACTTCACCACATAGCTTTGGAACGGAATGGCGAGCTAATGCAAGCGCCACTTGCCGCAAGCAGTGAGCACACAGGGTGATAATAGCGCAGCCGTTGCTGCTCACCAGTTACCCACTGCCTCCAAGTATGATCATGAACCCACTGCTTCAGTGCGTCACCCCATTCAATTGAGGTTTACATGACAAAAACTGTTTGTAGAGCAAGGTACACAGACACGAAAGAGAGATTACAATAGATGGGTGCTAACCACCAGCTATATTTTCCTGAACAGACGTGTTTAATACTGTGCCCGTCACTGTCGAACATGCGGGAATATTTTTTTTAGAAGGACAACTCTTGGTTAAACAAATTTTTGTTGACATCGCGCGTCTCCTATCTCGATTTGCTTCTGTCTTTCGTGTGCTACAAATAATTTCTGATGTACAATGAACAAGCCCTAATTGCCACAGTTCACATGACATTGCTCCCTGAAATATTAGACAGGTGTTGGGTTCACCTCTAAATGGTGAGCTACCAGTTCACCATTTAGAGGCGAGTGCCGCACAATAGCAGGGGAAGTACTGTTTTCTTATTTTTTTTTCCTATCTTAAGTCGATAAAGTGAGGTTATGACGTCGATCATGTCTAAACGATACCTGGAGGCGATGAAAAAATTAGTACAGAGGGGTTGGTGTTCTCGAGCCGACATTTCGACGAATATAATCGTCTTTCTCAAGGCTGGAGCTTATTTCTTTAGCCCTAACATCTGTTTTCTCCGTATCCTCTTTTGTCCGAACAATGAATAGTGAGAGGGCAACTGTGAATGTGGGCAGTTGGAGGGGACTTGTTATCGTATTTTGTGGGGGAAAGGAAAGGAATATTTCGGGAATAACAAGAAAAAAGGGAAGGGGGCTTAAAAGGGTCACCAACAATCTTAGCTTTGAAATTTTAAAAGGCAGTTTCATTTTCATTGGTTTTTGTTTGCGATCGTTCGTATAAGATGAATATACATATGTAGTTGTGAAGAGTGTCCAGGAGTATAGTGGGATCTAAATGTATTTGCAGGAATTGCAGATGATCATGGGCTTGTCGAGCCTTGAGAGTACCCTGGGTCACGTCATCACTGGAGTGGTCCTGACGTTGCTCCAATCCCTCGTCCCCGTGTTCTGCATGACCGTGCTGCCGAGTAGAGGGCCTGTCACCGACCAGCCGTACTTGCAGGGCGCCTAATGTGACGTTGCTTCTGTTCGTGTTCTTCATGTTCTCCGTGATGCTCTCATTCCACGCACTGCTCGTCGCCAGCCATCTTCAATTAACAGTAAGAATGCATTCCCTCGTATTGCTAATCAATGTTTCGTGAAACGTGAGCAAGTAAAATTACATCGGAGTGCAGTGGAAAGTCAGTTCGCTGCATAGATTCATCGGTGACGTATTGATAGTACGTTTACCGAATCAAAGTGGTTGTTTTCTTCCCAGGTCACCCCACCTACCAAGCTATGTTTCGACGGGGGTGCAATGCCCATGTGCTAGTGTGAGCCAAGTGTGCTATGCGCGTACTTCAGAACGCCAGGCAGTCTATACGCATTCGAACGATTTCACTCCTCTTATGGCACACTGCAGCGACTTTCGGGAAATGAAGGTATACCGTCATAAAACACTTCAACCAAACCACTTAGAGAATGGGGTCATCTACTCGGTTAAAGACGAAATAGTAGCGGTATGTGTGCCTATTTTTCAGGCGCACAGTGAGAATCCTACAAGTCTACATTTCTAGAATCCTTCACTGCCGGGTCTAGGACGTAAAACCTTGACAACTATTTCAATGTCTATAGTCTATTATAATATTAAGAAATAGATGAAATATGAAAACATTATGAAGCATGCCATCATATTAAGCGTTCAAGAATCCAGAATAAATTGATCAGATAGGAAGCAAAGGGCAGAAGTGTTTTTTTTTTTTGACAACTAGTCTTCATTGAACTCATACCCTTCTACAGAAGCACAGCGCCTTTACCATGATTGGTGGGTGTTCAGTAGATATGTGACTAGGCTAAAGATTCAGCCAAGGATGCAAATTCTTTTGCTTCGAATGTGCTCGCAACCATTTTACAGCTAGCATGGCGATCATGTTTGGTGTATTCTACTGGGTGATTCCTGACCCTGGTTGTGCCGCTGATGATCATTGATGGCCCCACACCTTCGTTGGCCCGTTACATATTCACCTCGGAGTCGAAGAAGTACTACTCGTCCTACACGCCCTGTCTTGGCACTTACTGGATGCTGAAGATGATGGGCATTGCCGTCGACTTTGACGGTGAGTTGATTAAACATTGTTTGCAGTGTCTCAGCAATAAGTTTGAATATTGGTAAATTAGCCACACGTCGCGCAGGGTGTCAATGTAACGAACACCTGAGACCAATTACGCCACATTTGAGGACAGTGCGGACTTTAAAATAAGTCTGTGAAATGGGCTTTCCGCTCTTCAATGGCTGATACTACTTTAACTGTGTGAATAGCTTGCTGTGGAAGCTTGCCGGCTAATTCAACTGATCAGCTCCAGTACGCTATTTCGGTTCCCAAGCATGGCGGCCACATTACGACTGGAGGCTAAATGCAAAAGCAGTTGTGTACTTACACTGAGGTACATTTCGGTGAATAATATTTGATCGGGTACCCCACTATACAGTGTCTCTTCTTATCACATCTTAGCGTAGCAAGTCTATAATTTATTTTTGAATTTTCATAACACAAAATTTCCGTCGTTACGAGCAACTATATTTTGTCGGAGCTGTGGTAACTCGCGAAAATCAGACAAAAAAAATCATCCTTCTCACATAATGTGGTCACTGGTGGCCACTGGCTATAACTTTGTAATTTCCTCAGGATCAGCTTATCAACCCAACGTCAAACTAGGCGCGATAGTATGTGCGCTTGCTTTTATGTACGATGCGAGAGTACACCGCATCAACTATAGAATGTGTACGCTAGCTTCAAACGCAGGATAGGAAATATTACGAATGTTAAAAGGGTAATGAATAGTTAGTAGCAGCCATTTTATGACGCTCTTTTCTCTCTAACAATCGTCAGAGGAGCATGCAGACGCTCAACATGCTTGTAAACAGGGCTAAACAATAAGAATGCTATTTACACTTATCTATTCACTTATGTTTGTAAACTGTTTTATTGAACTCTCGACACAGACTAGTAAGTCTACATTTGACAAAAGAGAGAAAAATATCGCGAGTGTATAATGAGTGATAACGTGTTCCTCATCACATATTTGATAGCAATAACTATGTTTCCATAAAGCAGCAGTGGCAGGTTCATACGATCCCCGTCAATTTGAGGGTACGATAAATCCAAGCTTTGGCAACTAGTAGCGGCCATTCGAATGTTTCCTTTGTGATTCTATCACACTCACGTCGTGCCAGTGAACTACGCTCAGTTGCTCTTGTCAAAACATTTGATAAGTGGCAGCGTCGTTCTTTTTTTACAACGCCAAAATGAACGTCGATTCTCCCGATCCCCCCCCCCCCTCTTATTGTAATCTGGTCGCAAGTTTCAAGTAATTATACTTTGAACTCCGTATTGTTTCAGGAACTGCTGGCTGGGATATCTTCTGGACATTCGCCTTCGGTATGGACAGCATCACCATCGGCTACGTGGCCACAACAATGGCGGAGAGCTTCGTCTTGATGCTGTTTCTGATATGGTACCTGTCCGTAGTGCTTCCTTGGAACAGCAAGACACCTCGGCCTTTCTATTTCCTGCTGAAAGTACGTGTCTGAAACGTCCCTAAAGAGCACTTCATTAGATTAAGCACAAACTGTCTGACGAAGAGTTTTGCTTTCAGGTGTGTCATCAGTGAGTGCTTATGTTTGTTAAACTGCACTTTTAGTGTAGGCGATTTGTCTGAGGCACGTACATCTAGATCTAGGCGCACGTACAGAACTCCATGCAGTCGAAATTTCCTTAGCCATCCACTACGGCGTCTCTCATAAGCGTATCTTGCATTTAGGACGTAACCCCCTTCCCCCCTATAAAATCTTATCATGTTTTCCTACATTCTTTATCATGCTCGAGTAACCTAAAATGAAATAAATTATCTGAGAGTTCAGTGAGCTATTTACACAAATGAAGCTAAAAGTGTTTTGCGCTCAATGATCAATCTCTTTATTTCCAACGAGTGCTGTCAATGCTCGGATGAAAATCCTCAAGGGGATCGATACATTTGGAAGTGTGGTTTTATGTCCCAAAATTTCAAAACGGTTAAATAATCCATACAAGTGCCGTCAAGTTATTTGACCTGTTGACTTTCTGCGTAGAACAACCGGGTGCATTCTGATAGGAACGTTAGGCTTCTCCGCTGTTCTTTGCCGAGATGGCCGTGACTATCCCGCACAATGTCTGTGGCTGAAACAAAAACTAAAAACTACTGTGAAAACCATTTGGCCTTCACTTAGGCCAATGTTCTTCACAATGCCTAATTTATGTGCTTTGCAGATTAGCTACTGGATTCCCACAGAGTACAACGCAAGCAGCGCCCGGTCCAAGTACAAAAGACTGCACACTCACCATGAAGAACCACCTGAAGCAGCTGTAGTAGTGGCAAGTGGTCGGGCAGTGACGATGGTGAGTGCAGCAGCTGGAAATAGCAACAAGTTTTTCTGCTGAAAATGGCATCACTTATTTCTGGACACGTGCATACTTACATGTCATGGCCTGTGAGTAACAATAACTAGGCAACGTAGCTACGCGCGAATGTGACACAGTAGGTTTGTCAATTTTGACATTTCAAGCAATGAACTACAACGCAGTTTCTTGCTCCGCAGAGTTTCGGCAAATCGACAGCACTCGACTCCGCGGATTTTAAGATTCTCGACAAGCAAATCACCGTCTTCCTCGGTCACAATGCAGCAGGAAAGACCACGATACTCAAGACATTAGCAGGTACGGGCGCCTTGGGCTTAACACACTGAAACTGTCAAAAGCACGAATTCTAGCAAACGGAATGTATTTGGGGCAGAGTGAATTGCTGCAGTTTGCACCGATGTTGATAATGGCCAAAAGCTTTTATTGTTTCATCAATGTATTGTACCGATTTTACAAAGGTGACTGCGAGTGGATATAGAAGGCATAATGCACAGTCACAGACAGATAAATGTAAGGTGTCCCTCAACTTTAGCGCATACACTTTTTCCACACTACTTTGTATATTATCTTGCTTTTTCTTGAGGTTATGCCGAGTAGAAATGAGGCGTAGGCAGGAATAAGCAAACTTTGTACGCTAACGCTACGGAGGCTGGAAGAAATCCTGATAATGTGACATGTGAAAAAAGCATATGCTTATGGTTTAATCTTTGCATACTTACCCCTTCCTCCTCTCATTTTAATAGTTGGAAAATATCGTATAATTACCGATTGGTTGGCCTGATTATATGGCGTAAAAACTATATAATGAAGCTGTCAAATGACACGTTACGATAGTTATAGCGCGAATATAGAACGATGACAAAGAGACAAGAAGGAGATGTCTTTGTCGTCGTTCTGTTCTCGCGCTATAACTATCATCATGTCATAACAACTAGCCTAAACTGCCACACTTCTATGTCAATGACGTAAGCAAGACGTAATGATGTAACATGCTTTGTGATGGCTCTTCGAAGACTCGGACATATTGTCAGTCATACACATGCTGACGCGCACTGCTATGTTGACTGTCGCCTTTCTGTTCACGTCAGTAGCAGCAAAGATGGTACAGAATTCACGGTACGCTGGATACTTACCTCAACGGCCTGGAGTCAATATTGGGAGCTGCAGTTGCATTTTCGATTGACGTGTAAATGTTTGAATACCATTTACTTGCGCACGTTAAAGAGCACAAGAGAGAGTCTTGTAGCCCTCCATAGTTGGGCGTCCTAAAATCATATCGTGAGTTTCACTCGCAAAATCCCATTAATTATCCCATCATTTATAAATTTTGGTGGTGATTTATTTGTCTTTTCTCCTGTGCAGGCATTGTGAGTCCCACAAAAGGCAGTGTCCAGGTGTGCGGCTATGAAGTAGCCACCCATCCGTCCAAGGCCCGCAAGAACATCAGCTTCTGTCAGCAGGATGACGTGTTCTTCGCTGACCTCACTGTCTCCGAGCATCTCATCTATTTTGGACTGGTATGGCTGCATAGCCCTAGATACATCATCATGATACTGAATAAACGTTAGTTATTCTCTTCAATGAAACTGATTCTTCAAAATATCATTCTTCCTGTCAAATCTGACCTGATGAAACTCACAAGTAGATTCAAACAACCATAGTTGTTGGGGCTCGACGTTCCAAAACCATCATATGATGATGAGAGACGCCTCACTGGAGGGCTACACAAGTTACGAAGTAGATTCGAATAAAACTTCTCGCCTAGGCTATCGTGAAATTCTGTCAGTAGCTATATGGACGCCCGTTCGAAGTCGTCCCAGACCACCATGTGCTTTGCTGGCTGTCAGCACTTGGGGGTCCTACAGGAAGACTCGAGCGATGAGCATTACGATTGCATGAGTACACGTTCTCGGTACTGTGAAAATCAGGCAAGCTTCACAGTGCTTATCTTCACTGATTATCTCGGCACCCTGTGTATTGACCCAACGCCATCGAGTTGGAAGCCGATGCGAACATCCTAGCCATTACAGACTTTCTGAACATGGCTGCCGAACAACGCCGAGGTGCATCGCTACTCTCCATTGTTGACCGTCTTTAATACAGCCATAAAGATTATTCGCTAAGCCGGTTCTTACTTCAAAACAACGTTTTGTAACGCCGCAACTTACATTCCGATGGCACGGAACTTTAGCTCGTCGTCCCACGCCACCCGCGCCAGGACATCTTGTAAGAACTTCACAACGCCCCAACTTCGGGACATTTAGGTGTATATAAAACCTATGACC
Organism: Rhipicephalus microplus; assembly: GCF_013339725.1. NCBI lineage: Eukaryota > Metazoa > Arthropoda > Arachnida > Ixodida > Ixodidae > Rhipicephalus > Rhipicephalus microplus. Next base: position 115,141,976 of record NC_051165.1, read on the forward strand.
GAATTCGGGTACGGGTATTCTGGAAGAGCTCTTATCGTTCCGTTCGCCGCTACATGGCAGCGTGTGTCCAGCGCCAGCGCTGTAAGAAGCCTATACATCTCTCCCCGCCAGTCACCATGTGGTGGTTTCCACCACATGGCATGTTGCAAAACGGGTATGGTATGACATGATTGCATGGCGAACACAAGCGACACACCCTAAAATGAAAATCATGACATGCGTCTCTTGTAACAACACAACTACATGCCACGCTCATGATGCTCTCGCGGCCGTTTCGCTAGCGTCACTTATACTAAATTTGGTATTAGAGTACGTGAATGAATGACGAAGGCATGAGACTGGTGCAAACATGATAATCATGAGATGCGTGTCATGTAACAACATGACTACATGCTACCCTCATGATGCATTCGCAGCCATTTCGCTAGCTTCACATGTACCAAACTCAGTTTTACGCGACGCTAACGGTTGACAGAGGTGAATGACGCATCCAAACATGACAATCACGACATGCGTGTCATGTAACATGATACATCCCAAACTCATGATGCGCTCTCGGCCGTTTTGCTAGCTTTGCATATGCCTAAGTTGCTATTACATGACGTCAATAGAGGACGAAGATATGCGAGAGGTGCAAACATGATAATCATGAGATGCGCCTCATATGAGAAGATGACTAGTTGCCACAGTCGAGACGCCAATACATTTCGACCTAACGCGGTGCATGTGCTCGCTGCACTTGTGTTGCCACGCCAGGCCGCCGGACAAGCCATATACTCGAAGGTGCGCGCCACGCTGCGTTGCTTTGACGTATGCGCGTTTCAGCACGTCTAGCATCCCTGCGTCACGAACAGAGGGAGACGAAGTGTTGTCAGGGTAACGCATTGGCGCGAAATGCAGCATGTCGCATTTCACACCGGTTGCTGTCAGGCAACGGCGACGGACGCTGGTCGCGCCTGGCGTCAGATAGAGTGCTCGCGTTTTGCTAGCGTAGTGTCGCTGTGCCCAGCGTGTGCGCGTGTCAACGCTACATTGCAGTATATTGGGCCCTTCATGATGCTCTCGTAGTCATTTTGCTAGCTCCACATAGAACAATAAACCAAATTTGGTATATTTGGGTATACCACATATACGAAATTTGGTGTTACGTGACGTCAATGGATGACAAAATATATGACTGGTGCAAACATGATAATCCTGACACGCTTGTCTTGTAAGAACATGACAACATACTACGCTCATAGCATGCTCACGGCCATTTCACTGGCTCCACGTATAATAAATTTCGAATCAGGTGTAATGAATAGATGACGAAGGTAAACGACACACCCAAATATGATAATCATGACATGGAAGCCATGTACGGCATCATTTACTTCCACCTTGTAACGTTGTGCTGATTTAAAGTGACATATCAACCTTTCTCGTTTGTACTTCGCATATCATCGATTGCCACTGTACGTGGGATCTGCCGATTTTTTTGTATTTTCCACAAATATCAAGTGAGTGACTCGACTTTGACTTAAGTTAGCCTTACAAGCTACAGGTTAAGCCGACACCTGTAGCGTAAACATTCCATGAGCCCAGGACCATGTCAGATAAACGGCCTTGCCGGTAACTCATGACAGTAGTCATTTGTAGCCCGAAGACTTACTCAGCAACAGAACGCTTTTGGTAATATGTGTTATCCAAGTTCACCTCTCTCACATTTCAAAGAACTTATTTTTGGTGGGTTGGTCGATTCTATGTTCCATGACGGCTAAGCCCAGCTTCGACTGATGCGACCTAGGCAGCAGTTGATGAGTCTAACCAATAATCTCGTATTTGACAATAAGCAGCAAATGACCCGAGTGGCACATAATGCGTGAATGGCTCGTCCTTCGCAGAAACGTCCCAGGTGCAACGCATGCAACACGGAGACACCTCTTTACTTCCCTGTAGTTTAATTGAAATATTACTCATGCATCCAAACTATATGTAAGTCCATTATTTCATTAAGCACGATGTAGGCCTTTGCCGCCAATCATCGCTATCACGTTTCTTATGGCATCGATCTTTTGTGCAGCTCAAGGGTGTATCGTATTCGCTCATCAGGCAGCGAGTCGAGGAAGTGCTCGACGATTTTAGCCTGACTGAGAGTCAACACGCGCTGCCTGGCTATTTGTCCGGAGGCGTGCTCAAGAGGCTCAGCGTCGCCATCGCCATCGTCTCGCGACCACGGGTAAAAAACAACGAGCTCCCTATGGACGTATAGTGCCCTCCGCTATAGCACGTTCGTGTTTGTAGTGTTAAAAACTGTGGTGTCAAAGAAAAGTAAGGGTTCACTTTCCTGTAAACACAATTCTTTGTTTAAAACGTTGTTTTGTTCGTTCTACGACCAACTTTTTCAAACTGGCCTACGTATAGTTGATGAGGGGGGTGGGGGGTGAAAGGCGGAACAACTGCCGGTCATTTAGGCTAGGCCAACCCCGCCTGTTGCAACGTCACAATTACTACCACCCCCACCACCATAGGGAAGGGCAAAATTATGTGTCCTTTGACATATGTTATGCACTGACCTAATTAACTAATATATCATCTTGAAGGTAAATCATTGCCTTCTCTAAATTTACAGTTTTAAAGACGCGCCTTTGCTCTTATAGGTAGCGTTCGAAGTTCACCTTTACGGTGACATTGAGTTTCTTACACTAACCGAACCCCCTCAGGCATTATTAACTCTTTGGTTCTGCCATTTTGTCTCAGAGATATATATAAAAAACGCAAATATTCAGGGCAGCATGAATAGGGGATAATATATAACTAGGGGTGCTAGCTACTGTAGCGAACGTTCTGGCAAGCGCACTTTTCTACTTCAAGGCTGCAAGACAAGTCCACTTGTCGAAACGTCGGTTTCAGCGACAACCCATGTACAATACTTTTTTTTCTCTCCTAAAGCATACACATGTGTTACCAATACCGGTGCCGCACGGGCCTTTTTTAGCACGGTTAAGGTCGATCTAGCTAAGTTTCGTGCAGAAGTCACTCAAAGCACGATCGCTTTTATCTTCATTGCGCCTTGTCACGATTAAAGTTGCGGCATAACTGCGCCATGATCTGAGTCGGGCATAATTCTGATTGGCCCTGACCATCATCCTAGTTACCTGTGGGACATTGGTATAACTCGAAAGTCAGACAATTCAAGACAGCATTTTTTTAAGCACAAGCCCCCGGGGCTTCAGTCGAAAATGACTCTCTATAGCTAAAGTGTTGACCACGCGCAGCTGATACTGTTGGACGAGCCTACGGCAGGCATCGACCCCGAGAACAAGGGCGACGTGTGGGACCTGCTGCTCGACATCGGACAGACCTGCGCTGTAGTCCTCACCACCCACTGACCTGCAGGAAGCTGACGTGCTCGCTGATTGGCTCACTGTAATCGCACACGGACGGGTGCTTTGTTCCGGAACGCCGGCCTTCATTAGAAAGAACTTCGGTGCGGAATGTCAGACAGTCACTAGAATTGCGCTGGCATTTTAGGGCATGCTGGTCTCGGGGCGCAAGCACGTCATAGTTTTACGCTAACCACCACGTGTCCGCGTGTTCCTAAACACTTTCAACTAATACGATTGGACGAAACGACAATTAAGCTGACTTGTGCGTACAAGCCTTCTCATAGGCTTCAGAATATTCCCGTCAAGAAACCGTCACACCTGTCCGGTGAAGTGAATCGGCAGGCGCAGTTTAGAGTTTCGTACGATGGGCTGTTTCGTAAGCTCACTGTAGGTTTCTATCCTGCTTAAAAGTGAGTTAGATTACGATAAGGTTCTATTGCTCAATCAGCAGGGAGCTATACCTGCGCGTGTAAAAAAAAATCTGTTGAGCTACCCGAACAGCCACTTTGCTGATGAAATGAACTTGTGCAAAGCCACACGTATTTTATCTATCTTCTTTTTTTTAATTACGATTTCTATCGCACTCATTCTGATTCAATCGCTGTCCGACAAGTATGGGGCGTGTATTTACATATAGACTCTCCGAATGCGGATCGTGAGTATAGTGAGACATGTGACACATGCGAATGGTGTGCTTCGTATGCACAAATAGTAGTGACCAGTATTTCAACCCTGTATCATCACGACATCAGATATTTTGCCGATGTATACAAATGCAATGTCGTATAATAAAAATGAATTCAAAGATATTGCTCGAAAAAATGTTGGAGGAACGATACCTTCGTTTGGGTGACTTGGGCTATCATCAGAGGAAACTTGAAGAGCGAAAAGAATGAAGACAACATTCGTACAGCCGAACAGACACTTTACACTGGCGTTTATTTGAACCGAACATGAGCAATATCTTCTTGGATTATGAGCAAATTTGCCACACATGCTCCTTTCAACTTTCTTGTTACCGCACCATACAATGTCACCGCTGCCTTGCGTGAAGCGTGCCCAAATCACTGGAAACCATGCGAGAAATAACTTACAGAGGCCTAACTATATGTGTGTCATCTTCATCGCTTGTGTTTTTCAAGTTTATTCTAATGTTGGAGGACAATAGAAATTCACCTATAGCGGAGAACATGATAGCGTGGTTGGAACCCGTTCACATCGCCTGCTTGTTCAGCAGCCTCACTTGGCTTCACGGTGGACGCCTCAAGAGCAAGAAAAAATACGGCACGCGTAACACTAGCCACTTCAAACTATCCTACACTATCTAGTGCAAGTACAGTTTCGACGTGCACACTACGCCATAATTATTTCTTTAGCGAATCAGCCCAATACACACTACGCGTCTCTATAAGGCAACATGCGAACCGATACGGCAGCTTACTTAGCTGGTACCTTCCTGATGGTGATGGTAAAGTATGTCTTAGCACTTTCTAGTGGGTGATCATTTAAACCCCTCACTCGTTGCGTAATTCACGTGTCTAGAACCCTGGCACAATTCTACGATTTGGCAAAGCACCAATACGTGTCTTAAGTTGGTTCCCTGCATAGTGTGACACTCGTGTAGTTCTCCATGTTTGTTTCGGAAGCAGTTCAAAGCAAGAGCGTGGTTCCGTGGTAGAACACATTCCTGCCACGCAGAAAGCGTGTGTTTCATTCCCACTCAAACTGAACATTTTTATTGTTCATTTTTTGCATTTTTATTGGTTTTTCATTGACAGTGACACCGCTTATGTTTCGCTAACAACCACCGATGCCCATGCCGACAACGGAACATTAGCTGAACGAGCTCGTTACAGCTATTACGCTAAAACAATAAAACTTATTGAAGAACAAGAATGAGGTGATGCTCGTACGGCACATTCCGTAATCAAGTCGTATTTACGAACGTTTCCGACGACTGTTTGCGTGCGCGGCGTGCGGTACGCCAAGGCCAGGGATAGCCGCTGCCGGCGTCATAGAAGTTGTGTTTTGTGCCACCCAAACACCTTTATAAACTTACTCCTAATAAATTACTCGTCGTGCCTCTCCGTTGCCTGTGAGTGCCCTGTTTTTCTTCTTTTTTGTTTATTTTTGACAAATGACGATGAATCCTCTCGCGATTCAACCAGTCCGAAGACAATGCCGGTTTCCAAAGGGCGGCAAGTTTTAGCATAGGGTGAGCTATTTCAGAACACCGCCAGGAATCAATACACGTGGAAGCGATGACTCCAGAAAGCACGAATCGTTTAAGCCTGCACGTTTAAATAAACACGGTGTCTGCGGGCGGTCACGTTTCGATATGTGTTGGACCCAAAAACACCAGTGTCAGCAGTTTTATGTCCACAGCGAAAAGGCAGCACGTCATCAACCCGGAGTGTCCCACTGTGTTTTGTCGCTTGATAGCGCCTCAATTTCGACAAGTCAAACCGTGGTGACTTTTTCACAATTATCTGATCCCAAGGTATCTAACGCCTACAATTGCTACTGTTGCTACATAAATGCTTACTGGCATCGAAATACAATGTAGAAGTGCGCATACCTTGGCAGTGCCAGGATAAGCCGTACGGGCCGAATATTAGTCTATCTTGTGTTTTCTTGCATGACAACGACAACGTGGTGCTATGTGTGTTCGTCGGCAACACTAGGTCCGGGCTACCAGCTCATCATCAACAGGAGCCAGGTGCCGTACAATGCGACTGAAGTGATGAAGATAATCAAGAACACGGCGCCCGCAGGCTGAGCAGAAGGCTCTTCGCCAGGACGAAGTGGACATAGACCTCAATGTGGTCGGAACCGATGGCTTGGAAGTCATGTTCGCCGCACTGGAACGGGCATCTCCCTGGCTGGGCATTGGCAGCATCTCCGTAGCGGCCACCACTATGGAAGAGCTGTTCGTGAGGTGCGCTGTCATTAAGGTTGTTTCAAAACGAAGCTGAGTCGACTTACTATGCCGCAGCTCGTGCATTATTGCAAGCATCTGCCTAACTACTCAGTATCTCGTAGGGCCGCATTCACCGTTATTAGTAATGCTGCAGATACTAATTTCCCGAGAATTTCACGCAGTAGTAGCGGTGCAGGGAAAATTTGGCAAGACATCGAATGACAACATTCACAGTGAAGAGTGCACAAAAGGAAATAAAATCTGCGAAAAAACCAAAGGAAAATGGCGCACCTTAGATCATATTAGTACCAATACGGAATGAAAAAAAGCAATGCATATACAGCATTTCAGCAACAAGAGTACAAGCAGCAAACAAAATTCGCAAATCGCAATGGTCCTAAAGTCCTTGCAATCGGATGTAAGGAAAAAACTTCATTCGCACTCTGGAATTCGCTGTGTCACATCGAGCCTAAAAGCGTACTTGCTTAGAGTTTAAAAAATGCTCTCCTTTTTTTTTCACTTTTGTCAGGATCAACATAAATGAGCTGTCTGAAAAGGAGAAGAGTGCTTGGTTGAGCAAAGGTGAGCATTTTCTATATTGGTTGTTAAGAGGAAGCACGATGTATGTCGTGGTTTAACAAAAGTATATATCGTAGTGGGTGTTAGCACAATCGCTGCAAAACAGTCATGAAATTAAGCCAAACAGTCACGTTAAATCACCATGCAGTCGCGTCATGTTGGGACGTCATTCTTAGCGTAATAAGCACTGCTAGCTTGCGACATCCTGGCCTAGTCATAGGTGGGCCGTTCCCTGAGGCAGTCCTACAGCGATTGAGGGGTGAAAGGCTTCACGGGTGAAGAAAGTGCGTTGCAGCTGCCTGAGGTTCTAAAAGCGAAATGGCCCCGTATGAGCTTAAGCTTCCACTTTTGATGTGTTTGGCGCTTGCCTCAATAGGCGGTGAGTGTGCCAAGTAATGGTCGTCTTGAAGAGCACACACTATACAGGGTGCCCCAACTAACTCCGATCTAAGTTTAAAAATTTATCGATACACTCATGGCAAAGCGGCTGCATGCATGTGGGTGACTACGGCATGAAGTCTGTCGCATGATTTTTTTTTTGTGTTTTGCAGGATTACTTGATTGAACAACAACTACTAGCAAATTTTTGAAGTAATGGACGAAAGCAAAATATTCAAGTATGGAAGGCGAAGATCGGTTCGCGAAATGACTAATTAGACGGCATCTAACTTTTCATATATTAAGTAGAGTCAATAAGTGTGTTTAGTAGGGCTAGTTGGCCACACATTATACAAGGTAAAAAATCGGCCACGTTAACGTCAAAAGAAAAGTCTTCCGTCTGTTCCGGCGTGATATATGTTGCCATCTGGCAGTAGCGCGAACAAACAAAGGTCTTTTTCCGAATACAGAATCATTGGTAGGTGGCAGCACTGGGTCGTCTTAGTCACAGCTCCTGAATTTTTCAGCGAAGCGTAGGAGACATTCGCTTTTTCGTTCATAGGCACCCGGCAATGCAGTTTACGAGATCTGATGGTAGCGCCAGAACACACAGCCTAGCGGGTAGGCGCAGCAAAACCGAGTCTTCTAGTGCGTAGCCTAGCAATAGAGGAGACCCACGCCGAGGGAGGCGCTGCAAAGCGTGGCGCTGTCAGTCAATGTGGGGAGAAAACTGGTTACTCGAGTGTTGGCCTCTCCGCTGTCCCATTCAACCTGCTTGAAAACGCGTTGCTTTGCTGGCACGCTGCACGCGTTCTGCGCGTGTTTTTAAGAGTCTCGCGTCGCGCGCGGTTATGATGTATGCGCACTGTCCGCATTTAATAGGATGCCGCGATTGAGGATTTTTTTTTTCGTGGCAGCAATTTGGTAAAAGGGCAGTGAAGCAAGTTGTAGCAGACGACGCCGTCCTCGTCAAAGCTAAGTGCGTTTCGCAAGTGAAAGACGACGCTGTTTACGACGTTAGAGGTGAATAAAACTTCCTGTACGTTCATAATTATATACCTGTTTTATTTGGTTTACTCTGTGTACTATGCACTATGTTTGTTCCTGGATGCATGGGTAAGGCCGCTTCTCATGCTTTAGGTTAAGCGGTTCTTGCGGTGTGACTGCTATTAGTTGGGATACCTTAATTTACTAGCACCCACCCGTGTTATCGTGCGGTGCATACACAACACTTCAAAAATAAATGGTCTACTTGGGGTTTCTTTCTGACCCACAACAGTAGTTGACATCTATCTCACGTGTCTTTCCTTGCATTATCACCGTTCTCATCGCGCGTACCTTGAGTTCACGAACAGCGTGCGTACCATCATGATGAGCGCCCAACTTTCAGAGAAACTTTTTTGTGTGTGTCTAATCTGCAGGGGAAGAGCGCATTGCTATAAAGGCATTTTATCTTGGTCACGTATCAAAAATGCACCGTGTTGTTCGGGCTACCCCTGCACACTCAGTAACAACTAGTTCACTGTATCTGCCAATGAACGTGCAACAACAGCTGATGCATTTTTTTATTTTTTTCATAGTTGTCTAAGCTTTTGGCAACCACACACTTCCGTCGGCGCTGCGTAGGTTTAAAATTATGTAACAACACATTACCAATACCACGTGTGCACACAGCTTCAACTACTACGTCCCCAACAATATCGAATAATAGTAGCAGCATAAAATATTTCTTCGCTATTTTTTAACAGTGCTCTAAAGACGGGCTTTGAAAGTTTATACTTTTAAGATGGGGACGTGCATCTCCCACTAACTCGATAGATTAGAGGAACGGTGACGCAGGCATTAACACCCGTAATTTTGAATGCATTGTGCGCGTGCTAATTTTTATGAAAAAAAAATGTTTACATACATTTTTCGGCGCACTGCTTTAATACATTTCTGTCGTCTGCTTGTTTCGTACCATCGGTTTGGGAATCGTTAGAATTTCACTGGTGGAGTCGACCTCTTCGTGTTCGCATGGTTATTGTGACAGTTGACGACGCAGCGATGTCATCGCCTTTTCTGTTGGGGTGACATCGCGGAACGAGAGACGTTTCACGTGCAGCGCGTGCTGGCGTCGCCGGGCAAACTTGAGCGTGTCTCGCACGTGCATATCGTTTTCTTTTTTAGTTGTGAGCAAGCGGTCACGGCTGATTAAGTAAGCGTTCAGGAAGCGTTCCTTGCAAACGTGCCAAAAAGGGCACTGACACTTTAGCGTGTCACTAGGGAGGTTTTGTGCTGGGTACCCAAGCGGCTTGCGTACGCAGTACGTTGGGGCGGCGGTATTGCGCATGCGCGAAACCCCAAACAGATGCGTCGCAAGATCGCTGGCGCGATGGGGCCATGCGTACGCGCGGTCCACCTTCGCAAGAACTCACGGTATCCGCACTGCGGATACTCTAGCCGTCGAGTTAAAATAAGCCAAAGTGCGAGCACTTATAGCGATTACGCGGTTTCAGCCAGATTTCCAAAGCTAGAATGGCCTGGAACATAGAAACTAAAAAACATATGCCAGCGCCCGACCAGCTGAATAGGTGGCGCCATCTAGCGTGGCCAGAGTGAAACAGACAACAACTGTGTTATTGCAGAAACATTGTGCATTGTACATCTGGTGCAAAAACTGCTGCAGCGACAATATTACAAACGAGTAACCTTTTATTCATTTTCACCTCAAAAACATTACGCGTAAGCTAACATGTTCATGACTGCGGTTGCACGAAGTGTCACAAGATGTCGACGCTGTCGTTACAGTAACCTTGTATTTTTCCCTTTTTTGCGTATACCAGATTACTATACACAATTAAAAAGTGTCCTGATCACTATGTATGTTTAATTTAACATTTTAAATCATAAAGAGACTTAAATAATACTTACGCGACAAGACGCTATGGCTCTGCGAGCGCGTGTGAACTTCGTGTGGCTTGCGTTTGCGTGCGTGCCACCGTGGCGCCAACTCAAAGGCATTCCGGTTGGGTATGGGTTGGGCATGCAACGCCGCGCGCTCCCAAGGCCGCAACGCCCCAAGAGAATGCGTACCCAGCACTAAAACTCCCTACTGTGTTCAGCGAGCGTTCCATTTTCTTAGTATTCCTAGTGGTCGGTATCAACAATGCTGAGGCGGCCCAAAGAGCTTCGTTGCACCCTCTGGTTCACTGTCGGGTGCCTATAGCGTCGGATTTCCCAGCGCAACGTAATGAACCCTTCTGTTTTTTAAATTATGTATCTATGCATTTTCTAAATACAAACTACCAAATACTTACGTGTTGATGTTTCACCTCAAATATGCATAATGTTTGCCTTTTATTTCACAATGTTCACAAGTATGAACGCAGCCGTCGGATCAACATAGCGGGGGGGGCTTTAAGCATGGACCTATGCTTTCGCTGGGGGGATGGATGATTGGACAGACGCCAACAGACAGACAGACCAAAACTTTTAGTATCGTCTTTAACATAGCGTGATTCAGAAGAGGGGAATGAAGAAACACGCAGGATATTATGTTTTTTTCGTTCGCCCCATCTATTAACGCTGCTTTTAACTTTTACGAGTGTAGTCAAACCCAAATATATGAAACAGTAAATGAAATGTCCATTGTACCAAACTCTTTTCGAACGCTTCCTTGCTTTGGCGTAAGTGGATGGGAAACGTTACGGCTATATCGAGCGAAACTAGTCGGAACACTCAACATAGCGATGTATTCTAGGGCAGTGCAATACGCGCCAAAAACTTGCCTTTTACTGGCATGGCTTTTGAAAGAGTTACTGGCCTGATTAGGGAGGCGCCCTGCACAGTTATTGGCAACCATCGCTTAGCCATTGCTTGTTTTTTTTTTTCGTCATGATTCCCCGCCGTCACGACTGTCGTACGATGTCACCGTTTGCTTCTCAACTCATTTTCTTCACGCAAGTGGTTGAAAGTAAAATGGGACATATTCTGCTCTATGTGAAGCTGGCGGTAGTTAGCACACGTCACCACTATGTATGCTATTTCAAAGAAACCGAGTTTTAACGTTTACAGTTGATACCACATTTTTCTTCAACCCAACTCGGAACCGTGGAAAAGTAATCACTATAACACCTCCCCGCTTACTTCCGTAAGCTGCTTTCTTGTACTTTTGTTAAATAGTTCTATGAAGCCAAATTTCACCTTAAAATTCGTATCGAAAGTACGGTAATTTCCGTAAAAGCTTTATGCCGAATCATGCGTTATATCGAACCGAATTCCGCTTGCCACCGAGTTCTATATATGGGAGTCCGAACGTATACAACTGTCGCATTGGGAATATGGGAACTCTGTTTAACTCTCTCGTCATTATGTCGACGAAGATGCAGTCCGTATCACATGGTCTCCCTCGCGGCAAGCAAGTTGAACAAAGCCTTTCGCAAAAGCAGTTCGGTGATCTCCGTTAGCAGCGGAATGGAGCGCTCTCGTATACTTAGTCGTTTCTTGCTACAGAATACTGCTAATGCAGAACAGCCGCGCTCAACAATATATAGAATTTTATCACTGTTCAGAGGTCTTTAACGTCATAATGCGTTTATAACTTGTATTTAACAGAAAAACAATTAGCATAGAATAGTGATATCACTCCCTATGATATTATTACCGATTGCATATTTGCGCAATCAATCACATTTTTCAGAGCAGGACACAGTTGTCTTGACACATAGTAGAGGCGCACGTCTTGCTCTACGGTTCTCGCCTCATTCTCTCGCAATCTCGCTTAACATTAGGTCTTTGGATAAGATACAGCGCTGTGTTGAAGAAGGCAGGTACCTGGTTATCCTGGTACAATATTCTTCGGATTGGCAGGTTAAGAGGCCTTTGCGCTACACCCCTGCTTCATTCCAAGGTGCAGCAAAGTTGATGAGAATTCGGTGCATGTGATACCGTTGTCACACGGGCGCTTTTAATCGCGATCAGGGTTATCCGCATCGGTCTTGATCGCAATGAACCTTATGGCCGCTGCTACACGGCCCAAGTGTTGCCCAAGCTCATCCTGTTCGAGCTTGGGTCAGATCAAATGCACCAGGTGACACTTGCGTGCCGTAAAACATGTCATTGACAAAACTCAGCGTGCGAAATTTCAATAGAGACATTTATTAGCAATAAGTTATTCGGGCAAGAATCACTCCAACGTCAAAAACTTCGTTTGCCATCTAAAGCGATTTCATAAATCCATAATTCGGTAGAGCTTTATTTGCACTTACCTGCATTGCTCGGTGAGAATCTTAATCTACACCTTTATTTCTGGTGGCACCTGCTCGTATCCGTCCAGTCGCAGCGAAACGGCAATCTGGTTGTACACGGCCAAGTTTCACTTCTGGAACCTCAATACTGCCCAGTCGCTCTTGCCCGCGGTCAGTTACTGCGAGGGTCTCTTCATTAGACCACGAAGTGCACGTATACGCTGCGACGTGTTCGTAAAGCTGGCGACACTCATAATAACATTGCTTCGAGGTACTCCAACTGCTCCGACGGTGCGAGAGTTGAACTTGTCGTCTGCTTACCATGTCCGAATCCCACAACTACTTGTGGTTAATACGAAGCCACAAACATGCAATATTACAAATATTTTTCCATCGAAACAGTTTAAGGTTTCTTTTAAAATGAATATCCAGCTTTTTAAATCTGTTTATATAGAACTATGCTTCATTTTATTCTTTCTTTTGCTTTCAACAAGCTCAGCCAGGGTGTGCAAACGACTCAAAATTGCGATCGCTCAGCTAGATCACGATAATCTTGGTCCCGATGGGGCCTGATCACGATTAAAAGTGACCGTGTAGCAGCACCTAATCCGGATCGTGGTTCAGTTACATTGGGACTGATCGCGATTCAAAATGTCCGTGTGACACCGGTATAAGTATTCATTCGCGTTCGAATAAAACCGGCCACGGCGACATTTTGTTTTATAGTTTAAACACTCGAGGAACAGACAAAGATCGAAACATCAAGGGAAAGTAAACAAATAGCAGCGAATGTAGTAAGCTATATCTTTCCTGTTATGCAGGATAAAATAGGTGTCAAAACGTCTTTTGAAATCTTCTGTTGCTATTACATTCAAGAGCGAAAGGACGGGGCGGGGGGGGAGAAAGAGGTGTCAATAAAACTGGGGGCATTAACAAGCCTGAAGCTGTAAAGCGGAGTTATTTGATGCCACGCTCATGGCTACCTGAGCGCTATTCGGCTTAACATAGTATAGCTAGCCCTATGCTCACCGCTATTAGAGAGCTGCGGGTGTCGCACAGCACTGGCCTAGTTATAAACAATATAGCTAAATACCTTTTCGTTGAAAAATAAATCAGTCAGAACGACGAAGTAAGAAGCGAAGAATTGCCGCGCATGACGACTGTTCACCGCTCTAAAGCATTGGTTTTAGATGCGAAGCAGCTTTTTGACTCGCGTGTGCAACAACGTACGTACGTGCGGCCATGCGAACGTGCCACCACGCGTTCCCCCCGCCACTGGCGTTGGAGCGGTGCCAAGTAGGTAATGTCGCAGCTGCGCGTTGACGTCAACCTCCTCTCACACGCTTCCCTCACGAGTTTGAGCTGACGTCCCTCTCTCCCTTACCCGCAGCTGCCGGCTACCCCACCCACCCGCAACACACTTATCTGTCGCTTCCCCTCTCCACAGTCCACAACGCTCGACCACACGTCGAGTGATGCCCCACCGTGGTGGTTGTGGCTAAGGTACTCGGCTGCTGACCCGCAGGTCGCGGGATCAAATCCCGGCTGTGGCGGCTGCGTTTCCGATGGAGGCGGAAATGTAGTCCCGTGTGCTCAGATTTGGGTGCACATTAAAGAACTCCGGTTGGTCGAAATTTCTGGAGCCCTCCACTACGGCGTCTCTCATAACCATATCATGGTTTTGGGACGTTAAAACCTACAAATTAATCAATCACGTCGAGTGAAAACACTCGGCTTGTTTATCTGCGATAAAACTTGCCCGAAACCCAACCCGTCTCCCGTGTCTCATCCCCGTATTCTAGAATGCCCCTTCACTCAACGCCCCACCTTCATTTGAGAAAGCCGATGGGAGCGCCATCTCTAGGCACGGAAAGTCAATGCATATCAGTGATATTTGCTGCTATTCTTGAGTAACCCAGTGTCATTTTCAGCCGAGCAGCGGCGCAGTGCGCAAATCTGTCATGTGAAGGGTGAAAGTCGAGGAGCGTTTGTGAATACGCGGGTAAGCGTTTTAAACAAAAATTTACTCGAGTAAATGCCACACCGAGTTTCGGTTCAAGCCGTTCTTTCAGAACCCGCATTAACGCCTGTTTCAACCGGGTCAACACCGTGTGCACCGCTGCTGCGCATTGCATCAGGGGTCCCTTCGGGAAGATGGCCCATAACATTTCTCTCGCGTGTAATATAAGTGATGGCATGGCACATTCCGCTGCCACACACACTATCTGTTCCGCTTTCCAGAAGGTGATATCACCACGGCTAGTTCAATGGTCAACGTCCAGCCCAACTTGATGCGTACAATGCTAACGCTGCTGTCCAAGCGAGCTCTGTGCCTCAGACGAAGCTGTGCCGCGCTGACACTTACGTGGGCCGCGCCTTTCACTATCTTCTGGGTGATGTTGATCTTCGAGCAGTCCGCCTTGGATGCAGCCACACCTTTGCTCCCCGATAGCATCCTCGTCCCAATGACGTTAGACAGCGTGGACAATGAGGAAGCGAATGCTCTCGAGGTGAGTGGCAGATCAATGGTTGTTACGAGTAGTGAAAGTCTTCTTGACATTTTGCTGCCATTGCTGTCATTTTAGGCTGACTTCAACGATTTTATCTGCACGGTTAGTTTCGGTAAAATTTGTTTCTTTAATCAGCATAGGAAAAAATATTGGTGGGGACGGCAGTTTAAAAGTGTATATAATGGGCTTGATGAAATCTCAGCACGTTCTTAAACCCATTTTAGCAGTCACATACATACAGCACTCGCCATCGTTTAAAAATACCGCACTGTCAAGACAGAGTTTTCATTTGTCCGGCTACCGAACGACTGCGCTTCACACACACTTGTAATCATGGAGGAATTGTGTGCCTCTACCTCTGAATTCGCAGAATGCACTGCAATTATGCTTCAAGTGTAGTTAATTACAATCACGCTTTGACGCCATGTGCACGTTTCGTGCAGGCGTTCGTACAGTTCGGTCGTGACCAGGTGATTCCGGCGGCTGCATATCGATCTCTCGCCGAGCAGCGAGGCGCCATGGCCACCACCTTCGTCGATGCCCAGAAACGGTTGCTTTTCTTGGCCAGCCAGGATTTCATCGCCTACAGTCAGAAGCTGGTTGTCGGGGCAGTTTTCGATGAGAATGGAACGTGCGTGCAATGTCACTTATTTTGTGTGCTCGGGGGATAATTTCTCGCCCAAGCTTCCGACACTTTGAATATTGCGGAAAGGAATTGTGAGAGCTCAGACTTGCCCACAGTGCAAGAATACTTCAGGGGAGCGAACGACGTGAAGCAAACGCTTGGCGGGGAAGGACCGATTATGTTCTCGTTTGCGGCGTCCCAATAGATGGCTTGCTGGTCTGAGGACCATGGCGGGCTGCTGACGAATTCCTCAAGGCACACCCGGCACGTAAGTGGTGGTTTCCAAATTTGAGAAAACGTGCGATATCAACCACGCGGCACGCATAGAGTGGCGCCACTTACCGCGAAAGAGCGGGTGATAAGGGAGGAGGTTGACGATGCGGCGATGGTGTTGTGACGACGATAAATGAGCACCACTACTTTCCAACATCACGGGCCTTTCCTACACCGAGATAGGGGGAGGAGAAGCCGGGGCAAAGTTTGTAGCGCCATCTCCCAGGCTCCCAGTGAAGCAGAACATTATTGGGCAGCGGATTGTCCTGGCGTTCGCTCACCTAAAGTGTTCTTGCACCGTGGACTTGCCCGTACCTGTGGATCTTCACGAGATCTAGAAGTGGAAGGAATTTTCACACTTAGGAGCCCTTTTTCTTTTGAAAATATAGGGGCAAGCATGTTTCAACTACTACGTTTCTTTATTTTCATTTCTTTCTTTCTTTCTTTCTTTTACTTTCTTTATTTATTTATTTCCATCTTTCTTCCTTTCCTTCTTTCTTTCTTTCGTTATCACCTGGCAGTGCTCCCTCCTAATTTATGTATGCTCCCTACTTTCTATACGGGGAATATAGCTGTCATCCAAGTGTTTAGGAGCACGATAGTTCAAATTCTACCGACAACAACGATAGTGATGTGTTCCTACACAGGCCGCAATGAAATGCGAACATCACGTGATATAATCACCTTGATAACCCTGATGAAAGATAAGACTCCTGTCACCTCCCGTAGTCACAACCAACCTGATGATGTGGCTGCACAATAAAGCGAGTTTTAGCTGAGATTGAGTCTTGTTAGGCGCGCACATGTAGTCAAGTTTTCGTCACCACCATTCTCCTCGTCACCGCCATCAGCGCCTTCAAGTGGTGAACACAGCACGAAAATATTGCGAATGAATGCAATTCGCCACGTCACAAATCGTTTACACAAAGGACACAATGCATGCTTTATTCAAAAAAGTTATGCATGTCAAGCCAGTGAGTAAAGGCCAACTCATAAGCTCTAAATTGGATGTGGCTGGTCCTTCAAAGCTGCACCATTGAAGACTGTGTGGTTTTATTTATTTCCTAAATGGGCTCTGCGATGTCCGATGTTGAAAGCGTGCACCAGAACAGTTTCGTATCACAGAGAGCACACACACGCAATGCTTTTGCAGTGCGGAAGCCTGGTTCAACCCGTATCTTCGTGGTGGCAAGGCCATTGCCATGAGCATGGTGCACACGGCCCTTCTGCGCAACATCACCGCCACTGAGGATGGCAAGGTGACCCCCGGATTTGAACCCGCAGCACTCATCTCCTCGTCACAGTCGGTTGTTGAAGGTCTGAACATGGCGAATGTCATATCCATTGAACCTACTAAACGTATGTTTCGCAATGAAAAAAAAATGTTACATTCCTGCCTTTTCTTGGCCTTTTCAAAAAGTCACGCTGATTTTATAGAAGCCTTCTATTGAGATGGATATTTGCTTGTCTAGCAGGGAAGAATTTGGTATCTCTGAGTTGTGCAGCCAAGTTTTGCATGCCGCGAGTTTTAACAAGAGCAGTTTTCACTCGTCCCACCCTAAAATCTTCGTCTTCTAGCCGCCTTGGCGAGCTTTGAACGCGTGGTGTCGGGGATATCTTCATCCAACACGATCATAACGGCTGCACGCGCCGTGTTCCTGCCTCTGGTCACGGGTGTTTTGGTGGCGGCGTTCTCCTTTTTCCCAACGGCGGAGCGTGTGAGTCGCGCCAAGGACATCCAGATGATGACCGGCATGTCTGGATGCACATACTGGACGTCCAATTACCTATTCGACGTGCAGGTGTACCTCACCGTGTGGGCGCTCATGGGAGTGCTGCTCAGCTTCTACTACGTGGTCACCACGAAGGCGTCTGGTGCGTATGTCACCGTCGTCATCGTTATCATCATCAGTAGCACCAGCATCGTCATCAACTTTACCACGCCCACTGCACGGCAATGACCTCTCCCCCGTTCCCTTACCTACCTGGTCCTGTGCTTGCGGCTGCCATCATGCAGTAGAACGCCAATTTTTGCTGTGATGGGATCACATGCTTCATAAAGCAAAATATCCGGCGTCTGTTGACTAAGTAGCGTTACCACCCGATGGCAGTCGAATTTGCACGAATAAGTGATGGCGTTGTGGGACATTGCTAGCTGATACGAAGGACGAAATGGCAATAACGTCAATGTATTCGTAACACCCTTAGACGTGATGCCATCGCATGCAATGTATTAAAGGACTTTTATAGGTGTCTATGTCACATTTCTCGTCATTTAAATCGGTCTTTTTTTTTGTACTCTCAACATCATTCTGCATACCATAGTACCTCTACTCGCTCTTTTGCTGGTTTATAGTCCGAAGAAAGCAGTAGCAATACCCTCTTACAGATCTTAATGCTTATCTTAGCATAATAGAACATCTCACCTCCTATTAAAGGCACACTCCGGCGATTTTTTGAGGTCAATACATCTCAATGAAGTTCACTAGGTATTTTGAATTTGCACGTTTACGCCATTCATGCCAAAGTTCAGGCTTCAGAGCTGCCAGATTCTTTTCAAATCATTTTAATAGCTTGCCTCCAAACGCTCATCTAACTTGCCAGAATTAATTGCAACCTTGCTTGTGCAATGTTGATTTTCGCAAGCGACGGAAGTGATGGAATTGATGTGTCACTGCTGCGTCTGCTTGCCTGTTGTGGATTGTGTGGGTCTGGCCGGCGCTTTCTTGGTGGAGTGTGCGGTTTCTTTTACCGTGTGGGAGGGCATGTGATGTGGGCAAAGTGGTGGTGCCTTGTATGCAGCAGACGATTCGACATATATTCACCGTAAAAGCGTGTGTGTTTCAGCCGATCACTGCAGGCACAAAAGTAGACGGCTTGGACAAGTAGTGCCGTCTGGCGGTGTTATGCGCAAGCAAACCAGCAAATACGAAAATCTAACCTGCTTCAGTTGAAGTGGAAGTGCGATTCTTGTTGACCTCTAAATGCGTCCGAATCATTGCTCTCATTGTTTGACAGCTGTGAGCTGCTTGTGCATGAGCCATGTTCAGTCACAGACATGGTGCCGCTTTGTTGATATGCTGTCCGCGCCGCGGTGGTCTAGTGGCTAAGGTACTCGGCTGCTGACCCGCAGGTCGCGGGTTCGAATCCCGGCTGCAGTGGCTGCATTTACGATGGAGGCGGAAATGTTGCAGGCCCGTGTGCTCAGCTTTGGGTGCAGGTTAGAGAACCCCAGGTGGTCGAAATTTCCGGAGCCCTCCACTACGGCGTCTCGCATAATCAAATGGTGGCTTTGGGACGTTAAACCCCACATATCAATCAATGAATCAATTGTTGGTATGCTGACCTATTTTCTGAGCATCTGCTCTTCGCGGCTTTCTCAGTTTTGATATTCCGCGCTGGCAGGACCGGCATGTCTTGCAGGATTTCCGGTTTTCGCAAAGTATTACGTCATTTTTCATTTCTGTTTGAGTATTGCTATTTTTAGCAAATTAATAAACATTTTCGCATTTGTTGAGCATTTTCGCTATCGGGCACGTGACAAGTGTCTCGGGAGCATCAAAGCACCTTCACCCTGACATGGTCGAAAAATCGCCTAAGTTGGCTTTTAAGCATTCGCCAACCACAATTTAAAGGCGAAAGTCACGTTCTATTGTTTGATTTGTTTCTTTTAGACTAATCGTAGTCACTCCCCCCCCCCCGCTCCCCGCGCCCCAGGGAGGCGTCTTGCACCTCACCTGGCGTTGCACTTTCTACGTGACTGGCTTTCCATTGGCAGCGTTATGACTCAATGTAATTACATATCATGTGGCGTTATGAGATAGGATAAGTAGGTTTCGTTATGTTATGTGACGTCACAGATGTGGCGTAATCAGTCATTATGTGGCTTCTTGTGACATCTATGTGGACGTCGAAGGTGACTTATCACCTTTTATAAGGCATCTAAACCATAATAATATATTACGTATATATGCTTATCGCAGTGGCACTGGTACTGACCGTACTGGCATTTTCTATCGTCGGCCTGGCCATCGCTTACACGGTGTCGCTCTTCGCCAAGACGCAGCCCTCGGCGTTTTCTTTGATTACGCTGAGTTTTACGATTGTAGGTGAGGACTCTTCCTCTATCTCGAAGAAAACTGTACTTTTTCTGTTCTTTTGCATCCTTTATATGGGACTCGAAACAAGCTTATTTTAGCAATGGTCTAAGAATTGAAAGGAGCTCCTAACGAAAAATGTTTAAGAAATATCCGACTATAGAATGATCTTCCTGACCAAATTGTCTCGAAAAGCGATCATGAAACATTCAGGGATAATCTATACGGACTTCTTACTTCATCTACCTTGACTTGTTTTATTCTCTTTGTTCGCCATGTTTTGCTTTTCCACTTGCTCATAGTGTTTTTCTTTGCTATTGTTGTTGTTGTTGTGTCTTTGTACAGCTTCTTTAAATGTATTTTATAGGCGTTTCTATTGTACTTCTAGTGCTATTGCAACAATGTCTTCTTACTCAATGTCCTACAGCATCTGTAGCGTTTTTTTAATAATTAAATAAATTTACGATGTCCACCACGTTGGATAAGCGCTTACAATGTTCGGCTACTGACCTCAAGGTCGCGTGTTTGATCTCGGTCACGACGGTCGAATTTCGGTGGAGGCAATACGGTAGCAGTCCGTGTTGTGTGCGAATCAAATGCACTAAGTGGTCGAAATGTCTAGCGACCTCATTTACGGCGTCACTCATATTCCTACCATAGTTTTAGGATGTAAAACCACGCATAATGTTATTATTATTATTATTATTATTATTATTATTATTATTATTATTATTATTATTATTATTATTATTATTATTATTATTATTATTATTATTATTATTATTATTATTATTATTATTATTATTATTATTAACATGGCTGTCAAGCCTTGCAGTAAGAATGCTACAGATCCACAGTACAGGCATAGAATAAATAACTAATTTAGAGAAGGGAAGCTGTAGCCTTGAATACAGTCGGGGGCGTAGCCATGGGGTGGCACACCGGGCACGTGCCCTTACCCCCCAAATTTTTTTTCGCCATGGCATAGAGAGCGAATATTGGCCATTTCACGGGAGTGCTCCTCTCGAAATCCATGTGAAGCGCCCCCCTAACAACAAAAAAATGTGACTACGCCTTGGACAACAGTACGCAAGATAAGCGGTGGTAGCGCATGCAACTGCCGATGGCACCCTAAAGGTGGCGCTGCGCAAACAACAAGCGGGAACGAGGTTTTTTTTTTTTTTCCAGTCAGGGAAAAAAACTTAATGACCTCTTTTTGATGCCGTACGGGGTGCGTGTGCGCGTATACGCGGTTGCCTCGGCTGATTCTTTATTCTATGGCTGTTTTTGTTTTATAACAGAAGTGGACGAAAGAGACCGGGACTCGTGCAGGGCTACGGGTGTCTTCTCGTTTTAAGCGCGATTGTTCTAAGCGCATCGATACGCCCAGCAGCACACCGAAAGCACCCTTCGGAACACAGTACCTGTGCGTACAAAGGTTACATGAAATCGAAAATCATTCTTTGGCCGTTGGTACAAGTAAAAACGATTTACGAGTATGGGGAACAATAATATTAATTAACAGCAAACCAGCAATCATGTTTAATGCAAAAAATGTATCATTTAGAAGCTTTATCGAGAGTTCGCAACAGGCACGCCTTCGTTTTCAGAAACAAAACAAACAGAAAACCGCGTCTCGTTTGTAGGAACTATCATTGCAATACAGTCGTGAAAACCAGCATAAGATGTTTCAGTGCACAGCTTCGAATTACAGCTCCTACTTTCGCCAAGCACGGCTTAACACCCCCCCCCCCCCCCCCCGTTCTTATTGCATTACGACACAGTGCGGTCAAGCTGAGAACAAAAGGAGGTGCGTTTTGTCGCAAGGAAATCGCGGCGGATCGAAAGTCAAGCGAAGCGCAAGCATTCGACCATGTGCAGGATTAATGCAAATGTACGTAGGACACAAATACACAACAATGAGAGCTGTAACAAGGTCTGAGAATGAAATCACCGACAAAAAATAACAAATATCCGCTCATTGGCAAGACAGAATCTACCTGTCATTCCCGTGAAACTTGCAGCAATCGATACCTTCGCCGGCATGACCATTCCTGTGGCACCATACAGCAGTACAGTGACTATACCTACAGCAACCGCAGTGACCTACAGAAGAGAATTAACAAGCGCTATAAAGAAAACGAAACGCCGAGGACCACAGCACGCCAACCATCGGATGAAAACTATCTGCGCATTTGTGCGTCGGTTGCCCCCGTCGAACAGCGGCAGTGCATGTTTTCCGCCTCGTCACCATCACTGATAGGAAAATTCATAGTAGAACACACAAGGCACCACAATCGCTAAACAAATTCAGGGCTCAGAAGTACCACGCACAACGTAGACTTCAAATGTTACCCTTCAAATATGTAAAAAATGGACCTTTTTTTTTTTTTAAGTGGCGGCTCTTCTCGCTTTAAATTCCGAGCTTTTTTTGGTGCTTCTAGTGGATTTTTGGGAGTCCCCAAAGGCATATTTGTACGGAGTCACCATGGTTATTCTTTAGCTGTCGATTTTATCGCCCCCATTCAGCGATAGGTGAAACTTGAGACTTTTTGAGGCCTGGTTATAGGTACGTGCGCTTTTCCACTCGACAGGCACAATGCTCACGTGGAAGAGTATGGTCCTTGCCGCGGAGCGACGCCAACGCGGCGAGCACCTCGTCACGCCGAGCGTTTACGAGTACGCAATGGCACTGGTACCACCGTTCGCGCTTCCGCGTGCGCTGACCAAGGCGCTCGAGTTGGACCGCGAGAACCAAGACTGCCTGAAGAGGCGCCACTACGCGCATCGCCGGTAACAGCCTGCTCTGGCACTTGTGCAAGCCGCCACCAGTACCTATCGATTGTTGGGTCCAGGCTTCTATCACTGCTGCCAGAGTGAGTCTTTCGGCTGTGAGAAGAATCGATCCAACTGATCACTATTCTTTCAATTTTCGTAATCATACAACTTTGACGCGCTGTGTTGTCATTCGCCAATTACTCTAGCTGCAAAGTTACTTGTGAAAATGTACTGTCAGCCTCAAATTTTCGGGTAATCTGCAGCACGTGGGTCAGACTCTAATACTTCTAGTTTGGATAGGCCATCCAACACTTTTTGAGAATGGTCAGAAAACGCTGCCGAGGGTTAATAAAGGCTCGCGACAACACGCGAGCCAGATATTATAGCGCAGCACGTGGCCTGGAATGCACAATAAATTATCAAACTCAGCGAAATTGTTTTCCCTTCTCTCGACAAACCACGGAATAAGACCAAAAATGACTCGTAGTAAGCCCATCTATCAGCCAATGAATGATTTGAACATGGCGCGCTCGGTCGTTCCAGAGATTACCGCGGGAGGTCACGACTTGTCCACGCTGATCATACTAGAAAAACCGCGCATTCGAAGAAAAAAAAGAGTGCTCAAGGTCACAAAACGCACGTCATTTTTTTTTTTTTTTCGCACCTGCCATCCCTTCCTGCTTAGCTTGCAGCGATTTCGTCGGAATTAGAGAAGAGGGAATGCAATTGCAGCATACGACGAATTTTTGTTACTCCACTCGCACTGGGCGGATCTTTAAAATGTTTGCACCGTTTAATTCGTGAGGCGATCAGCTCTTCCAGAGAGTTCACTTCATTGTTACTTGAAAAAGTGTTTAAGAGCCCCTTTAAATAGGTCCGCAACAACATTCCCTCTTTGTAGTTTTTTTTTTTGTTTCAGTGTACAGCATGTGAATCGTTGATTTTAATAGTGTTTGAGGTTACTTTGCTTTTGCTGTCTTGTTTCCACAGTGGACCAGGGATGTGGGGCATTGTCAAGCTGTTTCATGCACCTGTTTTCGCCCTGTCCCAACCGCTTGCTGTAACACAGCGTATGGGAGATAAACTCAACCTAAACGTCATTGGTGTAGCCAAAATAGGGGGTTGTTGAACCTTTCTCCACCCAAAACATTTCAGTTTTGCACTGGAACAAATAATAACGCACAAAAACACACGCCCAACGATGCATAAGAAATGCTGGAACCCTCCTCCTTCTTCCACCAAGAAAAATTCTGGCTAGGCCCCTGCCTTCAAATATCATGGGTAAAAACACACATTGTAAAGTCGGATATTTTTGATTGGATTTCGCCATACTTGTTTTTTGTATTGTATGATGTCAGAAGTACACAAGAACTTCTCGATCGAGTACACCTCGTTTTTGCATTTTTCCCCATTCGATAGACTTAAGCTGTGTATTTTCGAAGCCTCGTGTTCGAAGTTCCTGTATATGCAGATCAGACCACGAGTTCAAAAAAAAAAAACTTTCTTTTAGCTCTTCTTCGGGGGTGTGCATGTCATCACCATAGGCGACCGGCCACTGACCAATGGCACTTGTGAAAGGAAAGAAAACTAATTGGCCTGGAAAACATTGACTGGTCTGTCACCACAAAAATGACGTCGAACATTGAAAGCGATGTGCCTACTGGCGACGTGTACAATCACAGCTTCCTGGCAGGCTTCACGTTTATACTACGACAAAAGCAATGCAGTAGCGCCCACGATGACGTATTATCCTGCAGCATTCACACAATATAAATAAATTAAGAACTGCGCATAGTCACCTGGAATGCTTGTTATTAGCTGTAAAAGGTGCCAAGAAGCAAAAAGACACAAGTTCTGATGGCTTGAAAAATACGCACAATTTTTTCTGACAACCTGAGGCGTTTAATGTGATTGCTCTCAATATCTCTCGTTTATATCTTTTAGGATGAACGTAGCGATAATGCAGGAACTTTTGAGACCCTTTTTGCATTATGGTATCAAGACCTGTTGCAAAATTGGGGCTTACTAAAAAAAAAAAAACCTCAGGTTACGGAATAAAATTTTCATCCTCTCCTTCCATTGGTAGACCTCGACAACTTTTACTCCCCGATAATCATCACTCGCTGTTACTTAAGTCTTATTGTTTATTTTAACAGGAGAGGAATAAGATGGCTTTGTTGCTTACCCTTGATCGTCAACGATTAACGTCTCTGTGCATTCCTTGGCCAAATTTTTTGTTCGTGTGTAGAATATGCATAGTAACACTCATAAAGACCGATCAGGAAAACGCGTTTTCTGCATTTTGTAAATTTACGTCAGCTTAATGAAGTGAACAAAAATATTCATCTTTATCTTGCTCTGTATTCAAAGTGGAGCTGACCAACAGTACAGACTGGGAGCCCCTGAGCCCGTTCGGCTTCCACAGTGGCGGCATCCTCCCAGAGCTGATCATCATGGTGATTGAGGGCTTGATGCTGTTCGTGCTGCTTGACCGGCTAGACTCGGGTCAGTTCTTCTGGATGCCAGGACCACCCGCTCCAGCAGGCCAAGGCGCTGAGGTCAGCGCTGCCAATGACGAGGTTCGCCAAGAGAGGAAGCTCGTCGAGGCAGAGGTCGCCAAGGGCAAGTCCGCAGAATATGCCATGGCCGCCAGGGGTCTGGGCAAGAGGTGAGCGAATCCATGAGTCTTTGGTGTGAAATAAAGACTAACTCTCTTATTCCGAAGCAATCATTGATAACAAAACGATGACGGTAGAAACTTTATAGAAATAATAAAAGATAGAAATATCTGGTTGCCACCCTATCTGGTCCAGGGAGCTGCAAGCCTCGACCGAATGTTTTACCTTGTTTATGAGGAACTCATAGGGTGACAATCGTAGATGCCTCATCAAACGCGACAATGGAACGTCGGTGGTTTTAACACGAGGAATGGGGAAAATATTCACGTGATGACGTCTCCATACGGCGTAATCATGATGCCACATATTGCCCAAATGTGGGAGGTCACTTGTAACGCCACGATGAAGCCATCATAACGTCATGCGTTTGGGTGATCTGTGGGCGTCATCATCACCTCTCATTGGGGCTTCTTCGAAGGCAGCTAGATCAGAGAGCCGCGTGCTGTGTGTGGCTTGTCATTGCCAACATAGCTGATTCTCAAAGTTCCTACTAGTGTCCAGCCGCGCAATCCAGAAACGTCGGCTTCCTCGAAGTCATCTCCAAGGTGATACTTTAGTGCTAAGCAAGCTCTGGGTGCCGTCGATGTAGCTGAAAAGACTTCACAGTTTGTGTGTTTTGAACACCACTTTCCTATAGTATAGCCATGGTAGGGTGATGATTGTGCTTGACTGAGCTGGTCGGTTGAATAAAGCGAGGGACAAGATAGCATGCGGCATTATTGGAAATAGCCCCTGCTGGAGGTATCACCTTTCACAATGTCTACTGTAAGTGCTCGGTCAAATTGGACGACATCAACATCTTAGCAAGATGCATAGACAAGCTAGCTAACGCACGAATTTTTTTAGAATCGCAATAGACGAGAATCGACAATTATACAAACGCACTTTTCATAGTACTAACTCAAAAAGAAAAATATTCATACGCACAGATAAATAGTCTTGGAAATCATTGAGCATTGCATTCGCTATCAGCTGCTATCAATATGAAACGAAAGTTTCAATAAACGGTCATTGCTAAAATACGTTCGTGGGCTAGTTTGTTTGCATCCATAAAGTGTGAGTACGCACTAACAGACAAGGACGTATATGCCACTCGCTCAGTACATATTTATCAGGTTCGTGCGAAAATAAAAGATCAGTTGGAAAGTAGCGCTCTGTCCATGTCAGTGCTCTTCTTCGTCCTTGTATGTTCGCAATACTCTCACTTCATGAATAAAAAGTCAATTACTATTCCAAGTGATGTGTAGTCCGAGTGTCCTCGTCCAACTAGTTGGCTGGAACCCTCCTGCCCTAGCAGGCGGTTGACGTATGAATGACTCTTGTGCGCAGGTACGGCACAATCGAAGTGGTACGCAGCGTGTCGCTTGCTCTGCGCAACAACGAGTGTCTCGGCCTGCTAGGTCTGAACGGCTCTGGAAAGACGACCACGCTGGAGATGTTGGCAGCTCTGTTACCGCCCACCAGCGGAGACGCATTCAGTCGTGGCCTCTTCATGTCCTGACGATCCCAGGAAGGTAGAGTACATTCGGTGTGGTGGGCCCTTTAGAAGGTAGCCAGTAAGGGACGACTTATAAATGAGCATAAAGGCTTTTTCTTTTCTAATCAATGAAGTCCTTGCCCTCTTTTTTTATCTTTTTAATGGTATGCGTGAAGAGTAACCAAACTCGCTGAGCTAACAAGCGTGTACTCATGACGGAAGAGGGCAAAAACAAGTTGCGCGACTTTCATGAAGAAGGCCGAAAAGAGAGAAAATTTATTTCATTCCGTCATTCATCACCATATTTGGATTACACTAAAAATGACACTGAAGTATTTATTTATTTATTTATTTGACTTTCACACACAGAGACACAAGGACACAGAGGAAAAGGGGAGAGAGCAAGCTGGCAACGGCCACCTGGAGTGGCACAACGCCTGCTCACTCTTTCGGAAGGAGGGAAGAACAGAGAAAACAAAGATTAGAGGGGAGAAAGAGGAAAGATGAGGAAGAAAAAAAATGACAAAGACTTAGACGAGTATGAGTAAAGAAGTATTAATCAAAAATTATTTTTAAAAAGACTTTCTATAGACGGGTGGCCAGGTTCGTTTGGTTCATAAATGTAAGGAGAGCTCGGTGGGCTTGGTCCCGTCGAGAAGTATACAACCGCTCGGAAGGAGGTAGTCGTCTAGGGTCAGCGCACTTAAGTCCTAGGAATTTATACTCCTTAATCAGCAAAGACCGCTACGTAGCAAATGTGGGACAGTGCACTACGAGATGCTCAAGTGCTTCGCAGGAGCCACAATCTGCACCTAACGGACTGTCCACACGCCCTTCACGGTGTGAATCGTTCACGCACCAGCACAGAACTCACTCTTAGTTTGCACAACAGTGCTCGGGAACGACTGAGGCAAGCCACGGCTACAAACACGGTGAGGGAACGATCCATTCGCCTCACGCTGGTCTGGGTGCTGCTTTAGGAGGTGTCGGCGTATAAGCAGATGAGCGTTGCCCATCGTACATAGAGCTACTGGACAGTCACAGCCATTATGGTTGCATGACGAAGCAAGGCGATCCGCTTCTTCATCGCCCAGCGATTCCCACGTGCGAAGGTACCCACTGTGCAGATAGGAATACCCCACGTGCCAGGATAATATTGATGGATTCCATGATGCTGCTTAGAATAGGGCTGTCGGTCTCCTTGCTGGTGAATCGGCTAAGGGCACCACGAGAAGTCGGTGAGGATGACGACCTTCGATGCTAGTAACCCTTCTTGTACGTACTTTACCTTTTTTAAGGAAAGTTGAAAAATGTCGCCTTCACTGTATTCTAGCAGCTAGAATCCACAATGATTAACGAAAGCAAGTATTCAATTTTTAACATATTCTCCAGGGTAATTTTCTTTCTGATGAATTCTCGTTTTCTCGTCTATAATAAGCTTTACTTCGTGATTGACCCAACCTATGTTCACTTCAGCACACGACTACTCAAAGGCATCGACAAACAGGCTACTGGTCAAAGTAATGATTGCAAAAATAGCTATATTTGCTGCAGAATGCAGATAAGCCCAACAAACCTGACAAGCAACTGGAAGATTCTACAAGCAAAACGGCAAAAAACCCGTATTAAACTAATGAAACTGGCAATTCCGCTGGCATCTGATTATGCCACTTTATTCCCAATGATACTCCACTAGGTGCCACTTGGGATAATAAGAAAATTTAGCGAAAATCAGGAATGCATGCAGAACTGTTACGCTCACTTTTTTTTTTTTTTTTCAGGATGAAAAAAATGCCAGACTTTGCTGGAGCCTTATTGCTAAACCGTAGCTTTCAAGCATACTTGATGAAATTGTCGAATGCTCAAGTAGAAAGACAAGTGGTAACACGGCTGAGAAAAGACAAAATAAATTATCATAAAACGTAGAATTAAACCTAGTCATATGTCCACAGTATTTCATTTAAAAAAAGGTCTGATTATTGGGTATCAGACACGAGTTTTAGTAGCCCTAGAAGTCACACGAAAAGCAAAGTATTCTTGAATGTTTAACAGATCTTTTCATGCATGGATTGAAATCTAAGCATCCACGTGATTTGTGTTATCTTTTGGATCAGCGTATTTCAAGTTAATCCTGGATCGGCGGGTTGCACCATTTTGTCGAACGCACATTGCATCCATGCATCACGGCCCAGTGACATCATCATGTCTTACAAGCACTCAGTGAAAAGGTTTTTCCTGTATTTTTTTAACTGTCGTCCCAAAGTGTCGGTCTTAGAATTACGAAAATCTAAATTCATTTAAAGTGTTTAACAGACTTTTTTTAATAATAGTACATTGTGTGTCTTTCACCTCCGATTCGAATGATTCAAAAAGCCATAAGTTCATTTAAAACACTAAGGCTTCAACGCTGGGTATCTAGTAAAGCCGGCAAAATAGTCCTCAAATTGCACTACTGTTGCTGCAGACGAACGGTGACGTACACCTCACTGAGGTGGCCAAGCACTCAGGCTCAAAAAACAGCCATGCCTGCTTTCATTCGTAAGAAACCTTTTACTTTCAAGAAAATTAGATTTGGTTCACATTCAGGCTTCCAAAGAAATTACACTTGGTTCACATTCAGATTAGTATTCAGGTAGGCATTCGGGTTAGCAAATCCGCCACGGCTGCTCACTGTTTCGAGGCTTTAAGCTGTAAAGCGTACATGTTAGTCACTTGCAACCAGCTCAGCAGACACACTCATCTTTGCATCATCGATACAACGTTGGAGTCTTTAGTGCCTTTAGAAGCATATATAGTTGTGATGCAATCCTGATCAGCTGCACTTACGAAATGAAAACGTCCTTCCACTACAATTACGCGCAGCAAGTGTGTCGCTAATGTCAATACCTAAATACCCGAAACACGAGCTCTTAGACGAGTCAGCGCGATAGTTTGATAGGGTGTTTGAGCCCAGCACTGTTAATTCACATCAGCGCTGTTCCCTTGTGCTGTCCTCTAGCTTCTGTGCTTCCATAGAAAAGACGGCTGAAAGATTCTTCTCGTGGTGCAGTGGCAGTCAAGCGTGGGCTTCTGCCCCCAGAAGGGGTGGCCTTCTGGATCTGCTGACGGGCTCGGAATTCCTGAAACTTATTGCCAGCCTTCGTGGCGTGCCCCACGAAAAGGTCGACATGATCGTGTGCAGCCTGCTGCGCGTCGTCGGCATTGCTAAGCATAAAGCTGAGCAACCATGCGAATCCTACAGGTATACTGCTCTGTCCACCATTTTTTTTATCTCTCTGAAAGGGCGGAAGCCGCTCCGACTTTGAAGTGGCCAATTTGGTAATGTCGTTTTTTTTTTTTTTCTCGTTAAGCTATTCTAGAAGAGCCGTGGTGGGGACTAGTCGGTTGCGCGAAGTCGAATGATCACCGAAGCTTTTGCGATGCACCGAAATTGCATTGAGATTTGTACTGACATGCCGTCCTGCAGGTAGGCAAGCTCCGTACATGTGCGTGAGTGCCATGATGTGAACTGATTATAGACTCCCTCATGGAATGTTACTCGTGCTTGCAGAATATTCGTTCGCCTCGTTCCATCAGCGTATGCATGCGTTACAACTTTGTCAACTAAACATATGTTCACGCTTGTCCTGCTCACATGAGCAGGTGTAGGATTCCCCTTTAAGGGGGGAGGGGGGCGAAAATAGGTTGCAGGTCGTAGTGCCTTCCTTTCTATTATTCAATCTATGGGGTAGACTTTCTGATATCGGGGGTAAGGCGCCCTGCCCCCCCTTTCCCACTCGTCGACACGCTCATGTCTCTTCACATGTGCTTATTCTGCATCTTTTTCTGTGAGCCTATCTGCAGTGCACTGCAAAATGCAAGTGCCCTAGCCTGCCATACAACAAATGTTCGTAGGGACGTTACATTTGTCACATAAGGGCTCTTGCCGTTCGTAATGAACTGCTTGTAGCTTTTGGGCCGGCCTTCGTATTTCGGCTCATCATCACCGTTCGTCTCTGGACGTGCAGCAACAACGCATGACGAGTATCAGGTGCAGACGCCCTGGCAGCAAACTTCGGACATGTTTCAAGGCATTCAGGTGCTGAGCTGAGGTCCAGATAACTGATTGGGAAACAATTGCCTCGATTCCAAGTCGAGGGAGTTCATTCCCAAAAGCGAGATCACGAAGAACGCATTCAGGTAGATTCAATGGTAGTTGTGTCTCTTCAAAGAAGGTGTTTTCCAGGAACTAAGATCATCAAAGGGTCATTCCTATATTGCAGCTGTCGTTTTCACCGACATATAAGCGTTATTTAACTACCATACAAGACAAAGCTCCGTTCTTGGCGACATTATCTCACTATGAATCGTAACATGGAATGGAATGAGAACCAAAGAACTCCACATTACTTTTTTCTACGAAAACCGCAGAGCAACGGTAATGAGCTGTGACGTGAGAGGTGGTGTTGCTTAGTGTTTAGTTCATCACTTTTTTGTACAATCTTTTGACCAAGGTAGGGAAGAGAAAACGTGCCATGATCGGGGAAGAAGGATGCCTGAGAGGGGGGGGGGGGGTGAGCTCCTCTACTACGAAGTTTTTCAATATTTTATGCCTCTATATTTAAGCGAGGTGATCGCAAAATACGCAGTTGTCATGAACCAACCCCACCTCGTCCAACTCTTCATATTGCTGCATATGCACAGGCACAAAGTCTCACTAACCTAAGGGGTGGTGGAGCCCTGTCCCCCTATTCGCGCCTAAAATTCTTTTCTCGCTGCACCTCCACTCCGTAATTACGCGAATGATATACAGAGGAGCTACAGTAAAGCCCATTCTTGCGATCGTGCTCCCTCTTTCTCTTTGCAGTCACGGTGCCAGGCGCAAGCTGTCCGTGGCAGCGGCTATCGTGGGACTCCCACGGATCGTGCTTCTCGACGAACCGTCGGCGCGCGTGGACATCTGGGCGCGCAGGACGATCTTCAAGGCGCTCCAGGCGATCATCAGGAAGGGATACTCGTCCATTATCTTCTCCTCAAACTGGTGGGTACTTGCCGTCAGCGTGCTTCGCTTAGCTTATTCATCGTCGACTTGTGTTGCTGAAACTGCTGCTCATGTAAAATTTCTTCAAAATGCGTCAGCAAAACCACTCATTTTATAGTTTTCTAGACAATGACAAATATTTTTTCATCGTATAAAATTGTTGAGCCCGTGACGAAAAATGTATCTTCAGAAGCACTTCAGCACAATGTTAAGAGATGTGCAAGGAAGCCAAGGAAGCCAGGTCGAGGCAGTAAGCGGTCATTGTTTCTAGGTAACTTTCCTCGAGTCATACTTTTGAGTGCGTTTCATGCACCAGAAAATATGGTAAACTAATTTTACCTTATGCTCCTGTAAGTGATTTGACAGTTGCGGTTCTGAGAGAGAAAAACGAGAATAATGATGTATTACTTAAAGGGGCCTTGAAACACTTTTTTGATGAACCGTGGAAATAATTCGATAGAAAAGCGTATTGCCTCACAAATTCAACGCCGCAAAAATTTTAATAATTCGTTCAGTGCGAGCGGAGTTGCGAAGATTTGTCGCGCTCTGCAATCGCATTCTCTGTTCTCTCGCCCCGACGAAAGCGCTAGAAGCTAAGCAGGGAGAGATGAGAGGGGTCAAACAAAAAACGTCACGCGTGCCTGGCAGCCTTGAGCACTTTTTCCTTCTTTTTTTTCTCTTCAAATACGCGGCTTTTCAGTGCAATCGCATGCGCGTGCGTGTACAAATGACGGCCTCTCGCGGCGATCTCTGTAACCACCGAGCGCGCCATGTTCAAATCAGCTAATGGCGGATATATGGACAATCTGCGTGCGATTTTTGAGCGTCTTCCGTCATTTGTCGAGGGAAGAGCAAGCAATTTATAGCTGACTTCGATAATTCATTGTGAATTTCAGGCCGAGTGCTGCGCTATAACATTTGGCTTGCATGTTTTCGGGAGCCTGTATACCGATCGGCAGCGTTTCCTGACCATGCTTAAAAACTGCTGCAGGGCCCCTTTAAACCATGGCCTGTTGTAGTCTTTACAGTGTACCTGCAAGCACGTGGCCAAGAATATTTGGGGAAGAAGGAACAATTGCTGAGAGTCTTACAAATTGAGAAAAACACTCATGATTATTACAAATTCGCTGTGAAACACTCCATGAAAATCCCGGAAAAACACGTCATGGCAGTCTATATGTTGCTCGAATGCTGGCCTACAAGCCGCGGAATCGAATTCCCGACATGGTGGCCGTATTTTTGATGGAGGCGAAAATGCTTAAGGCTCATGTACTTATAATCAGGTTCATGTTAAGAACACCTGGTGATCGAAATTTCTGGAATCCTCAGTTACAAAGCGTCTCATAGTCATGTCGCGAGTTTAGGATGTTAAGCTCCAAAAATTATTAATATGAAATTCTAGGGAAGGACAGCCGCACCCTTCTGTCCTTAGGCTATAGGCCTAAAGTAGTTCAATTATTTACACTAGATCATATGCTTACAAAAGAGAAACTTCGTTTTAAAGATGAGGCATTCGTAGAGTTTATTTCGAGACTTCAATTCCAGTTTTCATCACGGTGTTGCCAGATGAAATGGTCAATTTTGTTTGGCCCACTGCATAGTAAAGTATACTAATAGTAATTGCTGGAGTTTATTGTCCCCAACCCACCCTATGATTTTGGGGCACGGCCTAGTGGAGGCTTTCCAAAACTTCGATAACCTGGGGTTCTTTAACCTGCACCTCAAATAGGGACACGGGCCTCAACGATTTTAGCCTCCATCAAAAATCTTTGATCCCGTGACCTGTGCGTAGTAATGGAAACACTGTATATGTAATTACTGCCAACACTTCATCATCACTGTTATGAAGCGACCACAGGAACTTGCCTATTCGCATGTCGGCTGCCAAATGATTGATCTAACAGCTGACAGCTTTGATAACATATATAGAATGAACACGCTTACCAATATCATGCGCATGTGTTCATGCAGGATTTTCTGTAGAAAGTGTTCACCCTAATTGACGTCTATCTATACAGCCGTAACATGTGAAAACAAACTTTTGCAGGACGTTTGAGCTTCCTCTTCGAGAGTAAAATGCGATAGTGTAATCGAACACAGTGCACTTCACCATCTTAATTGCTAGCCTATTAATAGCTTCGATTCTGGGTTCATGTCTCAACCGTGCCGCGACAAAACGGATGACCGTGCACGTAACACTGGCTGTTTCAAAGTGTCCTAGCTGAATGCGTACTGTCTGTAAAGTTGTTAGGTAATCAATACGCCATAATTCTTCCATTTGCGAGTCAGAGAAGGACCGTATGGACAAACGTGAACCTACGCAGCTGCTCATTTTGTAGAGTATTTTGCAGCTCTTGATGAAGAAAATGTTTGATCGCTTTTTACCTAACGAGTGGCCCTTTGAAACACCCACTCGCTGCGCTGTTCACATGTTTTGACACCTGGCGCGATTCCACGCTTCTGCCCCGCAATATTACATTGTTCAGGAGACTCTTTCCACTACATGACATTCTCATAGGGCGTTATTTTTCAAAAGCAGTTTCATGTAATAGCACGGATTTCTGGTTTAACATTTACTTGCCACGGTAACGGCCTGGATTCGATTCTCACTCGAACATCATATTTTTGTTTTATATTTTATTTGCGTCTTTTTTTTCGATTTTTTGTCATGGACAAGATGTTTTTTCCACTGACAACCAATGACACCGACACCAACGCCGACACTGACGCCGGAATCATTTCAACACAAGCTCTTTGACGATGTATCAATCAAAATGCACTGCACTGCATGCAGTGGCGATTATTACAGCATGTCAAATATTACTTGTTTCCCTAACAATCCCTGATGTGAACGCAAAAGCAGGCATCATTCTCAAGAAATAAGTGTTATTTTTTTTCACTGCGTTTACGAGAAGTTCTGGGCCGACAAGATAAAAGCGACAAAAATTACGGCAACGCTGTAATCGCCAAAAGAAAGAAAACAAGCAGAACCCAATAAAGGGTTTTCCTGCAAGTGGCATGTGTCTCCCTCTAATTTTATTGATACACGCTGATCGATCGATAGAGAAACACGTAAATTTCCTTTAAGCGCATGTTGTCGATCGTGAAAAAGGATCCTACTTAATTGATTTGCGCTAGCGCTATTAACAGCGAAAGGTTCGGCACATATCGTTAGTGTCAAGTTGACGATTATAATGCACACGACACTATTTCTCTTCGATGTTTCTGCTTATCTGACCTAACAAAGCAGCAGTGATTCGCGAACTTCATCCACCACGACAAATACTGGAATCTTCTGTGTGTATTCATGACTGTACATCGGCTCTTATCTCATGTTAGTTTTTTGGTTCCTCATTCAGCATAGCAGTAATTTGGGCTAGTTCCAAGTGGTTCATGATTTCTTCCTGCGCTACGGATCATGAGGCGAGGACTAGACACGGACTACAGGGCCGGTGATGCGCAGTTACAGTATTGAATAGCATTGCACTACACACCTCCTGTAGTCGCTGTCTCAAACTCGTGTCGCAATGCGCCGCACAACGAGAAATCGTGAATTGTATTTTATTACAGTCAAATCGCACCAACTGACCGAGTTTTGTATTCGGCTTATGTAACAAACGCTCGCAAAACTCGGACTGTGTGCGTGTCCTTTTCAGCATGGACGTGTGCGAGGCGAACTGCACCCGTGTGGGTATCCTGGTGTCGGGCCAGCTGCAGTGCCTGGGCAACGTGGACCAGTTGCTGTCGCGCTTCGGCCACGGCTTCAGCCTGCAGATCAAGTGCGTCTCCAGGGACATGAGCATTGCGCCCGCTCTCGAAAATGCCGTGGCCGCCCTCTTTCCGGGCATCCTGCTCATCGACGTGCACCCGGTACGCGTTCTGGGACACCACTAAATCGTGAGACGAATTCAAAGACGGATTTCACCATGGGTGGTATTTCAATTTGACGAGAAGGATGAATAAAGTTTAAGTGGAAAGACAGGGAGGTTAGCCAGTTCTTAGACCGGCTGGCTACCCTGTGCTGGGAAAAGCTGTCTCGTCCACCTGGTTTCTTGTACATGTTAGCGCGTGGAATCCTGCCTGCGTGCATACATGCGTAACCAGATTTCTGCAGCGCATAGTCACGGATATTGCCTGTCACTTGATCGCAAACTATTGCACATCATAGCATAATTCCAGTTTTCTAGCAGTAAATGTTGATACGCTGAATTTCTGACGCATAGTTATCGCCCGCGATCCATCGCATATATTAGAAAAAAATGTATTTTACATTCGGATACCTTAGAAGTCGACCGTATTTCCACCTCAAAGGCGGATGTAGACAAGTTTGCACCAATGAGCATGCCCGCCAGACAGATCTGAGACGGGCAGTGAACCGCTTCCGCAGAACGTTTTACTGCCGAGTGCACGA
This sequence comes from Rhipicephalus microplus, assembly GCF_013339725.1. Classification (NCBI taxonomy): domain Eukaryota; kingdom Metazoa; phylum Arthropoda; class Arachnida; order Ixodida; family Ixodidae; genus Rhipicephalus; species Rhipicephalus microplus. Next base: position 115,178,321 of record NC_051165.1, read on the forward strand.
ATGGAACTACTTCTTTACTCGGGGAAGTGATCGTTGACCTGCTTCGTCCATCTGTGCGGGGCGTTTTCGTTGAGATATCTGGCCGAAGAATTGTACAGTGCTTACTAATATATCGCCACTGGTAACCAACCTTTCAAAGACTTATGAGCCATCTCAATGGCGTCTCGTCATCTCGTATACAATATATACAAGAGTTCGCCGGCAAGTCAAGCCGTTCTAACACCAGCAAATATCGGCTACTCGTTTCTAAGAGTGAAATTTCACAGCTTCAAGCTGCAAATTGAGCTCGACGCTGGTGCGGCCAAGCTATGTTTTACTGGGGAATAGGCGTCGTATATGAAATGTTTGTCGCCGTATTTCGCAGCGGTGGCGACAAGGACACGTGTGCACATGCACATCCTATTCGGCGCGCCACCGTTATCTAGTCCTGTGATGCAGTGATGATGGAATCCGAGAGCTCAGCACGTACACAGAAGTGTAGTAGGCAGTGTTGTAGCAAAAGTAGCGCTGTGGATATTTCCAGTTATGATAGGAACAGCAGCACCACTCGACGTTTCAGCTTTCTTTTCACGCTGCGGCAATAATCACCTGCTGGTGACTGGCCGCACTAGTCAATTGTGTGCTATGTGCGACTCGCCAATGTTGTATATGCTAATGATAAAATCGTACACATTAACAAATTGGTGTCAGCATAGTGTTACGCAGATAGGACCGCAAAGAGAAAAGTAGAATGTGACGTAGGCCTTTTGCTACTGCAATTCGTCATTTTGGGGAGTAGTGACGAAAGAATGAATTGTTATTAACGATGTGGTTACTCAGATAGCGACAAATGATTGATTTGCAAGGATACATTAGACTTCCTGTAAACGGGAATCTGTCAAACGTAAATGCTGTTCAAATGGAACAAGTGCTTCTGGTATGTGGGGTTTAACGTCCCAAAACCACCATATGATTATGAGAAACGCTGTAGTGGAGGGCTCCGGGAATTTCGACCACCTGGGTTTTTTTTACGTGCGCCCAAATCTGAGCACATGGGCCTACTACATTTCCGCTTCCATCGGAAATGCAGCCGCCGCAGCCGGGATTTATTTCCGCGACCTGCGGGTCAGCAGCCGAGTACCTTAGCCACTAGACCACCATGGCTGGGCAAAAAGCACTTCTGAGAAGATTGGTTCTGTGCTTGCATTCTGCAACCTTGTTCATCTCTCAGTAAACAAAACTTCTGTTAAATGGAACATATTTTCATGGTCCCTTCGGGTTCGGTTTATTGAGAGCCCACTGTATTTATCAGGGGAGCAAAGACTGGTCTTCTCAGTCCTCTCCTATTGCGCAAATAAAAAGAAATGTCGCGCTGCCAAGAAACGTCTTTAAAAGCCATCTACGACCTTCTAACCTCTTATTATTAAGTTTATTGCTTCGAGCAATGTTTAATGCTCCGAACCATCGTTCTGTTAGAGGTATTAAATAGTATGAACGTTCTGCGCAACTCGACACTATACCATGTACGCATCATTACGAATATGCTATGCGACGTAAATTCTCGAAGTGCATGTATTTGCAAGCCCACGTGCTACTGCAGAAATAGGCTGACTGCTGTCATGAGCCTGAGACATTGGGCATGTCAGTTACCTACACAAACGCCACGTGAATCACACGATGCCCCTGCCCTCTTCCTTTCGACGCTGCAGGGCCTGTTCCTGTTCTCCATGAAAGAGATGATGCAGTGGAGCGTTCTGTTCGCGCGCGTCAACCAGCTGCGGCGGCAGTTCCTGCTCGAGTCTGTGAACGTATCTAGCACGGGACTCGAGGAGGTCTTCATCGGCTTCGTGCGCGACACGCGTGGTTCGGCGTTCTTACCCACGGTCTTCTCGCCAAGCGGTCCATTATCACCCGCTGCACCTGCGAGATAACCCGCACCCGACGGGGGACCGCGTTTGGCGGGTGCTGCGACAACTGCAGCGCTTTCCCCTTCCCCCTCGGTGGATCTTCAAGGTTCGCAAGAGGCAGCCAAAGGGACCGCCGCAGCCCCCTCTATGCGCGGCATGGCTTCGAATATTTAGGGGCTCCAATGCGTAACCACGCGTCCTCAGGACATGACCCTTATACGCGTAGAATAGTTAGTATGTGTTCACGTAGCTTGATCGCCAACAAGACCATAAAATAAATGAATCTCTTGTTTGTTTGTTTTTTTACTCATATAAATAAATGAGTAGGCATTATTTGATGAAATTACTTTCTATCACTTTTTTTATTTGATAATTTGGCCAGTATACATTGAACTACCTCTGTGTCCACGTTGCTAACGTGTTCTTTAAAGCTCGAGGTAGAACGTCAGGTGTCCTCCAATACTCCTGCACCATTTCTTATCGATAACCAAGCAAGGGCTGCTCATCACGTGGCTTTAATCTCACCAAGCCGCGCATGCGCTAAGGAGCGCCCCCCCCCCCCCCCCCCCCCAAGCTACGCTCACATACGAAGACCGTCCGTGCAGCGGCCGCGCCACGTTTGCCAAGTGTGGCACAAACCGGCAACGAGCGATGAAAATCCGACATCGGCAGCGTTGGCCCCACGAATAGAAAGAATAAGTGTATGGGTCCCAGCAGGAATCGAACCCTAGCATTCTGCGTGGCAATCGAGTATTCTACTTGACTCACTCACTGGATTCCGTGCTGACCGGTTGTGCTCCCGCGATCTCCGACGACAGCGCAACTCTGGCGAACCTGCTCGCCCTCCGCCATCTCCTGACGCCGTGGAGCTCTCGCTGAGTGGTGCCCCGTCCTCGGACTCCTTCAACCGTGTCCATATGTCTTCTTACTTATGTGTGTCCGTGTCCTCGTCTCTATCCCTATCTCTTTAATCCTCCTTTTTCATTTTAATCACTCCTTACACCCATCCCTCGTGAGCCACTCTTGAGGTGTCGCACTATGATGCAGGCAGGTGCGGGCTCACTTTTATCTTCTTTCCTTTCTATTAGAATCACTTACACACAGTATTCTACCGCAGAGCCAAGCCAGGTCTAGGAACTACACTTTTCAAAGAGACCCGATATAATGTTCGTGAAATGTTCATTCTGGTTGCAGTTCTGGCTATCTAATTTTGCAAACATTACATATGTTTTCGTATAATAGAACCCCCCTACCCCCGTCTGGTTAATTTTATTTGCAATTGAGTACCATCCACAGAAGTCGACATATGTAGGAGTATCCAAGGCTGCCATCTTCGTGAGTATTAGCACTTCCAATCAGCTTACCGCTTGTGATCTTGCTAAATATCTATCGTGCTGTTGGCTTCGTTACGCCACTGTACACAACTAGTATTATAATACATATTCGGCTGTTTAACTAATGTCTGTGCGTGCATTTTTCATATTCCTTATGGCCACTTGGTGAAGTTTTGCTCAATATAAAATTACAACACAGTCACCTTTCATGGGCACGTTTCGCATAGCATCGATTTCCAAGGTATGTGGGATCTTCTGATTTGTTTATCTCGCTCACAACTAACAACGCCGTTACCCACCCCGCCACTGGACTTTATGTGAAGTGAGCTCTTTAACGCTATCGAGGTAAAAAACCCTATACGGACGACATGTAGTGCAAACAGATGCGAAGTAATATTTGTGGCAGGAGCATTTGACTGCACCTGACGGCGCACACAGCGCACCACATAAGGCGACATGAAGCATGTTGTTTAATCGGCCACTCATTACAATGCGCTAGTCCATTATTATAATTCTTCAGCGACAACATCAACAAATAGGACAGCTGCGTAAGTGCGCATGGTTCCTTGCAAATGCGTCGTTCGTAGTTCGCAAAAAGAGGAGTTATGTCGTAGTGGGTACTTCAAATAAAGTAATGTCTTCAAGTAATGTCTAGGCTTACAAGACCGAAACCACGGTATTATCAGAGACGCCGTAATGTAAGGCTACGAAAATTTCAACAATGTGGTGTTCATTAACGTGCACCGACACCAAGCACCAGTGAGGCACGTGGCATTAATATGTGACCAGCGCGGCCTTGACTAGTCCTACAATATAATGCATTCCTCTCTTAAAGGAGGCATTATCTGCTATGCGACAGTGTGTTGGTAAAGCATCATTCTAAATCCGAACTTTTCATTCATTGATCATTCTAAATCCGAATTTCTTAACAAATTCCTCAGAGCAGGTGTAAGCCATTTTTTAAGCCATCATCATCATCATCAGAAACACACCGGGCACCCTGTGATGTTTGTCTCCCTTGTCGTTCGTTGTTTTTTTGGTGCCGGCCATTTCGAATCAGTCATCTACATTCCTCACTAGAGTAATGCAATAAAGATAGTGCATTCTTTATATTACCGTATCTGTATACGTTCGTTTATAGCGTCTTTGTATTTGAATAGTGTGGTGCGAGAGTCAAGCTGTCGCAGTTGATAGCTTTAAAACTCGTCTTCATTGTGTTTTGTATTTGTTTTTTACGCGTCTTTTACGCTTGAGTGAGGCTCCACAAGGGTCGTCTCACTTCCCGCTCATCATATGGCCTTCGAATTTGTTTCTCTCACATTAAAAAGATCGCCTTTGGTGTGAAACTGTGATTTCTCTAGTAAATATTGTAAATATTCGCAGAGCTGGACGTAAGTGCTGGACGAGAATTCGCTGGGGGAGGCGTAATTGTTACTCAGGCCACTAAAGATTGAATCTCGCCAGAAGAAAGCTGTAAGCTTTACGTGTCGCCTCTATGACACATATTTCGGCGGCGAAGCTCCCTATGCCGTGAGTCGTGCGCCCGCGATGTATGTAGCCATCGTCGTAGTAGTAGGTAGCCACCTCCACGGCCGGACTAGAGAAGTGGCAGGCACGCATCCTTCTCAACTTAGGAGGAAACCTACGCACGTTAATCATAAATAAAGAAATAATTGTTTCTCACGAAATAACTTACAGAGACGAGTATTGCTGACTTGATCTCCAATGAAATTTGCCTTGCATTTGATGCTTATTAAAAAACCACAGCATATCAACAGAGTGCATGATGATGATGTGGCAAAGCATTCGTCAGTCCTTTAGTTCTTGCTTTCGGCCGTCCGTGCGTCCGTCTGTGCGATCGTTCGTGTGCGCATCCGTGCGTGTGTCTGCCCGTCCGTGCGCTCGTCCTTGCGTCCTTCCGTGCGTCCGTCCGTCTGTGCGTCCGTTCGTGCGTCCATCCGTTCGTCCGTGCATCTGTCTGTCTGTCAATCCGTGTGTACGTCCATCTAGTACGTCCGTCTAGTACGTCGATCTAGTACGTGAACATTCCAAGTACCACCATCTCGCATCTTTTCAAGATATATCCATCACATTAAAGTACCGCCACCCAGCGCACATTCCAAGGACTAAACAAGAGGTGGCACGGTCGGACTAGAGGACCGGCACGTGCGCACTCTCTTACTGCCTGCGCTTCGTGTCTAGTTCCCACCTTTCACCGCCGCTAGTTTATGGCATTTCGGCCCAACCTGTTTGGAAAAGTTTATTGTCACAGACGTCATTATTATTTCAACAGAACAATTTCTCCTTAGACATACAATGCCGATGATAAAAAAACAAACTTCATTTACATGAACACGGATATGAAATGACGTGGAAAAAACATGCACAATTGATGGTTCACACAAACACAGCCACGCAGAAATAAGTCACAAAAGGATAGATACACAGAAAAAGAGGCACAAATAACACATGTGTTCAGAAAAAGTCGTTAACGATTTAGAGCACTAGGTGCTCTCCTATGGGATAGCTGTGTGCCGTCCCCCAAAGATGAATCGCTACACCATGATAAAATAAAGGAGGTTACGCCAAGCGAGGCTAATGTGGGAACCTTTTCTACACAAAGTCTGTCTTCTGGTACTAGTTTTCTTTAGTAAGCATCAAATTCAAGGCCAATTTTATTGGAGATTAAGTCAGCGATACTCTTCTGTGTAGGTTATTTCATAAGAAACAACTATCTTTTTATTTATGAATAATGAGTGCGGGTTTCCTCCTCGATTCAAAATAGTGCACACGTGCCATACTTTTAGCCTGGCCGTGAAGGTGGCTACCAACTACTACGACGACTACTACTACATATCGTTAATACACGACCCACGGCTTGAGGAGCTTCGCCCCTAAAGAGGAACTAGTATCGGAAGGATACACTTAGAGCACTATCTCACCAGAAAATATTGCCACATTAAACTCGCTGGGCGTAATTTCTTTGGTTTCAGCAAGGTTTAGGGAGGGTTGGGCCGCAGTGCCATGAATATAGTGAACTAGTATAGAGCCATGAACTAGAAGCGATGAAAGGTAGGAAGTGGACACTAGGCGAAGGTCGTAAGAAACAGCATAAGTGCCACGTATTGTTTAGTCCTTGGAATGTCCGCTGAATTACGGTACTTCTATATTCTGAATGTATCATGGAAAGATGCGAGATGGCACTACTTGGAGTTTTCACTAGATGGACGGACGGACAGACAGACAGACAGACAGACAGACAGACAGACAGACAGACAGACAGACAGACAGACAGACAGACAGACAGATGCGTGGATGAATGCATGGATGGATGGACGCTCGGAAGTACGGAAACATGGACAGACGGATGGACGCACGGACGGATGGACGCATGGACGGTCACACATACGGACGCATGAACGGACGGAAGCAAGAATGAACGGATGGACAAACGCTTCGCCCCACTCATCATCATAAACTCCGTGGATATGCTGTGAATTTTTTCCTCGGGTTCCCATTTTCATAGCCTTTATCATGCCTGTTTATTTTCTCATCGTCAAGTTTAATCTTTGAGGTTTATTTATCCTTTGATTCGCTCCCAACGATTTTGACAACGTTGCAAGTACATCATTATCATCAGCCTTACTACGCCTACAACAGGGCAAAGGCCTCTCCGCCAATCAACCTGGTCTTGTGCTTTCTGTTTTCACGTTATAACTGCAAACTTTTTAATCTCATCAGCCCACCCAATTTTCTGTCTCTCTCTCGTGCGTGTGGAATCCAGTCAGTTACCCTTAATGAGCAGCGGTTATCTTGTCTATACGCACTACGTGCCGGGTCCGTTTCCATTTCTTCTTCTTGATTTGGACTATGATATCTTTAGCCGGTTTGTTTCTTAACCCACTCTGCTCTCTTCTCGTCCCTTAGTGTTACACCTATCACTGTCCTTTCCATCACTCGCTGCGTCCTCCTCAAGCGAAGCCGAATTCTCTTTCTAAGCCTCCAGGTTCCTGCTCCGTAGGTATCTACCGGCAAGATGTAGCTGTTTTATACCTTCCTTCTGAGGGACAGTGTAAACTTGTGGTTTGGCTTTGCGGTTACTTTACGTCCCATAAAATTTGTCTTGCATTTGATGCTTAGTAAAAAACCAATAATAATACCGTCGGAAAGTGTACTGTCCTGCGTGCGTACACTTTCACAACATCAAGTGCACTGCTATTTATCTCGAAGTGCTGTTCTCTTACGAGGTTGTTGTGCATTACTTTCGTTTTATGCATATTCATTTTCTGACCTACTCTTCTGCTTTACATGTCCAGTTCAGTAATCGTGAGCTGTAAGTTACTCCTAAAGGCAATTCCATCAGCGAATCGCAGGTTACTAAGACACTATCCAATAACTCGTATCCCTAACTCTTCTCAAACTAGGGCAATGAAAAACCTCCCGTAAACACGCAATGAATAGCACTGGAGACATCCTGCCTCACAGCCTTACACCTTTCTTTATTGGTATTCTATCACTTTCTTCATGGAGAAATATAATGGTTGTGATTCCGCTGGATTTCTTCCAGTGTGTTTATGTAGGGTTCGTCGATGCCCTGATTCCCTAGGGCCTGCATCAGTGCTGATGTCTCGGCTGAGTCACACACCTTCTCGTAATCTATGAAGGCTATGTATGCGGTTGGTTGTATTCCATGCGTTTTGTATGACCTGATTGATAGCATAAATATGGTCTAGTGTGGAGTATCCTGTACGAAATCTTGCTGGTCCTTTGGTTGATTGAACTCTAATGTCGCCCTAATTCTATTAGCTCTTATTTTTGTAAATAGTTTGTAGGTAATGAAGAGTATGCAGAGCCACCTGTAATTTTTCAATTTATTGACGTCTCCTTTTTTGTGAATTGAATTGATGTGGGCGTTCTTCAAAGATTCTGGTACCTTTCCCGTCAAGCGAAACTTCGTAGGTGGCCAGTTTTTCTAACACAATTTCTCCGTCATATTTCAGCAGGTTTGTTGTTACCTTATCCTCATCAGCGTATTTGTTTCTTTGGATTCCTTCCAAGGCTTCCATTACCTTCCGTGTCCTTGCTGGCAGGATGATAAATTCCTATGGGCTGTTATTGCTTCTACAATATCTTCCTGGTTGTTTCGGCTTCTGTGCAGCTCTCTCTAGAACTCCTCAGCCACATCAACTATCCTATTCATAGTGGATATTGCCATGGGGTCGTGACGTGAACGAATGAAACTGACTGCAGGTCGAATGATAAACTGTTAAATCGGGCCGAACTTGTGGCCACGTAAAAGGAAAGTCAGATTACAGCAAGAAGCTGGCACTGATAGCGGCGAGCAGGGCATCGGCCGTCGATCAACTGATAAGCGGCGAAGCGCGTCGGCATTTATACACTTGCCATCGAACGTTCTAGCGTTATCGCTAGTGGTGACGTAGGTTCCAAAATAACCTGTGTTGTTCGTGGAGTGGGTGTGATGTTATCGAAATGATCTACTACACTCTTGATGCTTCTCGAAGACTGCAGGTGCGGTCTGCGCTGAGTATTTCGTAGTGTATACGGGCGATAAAAAAACTTGAGAAAAGGAACGTGGCAATATGGCATTGCCTTCTTTGTCCCTTAATGCATAAATCTGATTTTTGCTGCTGCACAAGATTGCCTTTGCAGCTCTTAGGCTTCAGCTTCTTTTTACAGCTTTCTCGATTTTCTCCATGCAATGCCTTCTGATGCCAGCTACTTATGCCTATTTAATCACTTCGAAAGCTCCACTAGCTCTATTTCGGCGGTTGCATTCGGGGCTTTCATGGTTTGTCGTCTCTTACACCGTTTTTTTGTTGCCTGTGATAGTTTCTCAGTCTCCTGTCTAGTGGCTAACCCTCCTACTGTTATTGCCCACTCTTTCATGATACTAGTAAAAGTATCGTTCATTGCGTCAATGCTAACGTCGGTTACCTCGTTTAGGGGCGCGAATCTATTCAGAAGCAAAACTCTGAATTCATTCAATTTACCTCTCATCGCTAGCTTATTAGTTTACTTCTTGCGTATCAGTTTATGCCTTTTCTTTCTTAAATCTATGTGAATTCAAGCACTGACTATTCCACAGTCACTGCATTGTACCTTGCCAACTACTTCTACGTGCTATACTATGCCTCGGTGTGCACACAGAATGAAGTCTATTTCATTTTTAGTTTCGCCATTAGCACTCCACCACGTCTAACGGCTGGCCTGTTTTCCACAGAAGGTATTGAAGATCCCTAAATTATTACGTTCTGCGAATTGGAGCCGACGCTATATCCCCCACTGCATGGTCTCATTCACACCCACCAATTTTACGGGGCGTGGGTGTAGCCGCCTTATTCCCTCCCCCTCCCCGAAATTTTTCTCATTTCATATATATACACGCACACATGTGAACGAACATACGTAATGCATGGTTAACTAGACCCCACCCCCGAAAAAAACATTTCTGGTTACGCTATGCTGCTACTTGCACCACGAAATTTTTGGAGCCCTCCACTGCGGCATCTCTCATATTCATATGGTGGTTTCGGGACGGTAAACCCGATATATCAATCAATGCTACTTGCACCAGACGTCATTATCAACTGATAATAGTAATATTCTCTGGGTTTCAACGCACCGGACGTCATTATCAATGGATAACAATAATAATATCTGGGTGTTAACGTCCCAAAACCACTACATATGATTATGTGAGACGCCGTTGTCTAGGGCTCCGGAAGTATCTATAACACCTGGTGTTCTACAGTATGCACTAATGTCGAACAGCACGCGGGTCTCTACCATTTTGTCTACGGGCCTACAACATTTCCGCCTCCGTCGAAAATGCAGCCGCCGTAGCCGACATTTGACCCCGTGACCTGCGGGTCAGCAGCCGATACTGCTCCACTACGGCAAACTCACTATACACTGAACTTGTCTCCTTTTCACTGCTGGCTGATGCGGGTAAAAAGTTTTTGTTCACACTGGTGAACTGCAATACCCTTTACCCGGACTTTTGAGACCTTTATCGCTGTTGAATAGCTTAGCAAATAAATATTTTTTGTCAGAATCATATTTGTCGTATAAATATTCCGGAACGAAGCCTTGCTATTATTTGTATATTGTACGCCTCGTGGTAGTTACCTAGTTAATTAAGTTAGCGTTTGCAGGCCCCCATCCTGTTGATTTGTAGCTCTGAGGTTACCTTTTACCACAGTTCAGCTCCACAAAAGCGAATTCATGCATCACACCCACCCAGCACAAGAATGTTTTCGTCACTTTCATGGCACGGGTATTGTTTCAGAATGACATTGTGAGTGTAGCGCGAAGCGCCTGACGTGAAAATGGCTCGTGGTCGCGCCGTTCCCTTCTAATGAATTTTGATGATGCAGTGCCTAGACAGACGAGCAAGCTTGAAAACCTTGATGGAATCCGTATTTGCCCCAGTATAGAGAATCCTTCCGCTTTTGCATTGATATGTTCCTTTTATTGATCACATTTCCTCGAGTGGATGTTGTGGTTATTCACTGCACAGGACCAGCCGCTGGAACCATCATGGTCACTTCGGTGCCTTGTGTTTGATTTCCATCTTGGTTCATCTCCACGTTACATCTGCAGAAAAAAACATAAGCATCAACAGCATTAAAACAAACATTAGATACTATGAGCTGCGCCAGGACTTTGCCTGAGAAAATAGAGCCACGTGTATAATTCGTAATGCGTTGGAGAAAAGATGCAATCGCGAGTCGCTTTGAAATGCAAATACAGCCTAACTTGAAATATTGCAGCCCTACTTCTGATAAAGACAGGAAGGACAAGTGCATGACAGCATGGTGGCTCAGGTCGATACTAATTTTGTAGAAAATTTTATGCTTAAACTAAATAATATCGTTTCTTAAGAACGTATTATCTACACAAAATAAGAGTTGAATGTGTTGCCCTACTTTTCAAACTGGTAAATTGTCGTCCAGGTAAGAGTCAGTCTATTTGTTGCTTAATCTGGTTTGAAGTTTCTCTGAAAATTTTGCCGAGGCAGAAGTCATAAGACTGCTGTAAGCGCCCAGACGCGCAGTCAAGTTGTTACTCCCTATAAATGTTTCGATGCGTTACGCATGTATCATGTGTATCATGGAAGAGTGACAAAAATAAGAGTGCATCAATATCCGCATTCGTGCGTAGTTAGCCCATTTTCAGTGTAAGAACAGCATCCTGTGAATCTGCGTCACACAGACATTACTGGTGAGTAGCTGGTCGGAGAAATTAAGAAACAATTATCTTAGGCGGTTCAACACCGCAGCTATTAGTCCAGAAAAGTTTGAGTGGAGCCGCCTGGTTTAAAGACTGGATTACGTCACGACAAGGACTCTTGACGCCTGCCGTTGTGCGCCTACATAATATGCCCTCGCTTAGTACGCTGTCTCGTTTGTTTCATGCGTTATTTGGTTGTCTGAAGCTAGAGATTAACGACAGAACCAGCATCAATAATGTTCCTGATAAAACAGTAAAAAACGTTTACTTTTGGTCCTTTTTTTCACACACACTTCATTCATACGCACTGAAATTTCGCTGTGAAATTGCAGTTTTGGGACGGTAAACCCCACATATCAATCAATCAAATTTCGCTGTGGTGGCAGCGCGATTTTCTGAATGACATCAGCGCAAAACTCGCAAGCACGGGCGTAACTGTCCTGCATGTCGCGTTATATCACGTAGTGTGCTGAGTTTGACTGCAAGAACGAATGAACCAATAGTCAGAGCTTTTGTTCGGACGTAGGATTGTGGTTGTCCTCTCTATAGATATACGCGGTTATGCATGGCGCAATGCAAATGATAAGAAAACATTCGGCATGTGCCGACACATCAGTGACAATACTAACTGTTTAATGACAATACCAAGGACTACTCTGTTCTCTCTTGTTTCTATATGATGCACTATAAGGTAAAGATTCTGGGCTAGTTCCGTTTCCTTCTCGCGTGTCAGTGAAGGAGCAGGTGCAGTGACGTGCTGTGAAGCGCATGAATTCCAATTCACGTGAAATTTATTCAGAAACGAAAGCAGCGTTGGAGCAGATAAGTATGCCTGTACGCATATGGTTATCAATATTTATAATATAAATGTCACCTTCACTACACGTCCTTCAAGTAGACTGAACGCTTTTCGAGCGTTTATTTTCACTTTAACATGTAATCACCTTTATTGCTGGATTGCGTCATAACTGGTTTCAATTTGCAGGCCTCAGCTTAAGTATAAGGCCTTTTGACGCAGTAAAATGGTCTTTACGTACTCCCGATGGGACATTTATGAAATAGGTGTTGTAGGCAAATAATGATCATTGACGCATACGAAATGCCTAGTATTTACCAGTGATGCGAAAACTCGCTTCGCTACTCCACATTTGTCAGCCGTTCAGGTCAACGAACGTCGACGAAGAATGCTTTTCAGACTGAAGTTCATTTGTAAAAATGCCAATTTTCCTATATGTTGATCGTGTTTTTCTGTCCTTACCTTTTTCTCCAGCGTCCTCTGGTCCTAGACATGTGCTCTACTTGCATCCTCCGCAGCCGCATCCTCCCGAGCCACACTGGCAGGATGCTTTGCATCGGCAGTTGGGGTCTGCGGGTCAATCAGAAAAATCAGGCACACGTTATCGCATCGTACGGGCTCTATCGCAGTTATTTCAGGTGCTTTCACGATATTTGCGCGCGCAAATATAATGTTCAGTTGACTGTGCGGAACCAACATGACAACCAGAGTCTGGTGGCTAGTAAGTGTCCGTATAGATTACGCTAGCAAACTGATAGTATCAGTCACTATCAAGGCACTGAACTAGGGCCTGGATCCGAGCTGTGTATTTGGCGGGCAAGGTGACAAAACAGAAGTATACGCGAAGCAGCCAAAGACACGGACTGTGAAGAAGACAAAGCGCTCGTCTCAGTCGCTTCGCTATCCGCGTCTTTCGCGCTTCATCACCCGTAAATGTGCACTGTTTCTCGCTGTAAGGCTATAAAAACTGCGTTGGACGGTTGTCATAGGCCTTCTGTTTCGAAAAAAAAAATCTGCCCTGGATTAACGCTTGTAACAGTTGACGTAGGCCTTCACTGCGTTTGTCGAGAACGCCGATTCGAGAGCTATCTTGTTTGCGAAACACTCGTACTGTTTCTTCTGCCAAATGGGCGTGGTCATGTTCCCTCAGTCGCACCAGCCGTGTCGCGCCCGCGTACATTTTACGTGCACCAGCCGATGAGCTGTGATTAGAAAGAACGTCGACGACTTCGAAGCACTATATTTAGTGTACAACGGGAGTGTGTAGCAGCCATGGCCCTCTTGTACGGTTCGAAACTGCGACGAGCCTCCCGCAGTCAGCCAGGCTTGGTGCAGTGGGTCCACGTGGTCACCCAGATCATCTAGAGACCACGACCACTGACTTTGGGTGTCACCTTCATAGATGTAATTTTATTTTGTTTCTGCGTTTTGAAAACGTACCTAAATAAAATTACAAGGTACTGTAATATGTGCAGCGGCCATGACTCTACTGTGGGAGAAGCATAGATCCTCCCCGTGACGTTTCGTGACATGTGTGCGTTGTCTTTAGAAAAAGCGTTTATCGAATGAGAGTACTTGGTGATCTACCAAGGGTGGGCAGAAGACCATCCCAGACAGAGGCAAATCATGTTGACTTTCACAGCGGCAGAACTTCTTCGGTCTTAATTCTCTGTTCCTCTTGAACCCCTATTTTTTTTCAAAAACCACCGCGCTTTTCCAAAGTATGGAAGAATTATTTGTACAGCCATTTGATAGCATCGCTCAAATATTTCTCTCTCACATAAACCAATTTATGAGTTTTTCGAAGTAGCAGATTGCCTTTATAGAAAAGATGCAGACTTTCAACCAGTAATTTACCGACGTCACTTCAACGCCAGTTCCCTTTTTACATCGTAGTCTCATCAAGAGGTTATAAGTTTTCTCCGGAAAACAAAGTTATACTCAAGAACGCCAGTCTTCACATGAAAACAACTCTTCAACGCAAACGAAAAGCTCAGCACACTCTACACATAGATTTTGCGGAAAACATCATCCCTTGCCTCACTTGTTCGCTATAGAAACACGAAAAGTGAAATGGCTCAGTCTTACCTCCGCACTTGCAAGGGCCGTCCATGTCTCCGGCTCAGAAAGTCAGGGGCTCCAAGAGGCTTCGTACGATCAGTGTCTACGGACGTCTGATGTGCACATCTCCAGCGGCGACCGCGCTTTTATACTGGTGGTGCCATTTATTTTTCGATAGAGAGTGAGAGAGATGGAGGAAGGGCGCGTGCATTGGTTGCCGTGCGCAAACTCCGCTCTGATTGGTGTTCTCCTCTCCTGCTTCTCTGTTGTCTGTCTACGCTGCCCAATCATAACCGTCCTCTGCCAGCACTGATGAGGTTCGCGCTGCCCAATCATAACCGTCCTCTGCTAGCACAGATGAGCTTCACGATGCCGCACCCTGGCAAGCCACCGCCCATACACACACATGGTTTTATACACGGAGGAAGGAAAGGTAAGGATAGGGCATGCCCAGCCGGCGCAGGGCGTAAAAAATGTGGCGGAAATTACGTCACGCACGGCCATATTCACTAGGCACAATGTTGGCGTTTTGTTATTGTTGATGTAGTGCGGTGCGGCACCGTTCAGGCGGTCCAGCGGCGGTGTGCGCGTTTTCATGGGCCTTGCACCTAACCGTGGCGTACTGCAGATGTTCGACAGCATTCATTTTTTGTGCCGCATTGTCAGCTACACCATTTTCCCCCGATGGTGGTTGTAACCAGGTGTCTGAACTAGAAACCACAGAACGAGCGCGTGTATACGTACTCCGAATTTGCAGCGTCCGTCAAAATTATGCTGAAAAGCCATCATAGAAGATAACGACTGTGCTCAAGAATTCGTTCAATGAATGCCTTGCAGGTTATTGACAGTTATGCGGTGTTGCTTCTTATGACAACGGACAATGAATTTGCCGTCCACAGGCCCTTATTAAGACTGTAATCTAATCTTGCTTTTCGTGTTCTTGTACAGTTACTGGTTGGCGGTTGGCGCTGAGTTGTGTTCCAGATAAGGAAGAGAGAAACAAGCGCCTTCTCTTTATTTTCCTCTAATGACTAGCCACTTATCCCGGAGACATCTTCCCTCGCATTTGACTGGCTTCCTCTGCCGTCCTTGGCGGCTGTGTCGACGCGTGCAGCTTCCCGCAGACCTTTTCTCACGCATTTCTTCGGCTAACTTTCCCACCTTTTGCACTAACGCGATCCTGGTCACCGTTCTCCGTAGCTACTAGTGCGCGTGAATCACACTGGAGACGTGTTCCTACGCACTTTCGGGTGGTCGTCACTGCTTTCGTCCTAATGAAATCATGGCCTTTGGGATATCCGTACGAACCAGTGCGCGTCGGACAAAAGAGGGGCGAAAACAAAGAGGCCGGCGCAAACTCAATGGGCTGCCACGCACACAAGCTCCACCGACGACGAATTTACTGGCATAATTAGAGACCTCCGGGTTTATTGCAGGGAAGAATTTTTTTCTTTTTTATCGTTGTGTCTAGCCCACAGCCTGACCGAAAACTGCATAAAGCCTAAAGAGAAGCGAAAAAGGGGGAAAAAGTGATCTGAAAGAAGCTGTGCAAATTTCGGTGCCTCGTTCGTCACCCGGCAATGTCTGAAATATCATCTCTTTATTTTCACAAAGAACACATCAAATAAAAAAAGCTTGACGTGCAACTTGCCGTGTTTATCGTAAACGCCGGCAGCGCAAGGGTACGACAGCCATACGCAGAGATTTCGTCAACCGTATACCGCGGCAAGACAGCGTGTTGAAATCCGTTCCGTTGGTTTCATATAGCACCGACGCACGCGGCGCGCAGGCCACGTCCTTTTTGAGACAGAGAGGGAGTCACGCCTTCTGCTTCACATTCACGTGTAAACAAGAGAGGAGAATTTGCCTAGTCAATACGGCCGATTTCCGGCTTCATCGCGGCTTCAAAACGAGTGACGTCAGGGCCTCTCCTTACCTTTCCTTCCTCCGTGGTTTTATAGTTGCGTGCTCCAGAGAAAGCACATTTTAGATAAAAAGATAACGTGAAAAGCGAAGCGGGGGTGGCCCCGCCAACAAGTAACCATCTGTGGCAAGGTGGTTGCATTCGGGGAAGCCCTTGGTGCATTGAAAATTAAGCGAACTCTGCGAAACAAAAGCAATAGTCGTTTATATCAAGGTGCCATACCAAAAAAAAAAACTATTAGAGAATGGTGTTGTAGTTAGGACTCGGTTTTCATAGAAGCAGTTGTAAGGGCTGCTTGCGGTTGAACAATTTTCTTCGTGGCTTGCTTCGAACGACGTAACTTTGTAAAATAGCGAGAAGACAAATTATGCGTCTAGACTGAGCCGAGGTGTGGGGAGAGTTCGTCGACACGTTTCATTGCGGTCCTGCGTCGAGAAGGTCAATGGGGAGACCTCACCCACGCTCGTATACCGTATCGCCGCCAGTACAAGCGTCATTCGAAAAAAAAATGGTTGAAGATTTAGAGTACGCTGTACACTTGCTATGGAAGAGCAATGAACTGTCCCGGTGTGATGCCAAACAGGGCGAAAGCTAATGTTGTAGTAAATGCCTAATCGCCATTCTTTTTTTTTTTCGGTGATTAACAAGGCGAGCGTCCAGGGTACACAAAGTGTATCTCTGCGCAATCAGATCACTTATGTTTCAATCACTCGTTCAGGTAATAAGTAAAAAAATTATCAGTGAGAAAAGTGATTCGGTAAGTACATAGCCTCCGCAAAGAAGGCCACAATATGCTTTGACCAGTACGAATTTTTCTAAAAGCACCTCGTCGCTAATGTCATGGTTAGTTCCTGACTACAAGAGAAAATGACAGGCAGTTTTTCTGTATTTACTAAATTTGGTTACGTCCAATGACTCGGCAGTCAGCACAGTGCAGCGTCACGTGTAATGAAGTGATGCTTCTATCGCTACGGTATACTAAAAATTTCCAATGCATGCTTTAGCTCATTTGTAAGTGTTTAACACTTACAAATGAAAGTGGTTAACAATTTTGAGTCCTTAATATACTCTTCTATGGGAGGGCATAAAGGCATCCTGTGGGCATCAAACTTGATAAGGCCCTGTTCTCGCCATACTGAGTAAAAGGCTTTACGTAGCTTATGTCGATGCAACTTAGCTTTTCGCTGTCAATAAACACACTTCCTAGGAGGCAGACGACGCCTTCTAAGCTATTCGCGTCTTGTACCTGAATGGGGTACCACCTCTTCGAGCTTGGCCTTCATAGTTGAAACTTCCTGCTGAAGTATATTTCATGTTCAAGGAACGTTAATAATCTTATTTTGATTGTACCAAGGTAATAGTTATAATATTGATCTCCTCAGAAGGAAGTTTTTGAGTATACTTTTTCTCTATCCTACTGTCGCAGTACAATAATCAATAGAACCCCTTTTATTATAACTAGTATCTTGGTATGATCAAAAAAGATTATTAACATTTCTTGATTGTCATTTATACTTCGTCAGGAAACTTTAAATTCGTATGCAACGCTCGGAGGGGTACTTGGAAATAACATGGGTGATGTAAACTTCCCCAGTCCGTATATTGTACTTACCATAAAACCTCATTAGTATACCCGCGAGGAAACTGCACTGCTCTAGGTGCAGCGTAGTTTTTTGTTTTTTTTTTTTTTTTAGCGAGTGCCTGTTTACCGAATCGCAAGAGCGAACGCCTATTGCACATGAAATTACTGCTTAGGTTTTGTCCCTTATTTCAGGTGTAATTGAACCTATCCTTATAAGTTAGTTATTCAAGTTATGCACGCAATATTTATGCAGGTCTGTGCCTTGGTCTTCTCTGTGTTGCAGTAATTAACCAATGGTATATCATGGCCTTCCATGAGAAAATAAGTGTAGATATTGTTGTTTACTTCCCATACTGCACAATCTACTGGGCGAACTGTACATGCATGAGACTGTCGTAATCACGCCGTGAAACACCATGCATTGATTTCTCAGTGATGTTTTCTTTATGTTTGCGGACAAGGTTGTACTTATTGAGTACTATGTGAGCAAATTCAACTCGGCTGTAGCACGTCATCATTGCTTTTATGGAACCCCAACTAAACAGCTTAGCCTGGCTATTAAAATTTGTCCAGCTAGCTCTTCAGAAATGTCGTATGTGACACCTCTTCTGCGCATGACCCAATGAGTGTTGGCGCGAAACAAGGGGGGATACAATACCACAAAGTTTCATATTCGAATACGAAGAGTGGATAGGTGGCATCACCGTCATGTTCGAGGCGGGATTGATTTCGGGGGCATCGGCAGCGTTCCAGGAAGTGTTTAGATAAACAGCTGAAAAATACGTTCCAAACAGTTCACTGTGAATGCAGGAAATGATGTGCAGCGCGTAACAGGGACTGGAGATGATGCGCCTGCGTCGTCTTTCTTTTCTCTTCAGTGTCTGTTACGTACTGCACCCCACCTTTCGCATTCGTAATGAACTGTTACCAACTAGCCCAAATGGCTGTTTTGCTACATCAAAAACGAGCTACCATTCATATCAGTGAGCCTTAAATTCACGTTTAAGATTTTTCGAAGTGTCCTCCTGAGCGCCGTGCATCATTGAGCACAATATTCAGTACATAAACACAAATTTAGAGACCCTAAAGCTTCGCTTTTAGGAGTTGAACGCGATAGCGACAACCTGTTTTAGTGCGTATTTCAAACACTTAGTGCATGAAACCTTTTCGAATTCGCTTCTCACCCACTATAGGTATGAGTAATAAAGCGTTTTGTAACAGCAAAGGAACAACCACGCGTCACACAATGCTAATAGCGTAACGAGTGGGTCGTCCAATGTTCCAACACATCACAAACACTTGTTCTTGATCACCTATTAAGTGTGGCGCCTATACCCACTTCAGCCATAGTTCCTCATCTTCGTCAGCCACTGCATGGACAATCGGCACAAAATTCCTTGCAAGTGTTTAGCGGATACCACGCTTCTCGGAAGAATGACGAAGAACAGCATATAGCGAATGCCGGCCTACTACCCAGAAATTATGGCCAATTATGCCATAGTGGGTACCCAGCGAGTGAGCTTGCAGCAGTTACCCAATGGGGGTTTAAAAAGGCTCTGAAAGGCTGCGCTTCTAGCTTTTGCTGTGACTTTCTGTGCCTTCCGTGCAGCACTGGCGTTCTTTTCTGGAAAAGGGCTCGGCGACGCCCACAGCCTTATCATTTCTTATTTAAAATGAAGCTTTTAATAGCTACAGCTTTCGCTGACATTATACGCGAAAAATGTGGTGCGGCAGTATGTAGATAAATGGGGGCGCACAAAAATGTTGCCCTCGAAGGTTTGATGGGAGGTCATTCCTTCCACTATAGCAAGGTAAAATTCACATAATAAGACTATAGTTCTTGTCATCATTACCTTAATTATTATGAAAAGTAGGAGAGCAGTTAGTAGTAGTAGAACTAGTAGTAGGAGGAGGAGGAGGAGAAGGATCAACAAAGTGTTACAAAATTATTGTTCTCGAGCATTTGTTAAACTAAATCATTAGATTCTCTGTAACAGGTGACTAATATTTCTATATTAGGTTTACTATTGCAAACTGGAATTCACTGGGAAGTTTACCTATACAAACCTTATTACTCTAGTGATCATATTTTTGCACCATCTTGGAATATCCAGCAAGAAGGAACATATGTGCAGAATCAGTTTTTCCTGGAACAGTTAAGCAGCGGAATATAGGCTAACCTAAAAGCAATTTCACTCTAAGTGCGTAGATATATATTTTTCTATTCATCATTTTGACTCCCTGCTATCACTTGAACGAAGAGGTATTTATGCGCCGATGTAGTTGCACTATAAGTGCGAATGCCTTTGGGTGCGGCGGGTATCTGATGATTAGAATACAAATTATGGAGGCGAAGATGATGTAGGCCCGTGATGTGCTCATATTAGGGTGCACGTTAAAGAACTTCAGGCGGTCGGAGTTTCCGGAGCCTTTCACTACCGTGTATCTCATAATGATATGGTGGTTTTGAGACGTTAACGTCCCCCCCCCCCCCCCCCTCTGCTCTAAATTGAATAGAATAGAAATTAACTAATGCCTGTCGAGAATCAGGTAAGCACACGAGAATATATTACGCAAGGTTGGAATCTAATAAATTACTAAAAGTATATAGGCCAGACCTGTAATTAAGCGGCGGAGTTATTTGCATAGGTATAGTCCTCGAGGCTACAAATCAGCCGCAATAGCTGGGAAATAAAAAAAAACATGGCATATCCATGAAGTGATTGATGAGGAGTTTGTGAAGCAGGTGGGATTGTTGGCTGTTACCGTAAATCACCCGTGACAATGACCGCTCACTCACCTAAATAAGTGCAAATTGGTGCACGATTATATATACAATGTTTATTAGTCTCAAATACTTGTTAACTTGTCAATTTGGTTTTGCTTTCATTAATACTGTTTCGTGATATCGGACATGGCCCGAAGTTGCCAAAGACTATAGCTCTGTGCTCGCTCCCCCGGTGGTTGTTGGTTGTTTCTAGTCATACGAAATGCATTGTAAAGCATTTCGAGACGTCTACACTGCACAAGCCAGTAGTTGTCTGTGATTATCATCGTCATCATCTTCACCGTCTTCAGCGTCATCGTCGTCAGAGCTACGGCGTACGCCATCGGACACTCCTCGACCTTAAACAGCATCGCCCCTAAAGCTACTATGTCTATGAAACATAGCTAATATCAATACTATAGAATATCCGCTTGAGCTGCGCAACATGCATGAATACACTTGCTCACCCAACAGGCGCCCTGACGGCAAACTGCGGTGGGAGTTGAGTCCGCGCAAAGACGGTACATGACCGCGCCGCCGCCCACTGCCTCGAAACGGGTTAACGTCGACCCGCTGCGGGCGCAAAAACAGACAGCGTCAACTTCAATCGAGGCGTGGTGACGTCACACCCGCACTATATGCACAGTTACTACGGTATACGGACGTTGCGCGACGGGCGAGCGTTCGCCCTTGGGCGACCAGCAGAGAAGAGCCTCGTGTGACGAGAATAGAGAATCAATTAGCACTCGCCGCGGGGAGTGCCTACACGAACCGGCGGCGGCCTTCACCAGACGTCACCGAATGGACCTCAGTGCCTTCCATCGCGAAGCCGGAGCAGTGCTTCCCCAGGCCCTTCGTAAGGACTCGAAGGTTTATTAACTCTCCAACGTGACCATCACATTAACCCGGGAATACATTCTCTCGTTTTTGTTGCCGTGCTCGCTCTCATGTGCACATACTTCGTCATTAAAAAAAAGGAAAGATGTTGATTAGTCTAGCACAGTCTTTCACAGGGGCGGCTCCAATATTGACCCTTGCAGCGAATTTATTCAAGCTAATAAATGCACATGCATAGTTTCGTTATTTTCAGCTTTACATTACATTCATATAGCATAATTCCTGTATTTTGCTCAGACGCAGGCTCTGCCGCTGAAACCTTCTTTTGGCTTCGGCAGGCCTAGCCGTATTTACTGCTTTTTTTTAAGAAATAAAAAGTGTTATTATCATTATTACTATTATTATTATTATTATTATTATTATTATTATTATTATTATTATTATTATTATTATTATTATTATTATTATTATTATTATTATTATTATTATTATTATTATTATTATTATTTCGTATTTCAAAAACAGGTTTAAACTGTGAATTTAAGTTTTCGTGATTTTTTAGGTGTCCCTTCCGTCGTATTTGTTACCAATATCACCCTTTGTCTGTACAAGTGAAGGTTTAAGAATTCCGTCATCATCATCATCAGCAGCAGCAGCAGCAGCATAATACTTGCAGAGCTTCTCTCATGCTGCTGTTTTCCTGTCTGCCATAGCCCTGATCCAACAATCGTTCTGCTATAATCCCCAAGCACAAGGACAGCGACAGCAACTGCACTGGCGCATACCAACCGAACACGGAGCACCGATTTCCTTTCAAGCTTCGGACCGGATGTGCTTTCCTTATAAGGGCATGGATATTGATCTCTCATCTTGCGCTTGTCCGCACGGCAACCAGAAGCAGGATGTCTGCAGGCGAATCACCACCTCGCTTCGTATAACCGGACGCCTGGTAATGCGAGAGGTATACGCCACCGCCTGGCGAAGACAATGGCGTCGGTGCGAGTCTTCCCAGGCCTGGCGGGACTCGTGAACAAAGGAGGGAGTGAACACACGAGCGACGTGTACCAGTGAACGCCATCGCGAAAACAATTTCTTATAATGCTTTTTTTTCTTCAGTAACCCCCTGAATTCGCTAGCCCGTGTGTTGTACGCCGTTAACGCGATACAGCCGGAAGAGATCTAAGCACCCGCATACCATATCTGCGTATAAATGGCACTGGAGATTTGCGTAATTACAAAACTGTGTCACGACGACGTGCGCTATTTCCCTCATTTTTACTGTCGTGCTTGCTCGCAGATACAGGTGCTCCATCACACCACGAATTGAAAGGAGAAAAGCCGAGATGATGGTTATGAGTCAAATTAGGTTAGAGTAAAGAAGACTCGAGAAACTCACACTCTAAGTTCCTCAATTTATATTAGGCGCTAGCATATTACCCTCTTTCGGGGCTTTGGTTCTGATGTTGATCCATTGAGCAAGCTTCTTCAAGCATAAAAGTTCGCATTCATATTTTCCCTAATATTGAGTTTTACAATCTATTCATAGGGTCCAATTTCTCAATTGCTTAATTCAAATGAGTCTCGCATTTTGCAGTCAAGTTTTTGTGAATTATTCAGCGTTATCACAGCTACCCGATTCGTTGGCCATAAACCACCGTCAGCATGTGTCAAGGTTTAGAAGTCCTTCTCAGTCATAATCATCATCCTCGCGCTCGTAGTATTTACAGAGCTGCTTTCACGTTGCTTGTTCTCTCTGTCGCCCCAGCCCTTGTCGCGCATTCGTCACGCTATAGAACTCTGGAGCTCAGGTACATTCACTGGCACAAGCTGGCGCCGACTACCCGAAGACAGGCGATCGGCGATTTCCTTTCAAGCTCCAGCGCCGATACGCTTCCCCTTACAAGGGCATCGCTTTCACGACGCGTCCTTCTTCTGTCTCCTGTGTAGTTTTTGCGCACAGCACCACGTCGCCTGATGTAACCGGGAGCATAGTAACGGGAGAAGTGTATGTCTGCGTCTGGCGAAGACAATGGCGCCGGTGCTGAGCCTTCCCACGTCTCGAGTGACTCGAGAACGAAGGCGCATGTGAGCACACACGCGACGTGTACCAGGCAACGCCATCGCGAAGACAGTTTCTACACACATTTGTTTTGTTTTTTTCTGCGGCTACAGATACTGCTTACACATGTGTTCTACTCAGTGCGTGGGTACCGGAAAATGATCGAAGCACTTCGCATGCCGTATTAGCGCCCATACGGTACGGCGACCAAACTGTGTAATTACAGAAATGGGTCCCGACGGCACAACGGGTTTGAAAGAAGCGGCAGTGAAATAAATTTGCTTCTTCAGATCACTAATGCTGCAGCACCAAAATACCCATAGTTCCAACACGATGAAACAATTTCACAAAAAAATTAAGAGTCAGTAAACAAATCTTTGTGTGTTCTTTTTTTTTCACAGCTGTTTTCAAGCAGCGTTGGCTCACCATATGGCGAACCTTACTTTTGGTAACACGGAGCAAAAAAGACAGTCCTATAGCTTCGCTTCTTTCAGATACGTTTCATGTTGTTAGACTCTATTTAATATTTCCGACAATGTGAAATCCAATAGGGCGACAAGAGGAAGAGAGCCTGATGAGACGAATGCCAAAAGCGACACTTTACCTTGAGTTTTACTGTGTTTATAGTGATTCTGACTACTGCTGACATATTTACGTTCACAGTTCACTCAACCGCCTAAAGATATTCATTCAGGCCTTTTGGTAAACATATATTATCTTTTTCGCGCATCAGCCTCTCTTCGCGTTGTGCAAGCTGTGTTGCCTATGTTCAAGCTGTGTTTTCCAGTGTTTACAACGCATGTCTTGCTTTGACGGCACTGAAAATGCCATTTTAGCGCACTAGCATGGTCGGACACAAAGCTTGAGATGTCACTTTAGTAATAACTTTTGGTTCATCACGTGCAAGTTCTTCCACCATTCGTGCAACGACACCAATAACGCTCTATCCTCATCTTCTCGCACTGAAGCATATTAACCATAACGTGAATATGCCACCTTCACATCATCATAGCCACTATGAAGTACTGGCACAATGAAAACTACGTTCATAACGCAATGCTAGAGTGTTATAAAACAAAGTAGTGCCTAGAACGAGCTTCGAAATGAAAAGTTCAAACAGGGCCAAGCTTCTTGGGGGGATTGGGGGTCTGCAAAGGGTAGTCATTCTAAAAATCGTGCATGGCTCCATCAAGTGGTGAAAATGTCGAATGCCTGCTTCACACTCGAAAGATCTGGGTTTGCATTGCTCCTGTAGATTTCTGGTTTTTATTTTTATTTAGTGTCACTTTTTAAAGCATTCTTTTTCTTGTTTCTTAAATCTAGCTTCCGTTTGCATGTATTGCTTCAAAAAGTGACTTGAAATGTGAAATAACACACAAATTCTACATTGAGCGTAATCACTTAATGCGGCAACGCATGGAATAAAAAAAACATTATTATGGCTCTAAGATTCTCAAATATGAGAAATATTCGTCACCAGTGTGCCTCACCATTCACTGTCAAAGAAATACAGCAGCGATGGCTGTAGCCACGGAATAAACGGAATACCAAACACTTCAAATATTGAATTATTTTTAAACAATGCATCTTTAACTTCTTTGTGACAGCTATATAAGGTTATTGTACTCCTCGAGCTCGATTATTGGAACAGCAAATCTAAACTGCATGAAAGTCAAAATAAATCATTCTACTAAACGCCTGAAGCTTTCAGCCTAACTTCATTTTTCCATAATTAAATTTCGACAGACCTTGCAATTGCCTTATGACAACCAGTCAGTCTGCTTTCACTTTCACCTGTACAGAAATCTGGAGATACCGAGAAATTCTAGATGGACATGGTCGAACATGCAGTAGCAAAGTAGAGTTCCTACAACTGCTTACGGGCACCAATACTTTGTCTATTGAAACACAAGCGGAAACGGAATGCCCATGCGTTTCGTTGCTAACATGAGAATAATTATACCTAAATTCAGAGCACTATGAAAATTCGTTTAGAGTGTGTCCAATGCAAACGGAGGTTAAAATTTGCAAGTTGCAATGTGCCACATAAAACATTTATTTGAAAATGAATGAAAGGTGATTTTTGTTAATTACCTGGATTTTACCTGGATCTTCCACGCAAGTGGCGTTTAGAGCTACGAAAGACTGACAGTGGCATCGGTTGAAAACTGCTTTCAAATTTATTTGGTGTTCGTAGGAAACGCCAATGTCTCCTGTTCTAGCGCGCCATTATATCGGTGTCAATTAGCTGAATTGCTGTCAGCTTATGTTACTTCCCATCCGGAAATCATCTTCGTTTAACTTCCCAATAGTCAGTCGAACATTTTCAGTGTTCTCGCTGAAATGCCCCGATAAGACACACATTTAGGCAAGAAGTGGTGGCTTGCAATGTATGAAGGCGACGCGCACCGGCGAGTACTCCAGGTGAGCATTATCATCACTTCTTGACGCCGGAAGTGCGGCTGGAACTAATCTTCTCGCTCACAATCAACCGCTCGCGTGGTGCGCCCAGTGCAACTTTATCTAGGCAGCTTTGTTTTCGATTCGCCAATTCGTTTGCGCGCGGACCCTTGCTCGTGCGCACGGCCCCACGAACGCCGGAGCCAATGGGGCCCTTTTCTTTGCACGCGGCACCAGTCACTGCCAAGATGCGGCTATAAATATGTTGCCGACCACGTCAACATCATTACAGAGCCGCATAGAGATCGAAGAGTGAGAAGCGTTTTTGAAGAAGCTTTTGGAGCAATATGGACAAGCCACCATGCAAGTGCGGAGGTAAGCTCTACGTTTCCTAGTACTCGATACTCGATATATATTCACAACGCGTGCACCACCAAAAGTGGTTAGCTTAGCTCATGTGTCGCAGCTGCGAGCTGTGGTTTTCAAATGTTCCTGTTTTCACTATGAAGCTCACTGGCAAAGCATCCTTTCTTAGTTGATCTCGGCTATCCTTTGCCTAATGTGTGCAGTTTTCTCATCTTCACTACGTTCGAAACTTGGCCTTTTCATTTCACTGAAGAGCCATAGCACTACATGAAAGGCCGGAATGAAGGTAACATGTCTCAGTATAAATCTATGCACTAACCAGCGCTAGCTACAGACAACATATGTGATATATGAAGTGCGTAGAAGGCTTGCACAAAACGCACTGCGGCTCACAATCATCCCCGACTTGAAACGTGGAAATCGCGCTGATGCCAGGCACGTCTTGATTGTTAAACCACCGAAGAAAAAATACCACACGTCGTCGACAGCATCCAACACTGACAGCTCATTGATACTTACAAAAGGCTATTCAGACTAACATAAATCCCGCGACTCGCAGACTTCTTTCCACATTTACTCCTTGCGTATAACAACTGGTTTAGCATTTGTCGCTTGAATACACGGCAAGCGCACGCTTCAACCATTGCTTGCGAACTGCCGAGCAGTCTACATGCAGGCATCTCCCTAACGCTTATCTTTTCGTACCTGCAAACTAAGGGAAATCTGTGCGCCGTTATCTGCTCAGCTGCGTCCCGATATCCGCACTGGGGCCATTGATAAGTCAATCGTGTCAAGTGGTCTCGTGATGACGACGCCTGTGTTTGCTCCCACCTAAATCTTTATTCCCAAACCGACATCAAAGGATTGTCTGTGGCGAGAGAAAATGCTGCACATGCCTTCATTGCATCTCACTATCGGGGTATTGAGATGTCCTCGTATGGTCACGCTTGCATGGTCATGATTTGGAATCAGAGTCGAGTTGCAGAGACATGCAGCTACTTCAGTTAGACCTCACAGATTCACTTCGACAGAATTAAAGAACCCCAGGTGGTCGTAATTTCCGGAGCCCTCCACTACGGCGTCTCTGATGATCATATGGTGGTTTTGGGACGTTAAACCCCACATATCAATCAATCAAATCATCAATCAAATCACTTCGACAGAACCACCCGCACATGTCTCCAGCCCTCGTAATGGGTCAGGGGCTCAGTTTTAGCCCTTCAGTCTTAACAGCAATACGTTAAGAAATCGTCACTACTATTCAATTTACCTATAGCACGAATTCCAAAACTGAGAAATGGCGCAGTGCCTGCGAATGAAATTTGATTTGGGGTGGATTTAGGGTGGTCCCCGCAGTGTCCGCATATCTCTGTGGCCAATGCATGGGGTTCTTTTCATATCGTCCAAATTAGCACTAGTTTTATTTCGTAAGGTGCTCGCTAAAAGGTACAGCAAAAAAGCTATATATAGTTATCCTGTGCATGGCTTTCATGCGGTCACCTCGACATAATGAAGAACTTTCATTTCACTCTATTTGCTACTGCAAGTATAGCTCTCGTAACAATGCATCTTCATTGCCCTACCGCAGTTCTCGTTATAAACTTGCGTGCCAGTTGACATGTCGACTACGCCAAATGTCAGGCTCTATTGACGCTCCAGTAATCGGCGAGATAGAGAAAGTTGTATATTCGCGTTGCAACGCGGCATAAACTGATAAAGGTTTTATTGTTTTGTTCATTTGACGTAAACGATAATGATACCAACTGATAATTACGTCTCTTGGTTTTTATTCGTGACGGAGGCATGCACTTATCGTCTAGATGAGAAATTAAACTTCCTTTTATTTCTTTGGTAATTACCGAACCGCTATACCCACCACAATTTGAAGTTATTAGTGAATTCGTACCTCTGAGGTGATAATATATATACTACAAACAAGGACCTCCGGACATTATCGCAATATTGAGCATACGGAGCAATCACGTGGGCCTCAGTTTCACTTTGGAAAAGCAGCGTCATCTAAATGACATCATGCACAGAGCGTGGGTGCACAAGGGGCATTTCCACAGCTCCTTATCTACAGCCTTATCAGTTCTCATTATGCAATGAAGTTCCAATATCTTACATATCTCTACGGAAACGCAACAGAGAAATTCGACAGTTTCCGCATACGTTGGAAGTAAGCGTTATGCGAAGCATGCAGAGGGAAGGCGACCATGTAGTAATTTTTATTGGTCTACACATCATGAAGTGACGTAATTATTTGTTTAAATGTTCCACGCACAGACATATGTTGGAAAGTTGCAGATTGTTATATAACCAGTTGTTTGAACTTGCGAACTATACCAACAGGAACGTGAGTATTAGCAACGTCGGAAGTGATAAGCTGATATGAATAGGAAGCACTCGTACTCGCGGGGATGGCAGCCATGTACACCGCTACATAAATTAACTCCAGCGCATGGCACACAACTACAAGTTACGTTAACCCGACCTAACGGCTGTATCATAGGAATACATAAGCAATATTTATAAAATTGGACAGACAGTACTTCAACCACAATCTCCGTTTCACAAACATAGAGTCTATTTGAAAAGTAGTTCCGAGACATGGCGTGGCTCACTAGTAGAATGCTTGATTGCCACACCGAATACTTGGATTGGATTCCAGGTGTGATCCAGACACTATATTTTTGCATTACTCTGGTCAACACTGCCAATGTTAGGTTTCTCTTAACGCTACGCGTTAAACTTTCTTATGTGTGTTCTTGTCGCTCCCGGAAAGATCAAAAGTGTCCATCAGTGGCACATACCCGCTCTTGGGTATGTGCCACTGTCAGGCGGGAAGTTTTTGACGACGTACGTGACCAAGATTGTGTTATTATTCATTTCTTGACTATGACGTCATATTCGTCAAACCATCTTGACTCTCTTATGCTAATTTTGGTTCACGGCAAGTCAACGGGGTGATCACGACTGCAACCAGACTTAAACGGTTAGATAGATAGATTGATAAATTGATTGATAGATTGATTGATAGATTGATCAATACAATGATTGATAGCCCCGCCGCGGTGGTCTAGTGGCTAAGGTACCCGGCTGCTGACCCGCAGGTCACGGGATCGAATCCCGGCTGCGGCGGCTGCATGTCCGATGGAGGCGGAAATGTTGTAGGCCCATGTGCTCATATTTGGGCGCATGTTAAAGAACCACAGGTGGTCGAAATTTCCGAAGCCCTCCACTACGGCGTCTCTCATAATCATAGCGTGGTTTTGGTAGGTTAAACCTGACAAATCATACAATGATTGATAGATTAATTGATCGATTGATGGATAGATTGATTGATAAATTGATTGATAAATGTCAAAAGTGCTTGCAGTACGCACACAAAGGAATTTTTCACATTTAAAACCATGACATGACTAGCTGAGCTGGCATTGCTTTGGCAGTACATATTGGTCTCTCATTGTTCGCTTCCGTTCTTCATTCCTCGCCGCAGATCCCAAGTGCGTATGTACCACACAGTGCAAGTGTGCCACTGGCGGATGCCCTTGTGACAGGTGCAAGAAATAGGAGCTGGCGCTGTGGAAGGTGTGTATACACCGGTCCATTTCCTATATACATCCGCCATGAAATGGCCGGATGTACATATTTATGAGTGACTGTTCTCAAATCAAGCCTGGAAAATGACGTCTCGGAGGTCAATATGGTTTTATTGCGTAAAGACTACTTTGTAATAGAAAATGTAAACGGCATTTTTCCACCTAATATGATTTTTTCCCGTCATATAAATCGAGCTCCAGGGCTCTGCATGTTTTTTTTTTTTCTTCCGGCGCTTTTTGCCTTTTAATCTTACGTCACACATTTACAAGTGACTGTTCTCAAATCAAGACTACAAAATTACATTTCTACAGTCCATATGGTTTTATTGTGCATGGACTATTTTCAAAACTAAAACGGAAAAAGCATTTTCGCTCCTAATGCGATTTTTTCGCGTCATGTGAGCAGAGTTCCAGGACATGTTTTTTTTTTTTTTCTGGCGGTGTTTGCCTTTTAATCAATCTTGGTCACATTGACCAACCTGAGGCTACTAGCATACGTCTTGATTGAAGAATGGAATGGTTTTAAAACACATTATATTGACTTTTCTTAATGTACCTAATGGCCAGTGCTGAACGGTAGGCAGTTTTTACACTCCTGTTGGCTTCCGTCAAGTGCTGGCCCACGTTTTTTTTTTTATTTCTTCAGATATAGTTACTGTACATAGTCATGCTTGCTTTTTTTACATTTTAACAAGAGTTCGGAGTCTTGTTGCTGAAGTTGAAGTGTACTGACCTTGTTGACATTGTGGACAAAATTTGTGCTGTGCGACCAATGCTCCTCTGCGATGGAACATGCTTATAAACGCCCAAGAATGTTGGAACATTTAGGGTAACTGGCACACGTGGAGGTGTGTTGATCGTCAACAATGCCTCAACATTTTAACCTCTCAACAAGGATCAAAGATTTCATCCTGAGGATACATGTTGTGTTGACAGGCTGCTGTGTTCACCTGCGGCCACAAGCACGAAGCCAAGCTCTTTGTCTTGTCAATGCAGCACAGTGCATTGCACTATCTGCAGCCAAAAATGGCCACAGTGTGCTTTCCTAACAGCAATAGCGCAAATCTACACGCAGCGCTGTTCGGTTGTAGCACTGTCCAATGCAGTACCAAGGTTTCTTGAGGAAGGCAGTGTATAAATTGTGTACATTATTTGTATTTCTTATTGTTGCAACACAATCGACGCCTTTGTTGTCACTGAAATCTTGGACATCATCGTGTCGCGACTACCGTTCAGCTTGCAAGACGTGGTACTTGTGGGTGCATTTCATTTTTGTAGCGTCCAGCAGGCTTTTGCCGCTGTCCTATGCAGATGTGTGGCAACAACATGAGGCTGTTATTTAGCCACTCTTTTGTAATTTAAGCTGTTGGTCTTATAAGTTGGTGCAATTATAAGGGGTGGGCAGTTATTTGTCCCTGATTTGCCCATTTTTATAGGCCTTTACTCGGGGGAACCAAGTGCCTGTGCTATACGTCCTTGCAGCATCAACAGAGCTGAAATCAAGACGATCAGGAATGTAATAAAAAAGCCCTTCGCAAGTGTCGGCTACACCTCAGTAACTTATCAAGCGTGCAATTTGTTAAAGTTCTCGCAAGTACTTAACTATGGTTGTGTGCACTGTTGATACGCATCCATTCGTTGTTTATCCTTTTTGTGTCGTGTCGAATTCGAGTAACTTATTGATTCGCATTGAGCTTTCTGTGTAGTCTACGATCAGCATGAGCCTCGCTTTCACAGATACAGGTCCCAACATATATGGCCTATTTACGAAATGTATGCGGTTTCAGATGAAAACGAAAGGTTCCCGTATTCAACCCGCCACTGCATCCAACCGAATTGCCTTCCGCCTTTCACCTCTTCGTACTGACAGAGTTGCGTTAATTGACTTGATACATGTCATAATTTGAAGCTGAGTTAGTTTCAATAGCAGCGATACTTCTGAGCAAGATATGCTAATAAATCAAACACATTTGATCCACAGGTTGAACTTGACATCACTGTTCCCGCTGTTAATTTATGTCTTATTGTATAGGCAGGAAGCAATATTGCAAAATACTGCCTTTACGTGAACGCAGATACACGGCTGATAATTTAGCCTCATCGAACAGTGCAGTATGAAACTGCAGAGGTAATGCCTGAGCTCTCTTCTGAATAAATGGTATGCGCTTTAATACAAGATGGCACTGGCCCCGACGTCAAGCAATACCAAGGTCGTTCCAGGCTAGCAGCTCATTTTATTGCCTGGCACAAAGCTAGCAGTTGATAGAGCAAAAGCACATTATTCGTATCGTTGGAAACAACGGCGAATCGGTTCACAAAGTAGATTGTGTGAGCGTAGCCCGAAAACTCTAATCAGAAGATTGCCACTCTTATTCGCAATAAACTTACCGCATTGTTCTTTTCATTCCAGTATCTGGTGCTTGAGCCATGGAAGCTTCCAGAAGGCCTTAAACGTGGGAAGACACGGCAAAAAAAAAATTATATGTCGGAGGCGTTCTCCTTTTTGAGAGCAAATAAAAAATGAAAAATGAACTGGTCTTATTTCTCGCTTCATTTTTACAGTATAGAATACGATGACGATATCATTTACAGTTATTAGCTATAGCGGCTACTATGCATTTATTACGCCCCGAAATCGACCTTCTCACGCCCTTTTAAGCAATTAGGATTACTGGTTTGTCTTTTCTAGGCAATATTTGACAAAGAAAACCTACTGTACCAACTTCATTTCCTTCCATTTTGCGGCACCCATGCCACAGTCGCCATTTCCATGTCTTGCTTTCATCAATAGACATTTATTCTACTGCATGGAATCATGGGTCTGGACTTATGATTCATATCTGGATCTCCTTCGAAGGCTACAAAAGCGTGCCATAAGAATAATAACTCACAGTAAGTGCAACGAGCCAAGCCGGCCGTTATTCCGATCGCTAAAAATACTACCCTTCGATCTTTTGCGTGACTATAAGATCGAACAGTATCGAAAAATACAATAGCCCTCTTGATGTCTCGTTATTTTATTCTTCTTCCCGCCCTACTAGAAGCCTGACGTTCGGTAACTTTAACTTGGCGCCAAGAAATAACGTTTATGGTGAGAGATTAATGCAATTCACAGGGATAAAGATCTGGAATAGTTTGCCCACTGAATTGAAGACATCACACATTGCTGCGGTAAAACTAAAAAAATCAATTCTTGAGCAAGCTGTAAATACTTCTTTTTCTCTTTGGTGGTAAGCACTTACATTTGTATAAATATACGCTGGTGAATCTTGTAAACCTAGCATTTTTTTTCTTCTAACTAAAACTTGTGATAGTTTGATGTTCTTTATGTATTTTAACTGATGTTTTTGGGTGTGTCCACGAAGTTATCTGTCATAACTTTTTGTATGCGCACATGCAGTTTTGTTTGGTGTGACCAGATTGTTTAAGAAGAGAAAGACTTCTCTACTCTTTATATGTGTATATTTACAGTGTCTGTATAGCTACATATGTATTATGTGTAATTGATATTTCCCGCTTCTGTCCAATACTTTTCTCTTTGGACCCTACACTAGCCTCAGGCAATGGGTCCAATCAGTGTTTGTAAACTTCATGTGACAAATGATAATAAACGTTCAATCAATCAATCAATCAATCAATCAATCAATCATACCTCAACTTCCAATTTTGTTTAGCTTTTGTTTCAATTTGACAATATTTAACTTGTCTAAGCAAGCAAATACATTTTTAAGTTTAGGCTGAAATGTTTTTAGAACCTTTCATCATGACAGATTTTTTTCGTAGCCAGAATGTGACCTTGTGAGTCAAATTTGTTTATTTATTTATTTATTTTTCTCTCTACATTTTTCTTTCCTAAGAACATCTTCACCTATACAACCGAAAAAATCTTCGGCAGCTCCCTAATTAGGGAGTTTTCAGAGTCACTTATTCTTACAGCTGGCGTTCAAAGTATCTTGAATGTCAAGTCCCGGGTGCTACACAGTCAACTACAGGCGTGATATATATCTTTCTCACTCAATTCGCGTTCCCATAGCAATAGCAGGATGCAGTTGCCGGAACAAACGCTTTTCTGAGGTAAGAAAAAACAGCATCTGAAAGGGGGAAAAAAAGGTGGCCCATGCAATTATTGGCGAGACAGCCGATTTCACAAACAATCCACAAATGCATAGTAATCACGAAATTCACGCGAAAATCCGGGCTTAAAGCTTGGATACCTGTTTTGGCTGAGCCATTTCTGGGCAAGTGAATTCTCTGGAAGAGAGTCCGCCTCGGTAAAAAAGTGGCTAGGGAGCTCGGCAGCCGACCCAAAGATTGCGGGTTCGTTCGTGGCTGTGGCGCTCGCATTTCGAAGGAGGTTAAATGGTGGAGCTCGCCCAGTGGACTGTGTGAAGTCAGGGCACGTAAAGAACACCAGATAGTCTGAATTTCTTTAGCCATCCACTTCGGCATCTCACATAATCATATGGTAGTTTCGGGACGTAACCCCCCACGTATTAATTCATTCTGAACTGCAACGCATGCACTGGAGCAGAGTGACGTCCCAATTTGTGTTCTACAATGTCCTTGTAGCCCCAAATCATTTACAAACGCTTAACTTGGCCTTCCTTGTGCAGACGGAATCGAACTTTTCTACAACACGCGGTCGGCTGATTAAGCCACCGTTTAGGGGAGAAATCTGCCGAAACCGACGCCGTAATGATACCTAACATAGTACTCGCGCATGCTAGGTTCTTTTGCTATAGTTTAAGCATGAGCAGAAGCTTGCACCAAGCGTGAGTTATGGCAGCTGTGGACAACCACAGCTTTAAACACAGCTTGCGCTGACGGGCTGCAAGGCGCACGTGGGGTCAGGCCTTTACACAGCCACGTGATCCACTGCTCTATACTAGTGTGATTCCGTCTGTAAAGAGCAGCTCTCAGCCGTTTTTTTTTTTTTTTTTCTCGTTCAAGCAGCGTGTTTCGTTAGGCTTTGTGTTGTGAGCGCGAGAACGAGCGCAGCGAAAGAACTCCTGGCTCGATCAGATCGAGCCACATGACGCTCCTTTTCCGTGCTGTTGTTCACGCTTACCGAAGCAGAAAGCAGCAAAAACGACTGATGAAGACAAAAAAAAGTAAACAGAAAAGAATTTACAAACGCGACAACATACAATAAATAAGTCAGCTTCGCAGTAGTGGCACCAAACCCGAAGAAAATGTGGATATGGGCAGTCCTCATTTCTATACATTCTTTTCTCTTATATATATATATATATATATATATATATATATATATATAGCCTGTCAATACATTCTTTTCTCTTTCACTGAATCTATCGCCTCCCGTCTATCACTTTCTTTTTGCTTTTTTCCCTATTTCTCCCTCTTTCTATGCTGTGCTTTACTCTTTCCTTTCTCCTTCTCTTCTTGACACCGTCATTTTCCTTTCCTCCGGCAACTTGGTATACTATACTATTCATGAATATGTTAGACTTTGCTAACGTACCTGGAGAGCTTTCGGATTATGGTTACGTGGATTCGCAAATCTCTAACAACTTTTTTTCCAAGAATTTGTCTTGTTCTCTTCCTTTCTTCTTTTCTCTACTTCTTCTAATACTCAGTTTTAAATTTATAGCTGCAATACAACACGTGAAGCATTTATTTCCGAAAGTGAAGAGACATCTTTTTACTGATTACTTGGACCAGTATATACCTGGATCTGATGCGCAACTAAGGACAACTGTAGGAACGACTGCTACTGTATATAGTGGTTGTAGTTTTCTTTTTTCAAGGTTGTTTACTCTTTTTTTTTTCAATTTTAGACACCCTGCGTTGTGCTTTATTCTATAGTTTTCTGCTGTCTCCGTTTCACTTAGGTGGCCTCAGATCAGGTAATGTTACACCCTCATCGCAACATTCTATTAGTAAACACGTACGCTTCTCACGCAAGCGCTTTGAGTTACTCCACTGAAATGCTCCGATAAGGTACTTAATTAGGCTAGACGCAGTGGTTTGTCTCAAGGACTTCTGCATGGTGCCGACTAACCGCGGTGAGCAACACAAGCTTGCGTAATCGAAAACATCCATGTCCTAGTATTCGCGCTCACAATCTGCGATCAAGCAGAGTGACCACCGAGCGTTTAACTAGGCAGCTGTGTTTTATGGGCGAAGTTTTTTATAGCGGCACCCGTTCGTCCGTCGTAGTGTGTAACAATTGTTACATTTTGACCTCCAAGGTGGTGCCGGT
Source organism: Rhipicephalus microplus (assembly GCF_013339725.1). Classification (NCBI taxonomy): domain Eukaryota; kingdom Metazoa; phylum Arthropoda; class Arachnida; order Ixodida; family Ixodidae; genus Rhipicephalus; species Rhipicephalus microplus. Next base: position 115,214,411 of record NC_051165.1, read on the forward strand.
GAGAGATTTCTTCTGTGCGTTGTTGAACAATAAAAAATATTACTCAATGTACATGCCAATGGCTGCGAACGGGGAATAGACAGGAGCATTCGGTTTTTAGTTAACAGGCACGCTGCGATCCCCATTAGCAGCCATTGGCATGTACATTGAGCACTTTCTGACAAAAAAAGATTGCTACGTTATACTCGCTGGGCGTAACCTCCTTGGTTTTAGAAAGGTTTAGCGAGCGTTGGGCCACAGTGCCATGAATATAGTGAACTAGTATATACCAAGAACTCTAGGTGGTTAAAGGTGGGAAGTAGACCCGAAGCGCAAGCCGTAAGAAAGTGTGCGTGTTCCACCTATCGTTTAATCCTTGGAATAACCGCTTGATGGCGGTGCTTCAATATGGGGAATATATGATGAAAGGATGCGAGATGGTGGTACTTGGAGTGTTGAATAGATGGACGAACGGACACACAGAATGATGCATGGATGGACGCATGAACGGACGCAGGGGCGGATGAATGGACGAACGCAGGGACGAACGCACGAACAGACGTGCGCACGTACGGGCGGATGGACGCATGGACGGTCACACAGACGAACGCATGGACGGACGGAGGCAAGAACGAATGGACGGACGAATGCTTCGCCCCACTCTCCATCATTCACTCCGTGGATATCTTGCCAATTTTTTTTTTTCATTCGCTACGACATTTGCGCGTGACTCCATCCTAGTGCGCACGGCACAACGAACCCAGAAGCCGATAAGGCCCATTTCTTTGCACGCGGCCCCAGCGCAACACCGCGTTGTGGCTCTAAACATGGAGGAAGGAAAAGAAAGGAGGGAGCATGACGTCATGGCCACCAGTCTTTGCAATGCCAGCCCTGTTTCGAAGCCGGCAGTGTCGGCCCAACACGTAACCTTTCGCACCAATATCCCGCAAGCAACGAGCCTCGGCGAGACTTTGAAGTGTGGTGCCCGGTAGCTTTTCATCGGAAACGCGCTGGTTCGACGCAGACCGGCCAGCTCACGCAGGTGGTTCAAAACGCAACACCACCGAGAGTACGAAAACGTACCGCACGATCTGACGTTTTGATCACGTGTTGGGCCGACACGGTGGGCTTTACTTGGCTACCCTCATGTGACGTAATTCTCCATCATTTCGCTTTATTCCTCCGTGGCTAGAAAAGCATTTTCGGGCTAATAAACCTTATTATTTAGGCGGCGGAATAATATCGTGGGAATCGTTGTTGAAGGATATCGTATTTTTTTTAGCAACATGGACAAAGCCACCATGCAATTGTGCTACCAGATGTTAGCTCCCACTATCATGATATAAATGACTCACAAAGGGCCGTTCCCGTATCTTATCTTGGCGATCTCCTTAATGCAATGCTTACTGTCTCTTGGTGTTCCACTATGTTCGGAACTAAATGTTTGGCTTTCATGGACGATTCGTGGTAGTGAATGAAAGGCCGCAATGGTACCAACACCGGTCAACAGATCCGCACGCATGGCCCCATGGTAGCTGCATGCAACAAACGCTGCAGGAAGCATGCGGGACACTTCCAGACAAAGTACCACGGCTCACAATTGCAACGGAAAGGAAACTTGGAGCTCACTGCAGCTACCAAACACGGTGGTCTTCATAATTGCATTTCCATAAAAAAAAAAACTGAACCCACGTGGGCTACGCTGCAAGTATCCGATACTGCCAGTTCATCGACATATACAAAAGACCAATACCCAATAACAAAAATCCTGTAATAGGCACATTTTCTTTCCATTTTCTTTCCTGACGTAAGCTCACTGGTTATACTGTTCTCATTCAAGAGATATAGCGCACACTTCAACCATCGATCTGAAACTGCAGAACAGTCTATACGTGAAGGCATCTCGAAAGCGCTTATCTTTGCCTACCTTCGCACTATGCGATTTCCGGACGATATTATCGGCTCACCAGCCTCACGATACCAAGATAATGGACGTCGATAAGTCATTCACTTTGAGTGCGTGATCCCGTCACCCATGCTTTTCATCTTTTAACACATTGTCCTGAGGCCGATATACGCGTCTTGCTTTCCGCTAAAACAAGCTGTCTTCTTATGCTGTCAATATTTCCGTAGTTTCCGTTCTTTCTTACCATAGGGTATTTGAGGCGGCCATGGATGATTAGAATCGGAAAGTAAGCTGACTTCATGTCGCATTCGTATGACATAGACTTGAAGTTGCTTGCGTTAGACCTGACAAGTTCCCTTCTGATAGAGCCGAAAATGCGGAACAACTACCCGCATGAGTGCCAAACCCTCGTAAAGGATCGAGGGCTCTGTCTTAGCCGCATGATTGGTCTTCGAAGTCATAAGAACCTCACAACAAGTCACAACGCAGTGATAACCTAATTAGGTAAACTGTAGCTGTTTTTAAACGACGCGATTTCGCGCTCTCAAATTGAGAGATAGGCCGGTTAGGCAAGTGTCAGGCGTTTTCGTAACCTTCGAAATGAAATGCATGAATACCCGAACCACATCTGCAATCTCAGTCATAACATTCTTCTAAATTCACATCCCGAAATTCGCATCCATATACCACCCCGAACATGTTGGACTCTTCTCATCGCATAAAGGAGCAGAAAGATATCTGCGAAGAAATTCTTCGATCATGTAGAAGTGTTCTAGTCATAGGACGTCGAGTAAACTGAATGGCCACCATGAATTCTTTATTTGTGCATTTGAAGTGCGACCAAGCTGCGTCGCGAAAAGCACTTGAAATAAATTCTTTATGGACCGAGACATTAACAGTGCTGATGTTACTGTTGCATTGAAATATAACACGAGCAATTAAACTGAAAAGTCATGCACTGACAGGCCGTTACCCTTGATTTAGGGGGGCATCCGTTATCTCTGCATATCTCTCTGACCATTGCACAGGGTCCTTGCAGTATTGGCTAAATCAGTGCCCAAGACATTTGCAAAGGTCAAAAAGGAATCTAGGTAAGTGGCAACCCGATGCGTGGCTTTGTAAAATCGAATTCATGTAATATGCCCTATCTATTATACTATACTCATTACTATACCTACTTAGCTAACGTAAAACTGGCTATATAGACCAACTGCCATTCCCGTTATAGCACACATGCATGTTCAATGGGCGGCATTTTAGCCTCTGTTCACGCTCTCCTTAAGAGCGAGATAAAGTGAGCTAGCAACATGGTCGAAACCCGCGTAGCAACATGGCCGAAACTGACAAATGCTTCAGTTGTTCCCGCTTATCTTGCTTCGTTCTTTAGACGCAAACAACAACGTTGGCTGATTATATGGAGTTTTGGAAAAGCACACCGCAATCTCTTGCGGTGTGCTCGCTGCCACTGCAGATTCGTCGTACGCAAGCCGCCGTTCGAGCTTGCGGTACGCCCACAGGAAATCCGAAATAGCATGTGGCCCGTGCAGCCCGCAAAGCGCTGGTGTCGAAGCTATGGTGTAGCTGCGATCGTGCACTTGCGTTTGGGGGGAGTAAAAGCGCTATTCTCAAACTCTTGTGGCGCCCGCTACGCCAGCAAAGCCCGCAACGTCTGCTAACACTATTCTTAAAGCTCCCTATTTATGTGTCTTGCTTTGCGTTCAAGACAAAGGCCCGCACCTCCAACGGATGAAAAAAAAAATAAAACTCCACCTTATTTGCTGAAGCATTGTATTCACGCGAAACCATACAGCATTCGAGAGTGTCAATGTGTGTTCGGACCACAAGACACAATAAACGGACACTGTAACGGGCCTCGGTCGTCATCACGAAAGTATAGACAATGGAGGCATCTGGTGAGCCTCCGTGTCATTTTCGTTGAGCAGTGACACCCATATGACGAACTACACATGCCAATTGGAAGGCGGAACGTTTCCACAATGCCTTATCTGTCATCGTATCACTTTTCGCTATGCAGCCGACTTCCAGCAATTTGTGAGCCTCCATGTCATTTTCTTTGAGCAGTGACACCCATATCACGCACTACACATACCAAGTGGAAGGCGGAGACGTTTCCACAACGCCTTATCTGTCATCGTATCACTTTTCGCTATGCAGCCGACTTCCAGTGATTTGTGAGCCTCCGTGTCATTTTCGTTGAGCAGTGAATCCCATATGACGCACTACACATACCAAGTGGAAGGCGGAGACGTTTCCACGGCCCCTTATCTGTCGCCGTATCACTTTTCGCTAAGCAGCCGATTTCCAGCGATTTGTATATCTTTACGGAAATACAATACGAAATAATGACGTGAATGACTGACCTGTGATTGTTTTGGCAGTGTGTACAAGTTTCTCAGTGTTTTGTTGATGATTGATTGAGATGCGGGGTTGAACTTCCCAAAACCACCATATGATTATGAAAGATGCCGTAGTGGAGGGCTCCGGAAAATGCGACCACCTGTTAGGTGCACCCAAATGTGAGCACACGGGCCTACAACATTTCCACCTCCATCGGAAACGCAGCCGCCGCGGCCGGGATTCGTTCCCGCGACCTGCGGGTCAGCAGCCAAGTGCCTTAGCCACTAGACCATCGCGGCGGGGCCTCAGTGTTTTGTATCCGTCCTGAATTGCTCTTCGCAGATCCCAAGGACGTGTGCACCACGCAGTGCAAGTGCGGCAGTGGTGGATGCCCCTGTGATAGGTGCAAGAAGTAGGAGCACGTGCTGCGGGAAGTGTGTATATCCCTCTCGATGGCGTAGAGCTTGCAGTCATATGTGCAGGTCGCAGCTTTGTGCGCAGCTTTGAAAGAAAAGAAAATGAAGGAAACAGTGCAGCACCGTAACTGTTTCTCCCAGGGGAACCCACATTAACAGCGCTGCCCGGTTTTGGGAGTTGAGGGAGGAAACAAGAATGTCACGGTACATTCTTCCATGGCCGTGCTTTTACCCTATAATTACGGTAATTATACATATTCAATTGGCCTACAGACAGGAGTGAATGGCACTACACCAGCTGTTAATTACAGCGCTACTTTGGGACCGACAATAAATATGCGGATCACTGTATTAAGACCCAAACACACGCAAGCAAGCTTGGTCACATCAAACAGCTTGGCTCGAAAATGCAAAACAAATTAGTTCGGTCTCATTATAAAGAGTGTTTCTCACTTCAATAATTCTGTTGTTTTAATGTATGCTGGTATAGGACCCAATGCCACAGCTTTCCCGCGTCATTTACCAAGTTAGCACGTGGCGTATCGATGGCATGTGGCAGAGCGAGCCTAAGACGACCGCTAGATTCGACATCCTGGTGCATTTGTTCGCGAAGTACACTGTGCGGATGTCATCGACATTCTCCGCGCGTTTTCTTGATACACATATTCAATTAGCTATAAAATATGAAAGTAACCTCAAGCTATTTGTAGTTTCTACTGCGGTACCTGAGCCATGGATGTTCGCAGAAGGGGTCACACGTGAAAGGACGGGGGAGAGGGAAAGAGGGGAGAGTGAAAGCGGTAAGAAAGGCGAGCGCACGTTAGCAGACGCTCACTTCCGTCAGCGTTGCGAAGCGATAGCAATGCATAACTGTTGGAGAAAGGAAAAGAGAGTTGCGCGTGCTTAGTGTGAGTGGGGACGCTGACGCTGCGAGACATAAACTCGAGCAACAGATGTTTCGCATCTAAAAAAAAAAAAGTTGTTCCATTCACTCTCCCCGCAAACGCCGGCAATGGCAATTTTTTTTTTTTTTCACATGTGCTGCAAGTGCCTTGCGACTTTCGCTCTGAGATTTCGCTGCGAGCAACCTTTTTTGTGGCAGTTTTTCTATGCGAAGCATTTCTTAGCCAACTTCGGCGACTTTGAGTCTATCTATCTATCTATCTATCTATCTAGCTGTCTATCTTCTATCTATCTATCTATCTATCTATCTATCTATCATCTATCTATCTATCTATCTATCTATCTGGTCGCCTACGTCTTTTAGCTCTCCTGGCCGTTTCGACACGCATCTCATGTTTATCATGTTTGCACCAGTATCATACCTTCGTCATGCATTCAGGTCCCGTAATACCAAATTTGGTATAAGTGAAGCTAGCGAAACTGCCGCCAGCGCATCATGAGCGTGGCATGTAGTCATGTTATTACATGACATGCAGCTCACGATTGTCATATTTGCATCAGTCGCATACCTTAGTCATCCACTCACGTACCGTAATACCAAATTTTGTATATGGGACGCTAGCGAAAGGGCCACAAGCGAATCATGACTGTTGAAAATACTCATGTTGTTACATGACACGCAGGTCGTGATATTGATGTTAGGGTCTGTCGCTTGTGTTCACCTTTAATCATGCCATACCATACCAGTTTTGCAACATGCCATGTGAACGAAACCACGGCAAGAGTTGCAGGACCATGAAATGTAAATCATGGCATTCATGACATACATGTCGTGATTTTCGTGTTATCACAAGTAAAAAATTTGGCGGATCCCGTGTACAGTGGGAATTGATGATATGCGAAGCAAAAATGAGAAATATTGATATGTCAATTTAAAATCAGCACAACGATACGAGGTGGAAGTGCATGTTGCTGTACATGAGTTCCGTATCATGATTATCATGTTTCGATGTATCGTTTACCTTCATCATCTATTACCATCGCAGGATACCGAATTTAGTATATCTGGAGCTAACGAAACGGCCGCGAGCACGCTATGAGCGTGGTATGTTGTCATGTTCTTCAATGGCACGCATCTCACGATTACCATGTTTGCGCCAGTCACATACCTTCGTCATCCATTGACGTCTTGTAATACCAAATTTCGCAAATATGGCGAAACGGCCGCGAGCGCATCATGAGTGTGGTATGTAGTCATGTTGTTCCATGACATGCTTGTCGTGATTATCATGTGTTGATGTGTCGTTTACCTATGTCGTTCATTCGCGTTGCGTTATACCGAGTTTGGTACATGTAAAGCTAGCGAAACGGCCGCGAGCGCATCATGAGCGTAGCATATACTCGTGCTGTTACATGACACGCATCTCATGTTTCTCATGTTCGCACTAGTATCATACCTTCGGCATCTATTAACGTCTTGCAATACCGAGTTTGGTACATGTGAAGCAAGCGAAACGTCCGTGAGCGCATATGAGCGTGGCATGTAGTTATGTTGTTACAGGACACGCTTCTCATGATTATCATGTTTGCACCTGTCACATACCTTCTTCATCCATTCACGTACTGTACCTTCGTCATCCATTCACGAACAAATAGTCGTCGCACAACAAATAGCGCAACGAGTGGGCCGTCAACTCCTCCGATCTAATACAAAAAGCTTGTTCTTGTCCCCTATAACTGTGGCGCATACCCACTTCAGGCGTAATTCCGCATCGTCAACAGCCACTGCATGAACGATTGGCACAAAATTGCTTGCAAGTGTTTATTGGATACTATGCTTCTTAGAAGAATTACGAAAACTAGCATAGCGAATGCAGGCCTACTACCCAAAAAATATATTATTAATGCCGGGTTTCAAGCAAGTGTGCTTACAGTATACTTACCGAGTGTTTCGAAAAGGCTCCGAAAGGCCGCTCTTCTAGCTTTCGCTGTGATTGTGCGGCGCCTTCCGTACAGGCCAAGGCGTGTTTTGCTTTACGTGTTTTCAAAGCACACAAAAATAACAGCAAAAGCCCCGCCCTAATTCTAGAGGCCTTCATCTTTGTGCGAAGTTTTTTACATTCAGATATTTTTTTAACGTTTCCTGCGTGAGTGTACAATTTATTCAGACATCGTCCTGCAAACTTTCATGCTCCTGCTATATATATGCTAAGTACCGATAAAACTCAAAATAAATACACCTTTTATATATCAATATTGAAGGAATATTATACTGTAGCAACTGTTATATTATCCGGCCTTATTTGAAGTTAACATGATAATATTCGACATCATAGAACTCACTATTCTTAGGTAAACAATCACTGCGAAAATATAACTTGGAAATTTTAATACATCAATTTTTTACTATTAGTTTCAAGAAATAGTAACTTTTCTCCGCAAACCGTCCGTTCGTTCTTGCTTCCGTCCGTCCATGCATCCGTCCGTCTGTCCATGCGTCCATCTGTCTGTCTGAGCATACATTCGTCCGTCCGTGCGTCCATCCCTGCGTTCGTCCATGCGTCCATCCGTCAATTCGTCCATCCATCTAGTGAACACTCCAAGCACCGCCGTCATGGCATCTTTTCATCGCGATTGTAGTCGTGCGATCGTCTCTTTCCTTCTACTGTGGCACATACCCGCCTATCCTCTGTGGCCCATACCCGCTCTCTCGGGTATGGGTCACCGGTGGTTACGCACAACGACAAGGGAGACGCACAAGCGACGCCAAAAGGAGCTTCGCTCCTAAGAAAGAAAAGCTCTTCAAAAAAGGCTCGTTGCATGACTCGATGCCATATCGCGCCAGTGGCCCATTATTCATGAAAGGGGTTCGTGCTCCACGTTATTCACAAATAAAGCTCCCCGAAGAAGAAAGAAAAATTAACATGAAGAGACACCTAGAAATCAAAAAAGTACTATAGGTCCGAATGTATCGACTGGGCTACCCCATGTCACCCATTCACAGGTGCTATCCCACTACTGCAAAGCGCGGGAGCTTTTGCCTGCTGCGTTTCCGCCCTGGGCCGGTTCGCTCCTCCTTAGGCGACCTGGTCACCGCCAGGTTCCCCCGGGGTCACCATATCGACGTCCAGCTTAGCGCGGACACCCGATCGACATAGGTCAACATGGGGCAGGACTCCCACTCTCAACCCGTCCACTAGCACAAGCCTCCAAGCAGCTGGATTACAGAAGCACGCCACAACCCCCGGCGAGTGGTGACGTGTCTGAGCGGGGCTTCATACGGGACCATGACTTGCCGGCAGCGTTGTTTTTGTTGCTACGTTGGATTTGCAACAAAACGTTTCCGCTAAAATGAGCATTACGAATGGGGCGAAATTTCTGCCTCGAATATGATCACAAGAGTCACTGCAAAAGGCATGACTGGCCCCGCTTGCAAATCAAAATTTGGTTCGCTGGCGGCAGATGCCACGCCTAACGGAACAGTAGTAAGGTTTCTAGCATGGCCTCCAAGATTTGGGACGTACGGCGTGGTCATGCGCAATCTCGGAGGCCTTTATTCCTTGAGTAGTATCTGTTTCTAATGCATGTAGATGGCGGCTCTGTGTCACTTTTACTTATACTCTGACATATGGCAGAGCCTACGAACCAGGCGCAATGTTGTTTAAACGACTCCGAAGTGTAACCCAGTGGCGTACCAACTCTTTCGCGAGTGGGAGGGCATATTTACCTCACTCATCAGCCGATATATATATATATATATATATATATATATATATATATATATATATATATATATATATATATATATATATATATATATATATATATATAAATATATATATATATATATATATATATATATATATATATATATATATATATATATATATATATATGGGGGGGGGTGTAACGTAAAAAGGCAGGGATGGTTAGGAGAAGTAGAGAAGAAAGAAGTCAGAATGAAATAAACATTAGGTATGCGCCAGGCCACGACACCCATTCTTCATAGCGTCACACGAGTCGACAGGATAAATACCTGCCTGCCCCTTCATCAGTCGCTCATCATCGACGCAGTTCGCTACAAGACGCCCTGACCATACATCCACTACCGATTCATCTTCAACCTGGACACAACGACCAGCACCATGACAAATTCATCGGCCGACCTTGACATCCCCAAGTACACCAAAGCAGCGGACGATAGACCCGTGCAGGACTGGTTCCACCTGTACGAGCTCCACGCTACCGCTGCATCATGGTCGGAACGGGAGATCATCATTAACTTTGCTGACTACATCTCCGGTGAGGCTTTCAAATTCTACCTCACTCACATATTTCAAAATGACGAGTCATGGAAAAATATTAAAGAAGAAATGACCATCCGATTTCAAGAATACAATGACGACTATGACGAAGACTCGCTTATAACCAACCATCCACAGGCAATCGCACTCGGTTGTCAATTTCACAAGCAGTATTCAAGCTTACGAATGCCCAGCATGAATCGACCACTGCCACAACACAAAGTGGAACATGAGTACACTGGCAGGCGACCAAGCGTATTTCGGGAAAACCACAACCATCGCGCGGGCCTCTGTTTTACACGCAAGACGGCACTTCCAAAATCATCGCTTCAGCATATGACACGAGACGTTGCTCAACCACTTGATGCTCCCTATTCTTCGTCTCGCATACATGGCCCGCCAACCGGTTTTACATCACGTGGCTCCTCAGGTGCTCGTAACGCTAACCGTCTGCCTCGTAAGGACACCGTGTTCACAATAGGTGAACCGTCGACGCATCGGGAAAATACCCAACCACGCCATGACGACTCGAAAAGGTGTTTTTCATCACAAGGCTTTATTTCTATGGCTCAGCCAGGCTCTGGCCCTTCTGTGCAGATGCATGCACCAGAAGAGCATGCATCGTTCGTTGCACAGAAAGGCAGCCATTCCCAACTGGAATTTGACCAAACCACGCCTGATGCGGCGTCGCCATTGAGAGCAGAGCCATGTGAAAGCCCAAACACAGGAGGCTCGGAAGTGACTCCAACAGGTTGCCAGGTGCCAGAAGCCTACGTAATCAATGCTGTCGAAGGCGCCTCTGATGTTCCTCCAGTCAAACCTGTCTTACCGACTTCGCTGCCTGTAAAGCTTTGCAACAGCTACCAACTGAACACTACGTCAAATCGCCCAGAAAAGGATTGTCTTATTGCAAAAAGGCTGCCACCTCATCAACACTTATCGCAACATCAGCAAGGTCAGAACAATGAACTCGCCGAGGTTAAGCGTCTTGTTATTCGACATGGACAACTAGAGATGTCGGAAGAACACACACGGCGTCAAGAAAGACGTTTACAAACGACTCAACCAAAACGACAACATATTCAAGATGCCTCACTCGAGACAAAGAAACCATCGAATCTCAGACATTTTCCCAATGAACGTCGAGTAAGTTTTCTCAAGCAGAGATCAGTACTCAGGCAACATGATATACGACGATGGAAGAGGCGCAAATCAACACCCTGTATTCCGGAAGGACGTGGATATCACCGCAACAACTTTGGTCAACAAACACACAGATGGGTGGCGCTACATGTGTACCAATCAAGGCAAAGAGCACAACGCCACCGCAAATCAAGCTGCTGGTGCTCCAAAACCTTCACACTACGTTCATTCCTTGCCAGAGTACAAACAGTTTCATCATCTGCAGTTTCCACGTTAAAGGTGTACTTGTGTTCTACAGTACGCAACAGTCAGCCTCGCCCACCAGAACTCCAGGACTTACCGGACTGCTGCCCTCTCCTGTGAAGCTAGTGTGTTTACGGAAACTTTCTGGGACATGGAACAATCTTCCCTTTTTAACAGTGTTCACTTCTAAGCCATGCATGTTCAATTTTTGTTTCTGTTCGTCTGACGCGACTTCTTTCGGGGGGAGGGGGAATCCTGTGACGTAAGAGGGCAGGGATGGTTAGGAGAAGTGGAGGAGAAAGAAGTCAGAATGGAATAAACATGGCGTATGAGCCAGGCCACGTCACCCATTCATCATAGCGTCATATATATATATATATATATATATATATATATATATATATATATATATATATATATATATAAATGACGCTATGATGAATGGGTGACGTGGCCTGGCTCATATATATATATATATATATATATATATATATATATATATTACTATGCGAAATTCCCTATCGTAGGAACATAATTGAGTAAATACGGTTATGATGGAAAAATGTGCCTTGTTCGTTTCCCCAGCATGCAGGGGGGGGGGGGGCTCAGCCCCCTTAACTTTTCTCAGTGGGGAGGCTCGCGCCCCGCTTGCCCCCCCCCCCCCCCCCCCCGGCTGGTACGCCTATGAATTATTACAATAGGTATATTGGGTGTCTCAGTGCGAGCTTGGTCGGTCGGTCGGTCGGTCGGTCGGTCGGTCGGTCGGTCGGTCGGTCGTTTGCCTGTATATTGCCTGTATACCTCTCGTTTGCCTGTATATTGAAGAGTTGACACCAGATTGCGAGCAGTAAAATTCTCTGTCACCTAAGAAAGCATGGATTCAGGCCTCAAAGTATTGAGACAGTCCTAAATTCTGAAATGAATCTAGCAGTTTAACGTGCTCCACGCTACATAGGCTTTTGTGATATCTAAGGTTACCAAAGCGGAGTACTGTTTCTGATATCGAGCAAGTTGAATTCTGCTTTCGAGATCGACGTGCGCACACCAAATGGAGCAACCACGCCTGAATCCAATCTGACATGGGCTGAGTGTCAGTTTTTCTGACATCCATAGATCTATGCGTCTATATAAAATTCAACAAGTTTTACTAGGTTCGATGTTATCTAAGGTAAACCCAGCGCCTTGCTTTTTTAATAGTGGAATCACTTTTGTCATTCTCCAATCAGGTGGCATCCAAGAGCTTCTAAGTGAGTGATTAATAATTTCGAGTAGGCCAAGTGGATATATTTTATGCACTGATTTTATCACCGATGTCGTCAAGCCATCAGGACCGGGAGCCGAATGGGGTAGTGTTCTGTCTACGTTTGCTAATTCTGCAGGCGTAACCTCTTCAAAATCCTCAGCCCTTTTGGGGGGACTGGGCTTGGTATGAGAGAAGAGCTATATCTTCTAGAAGGGCCTTCAGTTCAACTGGTGATGATACTACAGATTCTAATTAATTAATTCGTGGGGTTTAACGTCCCAAAACCACCATATGATTATGAGAGACGCCGTAGTGGAGGGCTCCGGAAATTTTGACCACCTGGGGTTCTTTAACGTGCACCCAAATCTGAGCACACGGGCCTCGACATTTCCGCCTCCATCGGAAATGCAGCCGCCGCAGCCGGGATTTGAACCCGCGACCTGCGGGTCAGCAGCCGAGTACCTTAGCCGCTAGACCACCGCGGCGGGGCACTACAGATTCTATATTTCTTTGTACCAGAAGAACTTTCTTAGTTCTCAGAAAGCGAGAAGGTGCTTTTCTATTGACCGGCTTTGACAGGGACTCACATCGGTCGTTGTTAAATTTGTCCTTCGCATTAGCGATGGTTCTCTTAAAAATAGCGGCCGCATACTAATAATCACTCCAGTTTCTGGGACACTAGTTGAAGATTGATTTTTTCCATGCCGCCTTTCTTAGTCTATAAGCCCGCGAACAGTCCGCATTCCACCAAGGGTTGGTAGACGGTTTAGCGCTTTCAATGGTGAATTTTAATTTATTTAATGACTCTTTTAAAATGTCACTAATTCTGATGGCGTCTAGTTCTGCATCATTCGTTTGGTTAGATAAAGCGCCTCGTAAGGATTTTTCGAAAGTATTAAAGTTTACATGTGTTACGGAATATATATTCTTGGAGGTTGTTGGACATACCACCTCGAACAATATTGGCATATGGTCATTACTTGTTCCCGAGTTACTCGCAGGCCATGATAAGATGGAGAGGTTAGCGTTAGAAAAAGTTAGATCGAGTACCGAGGAGGACTGATTACACATAAAAGTAGGAATTTTTGTGTTTATGCATATAAAGTTATTATTGTTCCCCCAATCCCATAAACGTTTGCCATTCGGATCAGTTTTAAAACCCCAAGAAATATGATGAGAATTGAAGTCACCTACTAATACAGTATCTTTTTGGCAATAGTGAACTGTAGTATCTAGGACGGAAGATTTTAGAACACCCGCAGAAAAATAAGCATTAATAAATGAGGATGGGAGGGACCCAGGAATAGTAATGTTTATTGCTAAAATCTCGCTTTCTGAAGCCAATGACTGATAAATAATTTTATCTCTATGGGCAATTTTAGATGAGATAAATATTGCCATACTCCCGCCCCGAGTTGGGCGGTCTAGACGAAATGTGCGGTAGTTTTTAATCCTATAATGCTTATTTTCTGCAAGCCAAGTTTCTTGTAAAGCTACAATATCAGGGGAATAATTATCTCAAAGTTGAAGTAAGTCTGTAGCTGCTGAAAAAAAATGGAGCGGCAATTCCACTGTAGTACTTTTAAATTCCCTATTTCCACCGTAGTACTTTTAAATTCCCTATTTTTAATTCCCTATTTTTTTTTATACCAGCAACACTCTCTGCTTTCTATAAGATACTATCCTTTAAAAAATCCTTTTTTGATGGGTTTTCCTTCTGATATATTTTATTTCTTGAATTAGGACTAATTGAGGACCGTTGTGCCTCAGGAGAAGCACGTCGTTTCATATTTCTTGAGTCAGAGTCCATTTGTTCTGGTTGTGAGACATGAGAATTGGAGTCCGAGCTCCAATCTAGGTCCTGTACAAGAGGCATAATTATTCAATGGCCATTGTTTGGCGTGTCTGGCTTTGACTTCGAAGGGCCTGGTTCCGATGGAACATCAGTAACCTTAACTGGTGAATGTAGAGAAGGGGGCACGGTAAGTTGGTTACTTCTCTGCAATATTTGATTCAACTGAGTGCTCACTATTTATGCCAATGACTCCGTTAGGCTCACAAATAGAGATTCCATAAGTTTCGTCATGGCCTTTTCCACCGTTGATGTTATTAAATCAGGCAACGACGACTCAAGCATCTGGTTCGCCCGGTTGGCAACAGAGGCATAGCCACGTGAGCGCTCAGAAAGAATAGATCGGGCCTCACGCCGGGAGCATCGTTGTTGTTCGATGATCTCTAGATGTTGCAACTCACATGTCCTCATGGGGCAACTTTCATCGTCAGCCGCGTGATTTCCTCTGCATAGACAGCATCTCACCTCTTGGGTTGAACATTTCTCGGGTTTATGTTGGTCAGTACATGTGCGACACCTCACATCCGATCTACATCCCTTGATGGTATGCCCATACCTCCAGCATTTTTTGCACTGCAGTGGACGAGGGGATAGTGCATCTACACGATAAATTAGTGGCCATGCCTTAATTTCGGTCGGTCGAGCCGTGCCGGCAAAAGTCACAATCACTGATTCTGTAGGGACCTTTTTGTTCTCAACGTTTCGCGAGCATCGAAATACAAAGACTGCTCCTGCGGCCGCAAACATTTCAAGTATTTCGGGTGGTGTAAGGCTCAAGTCCTCTCCTCGAACCAGTCCCTTCACACAGGCCAAATGGACAGGTACGAAACAGCTCACCGGATTTGAGGCAAACGTTGTGCATTTTAGAAGATCTGTGATGCAGGCCTGGTCCGGTGAGCAGCACAGGATGCCTCCACGCCCAAATTGATGCACCTCAGTAATCATTTGGTAATAATCGGAAATCTTCCGGAGTTCTTCTTGAATTAGTTTCGGGTTTCTCATGCGAATAGACTCACCGTTGGTTGAAACCAGGGCCACAGGAACGCTCTTCAGACCACTGCGCAAATCACTGTTAGGAAGGGAAGCCGACCAGGCCGAATATGCCTGGCCGGGAGAGGAAAGAGACATCAGGTTAATAGGCCGCCCGCTCCCCTACTGGAGGAAGCACGAAGGTGCCCTTGAAGTAGCAGCGGGGGTAGTTCCCAAAATGAAACCGGACGCTGAGGCCTCAGGAAGCACCGGAGGAAGCACTAGAGGAAGCACCGTTTGATCGTTGCAATGGCTGCGACAATCTCTGGCACAGTAATTCGCGCTTAAGTATACGGATTCTTCTTCGCTGACGTCCTTCAACTTCTTGCGTGTTGATGTTCTCGGGCGAGTTTCTCCACCTCTAATTGCAACCTGTGTGAATTCATTGCAAGGACACTCAAGAAATTCTCTATTTTTCTCGTATTAGTAAATTACTCTGTCGTGCTTCCACAATGTCGGCGCTTGCTCTGAGATTCCGCTTAATGTGAAAGAAGTCGAGCAAAAAAGGAAGTACGGGAGGCGATGCCGCATTCAACTTGCAGCACCAGTCTCCATGGCGGCATGGCTTTCGGCAGCGTTTACAGGAGCCTGCGTCATTGCTAATCAGTAAAAATGAAATATATTGACTTACGAACGAGCCAGGGGTTCACTGCGATGTACTTACGATATACTGCGTTGTGGAATAAACATTCACGGGAACTGTGCTGTCCGATGGCACAACAGATTAAATAGTATGATACGTTCGACCTTGAAGGGCCACTCACGAGCCTCTCAAAATACGAGAACAAATGAGCACAATGTGCTCTCCTGATATTTCTTGTCTTTTTTGCGCACTTATGTGACGCATACAGTATAGTTCCCGTGACAAATATAGCTTACACGCTCTTGAATGGTGGCTGCGGCAGCTGCATTTCCGATGAAGGCCGAAATGTTGTTGGCCCGTGTGCTTCGATTTGGGTGCACGTTAAAGAACCCCAGTCGGTCGAAATTTCCGGAGCCCTCCACTACGGCGTCTCTCATAAAATCATACGGTGGTTTTGCCACGTTAAACCCACATATTATCATCAGCTCTCGATTGGTTCATGTACAAGAAATACCAAATATGGTTTGTCTCCTGCACTGCTTTGCCATGCAGCTTCTCATGCGTTCTTCCTTGTCTCGCATGAATATCGTGCATTATCAACCAAACAAACTTCATTTTGTGTGTTTACAAGTGCGTAAGCAGCGACAACAGTGTGTAGCTAAAGGCTAGCGCTTAGTACTGATATGTTCACGTGCTTTTAGGAACTAAGGGACGAGGAGGACGCATCGCGTGTGCCAAGGATGACGAGTGGGAGGAGAAAACCACACCCTCATTTCTGAACGTGGGACGATGAGTGGCTCGTTAAACAATACACCTTGTGACCTGATCATGAACTATTAATAGGAGAGGATGAGGTGACGCAAGCTTCACTCACTATTTTCGCTGTTTCTTAAAGGGACACTAAAGTCCACTATTATGTCGATGTCATTGCTGAAATAGCGATCCAGAAACCACGTAGTTTTACTTTTGTGCCATGGAAAAGCCTATTTTGAAATACAATCCCGTTTTAGTGGCCCACATCGGGTTAGCGCACATCAAGTTATCCGCCTCAAGAAGTGAACCGGCTGGTCCGTCTTCCGTCACTGTTGCCATGCACAACGTTACTCGGCTTTACTGCGCTAGTAGCAGCAGACTGAAAGCATCGGGAGCCACAGCAGCAAAAACGGCTATCGATCAATTTCCCTCCATTGGCCCCCAGATTGCCGACGCTTTTGTTTACACTGCGCTCGACTAGATGGCACCACCTGTCCCGTGTAACCACGCGAAAATTCAATTTTTCAACCGCTTGCGCAATTCCCCATAGTAACGTCTGGCGGTTCTTTTTTCCATGAATCAAACAGAAACGAACAAGCAGTGTTTTATTGCGTCTCTTTATGCACGAAAAGTTCTTTATTTAGTGCAGTTGGATCAATTACTAGTGTTTGTTTAGTTGTAGGCGGTCCATTTTACGTCATCGGGATCATTTTGAAAATGTCCTACTGCGGTGCTTGTGTTCTTGTGCATTTACCTTAATTTCTCGGTAAGTAGGACACTGTTGTTAATAATATTGTCGTTTTAGGTGTTGTCATACATTAATATTTCACTCTGATGCAAATTGTTATTTGAATTTAGTGTCCCTATAAGCTACAATCACTCCCGTCTGGGGAAGCTGTTTCAACAAAGCAGTGCCAAGCCAATGCCACGTAGATAACTTCAGGCCTGCTCACTGTGTCTGGCACGGGCTCTGACGTCACTCCGTTTAGACCACTGTGTTTCGCTGCACAGACGTGCCTACGCCTGGTCTTGTCGCTCCACAGACATGGATTGCCAAGCCTGGCGAATGTTTTTGTTGCGGTATGTGTGCCTGTTAGCGACTCGAGAACACCGTCTTTTTCTGGGTCCATGAGCTGCAGCGCGGATATGTGATGCGTTTTGTGCACTGGATATTCGCGATCTGTACGGCTGCAAATCCGAACAGTTGGGTGATGCTACGCAAAGAGACCAAAGTTGTGAGTGTTCTCGTTTCCTGAGGACAACCGAAGAAAGACACTGGAGCGCGTCGTTCGTCAAGCTGACGTCGGCATCCGTTTTCCTCTTGACCTGAAGGTACGCGTGTCCGTACTACGTATTTTTAAGTACCGTAGTTACGATGGCCCCATCTCCCCAATGTCCCGTTCTTGCTCCAAAATATGAGTGCGCTTCTGACTTGTTGGCGTAGGCCCTGGCATTAAAATAATGAACGCGCACGGAAGTACGTTTCCTGACCAGGTGTTTTTCCTTCAGCATTGGTAAACATTTTGCTAATGACGATTAGCGCCATGCACTTGTATCACCTTTGTTCACTTGGCTGAAGAGAAAAAAATGGATGGAATGCTATTCAATTATTTAGTGCTTCAGTTTTGTGCATAATATTTTCTTGCTGGGGCTCATACCACTTTATTGCGGTAATGCAGCGGCTAGCACCTTAGGCTAATATGTTCTCTAACTTACATACATGTATTTTGAATTTGCTTTTGCAGAAGCTGTTGAACTGTCCTGTAAAACGGAGCCGTCAGTGAATACATGTGCACAGCCTTGGTACGTCTCATATAACAGGAGCAGAGCAAGCTGCTTAAGAGAAAGTGACGACATATCGGTTTATTTCTGGATGCCAGGTATTGTTAGTCTGATGTTAGCCGGATTAAGGCACTAAAGAGGAGTCCAAGGGCTGGCGGCGGGTGTGAAACATGGTGGGAAAGATTCGCGATACGTGGCTACTATTTGGCAAAAGTTGATGTCTTCTGGTAAAGACATCAACGGGAACGGAGCTCACAGCTCTTCGTGCCATATTCAAGTTCATTAGAAACATCAGAAGCCACAAAAATTCACTATTTTCAGTGATTCCAAGGCGGCACTGCAATTCTTCCTATCAGCTTTACACCGCGGCCTGCTCGAACAACTGGTGTTCCAGATGCTTTTCAGAAGAAACTCCCGTTTTAGCAGAAAAAAGACATGAAATAGCCTCTCAATGGCTTCCAAGGTATTATGGAATAATTGCCAATGAACGGGCCGATCGAGCTGCCCGTTCTGTTCATATTGAAAGCAGTCAAATATCAAATCAGCTTTCCAAAACTGACGTTTCACGGAAACTCCGCATGCTTGCTCGCGAGCTCACCACGTCGCAGTGAAACGAGCCACATTTCACGCACGCACGACTGCATACCGTAGACCTAACTCTCAGTATTCACATTCCCCCAGAAATTCGCCGAGCAGACGCCACTATGCTGTGCAGGTTATGGTTGGATGTCCCATTTACCGATGCGTACACGTTCTGCACAGGAACTACCGACACTGCTGCGTGTGACCATTGCGGCAGTGACGAAACAACTTGGCATGTTCTGTGCCCAGAGTACCTCTGGCAGAGACAGTCACGCTGTAATGCACTAGACCAGCTTGACAACCAGACTCTTTGGGAAGAAAGAATCCTGCGCTACCGACAGCACTTTAAGTCGCAGAAATAGGCTGTGAAGGCGCTCCTGCGTTTCCTGCGCTCAACTAGGCTCTCTAGACGACAGTGATCGGAACGCCGGGCATGTGAATTTTTTCCTAATTTATGTTATCTCTCAGTATCTCTCTCTTTCCGACTCTTATTTGCCCACCCCTGTACAGGGTAGCAAACCAGTTCTTCTAGGTTAACCTCCCTCTTTCTTCTTTTTACTTATTTCTATCTCTCCACATGCGTGTAGACACTTACGGTGAAGCACTTTCTTAATTGGTTTTCAGATGTGTGATTTGTATTTCAAGCTAGCTAGGGTATTTAAAAGGGCACTAAAATCAAATAACAGTTTACGTCAGAGTGAAAGCTCAACGTATGACAACATCTAAAACGACAACTTTATCAACAACAGTGCCCTACCACGGCCGCTCGATGACTACGCACCGCGGTCATCCAGCGGCCGTGCCACACATTAAAATCATGGGGAAGGGTCACCACGACACGGGGGGGAGGGGGTTGATATCGCAAATTCGGAGTCATATATTGACACAATAGCCGGGGGGAGGGGCGCTGCGACAAATCTTCGCTCATCCACCCCCTCTGAAGGAGAACCCGGCGCACGCTTATGTGCCTTTAATACCTGGTATCAGGCAACGTAACTAGATTCTTCTTTCAGTTTGCAAACTATGCCCCTGCAGGTGTCACCCTTCCACGCACCACCACGAGGGGGCGCGCTCGTCGTTTTTAGACCGGCCTGATGAGGGTCACGGTGGTTAGGCGCACGCCACCGACAATGCCGGTGAAGCAAAACAGCAGGTGCTTCTGATTGATATGTGGGGTTTAACGTCCCAAAACCACTATATGATTATGAGAGACGCCGTAGTGAAGGACTCCGGAAATTTTGACCACCTGGGGTTCTTTAACGTGCACCCAAATCTGAGCACACGGGCCTACAACATTTCCGCCTCCATCGGAAATGCAGCCGCCGCAGCCGGGATCCGAACCCGCGCCCTGCGGGTCAGCAGCCGAGTACCTTAGCCACTAGACCACCGCGGCGGGGCCAGCAGGTGCTTCTTCGTAGCGTGCAAGTATAATGCAAGGGTGTTCCGTGGCAATCGCTATCATTGTGTGTCTCAGGCAGATTGACGACACTCGCGCAGTTTGTGCACCCACTGCTGCTTACTGCGATATCAAGGTGACATTTGACGTTGTCTCACTTGTTGTCAGCTCTGTTGTGTTATCATGCCGGATGTTAGCTGCATAGCTGCCATGCGTCGTGTGACGCTTTTTCGGTGTTATAAAACATGCCTCGCTGCTTTGTCATTGGTTGCCAAAGCGGCTACGACTCAACGAAATACGCGACCGAAAAAAAAAGGCATTTTTTTCAAGCCACCCGTTGATGAGGTGGGTCTTCAACAGTGGCAATGAGCAATTCCAAAATTGGATAAGGAACAATCAAGTTCTTGCGGTGTGTGCGACCTCTACTTCCAGGAGGACGATATTTTGAAGGACTACGTGCACAATGTTCACGGTGAAGTACTTTTGATACCGAGTGAACAAAAGTGATTTCCAGTTTGTTTGTTGTAGCGTTCAATAATTTGTGTTCAATAAGATTTTGCTGAACTCGTTGTACTTTGCACTTTATAGCCGTATAAGGGACCCGCATTTATTGAATTCGTGTACTATCTTTCCTTGAACAAAAAAAAAAAACGTTCTGATCGTAAATTTGAGTTATCTGGATCGAACAAGTTCAGTGCAACCTCAGTGCAATATCACTGAAAATAACTCCCGCAACGCCAATTTAACCGCAAGAACTTCCTTTAACACTGTGCATAGGATCCATTACGTCGCGGCGACCGGTCAAATGGCATCGGAAGCTTCACTTAGGGAGCGGGAAACGAAAGGGGCCGCGTTTCGCCACCTCGTCCCAGCGGAGTTGGCAAACTGAAGAAGAAAATAGTAACGTTCGTATCAGGCGCATATAAATACCCTGAAAAAACGTTGACGAGAGACTGTCCCACTATTGACATGCCGAATCTTATGTTAGAACGATAGTTATAGCGCGAGAACAAAACGATGACACAGAGACAAGAAGGACACGAAAGACACGAGCTATTGTCTTGCCTTACCAACTAGCCCAAGCTGACACACTTATGTTAGACTTGAAATCGTTTAAAACATCGCGCTAGCTCTCTACAAAGGCTGAAAAGTGGCATGGTGCTGCCATCTACACTCATCAGACACAGATGTCACTTTTCTTGCACTGTTGGACGCGGTATCTGCCGCTAGCGAAACAAACTTCAATGTGCAAGCGGGGGCAGTCTCGTCTAACGCGTCCTCTTTTGTGCTTGCATCCACGGCAAAAATTTCGCCCCATTAGTAACGCTCATTTTATAAGAAACGTTTTGTCGCAAATCCAACGTAGCGACAAAGACAACGCTGCCGGCATGACGTCACCGCTCGCCGGGGGTTGTGGCGTGCCTCTGTAATCTAGCTGCTTGGAGGCTTGTACTAGTGGACAGATTGAGATTGGGAGCCCTGCCACATGTTGACCTAAGTCGATCGGGTGTCCGCGCTAAGCTGGGCGTCGATATGGTCACCCCGGGGGAACCTGGTGGTGACCAGGTCGCCTAAGGAGGAGCGAACCGGCCCAGGGCGGAAACGCAGCAGGCAAAAGCTCCCGCGCTTTGCAGTAGTGGGATAGCACCTGTGAATGGGCCACATGGGGTAGCCCAGTCGATACATTCGGACCTAGTACTTTTGTTTTTCCAGGTGTCTCTTCATGTTGCCTTTTCTTTCTTCTTCGGGCAGCTTTCTTTGTGAATAAAGAGATGAGCCCGAACCCCTTTTACGGATAATTGGGCCACTCACAAAGTGTGGTATCGAATCCCACGACGGGCTCTTTTTATTCTTTTTCCTACGCCAAGCCCAAAATTTTGCTTCCTACATAAGTCTCCCTGGCGGACGAGCCTCACCTTGACGATTAACTGCCGCATTAACATATATGATCTAACGCAACGCTAACATTCCACATTGTGAAGTGTCGCACCATGCGTCTCGCCGAAGGCACGACAGATGGCGTCACCTCACCGAGAGATAGCACTTGGCGGTTTCGGCGGTGCAGTTCGCGAAACACGCGAGCTCAAATGAAGCAGTCAGTCACCGGAGTCTGTGTTGGCTGCTCGCCTTGTTACTAGCCACTTCCCTCGTATACCACACACATATCCGTGATCACCTACAGCTCCATTGCAAACATATTACGTTCCTTCATTACTCTGCGCGCACCAACCAGCATATCATGCCCAGTACCATGCAATCGCCAAGTTTCGATGAATATCATGCGCTTTTGACAACCGTAAAACCTCATTGGCCAGCGATCTATATCTATTTGTCTAAATATTAGGCCTTAACATTTTCTCGAAATCGTAGTTCTCAAGCATCAACAATGTCAACACTTATAGCAAGCATGTGCACAACTGTTTTGTATGTCTGATTAACAATATATTTCTTTTGGACCTGCGGGCATGTGCTCAGCATCGACCTGCCAGCACAGTCTGTCCCAGAGTTTTAGACGTCGCTTGGCACTCTCGGTGTGTTCGATCGGGTGTCGACGGGATCATCTGGGAGACCCAGATATTCCGCCAGGTTTATCTTGGGTAGGTCCCTCGCTCCGAGTCGCGGGCAATCCATCAGGATATGTTGGATGGTTTCTTCCGTGGCCCCGCATAGGCGGCACGACGGGTCCGTGTCGAACAGTTCCCAATGCCGCTTCCGCGTGGGCAGTGACCCCGTCCTGGCTTGGAACAGGAGGGCGCTTTCCCGGTCGCCCTGTAAAATGGCTCACGGTCTGGAGCCTGCTTGTATTCGAGGTATAACTGTAGGCTCCTTTTCTTTGCCGCCGACGTGCGCCACATCTCTGTGCTGGCTTCGGTTATAGTGTTTTTTGTTATTATACGCCATTCTCGTTCCGATTTTGCTTCTTCCAGTTTTGTGTTATGGCCGAATTTATTTCCAGAGAAGCCAGTCGTTTCATCCACTGTGTTTTTATGCCCCTGTATCGAAGGTGTAGGTATATGCGCTGGCTGTAATTTGTTTCTGGTAGAAACTTTAGCCGGCCCGCATATTGTATTTTTGACCTTGCTTCGCGTGCTTCGAAAGTTGACCAGGCCAACTCCCCTGTTACTGCTGCGTTTGCTGTTGCAAAGCTGCCTCCCAGTAGCCAGCGCCCCAGTTCATTTTGGTGGCGGTCCAAACATCGCACTGTTTGGGTAGAGTACGCCAATGTGTCACCTGCGTAGGTTATGCAGGCACGGCAAGAGTCTTCCAAAGTGTGCGGCCTACCCTGTAGGGGTTGTAGGAATGCCGTGACAGGTGCCACACCCTACCTTTTAGGCGGTTGGATTGTTTAGGAGTAATTCTTGGTGTTTGTCAAGGTAATTCTTTTGGTCTGATATTGTTATGCCTAAATATCTGTATGTTGCTGTTTTCTTGATGGTGTTGCCTTGGATGGTGAATGTTATGTCTTTGTCATCAATGTTTATGCCCATCCATTGTGTTTTGTCAGTGTTGAATGTGAGGCAATCTTCGTGGGCTACGCGAGAGCATATGTCGAGGAGATGTTGCAGGTCCGCTGGGGATTCAGCCAATAATACGATGTCATCGGCAAATGCCAAGCATGAAATTTTAGTGTAGATTTCTTGGCGCTCAGTTGTTACGGTGGAAAGACGTAGCCCTGGTCCTTCTCTATTTACTTGTTCTAGTAGGCTGTTAATGTAAATATTGAATAATGTTGGCGATAGTGGGCACCCTTGTTTAAGTCCAATATTTGTTGCACCTGTCTAGATTTATATTTGCCCAGTTCATACACTGCCGTACACTCTGCATATAGTGCTTTTAGTAATTTGATGAAGTCTTCCTCAATATTAATTTTCACGATGATCTGCTATTTCGGCTACGATGAACACTATTGTCCGCCTGCTTATTTTTATGGGCACTTCTTGCGTGCATACACTATTTCTGCTTTACTTTCATTTCAATTTGATCACAATTCATTCAAGTGCAGTTAGAAACCACAAATAATAGTCATTGGTTGCCAAAGCGGCTACGACTCAACGAAATACGCGACCGAAAAAAAAGGCATTTTTTCAAGCCACCCGTTATGAGGTGGGTCTTCAACAGTGGCAATGAGCAATTCCGAAATTGGATAAGGAACAATCAAGAACTTGCGCTGTGTGTGACCTCCACTTCCAGGAGGACGATATTTTGAAGGACTACGTGCACAATGTTCACGGTGAAGTAGTTTTGATACCGAGTGAACAAAAGTGATTTCCTGTTTGTTTGTTGTAGCGTTCAATAAATTGTGTTCAATAAGACTTTGCTGAACTCGTTGTATTTTGCACTTTATATCCGTATAAGGGACCCGCATTTATTGAATTCGTGTACTATCTTTCCTTGAACAAAAAAAAAAACACGCTCGGATCGTAAATTTGAGTTATCTGGAACGAACAAGTTGTTCTAGGCTTTACACTTCCAATATCTCCGGCGGCATCAGATGAATGTGGTGTGTGCCTCATCACATAACAATAACTAAGGTTATACGATTACGAGGCACTTGGTGTTAAAGAGGTTTGAAAAATTTGGGCACCTGTGGTTTCTCTAACATGTACCTGAATTCAAGTGCAAGACCTCCAGCATTTACCCATAAGCCGACTGCAACAGTTTTTTAATATATACGGTTGAGTTTTAAAGAACAAGAACTCAATACGGCTAAATTAACGCAATGCCCACAAGATTCAGGCATCGCACTCGCATCTCCGCCACGTGGCACCGCAATAGCCGCACAACTGGTGCTTTAATTGCCAACTCGTAACAACCTCAGTGCAATATCACTGAAAATAACTCCCGCAACGCCAAATTAACCGCAAGAACTTCCTTTAACACTGTGCATAGGATCCATTACGTCGCGGCGACCGGTCAAATGGCATCGGAAGCTTCACTTAGGGAGCGGGAAACGAAAGGGGCCGCGTTTCGCCACCTCGTCCCAGCGGAGTTTGCAAACTGAAGAAGAATCTAGTAACGTTGGTATCAGGCGCATATAAATACCCTTAAAAAACGTTGACGAGAGACTGTCCCACTATTCACATGCCGAATCTTATGTTAGAACGATAGTTATAGCGCGAGAACAAAACGATGACACAGAGACAAGAAGGACACGAAAGACACGAGCTATCGTCTTGCCATACCAACTAGCCCAAGCTGACACACGTATGTTAGACTTGAAATCGTTTAAAACATCGCGCTAGCTCTCTACAAAGGCTGAAAAGTCGCACGGTGCTGCCATCTACACTCATCAGACACAGATGTCACTTTTCTTGCTCTGTTGGACGCGGCATCTGCCGCTAGCGAAACAAACTTCAATGTGCAAGCGGGGGCAGTCTCGACTAACGCGTCGCCTTTTGTGCTTACATCCACGGCAAAAATTTCGCCCCATTCGTAACGCTCATTTAATAGGAAACCTTTTGTTGCAAATCCAACGTAGCAACAAGAACAACGCTGCCGGCAAGTCATGCTCCCGTATGAAGCCCCGCTCAGACACGTCACCGCTCGCCGGGGGTTGTGGCGTGCCTCTGTAATCCAGCTGCTTGGAGGCTTGTGCTAGTGGACGGGTTGAGATTGGGAGTCCTGCCCCATGTTGACCTATGTCGATCGGGTGTCCGCGCTAAGCTGGGCGTCGATATGGTGACCCCGGGGGAACCTGGTGGTGACCAGGTCGCCTAAGGAGGAGCGAACCGGCCCAGGGCGGAAACGCAGCAGGCAAAAGCTCCCGCGCTTTGCAGTAGTGGGATAGCACCTGTGAATGGGTGACATGGGGTAGCCCAGTCGATACATTCGGACCTAGTACTTTTGTTTTTCCAGGTGTCTCTTCATGTTAATTTTTTTTTTCCTCTTCGAGGAGCCTTCTTTCTGAATAACGTGGAGCCCGAACCCCTTTTACGGATATTTGGGCCACTGACAAAGTGTGGTATCGAATCCCACGACGGGCTTTTTTTCATTCTTTTTCCTACGCCAAGCCCAAAATTTTGCTTCCTACATAAGTCTCCCTGGCGGACGAGCCTCACCTTGACGATTCACTGCCGCATTAACATACATGATCTAACGCAACGCTAACATTCCACATTTTGAAGTGTCGCGCCACGCGTCTCGCCGAATGCACGACAGATGGCGTCACCTCACCGAGAGATAGCACTTGGCGGTTTCGGTGGTGCAGTTCGCGAAACACGCGAGCTCAAATGAAGCAGTTAAGTCACCGGAGTCTGTGTTGGCTGCTCGTCTCGTTACTAACCACTTCCCTCGTATACCACACACATATCCGTGATCACCTACAGCTCCACCGCAAATATATTACGTTGCTTCATTACTCTGCGCGCAACAACAAGCATATCATGGCCAGCGTCATGCGATCGCCAAGTTTCGATGAATATCATGCGCTTTTGACAACCGTATAACATCATTGGCCAGCAATCTATATCTATTTGTCTAACAATTAGGCCTTAACATCTTCTCGAAATCGTAGTTCTCAGGCATCAACAATGTCAACACCCATAGCAAGCATGTGCACAACTGTTTTGTATGTCTGATTAACAATATATTTCTTTTGGAGCCTGCGGGCGTGCGCTCAGCATCGACCTTAGATAGGCAAGTGCGTGCTCGCTGCAAAGCTATCTTAAATGCATTTAGGCTTGAGGCCTTTAGGTTAAGGGGATCCAGACTGCATACCATCGTTTCAAGTTCATGATGCTTATACACAGCGTGCTTTTTGCCCAACTCACCGATTTCATGATATTCGAAATTTCACGAAGTTCTCGTCCCAGTCCAAGAAGTGTTGCCCAAACCAATTAATTGGAGCCAATTGGAAACGTTTAGTTGTGTATAGGACAGCTGTTGAAAAATTCTGGTGGTTTTAAAGGGTCACCCCGCTTTTTTTTGTTTTGTTTTTTTACTGGGCCTGACCAATATAACCAGTTGGTTACGCAATCAATATCCAAATGGTTTGAGCAGTTATCCTAGTACGTGTTTGAGCCCAGTTCGTTCTTATTTGGAAGAAAGTATACAGTAATTGGTTTTCTTGATTGTGCTAGCGGGCCTAATCAACTTTAAAAATTTGTACCACAAGCATAATCCAGACGGTTTGACTAAATCATCATTTTTCACTTCTTCTAATCATCATTTTTGTTTGACTAAATTGGTCATCTGACATAAGTGACACAGCTCGACGACCGTAATAATTTACAAGCACATTTTATTCCAGGAGTAATAGTGTTATTGCAAGCATATTTTTCCAAACTATTTCACTGTTTAATGTCAATGACAAATGGCATATCTAGTAAAATCGAAGTGGAACAAACTAGTTGAGTTGCCAATTAGAACCATCCGGTGCAAAGAGCCCTTAGGCCATTCTTATCTTTAATTTTATTGTGAGCTCATCGATTAATCATTCCATCAATCTAACGCTAATGCATTTCTTTCGACTGCATATCATGCGTAATCAGCATCGATTGTTTAGTAAGGAGGCCGACCTGGAACCGTCCAATATAAGCACGAATTTGACCCATAACAATCTGAAATTGCTACCATGTAATGTATCACAAATAGACTCCTACAGTGTCAAGTTCCAATATATGCTGACCCTAACGGCGATTGTGCGATCATTTGCATTATCTGAAATTTTAACAGTGTAGGCGAATTTAAAAGTTATAAAATTGTCATGAAAATGTATAACTATCGATTTATTCCAAATGTTTTTGCTTAACCAATTGGTGGCAAATTGGTATGATCATTGTAACCGACTCACTATATTTACTGTGCTCGAGAACCGATTGGAGCATAGCCAATGGGTCAGCATTCAAGTGGACTTTTCAGACCATCCAATTCTATAACCCATTGGACAATGTATCACACCACCTGGGGTCAGTCGAGACGAACAGAAATTCCCGGACGGTGTCAATGTTTTTTTTTGTTTTTTTTTTTGTTTAAGTTACTGGAATCTGATTCCACAACAGCCTGGTTGGCTTTACAATCATAAAAAAATCTGGAACACGCTATTTTTTACGTTTTTGGTGTGTCTTCGTTAGCCTGTGATGCATGTCGTAGTGCAAAAATTGACCTTTTTGGTCTGGTGGATCCGAACCCCTTTGAAATTGGTGCACGATGATCTGCTATTTCGGCTAGGATGAACACTATTTCCGCCTGCTTATTTTTATGGGCATTCTTGCGTGCATACTACTATTTTGCTTTACTTCATTTCAATTTTGATCACAATTCATTCAAGTGCAGTTAAGAAACCACAAATAATAGTCATTGGTTGCCAAAGCGGCTACGACTCAACGAAATACGCGACCGAAAAAAAAAGGCATTTTTTCAAGCCACCCGTTGATGAGGTGGGTCTTCAACAGTGGCAATGAGCAATTCCGAAATTGGATAAGGAACAGTCAAGAACTTGCGCTGTGTGCGACCTCCACTTCCAGGAGGACGATATTTTGAAGGACTACGTGCACAATGTTCACGATGAAGTAGTTTTGATACCGAGTGAAGAAAAGTGATTTCCTGTTTGTTTGTTGTAGCGTTCAATAAATTGTGTTCAATAAGACTTTGCTGAACTCGTTGTATTTTGCACTTTATATCCGTATAAGGGACCCGCATTTATTGAATTCGTGTACTATCTTTCCTTGAACAAAAAAAAAACACGCTCGGATCGTAAATTTGAGTTATCTGGAACGAACAAGTTGTTCTAGGCTTTACACTTCCAATATCTCCGGCGGCATCAGATGAATGTGGTGTGTGCCTCATCACATAACAATAACTAAGGTTATACGATTACGAGGCACTTGGTGTTAAAGAGGTTTGAAAAATTTGGGCACCTGTGGTTTCTCTAACATGTACCTGAATTCAAGTGCAAGACCTCCAGCATTTACCCATAAGCCGACTGCAACAGTTTTTTAATATATACGGTTGAGTTTTAAAGAACAAGAACTCAATACGGCTAAATTAACGCAATGCCCACAAGATTCAGGCATCGCACTCGCATCTCCGCCACGTGGCACCGCAATAGCCGCACAACTGGTGCTTTAATTGCCAACTCGTAACAACCTCAGTGCAATATCACTGAAAATAACTCCCGCAACGCCAAATTAACCGCAAGAACTTCCTTTAACACTGTGCATAGGATCCATTACGTCGCGGCGACCGGTCAAATGGCATCGGAAGCTTCACTTAGGGAGCGGGAAACGAAAGGGGCCGCGTTTCGCCACCTCGTCCCAGCGGAGTTTGCAAACTGAAGAAGAATCTAGTAACGTTGGTATCAGGCGCATATAAATACCCTTAAAAAACGTTGACGAGAGACTGTCCCACTATTCACATGCCGAATCTTATGTTAGAACGATAGTTATAGCGCGAGAACAAAACGATGACACAGAGACAAGAAGGACACGAAAGACACGAGCTATCGTCTTGCCATACCAACTAGCCCAAGCTGACAGACTTATGTTAGACTTGAAATCGTTTAAAACATCGCGCTAGCTCTCTACAAAGGCTGAAAAGTGGCACGGTGCTGCCATCTACACTCATCAGACACAGATGTCACTTTTCTTGCTCTGTTGGACGCGGCATCTGCTGCTAGCGAAACAAACTTCAATGTGCAAGCGGGGGCAGTCTCGTCTAACGCGTCGTGTTTTGTGCTTACATCCACGGCAAAAATTTCGCCCCATTCGTAACGCTCATTTTATAGGAAACGTTTTGTTGCAAATCCAACGTAGCAACAAAAACAACGCTGCCGGCAAGTCATGCTCCCGTATGAAGCCCCGCTCAGAAACATCACCGCTCGCCGGGGGTTGTGGCGTGCCTCTGTAATCCAGCTGCTTGGAGGCTTGTGCTAGTGGACGGGTTGAGATTGGGAGCCCTGCCCCATGTTGACCTATGTCGATCGGGTGTCCGCGCTAAGCTGGGCGTCGATATGGTGACCCCGGGGGAACCTGGTGGTGACCAGGTCGCCTAAGGAGGAGCGAACCGGCCCAGGGCGGAAACGCAGCAGGCAAAAGCTCCCGCGCTTTGCAGTAGTGGGATAGCACCTGTGAATGGGTGACATGGGGTAGCCCAGTCGATACATTCGGACCTAGTACTTTTGTTTTTCCAGGTGTCTCTTCATGTTAATTTTTTTTTTCCTCTTCGAGGAGCCTTCTTTCTGAATAACGTGGAGCCCGAACCCCTTTTACGGATAATTGGGCCACTGACAAAGTGTGGTATCGAATCCCACGACGGGCTTTTTTTTTATTCTTTTTCCTACGCCAAGCCCAAAATTTTGCTTCCTACATAAGTCTCCCTGGCGGACGAGCCTCACCTTGACGTTTCACTGCCGCATTAACATACATGATCTAACGCAACGCTAACATTCCACATTGCGAAGTGTCACGCCATGCGTCTCGTCGAAGGCACGACAGATGGCGCCACCTCACCGAGAGATAGCACTTGGCGGTTTCGGCGGTGCAGTTGGCGAAACACGCGAGCTCAAATGAAGCAGTTAGTCACCGGAGTCTGTGTTGGCTGCTCGTCTCGTTACTAGCCACTTCCCTCGTATACCACACACATATCCGTGATCACCTACAGCTCCACCGCAAATATATTACGTTGCTTCATTACTCTGCGCGCACCAACCAGCATATCATGCCCAGCGTCATGCGATCGCCAAGTTTCGATGAATATCATGCGCTTTTGACAACCGTATAACATCATTGGCCAGCGATCTATATCTATTTGTCTAACAATTAGGCCTTAACATCTTCTCGAAATCGTAGTTCTCAGGCATCAACAATGTCAACACCCATAGCAAGCATGTGCACAACTGTTTTGTATGTCTGATTAACAATATATTTCTTTTGGAGCCTGCGGGCGTGCGCTCAGCATCGACCTTAGATAGGCAAGTGCGTGCTCGCTGCAAAGCTATCTTAAAAGCATTTAGGCTTGATGCCTTTAGGTTAAGGAGATCCAAACTGCGTACCATCGTTTCAAGTTCATGATGCTTATACACAGCGTGCTTTTTGCCCAACTCACCGATTTCATGATATTCGAAATTTCACGAAGTTCTCGTCCCAGTCCAAGAAGTGTTGCCCAAACCAATTAATTGGAGCCAATTGGAAACGTTTAGTTGTGTATAGGACAGCTGTTGAAAAATTCTGGTGGTTTTAAATGGTCACCCCGCTTTTTTTTGTTTTGTTTTGTTTTTACTGGGCCTGGTAACGCAATCAATATCCAAATGGTTTGAGCAGTTATCCTAGTACGTATTTGAGCCCAGTTCATTCCTATTTGGAAGAAAGTATACAGTAATGGGTTTTCTTGATTGTGCTAGTGGGCCTAATCAACTTTAAAAATATGTAGCACAAGCATAGTCCAGACGGTTTGACTAAATCATCATTTTTGACTTCTTCTAATCGGCATTTTTGTTTGACTAAATTGGTCATCTGACATAAGTGACACAGCTCGACGACCGTAATAATTTACAAGCACATTTTATTCCAGGAGTAATAGTGTTATTGCAAGCATATTTTTCTAAACTATTTCACTGTTTAATGTCAAAGAAAAATGGCATATCTAGTAAAATCGAAGTGGAACAAACTAGTTGAATTGCCAATAGAACCATCCGGTGCAAAGAGCCCTTAGGCCATTCTTATCTTTAATTTTATTGTGAGCTCATCGATTAATCATTCCATCAATCTAACGCTAATGCATTTCTTTCGACTGCATATCATGCGTAATCAGCATCGATTGTTTAGTAAGGAGGCCGACCTGGAACTGTCCAATATAAGCACGAATTTGACCCATAACAATCTGAAATTGCTACCATGTAATGTATCACAAATAGACTCCTGCAGTGTCAACTTCCATAATATGCTGACCCTAACGGCGATTGTGCGATCATTTGCATTATCTGAAATTTTAACAGTGTAGGCGAATTTAAAAGTTATAAAAATTGTCATGAAATTGTAAAACTGTCAATTTGATCCAAATGGTTTTGCTTAACCAATTGGTGGCAAATGGGTATGATCATTGTAACCGACTCACTATATTTTACTGTGCTCGAGAACCGATTGGAGCATAGCCAATGGGTCAGCATTCAAGTGGACTTTTCAGACCATCCAATTCTATAACCCATTGGACAATGAATCACACCACCTGGGGTCAGTGGAGACGAACAGGAATTCTCGGATGGTGTCAATGTTTTTTTTTGTTTTGTTTTGTTTGAATTACTGGAATCTGATTCCGCAACAGTCTGGTTGGCTTTACAATCATAAAAAAATCTGGAACACGCTATTTTTTACGTTTTTGGTGTGTCTTCGTTAGCCTGTGATGCATGTCGTAGTGCAAAAATTGACCTTTTTGGTCTGGTGGATCCGAACCCCTTTGAAATTGGTGCACGATGATCTGCTATTTCGGCTAGGATGAACACTATTTCCGCCTGCTTATTTTTATGGGCATTCTTGCGTGCATACTACTATTTGCTTTATTTCATTTCAATTTTGATCACAATTCATTCAAGTGCAGTTAAGAAACCACAAATAATAGTCATTGGTTGCCAAAGCGGCTACGACTCAACGAAATACGCGACCGAAAAAAAAAAGGCATTTTTTCAAGCCACCCGTTGATGAGGTGGGTCTTCAACAGTGGCAATGAGCAATTCCGAAATTGGATAAGGAACAGTCAAGAACTTGCGCTGTGTGCGACCTCCACTTCCAGGAGGACGATATTTTGAAGGACTACGTGCACAATGTTCACGATGAAGTAGTTTTGATACCGAGTGAAGAAAAGTGATTTCCTGTTTGTTTGTTGTAGCGTTCAATAAATTGTGTTCAATAAGACTTTGCTGAACTCGTTGTATTTTGCACTTTATATCCGTATAAGGGACCCGCATTTATTGAATTCGTGTACTATCTTTCCTTGAACAAAAAAAAAACACGCTCGGATCGTAAATTTGAGTTATCTGGAACGAACAAGTTGTTCTAGGCTTTACACTTCCAATATCTCCGGCGGCATCAGATGAATGTGGTGTGTGCCTCATCACATAACAATAACTAAGGTTATACGATTACGAGGCACTTGGTGTTAAAGAGGTTTGAAAAATTTGGGCACCTGTGGTTTCTCTAACATGTACCTGAATTCAAGTGCAAGACCTCCAGCATTTACCCATAAGCCGACTGCAACAGTTTTTTTAATATATACGGTTGAGTTTTAAAGAACAAGAACTCAAGACGGCTAAATTAACGCAATGCCCACAAGATTCAGGCATCGCACTCGCATCTCCGCCACGTGGCACCGCAATAGCCGCACAACTGGTGCTTTAATTGCCAACTCGTAACAACCTCAGTGCAATATCACTGAAAATAACTCCCGCAACGCCAAATTAACCGCAAGAACTTCCTTTAACACTGTGCATAGGATC
The DNA here is from genome assembly GCF_013339725.1 of Rhipicephalus microplus. Taxonomy (NCBI): domain Eukaryota; kingdom Metazoa; phylum Arthropoda; class Arachnida; order Ixodida; family Ixodidae; genus Rhipicephalus; species Rhipicephalus microplus. Next base: position 115,248,309 of record NC_051165.1, read on the forward strand.
CATTACGTCGCGGCGACCGGTCAAATGGCATCGGAAGCTTCACTTAGGGAGCGGGAAACGAAAGGGGCCGCGTTTCGCCACCTCGTCCCAGCGGAGTTTGCAAACTGAAGAAGAATCTAGTAACGTTGGTATCAGGCGCATATAAATACCCTTAAAAAACGTTGACGAGAGACTGTCCCACTATTCACATGCCGAATCTTATGTTAGAACGATAGTTATAGCGCGAGAACAAAACGATGACACAGAGACAAGAAGGACACGAAAGACACGAGCTATCGTCTTGCCATACCAACTAGCCCAAGCTGACAAACTTATGTTAGACTTGAAATCGTTTAAAACATCGCGCTAGCTCTCTACAAAGGCTGAGAAGTGGCACGGTGCTGCCATCTACACTCATCAGACACAGATGTCACTTTTCTTGCTCTGTTGGACGCGGCATCTGCTGCTAGCGAAACAAACTTCAATGTGCAAGCGGGGGCAGTCTCGTCTAACGCGTCGTGTTTTGTGCTTACATCCACGGCCAAAATTTCGCCCCATTCGTAACGCTCATTTTATAGGAAACGTTTTGTTGCAAATCCAACGTAGCAACAAAAACAACGCTGCCGGCAAGTCATGCTCCCGTATGAAGCCCCGCTCAGAAACATCACCGCTCGCCGGGGGTTGTGGCGTGCCTCTGTAATCCAGCTGCTTGGAGGCTTGTGCTAGTGGACGGGTTGAGATTGGGAGCCCTGCCCCATGTTGACCTATGTCGATCGGGTGTCCGCGCTAAGCTGGGCGTCGATATGGTGACCCCGGGGGAACCTGGTGGTGACCAGGTCGCCTAAGGAGGAGCGAACCGGCCCAGGGCGGAAACGCAGCAGGCAAAAGCTCCCGCGCTTTGCAGTAGTGGGATAGCACCTGTGAATGGGTGACATGGGGTAGCCCAGTCGATACATTCGGACCTAGTACTTTCTGTTGTTTTTCCAGGTGTGTTTACCACTTTTTCTTCTTCCGGGAGCTTTCTTTGTGAATAACGTGGAGCACGAACCCCTTTTAAGGATATTGGGCTATTGACGGAATATGCTATCGAATCCCACTACGGGCATTTTTTTTAACAGCTTCTCTCTCTCTCTCTCTCTTTTTCCAACGCCAAGCCACAAGTTTTGCTTCCTGGATGAGTTTCCGTGACGGACGAGCCTCAACTTGACGATTCACTGCCGCGTTAGCATGCATGATTCAACGAAACACTCACATTCCACATACCCATGGGTCAGCGTGGCCTACGTCACCTACAGCTCCGCCGCGAATATATTACGTTATGCTTAATTGCGCTGTGCGCAGCAACCAGTGTAACGTCATGTGATCGCCAAGACTTGATAAATATCATCCGCTTTGGACAACCATAATATGTCATTGGCCAGCAAATATGTTTAGCTAACAATTTCTCAAACATTAACAATATCAACGCGCATAGCAAGCATGCGCACAAGTGTTTTGTATGCCTGGTGAAATATATAATTACTTGGCAGCCGCCGGGCGTGCTCTCGGCATAAACCATAAATAGACATCTGCAGCCTTGCTGCAAAGCTTCTCAAATACCTTTAGACAGCTCCTATAAAGGCTTGGGACCTTTGGGTTAAGGGGTTCCACTCTAAAAACATTTGTTTGAAGTTCGTGATGCTTATAGGGAGCATACTGTTTGCGCTAATTCAGCGATTTCATGACATTCGAACTTTCATGACGTTCTCCCAGTCCATCAAAAATTGCCCAAACCGATCGGAGCCAATTGGAATTCTAGTCGTGTTTAGGACACTCATTGGAAAATCCTGCTGGTTCAAGTTGGTTTTGACTGGGCCTGAGCAACATAACCATTGGTCACACAATCAGTATCTATATGGTTTTACCAATTATACTAGTAGGTGAGCCCAGATCATCCATATTGGGAAAAAGCAGACAGTTCTAATGGCTTTCTCGATTGTGCTAATGGGCCTAATCTACTTTAAGAATCTGGTAGCACAAGCCATAATCCAGATGGTTTGACCGATTAGGTTAATTGGTCGTGTATACGATCCCGTAGGAAAACACCAATAGTTTTGAATTAAGGCTTTGTTATTCTCACTGGAGACCCATCGCAAGCTTTTAAATATTCACAATATGAAACCACGTTTTTATATCACTTGAACTAAGTATTGGTGAAGCCTACCAATTGAAATTGCTTCACTTATGTCACGTTTACCTGCGTTAATATAACTACGCTCGACATACGAGCGTTTTCAGCCTGGTAAGTTGTGCCGGGTGGCCAGAACGATTGGGTAATTTTCGTAGTTGAAAGGTGCAGATGAGATAAACGACGCACCTCGTAGACCGTAATAATTCACAACTATATATTCCAGAAGCAGTATTGAGATTGCAAATATATTTTGTAAACTATTTTGTTGTTTCACATCTTTACTCACTTCTGTAATGTCCAAGCCATCTGACATATCTTATGGAAACTCAACCAGCAGGTTGAGTTCTTATTAGAAGCATCCGGTGCAAAGAGCCCTTAGGCCATTCTTATTTTTAACATTTACTATGACCTTATCGATTAATCATTCCATCAATCTGACGTGTACGCTTGATGCATTTATTTCAACTACATATCACATGGGAATAATGTCGATAATTTATTAAGGGGGCCACCTTGAACGGTCCAGTATATAAGCAAAAATTTGACCCATGACAACCTCCAATTGGCCCCATGTAATGCCTGATACCTACAGACTTTTATAGCACCATGTTCCAATATGGGTTGATCGCAACAAGGTCTGCGCGATAATTTTGAATATCTGAAATTCTAATAGGGTGGGTGATGGTAAAATTTATACCAATTGTCATGACCATTTAGAAAAATTATTTCGTTCCAATAGGTTTTTGCTTAACCAGTTGGGGGCCAATTGGTATGAATATTTGAACCGACTGACTATATATTTTACTCGGCTGGAGAACCGATTGAAGCAGAGCCGATGGGTTAGCATTACAAATGGAGATTTCAGACCACCCAATTCTAACTTTGTATTGAACATGAAACACTATATCTTATTTATCACTGCTATATTCCAATATTGTATCCAAGGAAACCTATGGTCACTGTTACGAGCTTCGCAGTACTTAAACACTTCTCGAATCATCTTTGATGCACTGTTAATTTATTCCACACAACCAACTGAAGTCGTTTCGCGACTATACGGGAGGGCGCCCTCCAAGGATAAGCGTCGTACAGCGGTGGTTATCTCGAACTACAAGGCCAATTTTTCTCCTGGAGGAGCGCAGTGGATTCACTTGCTTTGTTTCTCATCTATCGCACCAGTGGCTCATTCAATGCGTCATACTCGCTGCCCTCATTGGCTGAAGCACTCTGCGCACGGCACTCGACGCGTGCACACGGCACTGCAGCGGCGACAGCCAATCACTTACACTTTGCACACGGCTCTCTACCTGCCCGATATGGCGCATAAAAGAGGCGGCGCGCTGTTCGAAACCAAGCTTCGGCGGTAAGAGCCAACGGTGAAGAAGAAAGCAGCGAAGAACATGGACCGCGCCTGCAAGTGTGGAGGTGAGTTGCTTTGAATATTCGCTACCTTTTTTGAAGGAGCATGCTTTATGCTTGGGACCGACTGCCAGTTCCATGTTAAAATACTCCTAAAACTTAGATTTTTCTCTCATTTCGTTGTGGTAAAGCCAGTTATATTGAAATATGTTTCGTTTAAAAAGTAAGGCGTCTTCTGTTCTTCCGCTTTGGGGGAAAAATCCTTGTATATCATAAGCGTTTTCCATAATACAGATCTTTTGCATCAATTTCTGTACCGAATCAATTTCAGAATAAATTTATCCTGCCTGTATATATCTATTTTGGTTTGTTGTTATAATTAATGTAAAGTGTAACTAAATTTAGTCTTGGAAGATCAGGAACATCAATGTCAAAAAGCATTCATGGCGATACTGTAAACATTGTCAGAGCATATGTGAAAGCTAGGAGTAATTGTGATACAGTAAGTATCATTTTCATTTACAATATTTGCGATGATATTTCGCGGAATAATTAGTTTGCAGTCATTCATGTCTGCGCAAGTGCTACCAAGAAAAAAAAAGCAGGGTCAGTTGATACAGGTATCACAACACACTGATTATGACACGTGCAAAACTAGGAGGCAAACAAGAAATTACCTGCAGCATACCGCATGTACCAAGCCGAATTCCGGGCTTATATAGTTCATAAGATACGGCTTATTCACCACTGTTTAGTTATGAACCTAAATATTAACAATAAGCCGCCTCACACTCAGAAAGCTCCTTGTGGGCCTTATGCTGACCGTCGGTGTTTGCAGCATTGTTGTAACGTTATAACCTCAGATGGAGTATGTTACTTAGAGTAAGGAGGAGGATTGAAAGAGGAAGGACAGGGAGGTTATCCTACTTAGAGTAACATTACAACAGTTGCATATGGTAACAAGTCCATAACTAACCTCGATTGTATCGCAATGTTTTATAACGGACACATTTTACTACGCATGCGTGTAGAAGCGAATCCAGGCACTCATTTTAGGCGGGGGGGGGGGGGGGGGAGGTCGCTTGAAGTAACACCGGAGAGGTAGGGAGGGGGAGGGGAGTCGTGACTTTATGTTTTTGCAAGCAAAAATACCCCTTCATAGCATAAATACTGTTGAAATCTGCTCACGGTGGTTGCACTAATTTGTTCTAATTGGGGATAGGAGATTCTCTACAAGCAATGAAGGGATAGAGGGGGGCGGGCGATCGCCCCTACCGCCCCTCCTCTGGATCCGCCACTGCCTGCGTGGCAAATTTGCAGTCCTCAGTGAATACAAAGAAAGCACAGAACTGACATTCTTCAGGACTAGTTTTGGTGTCCCGATATGTTTTTAGTTCACACGTCAGCGTCTGTATCGGTGAACCAGTCCGGGACCCGGTAGATACTGCGCTTTCTCGTATATAACTATAGTCATGGGTCCGTTTCCAGGCCGTGACAAACGTGTTCGAGGTGTGCAGAATACGCTATATTATGCCTCTGCGCTGCTCTTTGTGCGCAGCATAAAGAGAGCAGGGTGCACTGAATTCAACGAATGGGTTTCTACTATAGGGTCGTTTTGTTTCCTATATAAGCCTCGACGTTAGCCAACGAATGAATTTCCGCGGATCGTTTATTTTCTATATATATGCGTCCTTATTTTCTTCTCTCGCAGATCCCAAATGCATTTGCACGACACAGTGCAAATGCTCAACGGGAGGATGCCCTTGTGACAAGTGCAAGAAATAGAATGCTCATATATCAAGAAGGTGCGTATACGAGAGCAGAATACGACGTGTTACACGGAAGAATAATATAAACATATATACAAGTTTCTTTATATGTTTATGATATATATAGCACGTATAAACGTATAACATATAACGCGTGTAACATACTTGTTAGTAACATGACATTGCAATACGGCAGCATCTGCTAGATGCGTGCCACATGAGTTATCTTATACATCCTTTGTTATGTAGATACATTATTAAATTTCATTCCCTGTCTGGCACACCCGCCTGCGTCACAGGGGGGGATGTTACCACACGAAAGTGATTATTATGGTGAATCCCGGAAGGAAATTTTTTTTCCCACGAAATCGTGGTCGTTTCGTTTAACTGCTGCAGTTTTCCTTCAGACCAAAAGTATGCCAAGCAAACAGATGCTTACAGTCACAGTTAGCAAATACACGGATGTTCATTTTGCTGCCATTTTTACAGAAGTACATAGCATCTAATAACACCTTCGATATCGGTTTACTGTTCTTCCCACGAGCACACAAGGTGTAAAATGCCGGGCGCGTATTCATATAAATGTCGTACGCTCAAATGTTCGTTAGAAAATATTTCAGGGAGCCATACAGTGTTGCCCAGTAGCAGATAAGAAAGTAGAATAATGGGTATCGGGCCCATAAGGAAGGATACATGCTTCTCCGTTCTTTTGATTTATACTTGTCAACATGGTTGATTGGGCGAGTTCATGATACATGATTGTTTGAAATGAGACCGCACTACGTAGACGCGGACAGGACAATCGCTGTAGTGAATTTACCGTGTGAAAATCCATTACAGTGCCTCGTATATTCTGAGAACTATAAATCCACCGAGTTCTGTTGCTTGATATGCTTTTCGAAGCATGTCGTATGCCACATTTGATAGGCCTTAACCACATAAATGCCCGCGAAGTTCACGTTGTAGAATAATTCAACGATAACCGCAACATAACTGCTTTGATTTGCCGCGAATATTCAGTGCGTGTCGGCAACAGCTTGGACCACCTGCTTCCGCTGCGGCTTCAGTCATTGGTGGGCATCGTATAACGTGCAAGAAATGTGCACACAACTTTTGTCACTCATTTTATCTATTTATTGTTTGCAGGCTGCAACACTACATCCAATAAAACCAGAATTACTCATCAGGCTGTTGCATGGATCCCCGAAAATATTGACAATTCAAACAGGAGGAAATTCCGAAAACAAGAGGACTTGCGCGGGGGCCTTGGAATTAGGCACCATGAAAGTATTTCAACTATAGCAACCAATGACTGAACGGACATTCAATAAATTATTATAAATATATCAGGGTGTTGTGCGTGTGAAATGAGAGTGGCGTGCTAGGCTGCTCTGTGATACATAGGCGACATCGCTGGTGTACTAGCCGGTGGGAAGTATGTGACCCCCCCCCCCCCCCCCCCAGAAAATTTTGAATTTTGCATGTGTTCACAGCACACATGCAATTTAAACATGAACACATACGCAAAGTATGTTACCCGCCTCTAAAGAAATCTAGCTGTACAGGCGGAATCAAATTTCCCTGTCGAGCAGTGGAGCACGTGTAGACGCTGTTGTCGTTCGCCGCTGCTACCTTGAGTTAGCTGCATTCCTACGCTTCAATTATGGCACAAATACCGAGCATGCAGTATGGCTAATGTATGGGTATCACTGTTGTGTCGCATTTTCCATATTACTGCGGGAAACGGCAGCCGAAGCGGCCGAATGGGCACTCTAGACAAGTGGTTCCGTCTGCACTACTAACCAACATATACTCTGGGTCCCGCTTTTGAAGAATGCATGGAAACTGGTAATTGCTTCATTGTTTATATCTGTTTCTTTTTTTCACTTTTCCAGATTACGGGCCAGGTATGCACATGTAATATTGTCCTTGAATATACGTACGTGTCTTATTCTACCACATTGACGACGCATTAATCATACTCCATCCTACGTTTTCCCTTTGTCATCTTATTTAAACTGGCAACAATAAAGGCTGAGAGGATTCAGAGAAAACGTGAATCGCTGCATCTGTGGGTACTGCATATAATGCACAAAATATTTGGAGACCTAGTGCCACTGAGACACTGATAAGGTGCATAGTTCAGGGAGAAATAGTGTCTGGCGAAGTTCTGAAACAGTTGACTTCATTTCACCTTCCCAGCGCCCTCCGTAACCTAGCGACGCGCAATGTTCTTGGAGGACACGTTATGCGCGCTTTAGTATCGTCCGTGTTCAGGCAAGCGGTGCAGGTGGCGCGGAAGCGAATATGAAGAAAGCCGAGACTGGTCTTTGAATGGATATCCATGTTCGAAGACGTTGTTTGTAAAGAAGCTACTCCAAGTGTGCCAACGTTTTTAGATTTTAGAAAAGTATCTAAAAACGTTGAAGTGTGCAAATTGGTGGTGATTTCGGCTTTATGCCTCTAGGTTTGTAGTATCAGAAGTCTCTAAGGCTATGTTTTTGGCTTTCTGAATTCAAAAACAAAAACAACATCTCACTTCATAAAGATTCCGTCTCTAAAATCAATTTTTACAAAGTATCTACATTTGAATCAAGTATTAGTTTAGTTCACATTGTGATGACAGCGTTTTTTTTTAATTTTAAATATTGAGGTCATTATTTCCCCCAATGCAAGCACAAGAAGTGATAACGACAGTTAAAATACCTAAAAACGCCAAGTTTTACATACAGCTTTAGTTATTATTTCTATAAAATTTTATATGTACTTAAATACACACGTTTAGTTGTGTAACTATATATTCAACAAAAATAATTGTCTATCATCATCATTACTCACGAGCGGACGCGCACATGGGATAAAAACATGCCCACGTCCGTGTGAATGGGAGTTAAACGTGATTAACTAGTTCACCGCAGTTAAATACTGGGTGCGATTTTCGTCGGTCAAAAGAAGTGTTACTGAGGTAAGGCTATTGTCTTTGAATTATCGATCGCGGCACGCTGCCGCATGCCTTCAGTTCGCTTTATCAAAGACTAGTTTAGAACGTAACCCGACCTTTTGATTGTGTGTTTTGTTTGTGGTTGCTGCTGCTCTTTAACTAATCGTTGTGATTTACACTGAGTTCGTCAGTGTGGGCCGTGCAGCTGACTATAATTGTTAATAGTCCCTGTTGCGACAGAAACGAGCAGTGTTCAGCTTGCAGTGCATACCTGCGTGCTGTGTTCACGTTCTTTGCACGATACAAAAAAGAAACACATTCTTATTTTTTCGCTCATTAACTGCCGAATAAGAAATGGCCTGAATTTATATCGCCTTAATAAGTTAAGCCCATTAATTGTTCGTCATATCGCGTACAGCCGCAGTGTTTCGAATCGCAAGATAAACGTGTTTGTGTCACTTTTTTCCAGCCCTGGATCCGTTCATGCATTTTTTTCTTAGAATGCATTTCGCTCATGTCGTTTTGCGACAATCTTCAACTTGGGTAATACATGTTGCTACTTCGATCGCGATCGAGTTCTATAGAAACGGAATACCCTCATCGCGACTGGCTGCCTTCCGCACTTTGCGCTGTTATTGTTGTTGTTGCCCCTTCGCACTGGCACATACCCACTATGGGGGATTGGCCATGAAATCTAGAAGTATCCTATATGAGATATATTAAAAGGTTTATCCTTAATGAAAAAACTAATGATGTAATAGAAAATAATAATTAACTAAAAAGGAATATTAAACTAAACAAATAATTGAAGATTGAATCAAGAAGAAAAAAGGTGAGGTAATACTACAGTGGAAGACAGAAATTTTGAGTAGACCAGACAATCGAGCTTATCTCACCCGGTCACAATCAAATGAATATGCAAATTTCATTCAAAATTAGACAAGTGTCTTCAGAAATATATTTAAGCAGGCATTATTATGACATGCGCTTTGATTCTCGAATGAAATTGCATACAGCATCGAATACGCTCATGTGGCAATGTCCCAAGCTAAAGGCACCGAAACTTAGAACATTATCTGCAGTTAAATTTAAACCTACTGCTTGAAACGGAACAATTAAAAGTCTTTTCCTAATTAATGAATAGTTTTTACATGTTATAAAGTAATGCTCTATTGTTTCCGTTTCTTCACAGAATGGACACAGGGGGGATATCGCCAGACCAGCTCTGTGCAAGTAAAAGTTTAATGGAGGGACACGACATCGAAATTTGGTTAAAATAACTTCTAACTTTTTAGATTGACTCCACTGAGGTTTCCAGGGGTATGTTAGGTGCTGATAGTCCGTATATTTAGTAATATTTTCCATAATATCCGTATAAATAGCCCATTTTCTATATCTGATCGACACTATGTGTTCCGATTCTGGTAGTACCGAGATCACAGGGCCATCAAGTGTGGCTCGAGATAGTGAATCGGCTATTTCATTCAACCGTATGCCACAGTGTCCCGGGACCCAGACTAACTTCAGGAACTTCACATGAGGTGGAACTAATGTTTGTAATGTCGCTAGAGCTCTTGATTGTTCTGAAGCTGTGAGAGTAGTACACAGCGAAAGAGAATCAGTAATTATCATTGCACTCTCTTCGTTTGAAGGAAGTTTTCGTAGCGCTAAAATAATAGCCAGGAGCTCAGCTTCGAAAACCGGAGTGAAGTCTGGTAGTCTTACCGAGAATGACCAACCGAGGTAATCTGAGACGATTCCTACTGCTGCCTTTTCTTTATTCACAGAAGCGTCTGTGGCTATTATGTTCTTTATTTCCGCATGAGCTATGTAGTCTTCTAACCTGTCATTTAAGTAACTCGAAGATTGAAACTTAGATAGTGGGGGAAAAATTTCATCACATTCTATCGTAATATTGTGATTTAATGCTTTGGTTCCAATTACCGATCTGATATCCACCTTTATGCTTTCAAGTTTCTTTTGTACAAAAATAATCTGGGGAGTACGAAAGCGTGGCCAGTGAGCGAGGAAGAAGGCGTCGGGGTCACTAATAAAGGCATATGCAGACCGTCTCGCTGATAAGCCGTAAAATTTCAAGTATGTTTGTACTGTTAAGATACGGAATCGGCAAAGAATAGTTGGTATGCGAGCTTCCTGATATAGTACATTAATAGCGACATACCTGGGGAGTCGCAAACACAACCGTAACGCTTCTCGCTCTAATAGAACTAACGGTTTAATTTTGTACGTAGGGCCACCCGAAAATAATATACACCCAAATTCGAGTATTGGGCGCATGTACATTTTATATATCATTAATAAGGTGTGTCTACGTAACCCATATTTTCTGTTGCTCAACCTTCGCAATAAGCCTGAAGCTCGTTGTGCCTTTGCCACGTTATAGTCTATGTGAGGGCTCCAGTTAAGTTTCTCGTTATAAATAATGCCCAAATATTTGATAGACTCTACTTGTGGAATCGGTTCCTGATTATAAAGTACTGAAATTTGAATAGAATCTGCTATAGGGAACACCAGGAGCGCACTTTTACTGATGTTTAGAGACAATGAAATTGAATGCAGCCAAATTTCAAGAGAATACATGTACTTTTGCAATTTTTGATGCAAAGAATAAATGTCACTATCTGCAACGAAAAATGCAATGTCGTCTGCATAAATGTAGACAGTGATATCTCGTTCAATGGGAATTGAGCTCATCAACACATTGAATAACAGCGGAGATAGGACCGCCCCTTGAGGTACTCCACGTTGCTGTTTGAATTTAGATGAGTGACATCCATCCTTTGCACAATAAAATTCTCTCGATTTTAGAAACTCTGCTACCCAATCAACAATATAACGCGGAAAGTCACATTCGTGTAAAGAATTCAATAAAATTGAGTGCTCAACGCTATCATAAGCTTTAGCTATGTCTAGTGTTACTAGTACCGCGTATTGTCGTCTTTTTCGGGCAAGCTGTATTCGGCTCTCTAAGTCGGCATGAGCACACCAAATTGAGCATTCGCTACGAAAACCTATTTGAAATGGTTTCAATATTAGCTTGTCAGCCATCCAAACTTTTATTCTATTATTGAGAACTCTCTCTATAATTTTGATCAGGTGAGATGTTAGAGAGATTGGTCTGATGTTGTCAATGTTAAAACCTGACCCTTGTTTTTTTAATATGGGAATCACTCTAGCTATTTTCCAGTCATGTGGTATCCAGGCATTGCTTAAGGAATAGTTTATAAGGTTGAGGACGTCGCCGGGTGATATCTGGAATAAAATTTTAATCATAGGAACTGTTATACCGTCAGGACCAGGAGCCGAAGAGGGTAAGTTTCTAATTACGCTTGACATTTCGGACAATGTCACTTTTTCGTAGTCAGTCTTTATAGAGGACTTTTGCCAGTTGATTGTCAAAGTCGACGAAAATCTGTTAGCTAAACCTCTTCCGATTGCCTCTAACGAATTAGTCATTTCTTCCGTCGATAACCTGTCATAATCAGAGTTAGCTAGAGACGGCAGAATTTTGCGCGATCTCATATATCGGAATAACGCTTTCTTATTTCTAGGTTTGGAAAGAAAGTCGAAATGTTTTTTGTCATAGTCTTCTTTAGCTTTAGCCACGGTGCGCTTAAATGTAGCAGCAATAAACTTGTAATCTGCCCAATTTTTGGGGGACTGATTATGAATTAGCTGCTTCCAAGCCGCTTGTCGTCGTCTATGATCACGAGAGCACTCAGAATTCCACCACTGGCTACAAGGCTTTCTCGTATCAGACTCAATAGAAAATTCTGCTTTTTTGTACGTTCTTTTAATTACCGCACTTAATTTCATGGCTTTATTTTCATCGTTGTCTTCAGTGGGGGTAGTCAAAGCAACTTCTAGGTCATTTTTAAATTTGGAATAATTGATAAAGGTTCGAGCTTGGGAGTAAGATGGAATAATGGGGCAAGAAATTTCAAACAGTACTGGTAAGTGGTCACTGTTGGTGGCGCAGTCTAGAGTAGTCCAAGATACGCTAGAAATACCCGAGCTTATAAAACTCAAATCTAAGGCAGAGCGGGATCGGTCTCGGATAAATGTGGGAGTTCTAGCGTTGAGGCATGATAAATTATGGTCTATAGACCAGTCCCACAAGCGTTGTCCACATTGATCAGTCCTAAAACCCCAACTAGTGTGGTGAGAATTAAAATCTCCAACCATAATTTTTTCTGTGCACCACGAACTAACAGCCATGTCTAAACATCGCGTGTCTTGTACACCCAGAGGAAAGTAAAGATTTACCAGAGAGAAGGGAGAGCATCCAGGCAAGGTGATGTCTAAAGCGAAAATTTCACATTCGGGGGATATACTTTTGTACGAAGTTTTGATCTTTGAACTAATTTTATTATTGACAAAGAACGCTAAACCTCCACCTTTGGATGGGCGATCCAGGCGAAAAGACCGGAAATTAGGTAGGTAAAACGAATTATGTGCTGACAGCCACGTTTCTTGCAGTGCAATAATGTCTGGATTGAATTTACAAGATAAATACAATAAATCTGTACTAGCTGAATGAATAGATCGGCAGTTCCAATGAAGAATTTTGATAGAACCTATCATTTTGACAGAATTGTTTCGGCAACTACCTTATCTAAAATGCTGTCTTTAAGGAAATCGCTCTTCGATAGGTTCTCCTTCTGGTATTTTTTGTTTTTTGAATGTTTTGAAGAGCCAGTATTTTTGGAGACAGGGGATCGAGTGCGCTTTAGGGATTTGATGTCCATGTCCATATCATCATAATCCTGATCATCCTCTAGTATGTCTTCACCTATCCTCTGGTTGTCTGTACAAGAGGGCCCTGCAGCCTGTACCCCTGAAGGAGATGACTCTGCGTCTGCTTCACTTGGTGGGAGAGTTACGTTGTCTTGGGAAGTATCCTTCATATCTCTTGGTGTCCCATATATTTGCGTCAACTGAGTGGCTACAATATGAGATAAGGAGTCACAAAGGGTGGTGGCCAGGCGATCTATAGCTTTCTCCATCGCTTTTTCAATCATGTCTGCAATGGACACTGAAAGAGAAGCTTCTAAAGTTGCATTATGTCGGGCTGCAACACCAGCATATCCCTGGGTTCTTGCCTGAATTTCAGCGATGGCGTCTTTTCGTGAACAGCGTCTGCGATCAACAATTTCCATAATTTGAGTCTCCCGCGCTTTGGCTGAGCAATTAGCGTTATCTGCGCAGTGCTGCTCATGACAAAGACAACACTTTTCTTCAGTACAATTGCATTCATTTGCAGTATGTGCCTCACCACATTTTCGGCATCTGGGAGCTGACCTACATCCTTTTAAAGTGTGTCCATAGCGCCAACATTTCTGACACTGGAGGGGACGAGGTGACAGTTGTTCGACTCTGAATATTAAAGGCCACGCCTTGATTTCAGTGGGGCGAATCGACCCGGCAAATGTGACAATTACAGACTCAGTAGGGATCTTTGTCTGTTCTACAACTCGTGAGCATCTATAAACTGCAATAGCACCTGCCTCAGAGAACATCTCTAGGACCTCAGCTGGAGTCATGTTGATGTCTACGCCTCGGACAATACCTCTGACGCATGCTAGGTGAGGAGGAATGAAGGCGCTCACCGGATTGGTAGCGAACATCGAGCATTTAAGTAAGTCTTTGACACAGAGCTGGTCAGGAGAAAAGCAGACAATGCCTCCCTTGCCAAACTGCCGGACCTCTGTGATGGTGTGATAGTGAGTTGTCGCTGCTTTGAGTTCCGACTGGATCACTTTAGGGGTTTTTCATCTTAATGACTCCGTCGTTGCTTGGGACTAGGGCCACAGGAACGGAAGCGACGCCATTGCGTAGGAACTGGTCCACTGGTAGCTCCTGCGGTGAAAGAGAAGCAGACCAGAGATAAGTCCCTGGTCCAGGCGAAGAAAGCGGCATCTGTCTGGATTGACTAGCCAGAAGGGTACTAGCTAATCAATGCTAAGGCTTTAGATACGCCTATCCAAGAAGAAATTCAGTAGAGGCTACTCAGATTTCAGCCAAACCCCCAGAGCAAGCAAGCGTGCGAGCGCACAAGAATCGGCGTTCGCCTGTCACCTCACGAAGAGTTTTCTGCGCTGTTAAGCCAATAGACGTCAGTTTCTAGATGATGATGATGATGATTTGCTGCTCTTCCCTTTTTAACGGGCGGGTGTACTTACAGTACGTAAAGACACCCTAGCACACAGATATGAAACATAAAAAGAAGAAAAAATGAAAATTAGTAAGAAAAACAAAAACAAAAAACCAATAAAGAACCAACAGACGCGCCCAGCAAAAGGGGAAAAAAATTGAACAAACCGAAAAGGGTGGGGCACATTCGAAGAAAGCATGAGCACAAGGGCGAGCTCAGTTTGTGTTTGCTAACACAACCGCGCTTTGACACTGCACTGTCTCTTTCTAGACATTACACTGCGCCACCGTGTGTTATCGACCACCATGCCACAACCACTGCCCTCCAGCATTCAAGGCGCTGCATCGACACTCTTGCTGCCTGTAGATCAGTCTCTCCATCTTCCTCTGCAATGCCCGCCCCGCCGCGGTGGTCTAGTGGCTAAGGTACTCGGCTGCTGACCCGCAGGTCGCGGGTTCGAATCCCGGCTGCGGCGGCTGCATTTCCGATGGAGGCGGAAATGTTGTAGGCCTGTGTGCTCAGATTTGGGTGCTCGTTAAATAACCCCAGGTGGTCGAAATTTCCAGAGCCCTCCACTACGGCATCTCTCATAATCATATGGTGGTTTTGAAACGTTAAACCCCACATATCAATCAATCAATCTGCAATGTCCAGCGTGGTGCGCAATGACTCCATGCGCGAGAGTCCTATCTGTCTGAACTCAATCACAAGATGTGCAATTGTCTCGTCCGCACTTCCACAGCCGCGACACAGCTCTGAAGCCATCTCCCTGCGCATCGTTCTCTTGTACGTAAGGGTCTGAAGTGCGCCATCTTATGCCTCGAACAAAACCCAACTCCCGGTGCTGTTGTCGTAAATGTGAACTGAGCCTATTGTGCTTTTACTGTTGCGGTAAAGTTCAAGGGTAGTTTTTCCACTCATTGCATGTTGCCACAGCTTCTCCTTCTTGTCACGCACTCGTTGACGCACCTCCTTGGTATAGAGTCTTGGAGTTTCTGCCTGTACCGGCTCTGTGAGTGGTATGTACTTCTTTTCTAGTTGGTACACCTGGTTCACCCAACTTGTATGCATACACATCGTCGCAAGGTATTCGAATACCTGTCTTCCCCAGCACTCTCGGCACATGAATTGAAGGTGACCCCTGTACACTAACTTGCTGTAGGCCTCGCGAGCTTCAAAACCAGACCAGCCGAAGTCCCCCTGAACTGCCTTGTTTGCCACTCTTCCATGGCACGCAAGCACCGTGCAGCCAACTTCTCGTTGCCGCCGCTCCAGCCATTCTCTGGTGGCCGCTGTCATGCAGACAACTGCATTGGCAAATCTGAGGTAGTTTTGCCCACACCCAGCACCACCTGTCGTTGCATTTTTGGGTTGTGCAAAGCCCGACTCCCTTGCACAGTTGACTGCATAAACAGGTGAAACTACAGCATATGAAACAATGATTGAGCTAAATATTAGCTTTGTCTGCGCACCTAACACTTAAAAAAAGAGCTATGAATTTCTCGCCGCCAGTCTGACGCATCACCGAACCGCCAAGAGTGCTTTCTGTTTCACTCGCCAGAACGACGGCAAAAACAAAAGCAGACGCAACAGCTCTGTGCTGCATAAAAACAGACCCCCATCGACACTACTGTTGCATTGTGAATTGCTACGGACGTAAAGGACTTCAGTTTTATTAGTTTTCGCAATTTCGCGAAGCAGAATGGCGAGAGCGCGGGATACGGGCCGTTGTGAATGTGTTGGGTAAGCGAATTACTCGCTGTTCGCATGAGAAAGTGTGGTAATGTAGTTCTCGAGTTATTGTTTTGAGTAGCTTCGATGGAGAACTGTGCTAACTTTGAATATGAAGCTTAACAGAGCCTGTGACCGCGGTGCCCCCAGTGCAGCAGTAGACAGGTGACGCGCATGGTAACCATCGCACACCCCGCTACCACTGATAATCTGGAGCTGCACAGCATGAAATTAAAAATAAAGAACAGTTCAACACACAGGAAGCGAGAGGTCGATGGAGAATGCAACTGCAAAGGTAAAAATTGCTAGGGATATTTGTGCCGGACAAAGCGAGCTTTGTACCACTGATCATAAGATAGATTGCTCGTGTTTGAACTTCATTGTTTTGGAATCATGTGTATGCCCAAGTTTAATGCATTTAGCCATTACAGAACGAGCGTCGGAGTGCCTGCCTCGAACTTGATGTTGTGCGATGCTTGCTTGCACTTAAACTCCCAGTTGCAGTATGCCGAAACTGAATCATATTTTGCATTGTGCCCGCAGTTCGTTTTGGTGAACTTCCTACTTTTCTGATGTGAGGTTGGATTGAAGAAAGAAGCTTGTCTAGTCCTTGATTTCGAGAAAACCGCGCCTCACGACCAACGAAAGAGGAGGGCCTTTGCACATTCGCTTGCGTATGGCTCGCTTTGCACTACCGATTTATGGCCAGCGTGTGAATGGGGCACTAGTGGCGGCATTTTTCGCATCGCCGCCTGGGCAAAGTCTGACATCTATCATGATGAATAAACTCGATTTCAATCGAGCCTATAGCGATCGGAAGTGACAGTGGCACAACTTCATCAGTCGTGTACATCAAGCACATTTCATGATAACAGCTGCATTAAACTGTGCATTAAATAACAGCGTGTTTTTTTTAACCTTTTAGAACTCGGCATTGTTTCTCTGTAACTCCCTTCTTTTTTTTGCCAATCTTTGTTAGTCAGTTTCGTAAATTGTTATTTCTTTTCTACTCTATTCTACTTTCGGGCTGCATATTACAGTTTGCAACCATAAATACGTGAAGGTCTAACCAGTTACAGCCCTCTGAACTGTTGCTTAACAATGGAAAGGCTGCTTTACCTATTATACTGGGTTTCACGCGGTGCATAATGTGCACCTTTTGTGCTGTGACCTACTTAATGATGCCAGTAAAACACGTCTGTTGCCTCAAACCTCTAACACATATCCAAGTCATGTATTTGTCACAAGAAGGCCTCTGTGCATTCTTGCGGCCAACAGTTCATGTATACTAGCATATTACGGTGTTAGCATGTTAGCATATCTCTGGTGTCCGTTCCGGTGGGTACCCTGAAGAGTAGGCACCTATAATACATCCTTAAAATGGCAGGCTTCTGTGAAGTATTGTTCAGAACCTTCAAATAGCTGCACTGACATGTTATCAGCACCCTTAAAATAAACTGAGGAAGTGTTTTAGTATTGAAGACAACTTTACTAAATGTTATGGAAACTGTCATCTCATTCAGCTCTAAAAGTTTAGGAACAACTTTCACGAGTTGCATTAATGTAAATTAATTTACATCATGCATATCTCTTGTAGTGGTGCTGCTCTGACCTGCAGAATTCTGGTGCTGAGCATAAGTCGCTTAAATATTGGAGCATTTTGGTTACCTGGAACACATACTAGAAGCCAGTACTAGGCTTGATGGTACAGTGCACTTCTCCGTGCAGAATGGAGGCATTGCAATGCTGCAATAGCAAGCTATCTTAATTAACTTGAAAGAGAACTTGAAAGAGTTTGGTAGTGAACTACCTTCAAAATGATGTACAACACAGAAATTCTAAGGTGCTAGACACAGTAATTAATCACAGTTGTTGTAAGTTACTGACACGAAAATTTTCAGTTGTCGTTTTTTCTGTCGTGTAAAAGGCCAAGCCCTCAAGTGCCTAGAAATTGCGCCGGTAAGCGCGAGTGTGCCCTAAAAAAGTATTTAAAACATATTTTGTTTCGGTTCCTACTATATCCTGACTTCACGACACGGTATGACCTCCTCTTCACAGGCTCGTGCAAAATATCATGTCGTTACTGCTCCGCACCGCCACTCTTTTTTAATTCACAACTGGCCATTTCGTATGTTTTGGCACCTGATACTGATGTCGTAATGATGCATAAAGTCAGAATTGATACTGTAGCCTTATGTCATGCTGGTGTCAATATCTGTGGGCATACCATACTAAATTATACTTTAATAAAGAAAATAGTCTAATCAGCATTACCCGAGTTTTGCACTTGCTCCGACCCATCTCTGTACACACATGATTTTTATGGAGGAGTAAAGTCAGCTCTGAAATTCGGTGTCAGTTGCCGTTGGAAGAATGCAAGGTTGCTCAGCATGTGCTTGATAAAAATGGAATGAACCGCGAATGAAAAATAATGGCCACGGCTATGCTTGTGTAATACGAACTGTTGGTGGAAGAAACACATTTTCTTCAATTAGGTTAACATGTTGCATTCTTTGCATCACATGAATGATGGGCTTCGACCAACTAGGCTAAATCAGAAACAGGACTGAAATTCTTGGACATTGGTTACCCTGCAACACAACACAGATTGCTAATTTCATAACAAAACAAATGACATGCAAAAGGGAATGTTAAAACAAGTAAAAGTTTTCTTACATTTAGCCTCAACCTAATTGTGCTGCCATATTTGTTTTCTCTACACTCTTTCAGGCGAAACCATGAGCACTATTTTGCACTCGGCCCTGCAACGATTGGCGGCTCGGAGTCCCATTCAAATTTCGGTGCGCTTCTGGGAGCGAAAAAAGTACATCCGGCGCTATGGCTATGAGAACCCCCTGTTGCCCCCTGGTGAGCTGGTGGTTGTGGCGATTTCGAGAAAGAGATGGTAGCTGGACCTATTGGAACAGATTGGCATTTAACAATTCAGTGCTAAACTGACGTAGACTGAGAAAGGATGAAGAGGAAAAAAGCAGTTTGTTGCATCTGAGATCATTTTAAATTTTGAGTTGTGGAGTTAGAGAAAGTGAGTTCCAAAAGCACAGTGAGGGCGGGAGTCAAATGTTCCTATGAGGGAGTCTGACTGGATTCTGAGCGGGAGTGACTCTGAGGAGTGGGAAAAGTTGCTGCGGCAAAATTGGAGGAGTGGACGGGAACTCAGCGTGACGTACTCCTTTTAACAAGTTCGCCTGCTTGGGGGTGCCGCCACTGTCGCACGACATGGCCGAGGGGGGCAGATCATGTGGCATTGCTTCATCTGCTCAATATCCACAGCTTTGAGTCAGAAAGCTTTGGTTCCTGTAAAAGCCATTAACTGGATAGGGACAGCGATATTGAAACTACCACGTACGAGCAGTTTGGTTAAACAGAATAAACAGTGGAATTGGTAGAGTGGAATAACTACACGCAAGGTATTCTGGGCAACTCAAGGACGTTTGCTTCCACCTTGCTCCCCATGCTTGCTCCGGCAGTGCAGATTGTGTTCCAATCGCGGATTTGGAGGCATTGCTTTATAGGAGCCACTCGCAGAGTCTATAGACTGCTCCCATTCTGCCATTGGAATTCAACCTTAATTATTTAGGTTTAAATGTCACAAGTAAGTAATGTACACTAAGCCTGCACACTCGGTTCTATAAAAAACATGAGGCGTTTTTTTTTCTATTTTTTTCAAGAAGAGGTAAATGCAAAAATTGAAAATAAGATGAATTTCATGGGAATGTAAAACACGCCTAAGTATTTTCAACTTCTAGAACAGTTTAATAAATATGGGGTAATTCCTTATTGTAACATTAACTTAAGAAGCCAGACTCAGGCTGTTGCAATTAAACTGAGCCACATTCATTAAACGAACACTGCACCAACAATTGTGACCAAAACAGCCAACATGGTCTCACCCAAGATGTTTCATTTGTGTCCTAATTGCTTTGTTATCGTGTTTACGTTCCACAATCAGGTTTTTAAAGGGCGTGGTGGCGCTTACTGAAGCACATGATGTTCAATGACACAACTTGATTATAAAGAATAAGAGGCTGACTTTTCAACTTCTTTTTGCCTCTTAATGATTTTTTTTTTTTTCGAGTTTAGCGCTACAGTATCATGTCCTCCGCTCACTCCAACACGGTATATGTAAAATAAAATACACATGAAAAGAACACATTGGGCATCTATCTATTGCCTAAAGGATAAGAAGTGGAGCAGAGCGGCATGTTGTGAAATGAACCGGAACACTTTTCAAGGCCTTCAGTAGATGCTAAGATTAAGAAAACACTCATGATAGTCCAGAATAGTGCAGTTTTTCCCACGAACGACTACTCGCTCTTCAAGTATTTATGCCCATGCTACGAAGCATGGAACCTCGGGAGGGCAAGAATGACATTAATTCTATCGCGCAATATTATGCCGTACATTCGAATAGTTTTACATTGATTTTACGAGCTCAATCATGCCCAAACGAAATGTTCCAATCTATATGAGCCTAATAAAAACTTTACTCCTCAATACTGACGATATTGGGTAATCTAGATCTTAGTCACAATATAAATTTGTACTATTTAGGGGAAAGGAACATACTAGCAAAAAGTTGTTTGAGTAGTCCCGGCCATATTTTCAGTAGAAAAAAGGTTTTTTTTCAGTTTCAGGTAAAGAGCATTTGGCTCTTTTAGAAAAACGAACGCCTCATATGATAACCTCAAAGAACATAAAAAGCGCCTTGTACCTTTACTGCACCCACTACATGCATTCCCTCTCCAAAAAAACAATTTATTTCACTGGAAGGCTACTGACAGTTGGCTGACACATGCTTCACGTTGTTTCTTAGTATGAAAAGCTCAAATAATTGATTTCCCAATCGCAGCAGACGTCACAAAAGGGTTGTTGTGCTTTGAATATTTGGGAGTTCGGAGACAGCTGTGATTTGTCCAGCCTCACACGTGACTGTGTGCCTCTTTTTGGTTGTACTGCTTGTGTAATAAAAAGCAGAGATCAGAATACCAGCAAGCGCATGGTGTTAATGTACTGACTTTAGAGAAAACGCTCCTCGTAGGGCCCATGGATTGAAACCTGCAACCATATCGGTGCCACTTTTACCACTATGATGGAACAAAACCAACAGTGTCGCTTGGCTTTTGAGATGCACTCGAGATTTGACGGTGATATTGAATTGAAATATTCAAACCTATGCCAGCTACCTGTCTGTGTTGACTCTTGACGCACGAAGTCATGTAGTAATGCAGTGTTGTCCATGCAACTGGCGCGAACAACGGTAGTTAAAATTTTGAACTCTGTGCTTGGTTTCCAGCTGGTTCAGATTGCTAATAATGTATAGCTAATATACCGAGTATAGGCTTGGGCATTTCGGTAGTTCATTTTGCTATTTTAATTGTATTCGTTAACAAAATAGAGAATAGAACTACACATACACAGTGCTAATAGAGCTCTGTTCGCTGACACAAGGATCATTCAGTGGATTTGCAACCTGTAGCGAAGAGTTCAGGCCGCGGTCGTGCAGTACCTCGACTTGGTGTGATCAGACATTTTACAGTCACCAGCATCTACACCTTGCTTAGCGATTCAGTGTTGCCATTATTCAATGCAAGGAGCCATCAAACAGAAAAATATGCAAAGCAATCACAACATGCAGTGGTGAATGTGAGTGAGACGTTACCCAGAAGCTTTAGTCAATATTGTACTTAACATGAATGTATGCTGAAGTGTAACCCCAAGGTTTCATCGCTAGTAAAGAGACTAATATAAAGTGGAATGTAGGTACGTGACAACAGAGTACACAGACGACGAGACACTGTGATCCACATGGCGCACTATCCAGTGCAATTGGTGGCACTACTGTGCTCTCAAATGTAGATATGGTGCCACCATGTAGTAAACCCGCCTGCAGATGCTACTTTCTGCTCAGAGTAAATTGCACAGACAGTCATCAGTTCCTTCCTGAATGTATTAAGAAAAATGGCAAATATTGTGGACACATTTTTAATATACGTACAAATAATTGTTTAATATTGACATTGCGATTATTGTTAGCTCTGTATAGCTCTAGTTTTAGTGCATATGTAAAAAAGTGTAATGGAAACAATGGCAGTATACGACCATGTCGGTGCTCTTGCGGTTGTGGCTTTATAGGCTCAGCCTTTCCTCTGAAGTCTCTTATAATAACTTAATGGGTAAGACAGAGTTTTTCATTAAGCATAAGTCAGCTCTGCATTTCTGTAACACAGAACAAGTTGGTCTGTTTCACACGTGGTTTCTTTGCAGTCTATGCTAATGTGCTACGTCTTGTACATTCTTGGTTTTCTACAATGCAATCTGCATGGTGCATATTGATAATGAGTTTGAGAATAAAGCATCACTTGGCAGACTGGGGATGTGATTGTCCACTCTTTTCATTTTTATTTGGTTTTCGCACTTGATAAGTCTTGAACATAAGACCTTGTTGTAGGGCTCTTGGCTCATAGTGCACTTACTTATTCTCTTTTTTGCGTGTTTGTCGTACTTTACCACTTCACAGTGAATATGTATTGCCTAAGTGAACTTTCTGTATTTGTGAAAAGATTGAGTTATCAGAAAGGGTAGTTTAAGTAATTTCCTGCATTCTGCAATCACTAAGGTGTTGCTTATTTGCATAATCCGTGATGGAAGTCAGTCTGTAAAAAATTTGAATTTAACAAGTAGTGTATGCTTTTTCTGTATATTTCATTCGTATTAACATTGGTGAAGAAGTCTCGAGCTACTCTAGCAATTAAAGCTTTAGTCTAATGAATGACCGTTCGCTGAGGGATTTGGCACTGTATGCACTGTTTTATAGTTTGTGACAAAGCAAACGAAGCTTAGAAAAAGCTGATGTGCAAATGTTGTCTGTGTGATAGATGTCAGCTTTACTCCCTCTTGTGGTAATTAGCAGGCGATGCTAGCCATCTGTAACATCCTACTCATTCCCACCCACTGAATGCCTTTAGATGTATTTTTATCTTTTTTTCCAAACCTTGCAGCTATATCTTCTGCTCTATTTACAAAAAAAAGAAACTACTGTTGTTAAAACACATATCATATTGTCATGTTGTAATGTGACAAAAACTGGCTGGTCCGATCACTGGCAAAGAAAAATTGACTTTTTTCACGTTCTTATCATTATCATCTTCTTTCACATAGGGCACATACAATCCTACTGAAATGGATACCACGTAAAAGAAGCTATTGTGCACATGGCAATGGTCGTATAAATTTTTCACCTGCTACTGCTGTCAGGTTACCTGCCACGGCTACCGAAGGAAAAAGGAAAGCTCGGGAGCCAGCCTATCTACACACCTAAGGATGCCTGGTGCGAACGAAGAGCCCTCTTCGGACAAAACGACTACATTGGTGAGTGGGCATGTGTCTCGGATCTTGGAACACGTGCTTATCTTTGCTATCTAGCAACTCATGTTTACACTACCCGAAGAAATTGCACGCCATTTACCCATTTGCTTCACGTGTTGGAATACACCGTAGCACATGTGTCATTTCTGATGAGGCACACTCCGTGGCACTAAGAAGCCACAAAGCCTGTCGCAATGGTATTACCTGGCATAGCTTATAGATTTTTTTCTTAATTCGTTTAAAGAAAAAAGGGCACCCTATCAGGGCACATATACATCCTGGCCATACGCTGACCACATGTGCTGATAATCTGGTCACCAATAATTCGGACACGCTCGATTATTCAAACAAATTTTTGCCACTGGCTGAATAGGCTTCGTGTAAAAATATGACATAAATGCTGAATTAAATAATGCCTGTAGAAGAAGTAGGGCGAGTAATTTGTCCATCTGATAGCCACACCTTTTATTTTCACCCCAAGGCTTCACAAAAAACCTTTGCTTATTACTTCAGTGCACACAGTGCAGAACCTACAAGTGAATTTTCGTTTAGTATCTCTCTAATAATAATAGTTGAACTAAAAATTACTTATCAATTCAAATGTTGCTTATTAGATTTGGCAATGTTCTATTCAAGCTACTGATCTAGGGAATCGAGGTTTCAATAGGTAGGGTATTGATTTATACTGCTTTTATTTTAAAAGTGAACCTATTATCATTGTAAATTTTACTCAGTACAGCCAACCGCCAAATTTTCTGAGGCTCAGTTTTTCGAACATGCTTGAAAATTTGACTGCTTTCGCAATATTGTCGCAAGTCCCTTGAAGTCAGAACATCCAAAATTTCGTACGCTGAAACTTTTTGGCATCTGATTTTTCAGACTTCCTGCTGACACGGTATGCCTGAAACGGCATTCACTGAAACCCTCACCTATGTCGTGTCTATCATCACATAGGTTCTAAGCAGCGCTTCGTGGGTTAATCCATTTGCTGCTGTAGTGGTGTCTGAAAGGCAGCTTTGCTGCAATGCTGAAGCATGATGGGATGAAGCATATTGAAAATATGGCTGGTCTGCTGTCGCGGCACAGTGCATTGATGTGTTTACGGATAAGCACCGCTAATGCATGGAGGTGTGATAGTGGCAGATGCAGCGTGTGTGCAGAGATTTTCATGCATTAGTGCATTGGGTGAAATTGAATGAGTCGTCCACTCTTCCACAACAGCCTTTTTGTATCACAGGAGCGGTTTTAAATAATCCATGAGATGTATTTTTTTCGCACAAATTGTCAACTGGTGGTTGACACTTAGTGAAGCAGAATTGACGGCAGGTATGAAATGGGTTCGCAAGAGCCCAGGCAGTCATGAAGGTGCATTATAAGTGTCTTGGCAGGCATTGAAGCTGCTTCGGTTATGGCTGGGGTGATTTGGCCGCTTGAGTGGAATAAGTAAATCAATTTGTTTGTTCGGGCTGCCTGATGTTATGAATGATTCTGTGGTTCTTAGGGAGTCCGAAGATCATGATGTTGACTTATGTCTAAATTCAGCACATGTTCATTGCGTGCAGATGGGATTCAAATCTCTTTAGCAAGTCATGGATTCTGCTGGTTATAAAATGAAAAAAAAAAAAAAAAAAAAAACGAGCAAATGGAAGATTTTGGCTATATCTTCAATAAAGCACCTGTGTCCTATTGTCACTAGTAATAGGAGAGCTTCTCCCAATCCCAATATTGAACTGCATATGCAGCATTTAATGTAAAATATAGGGTAGGCCATCATAAAAAAAATAAAAAGTGAATGAAAAGCTGGCTCCCTCTTGTTATGCGTATTCCATTGGACAAAAGCTATGGAATTTCAACAATGTCTGACTGAAGCCACCTGCCTCAATAGCTGTTACCATCATGGCTTTGTTTGCTAGCTGTGGGACTGCCCTGTTTTGCATTTTCATTTTTTTTGTGTATCTGTTTGGGCTCCAGGCTGCTTTTTCAGTTTTTTGCGTTTCTGTGAAAATGAGAGAACTATGACAGTTTCGGATCATCATCATCATGAGCCTCACTACGTCCATTGCAGGACAAAGGCCTCTCTCATGTTCCCCCAGTTAACCCGGTCCTGTGCTTGCTGCTGCCAATTTATACCCACAAACTTCTTATTCTCATCTGCCCACCTAACCTTCTGTCTCCACCTAACCCGCTTCCCTTCTCTGGGAATCGATTTAGTTACCCTTAATGACCAGCGGTTATCCTGTCTACGCGCTACATGCCCGGCCCATGTCCATTTCCTCTTCTTTATTTCAAATATGATATCCTTAACCCCCGTTTGTCTCCTAATCCACTCTGCTCTCTTTTTGTCTCTTAAGGTTACACCTACCATTTTTCTTTCCATTGCTCGCTGCGTCGTCCTCAATTTAAGCTGAACCCTCTTTGTAAGTCTCCAGGTTTCTGCTCCGTAGCTAAGTACCGGCAAGATACAGCTGTTGTATACCTTTCTCTTGAGGGATAGTGGTAATCTACCTGTCATGACTTGAGAGTGCTTGCCAAATGTGCTCCACCCCATTCTTATTCTTCTAGTTACTTCAGTCTCGTGGTTTGGCTCCACGGTTATTATCTGTCCTAAGTAGACGTAGTCTTTTACAACTTCAAGTGCACTATCACCTATCTCGAAGTGCTGTTCTCTTCTAAGGTTGTTGTACATTACTTTCGTTTTCTGCAGATTAATTTTAAGACCTACTTTTCTGCTCTTCTTGTCTAACTCCGTAATCATGAGTTGCAATTCGTCCCCTGAGTTACTCAGCAATGCAATGTCATTGGCGAAGCGCATGTTAATAAGGTACTCTCCATTAACTCTTATGCCTAACTGTTCCCGTTATAGGCCTCTGAAAACCTCCTGTAAACATGCAGTGAATAGCATTGGGGAGATTGTATCCCCCTGCCTTACACCCTTCTTGATTGGTATTCTATTGCTTTCTTTATGAAGCACTGTGTTAGCAGTTGATCTCCTGTAGATTTATTCCAGGATGTTCATATAAGCTTCGTCGGCGCCCTGATTCCGCATTGTCTGCATGACTGCTGATATTTCTACTGAATCAAATGCCTTCTCGTAATCTATGAAGGCTATGTTCGGGATAGAATAGTGTTTAAAGAAAAGGCAATTAAGTTTGCGGAGGCACACATAAATCAAAGCATAGGGTCAGCTTGGAGTGTCTTAGACAAGCATTCTTTATCAGTGGACACAGAGGGATGACACTACATGTGGCTGTCAGAAAATTTAATCTCATCCCAGTATGTGCCAACCTCGTGCTGCACTGGCTGTTTACTGTGCCTCCTGTTGAATCATGAAATAAACATCTACAGTGAGCCTGCCCCGAACTTCTAGCTGATGGTACTATAAGCTAAACCAATGCAAAAATGTTACCTGCTAAAAAATGTGTGTAAACGAGAAGCACTTGTCAGTGGAACAGCTAGCATAGACTATCGTGCCATCAAAAAGTGCATAAGAAAGGATGGTGAAGACGGCTTGTCGGGGCACTTGATTAGAAAATGTGTCCACGGACTGAACAAGAAGTGTGTTCTTTTGTATGTCAAGTTTCTTGTCCTGTCCTCATGCTGTTTTTTCTAAATATGAGGTGGGCAGCCTTCCTAGTGCCAGAGTTTCTGGGACTAAAAACGTTTTCAAAGAAGATCAGCTTCTGTGTATTTCATTCCAATGTTAATTCAAACAAACATAAGCCACTGTGCTTATAATTGTTGAAGACAAGGGTGAGTATACAGTTGACTCTCATTAAATGGAAACCTGTTAAATGGAACTACTGCTTAAACGAAACTATTGCTTTTGCACTGCTTGGTTTCGGGTTTGTATTCTGCGTTTATGTTCACCTCTCAGTAAAAGGAACTCCTGTTAAATGGAACATATTTTCCTGGTCCTTTTAGGTTCCATTTACTGAGAGTCTACTGTACTGTTTGTTCATTTCTGTATGATGCCCACAGCTATCAGTTTTTCTAACATGCTTATTGCATTCTGTTCTGATGCATCTTCATGCAGACTAAGCAAATGACCTCCTTTTAGTGCTGCTGTGCATCAGAGACACGATTGCAATGCTTTGCCGAACCTGTTACAATGGCTTCAATTTATGCTGAAGTCTGTCTTTGGAAAGAGTTGATAATTGAAATTTCTAATATGCGAATATAACGTCTTTGTCTGCCTGAAAAAAATAATACTGAAGCAGCTAATCCTCCGGCTTTTGTTAAGATCAGAAATGTTTGCTATTATGTAGTCGATGAACAATGCATATATAATAATGAAAACTGATCTTTGTTTTGGTGATGGGAATATCGATTTGTTTGTGCAAGGACTTCCAAAGGCATATGATAACAAAGTGATCGAGTTCATAACGATGAACAGTTGAGTCAGCATATGTGTAGACAAACTATATGAAGCTTGTAAACTTGGACAAGTTGGTAAGACATAACTGAAAGTACGAGCAGCACAACGTAGAAGTAGTTACTGCATAACTACAAAAGCAAAAAAGAAAGGATAGAAAAGAGCGTTGACTTTCAGTTATGTCCTACCAACTTGCCCAAGTTTCCACGCTTCATAGCAGTCATCTGTCATGCCGCTGTCATATGGACTCCCAAATCAATGTTGGAATTTATTGAGAATACCAGTGAAGTTCTCACAGTCTTACAATTGCAATGTGCTCAGTATCGCCATCAGTTTTTGCACGTTTGCGATATGCACCCGACAGCAATTTCATACCCCAGGTAGTGTCCCAATGCGCTTATTCTAGAAAATATTTAATCAACGCAACCACATTTGAAAAGTTGACTAAGTCAACTCAGAGCTGTCTATCTTCAAGCCAACTTGATGTATGATACGACAATAGTCAGATATACGACAAAATTATTTGAACAGACAATAAGCCCAGAAAAGTATTGCGGACATTATTTGTTGTATTTAACTGTAGTGTACGAATTGTGATGTAAAAAGTGGAATGAATTGAAGTGTATGATGATGATGATGATGAATGAATGATGAGTGGGGCGAAGCGTCCTTCAATCCATTCGTCTGCAAGTGCACCTGTTCGTGCGTCCATCTGTACGTGTGCCTGTTCGTGCATCCGTGTGTCTGTCCATCTGCTTGTCTGTCTGTGCGTTGGCCCGTGCATCCGTCCGTCTATCTAGTGAACACTTCAAGTGCTATCATCTCGCTTCTTTTTATCATATTGAAAGACGCAGGCAGACTAGGTACGGCGAGCAGGCAGGGCGAGCAGAAGCGTTTATTCTGCGATGTCTGGCTCCGCTCAGAACCACCCCAAGAGAGAGAACGATGATGATGGGTATGTGCAAGTGAGAACGATGATGATGGGTATGTGCAAGTGAGAACGATCAAATGCTTGGAATGTGCTTACAATTTCCCCCCCCCCTCTGCGAAGCGGCCAACCTGGCCGCCAGTCAGAGATCGGCCGAACGAGTAACAAAAGGCTTCATGCGTGAGACGTGAACTATTTCCGTGCTGCGCAGACGGCGGTCAGTGACAGACTGAAGCGGGGTGACGAGGTAGTTAACTGGAGATGTCTGTCGTACAACGGTGTATGGGCCAACATACCGGTGAAGAAATTTCTCGCAAAGGCCCGACGCTCGAACCGGGGTCCATAGTAAAACCTTATCGCCAGCATTAAAGGCCACGTCGCGTCGTTTTTTATCACAGCGATGTTTTCTCTCCTTTTGGGTTGCTTCCGTGTTTTTGCGAGCAATTTCACGGCATTGTGTGACTCGGGCTGCGAACTCTTCTGGGAGCGAGGTACTGCTTGGAGCCGGTGCAAAGAAAAATGCCGTGTCGAAGACCGAGGAGGCAGATCGGCCGTACACGAGAAAAAACGGGCTGTAGCCAGTTGATCGTTGTACCGCAGTATTGTATGCGAAGGTGACAAACGGTAAAATGTTATCCCAATTTTTGTGGTCAGGATGCAAGTACATCGATATCATGTCAGAGAGTGTTCGGTGGAAGCGCTCGGTAAGGCCATTCGTTTGCGGATGGTATGTAGAAGTGGTTTTATGGACTGTATTGCACGCCTGCAGGACTTCATCCAGGACCTTGGAAAGGAAGGCTTTGCCACGGTCACTCAAAAGGACGCGAGGGGCTCCGTGGCGCAAGACGATGGAGTTCAAGAAAAAATTGGCGATTTCTGTGGCGGTAGCAGAGTGAAGAGGTGAAGTCTCGGCGTATCTTGTTTGATGGTCGACTGCAGTGACGATCCAACGGTGACCGGAAGGTGTCAACGGCAAAGGACCATACAAGTCTATTCCGACAAATTCGAATGGTGTGGTGGGACAGGGAAGAGGCTGAAGGAAACCAGCAGGCGGGGATGTGGATCGCTTGCGGTGCTGACACAACGCGCACGAGCCCACGTATTTGGCCACCGTTGTGGACAAGCCAGGCCAGAAGCAGCGCGTCTTGATGCGATCGTAGGTCTTGTGGAAGCCTAGATGACCGGCAGCAATATCATCGTGGAATGCTTCCAAAACTCGAAGACGAAGGCAGCGGGGAAGAACTGGCACCCACTTGTTACCGGTGGGATGGTAAATGTAGCGCTTAAGCACACCGTCCTGAAGGCGAAATTGTCGAAGCTGGCGTCGCAAGCGGCTGTTGGGTGGTTTAGTGACACCGCATTGGATCCAGCGATGCGAGCGATACGTGTTGTGAGGCAAGCTGGGTGTCAGAGTCATTCGAACGCGATGCGGTGGACGTATTGTCACGAGAGAGCGAAAGTGGGCACCGGGACAGCGCGTCGGCATCATGATGACATTTGCCAGACTTGTACGTAACTGTAAAGTCGTACTCTTGTAAGCGCAGTATCCAGCGCGCAAGACGTCCTGACATATTCTTCATTGATGAAAGCCAACAGAGTGCGTGGTGGTCGGTGATGATGGTGAAGTGCCGACCGTAGAGATACGGGCGGAATTTCTGTATCGACCATACGATAGCCAAGCACTCCTGCTCCGTGATGGTGTAATTCCGCTCAGCTGTTGACAGAGTCCGGCTAGCGTAGGCCACAACCTGCTCTTTAGAGGTGGAATCACGCTGCAGAAGGACTGCTCCAATGCCTTGTGCGCTTGCGTCAGTATGGAGTATGGTAGGCGCTCTCTCATCGAAGTGGCGCAGCACTGGTCCGGAAGTCAGGCGTTCTTTCAAAATTTCAAATGCAGATTCGCAGTCGTTGGACCATGAGAAAGGAGCACCAGTGGCCAATAACTTATTTAGCGGAGCCGCTAAGGTAGCAAAGTTGCGTATAAAGCGACGAAAATAGGACGCGAGACCAAGAAAGCTGCGCAACGTCTTTTGGTTGGACGGTCGAGGGAACTGTAGCACAGCTGCGATCTTCTCGGGATCTGGTTGGATTCCGTCTTTGGAAACGACGTGACCGAGGACTTTGATGCTTTTGCTGGCAAATGTACACTTCTTTGTATTTATCTGAAGGCCAGCCTTGGAGAGACATTGTAGCACCTCGTCTAATCGTTGAAGATGTTGGGCAAAGGTACTTGAAAAAACAACGATATCATCTAAGTAACAGAGGCAGGTCTTCCATTTTAGGCCACGAAGAACAGTATCAATCATTCGCTCAAACGTGGCTGGAGCGTTGCACAAGCCGAATGGCATTACATTAAATTCATAAAGGCCGTCCGGTGTGGCAAATGCAGTTTTTTCTTTGTCAGCCTCGTTCATGGGGATTTGCCAGTAACCTGATCGTAAGTCAAGGCTCGAAAAATAGTTCGCCCCTTGCAGTGTGTCTAAAGCGTCATCAATTCTAGGCATAGGATATACGTCCTTGCGTGTGATCTTATTTAACGCGCGGTAGTCAATGCAAAAACGAACAGAGCCATCCTTCTTTTTAACTAAAACGACTGGAGATGCCCAGGAACTCGAAGAAGGTCGTATTATATTTCGCGATAGCATCTCGTTCACTTCTTTTTCAATTATTTCTCTCTCTGATTGCGAAACCCGATATGGGCGACGGCGTATCACACGAGAACCGTCGGTTTCAATGCGATGTACAGCCGCGGAAGTCTGACTCAGTGTTGTGGTACAGCTATCAAAGCAGGCTTTGTGCTTAGCCAAAAGGGCCAATAGTGCTTCAGACTGTTTTGGTGTGAGGTCTGAACCAATGACAGGTCGAAAAGGGAAAGAACGTGAACCTGGAGCTGGTACTGGTGACGAAGACGGGCAGAGTGTCGCGATGGAGGTCAATGGAGAGAAGTCAATCTTTGCCACTGTCATTCCCTTGGGCAGCAGCACAGATTCTGCAGTTGTGTTAGAAACGGGCAGAAAAGCGCAGCCAGAGGAAAACCGGAGGAGGCAAGAGGCGACGAGAATTCCACGGGAGGTGCAGCGAAACGAAGGAGCCACAAGTGCATCACCGTCGGTTACTTGGGTAGATGCGACAGCTATCACGTGTTCGTGACCAGGGTGCAGGACGCAGTCTTCAACAATGACCAAGTTGGAGATCGAGGGTGATGAAACTGGAATGGGCGCATCCGTTGTATCCGTTATGTGAATGACGTTCTCTTTAAAGGATATAACAGCGGAAGCAGAATGCAGAAAGTCCCAACCAAGGATAAGTTCATGAATGCACGTGGGCAACACAATCATCTCGATGTGGTGACGTATACCATCAATAGAAACACGAGCCGTACACTGTCCGTCAGGTTGAATCAGCACGTTATTTGCCCCACGCAACACAGGTCCCACATAGGGCGTTCTGACTTTACGGAGGCGCGAGCACAAGTCACTACGCAAAACAGAAGTGGTTGCACCGGTGTCAACGAGAGCTTGCACAGGAATACCTTCAATAATCACTGACAACATATTAGCTGGGCGAACAGGAGGTATTTTTGTTGGTCGACGGGACGCAGTTTTCCCTCCAAAAACTGCAATCCTTAGTTTTCCGAAGATTGGTCAACAGGACGGGAGATGATTGGACGAAGCGGCGATGCGGAGCGGCGATAGGGCGATGGAGAGCGTCGTCTGGAGGAGCGGTATTCCTGATGTTGACGAGGGGACACTGGAGGAGACGGAGACCGGTACTGCGCGGACGGGTAGGTGTCTGGAGCATAAAGATCTGGTCTTCGGAACCGGTCTCGTTCGAACTCAGCATAGCCTCGTCGTTCCTCTTGCTGGCGGCGACGGCAGTAACGAGAAATGTGGCCTCATATACCGCAGTAAAAGCAAACAGGACGGGATTGACGCCACTGAGGATACAAGGGTGCAGCAGTCATTCCACCTCGCATAGCAGCCAAATGGCTACTAGCAGTATCCGTAGAGCTAGATGCCCCGGGAGCAGGCGGAATCGCAGCGATCTCCGCATATGTGGGCATTACCGTTTGAACAACCGGTGCTGCCGGTGTCGACCTGGGCGTCACATCGGCGTATGTGGGCATCGGGCGTGCTGGCGGAGCGACCGGGGATGTCGGTGTCGCCATTGCCGCTAACTCCTGCTTAACAAGATTCCGCAGGTCGAATGGTGGAGACGGAGCGGAGGCGACAGTGGACCGCTGCTGTTCAAGGTCTCGAAGTTCTTCCCGGATGATTGTGCGGATAAGGGTTTTTAATTCAGAGGGAGGCATCAGGCGTGGATCACTGTCTTGTTGAAGCCGAAGGGACTGCAACTGGTCAAGGCGTTGGCATGTCGAAATGACGTCGTTAACCGTAGCGGGATTGCCAACAGCCAAGGCGTTGAATGCGATTGGGCCGATTCCTTTAAGGATGTGGCGAACGCGCTCATCTTCCGTCATGTCTTTATTCGCACGGCGACAGAGGGCCAAAACATCCTCGATATACGAAGTGTACGACTCATGTGCCAGTTGTAGACGCACAGCCAGCTTCTGTTTCGCGGCTTCGGAACGACCCGATGAGCATCCGAATATTTGTCGCAGTTTGTTGGCAAAGGTCGACCAATCAACGAAGTCAGTTTCGTGATTAAAATACCAGGTTTTGGCTACGCTGGTCAAATAGAAAGGAAGGTAGCTCAGTTTCTCTGCTTCGGTCCATCGATTGGCTGAACCCACACGGTTGTAAAGGTCAAGCCATTCCTCGACGTCGTCACCGCGAAGACCCGCGAACACGGGCGGTTCGCGCTGAGGGCTGGTGACAGTAGATGAAGAGCGGGCAGCCGCCGGCGTAGGGGCTGTAGCGTTAGGGCTAGGCGTTAGGTCCGATGTCTGCATACCTGTGTGGGTGGCTGGGTGCAATCGGCGACCAGATCGGAGCTCCAGGTGGGAAATGAACGTAGGAGGACGTCGGGATCTTACCCCGGCACTTCCACCACTCTGAAAGACGCAGGCAGACTAGGTACGGCGAGCAGGCAGGGCGAGCAGAAGCGTTTATTCTGCGATGTCTGGCTCCGCTCAGAACCACCCCAAGAGAGAGAACGATGATGATGGGTATGTGCAAGTGAGAACGATGATGATGGGTATGTGCAAGTGAGAACGATCAAATGCTTGGAATGTGCTTACAATATATTCATCATATACAAGTACTGCCATCCAGTGGACAATTTATGGACTAAACGAGAGTATGTACCACATTTATGCTGTCAGCACTTTAAGACCGACAGCGTGATAACGCCGCCTCGTTACATTTTTCGTAACATGTGGACATGCGGATATGTGCCCGATGGCGGGTATGTGCCACTGGTGTGCGAGTATGTGCCACAGGTTACGCACTATGACTACGGGGGACGCACAAGCCATGCCATAAGGAGCTTTGCTCCTAAAAGGGTAGCCTCCAAGATGTGCATTTTATAACCAAAAACACTAATGGCGTCTTCGGCTGGGGCACCGGTGACGTTTTCTGTGCACTCGTGCGGTGCCGTACGTTTGTCTGGGTACCATGCATGTGGTGCCCTATGTTCAGCTGGGCTAGCCACGATGCGAGTGCACACTACCGCGGCAGTGTGGAGGTCGACAGAGGTGTGGGGTGCAATCCCATCAGCCCACGCGCGCTGTCTTACCGTAAAAAATTACCGTAACCTTCATGGGGTTGGTACAGAACTGATGCAGCACAACCGTCTGAAGAAAAGACGCGCACCCACTGGAAACGTGGCATCTCTTAAATGTCTCTCATTATGGATTTCTGTCATTTTCTGTTTTATTCCTTTAGTACAAACAGGACGCTGGAAATTGAGATCTGCTGAATGGCATCTCTTGCAGACGGTGCTGCTGTCGTAGATTCAAATCTTGTGGTTCACACGTTTGTCTGGCCCGTAGTGGGGCGTGAAACTCGGGCAGTGTTTTACATAACTTCCCTTGCACCGTCACAGTGCCAGTGCACCTCAGCCGAAGATGCCATAAAAATACGTCGCAAGGTTGCACATTGAAGGCCATGCTTTTCAGGCTCGCATGCCGTTCTGCGCTAACAAGCAAGGAAGGGAATGCAAACATTGCAATGAGATCACCGAGTCATTTCGCATTCTCACTTCCGTGCCCTCGACAATCGGTCTTAATACACTATGCCCGCGTGCTATGACCTGCAGATCGCGCATCAAACATACAGATGTACTTGCAAGTGCCGCGCAACGAACGAGATCAGCGTGATGGAATAACACCGTTTTTTCATCGGCTGCGCGCGAGAAAAGATCAGAACTTGTTAGAACGTGGCCTAAAATTGGTCAATATTTGCTAGGAAAACTGTACTTTTTGGATGCACCACAGCGTTCGATATAGCAGATGTCCCGCTGTGCTGGAGTTCGATATAAGGGTGCACTGGTCCCATGCGTTTGCATTGAAAATTCAAGGAGATTTCCTAACTGTTCAATATGGCCAATAATTCGATATATTTGAGTTTGATATATCTGAGGTTGACTGTATTTTTCTAGTCGTGAAGGTGATTGGCTGCCGTGTTCCGACCGTCTGGGCTGGGCCTCTATCCGACTATAAAAGAGCCACTCTAGATGAGATTCATAGTAGAAAAAGAAGGCAATGTCATGTTAAATGTCTGATATCATTTCTTTTATGACTGTGTTTTGTAAAGGAGATTTTTTCCCAAAGGGGTCCTAGCACTTTTTTGAGCATGGTCAAAAAATGCTGTTGATTGGTACTGTAGACTCTAGAGAACACGTGAGCACAGCACACACTACCTGGAATTTATTATGAATTTTGAAATTCAGCTAGAAATCGCTCGTTCTTTTTTTACAAATGATGGCATTGTCCAGAATGACCGTGTCTTGAGCACAGAGTCCACGTCCATAGGCTGGTTTGACCATCTTGAGCTGCATAGTTATTGTGGCTGCTTTGTAATGTTGCAATGCACCCGCACTGCGGTCTATTGCACTAGAATCAAATGCTTTATGGAATTTTACCAGTGTGCTGATGATCATGTTGAAAGTAAGCGAGGCATTGAAAGTGAAAAGAAGGTGCTCAAGGTCAGGACACATGCTCGTGAACGGACCTAGCTCTTAGCCCTTCTGGGTCACCCCCACTATGTAGTTTTCAGTCTGCAACAAATCCTCGTAACTTAGCTCGCGTTTCACAGATTCTAAAAATTTTTGTGGCTGTTCATTC
Source organism: Rhipicephalus microplus (assembly GCF_013339725.1). Lineage (NCBI taxonomy): Eukaryota > Metazoa > Arthropoda > Arachnida > Ixodida > Ixodidae > Rhipicephalus > Rhipicephalus microplus. The sequence continues at coordinate 115,284,365 of NC_051165.1, forward strand.
GTGAGGCAATAAGCTCTTTAATAATTGCAAGGCCTCGTTAAGTGATGGTTAACTTAACAGTGCGAGAACATAAAAAGAAAGAAATTTGGGACAGTATAGAGACGAGAGCTGAATTGTACTTTTCAGCACTTTTTTCTACTTTGTCTCAAGTTTTTTCTTATGTTCTCGTGCTTTTAAATTCACCGTCATGAAACCAGACCAACTTGCCCGGGCTTCTACATTTCTGAGCTCCTTTAAATGTCAAGTTTCGAAGAAAACTCCCATAGACGTGGTTATTCAACTGTTACACTTTGCGCTATTACAGACATCCTGGGCAATGGCACCTTGAAGCCCATCCACATCATGAGGGGTGTACCTGGCTGGCTGCAAGGTTTCCAGGGCAACGAGTTCCAGATGCTGCTGCGCAAGAGGGCCGTCGTCAACCACTGGCGCGAGACGCGGCCCACCGACTTTCACAAGCTCCAGAAACGCATAAGGTGGCTCTACAAGGTGCTCAACCATAGGACGCGCTCAAATTGATTTGCGCTAGTGAAAGCCCTATACCTTGAACATTGTAGTTATGTAATAAAGCAAGGCTGCACGTTATTTTGGCTTTGAGGCTTCCTGGACGTTTGTCTGTGCAAGTTGCAGAACATTTACGGCCTGCCACCACTTGCACTGCTGAAAAAGTTCCTATTCCGACAAATCTTCAGATATCCTTTCAGTCGTTTAATTCGTTCAGTCGCTGAATGCAAAAATAATAAACATGGTTATTCATTGGCTCAAATGTATTAGATTTCCATATTGCAAGTGCTCAGAAGCAAAATACCTGGTCAAAACTTTGCATTGCCTATAAGGTGTGACCATGATCAGTCTTAACTGTGGCTTAGCAGCTTTCTCGCGGCTTAGCAGCAACTTGTTGCACTGCGATGGCTGAGTAAAAGGGTTTGATTTCTGGCCCATGTGGTTGTGTTTCTATCAAGGAAAAATGCTAAACACCCGTGTATTTAAATTCAGCTGCTCTTTGAAAAACCAAGATCGTCAAACAGATGTATATGCCCTGCTTTGGATTGTCTCATAATGTTATTTTGGGTTCGGTGTGTAAAATTGCCTAATTATTAGCTATAATACGGACTAGAAAAATACAGAACATGTGCCAATATTAAGATAGTGTGTTACTAGGGGTGTGCAAATATTCAAACTTTCCAATATTTTTAAAATTCAGTTGGATTTGCACTGGAATATTCCTATTCGAACTATTCGAACTTTTGAAAAATATAGAAACATTATTCGCTAAAAGTAAAGTCACAGTGCTTATAAATGATATTTTAAAACTCTGAAACAATTCTATGTTAATGAATCAAAGTAAAAAAAAGCAGGAATAAAAAAAGTAATGCACCTTTGGAGAAAGTGAAATTTACTTGGCTGGCATCTCTTTTTCTTGAGTGCCTTGATCGCATTCCGCTTCAAGGGCTATTACCTTGATGAGCTCAGTCTACGGGGAGCTGTTCAAGAATGTCACAAAGCTTGTCATCGAGGTCCGGGTGTTTTCCCATGTACAGCTCATGGAAACTTTTCCGGGTCGGCGCACAGCTGAGGACCTCTCTTTAGGTTATTAGGACCTCTCTTTTGGACCTCTCGCTAGGTTACTCTTTAGTTTTCTGCACTCATGGACACAGGTTTGTGGCGTGCGAAATGGGGGCGACATAGCTCTCCGCGCGGTGCAAATTACGTTTTCATTAAAATGAGCTTTTGTATTGAAAGGGCTCGTAACCATTTCCGCTTCACTGGGACAAATTTGATGCAGGTAGACTGTAGTTGAGCATGCAGTGAGCCAGCATAGTGAAACTCTAATGGAAAACCCTTTATAGAAGCTCAAATAGAGAAGCTCGAAAATGTGATCCTTTATCATGTTATGATCTGATGTGACTACCGTATATACTCGTGTAAGGGCCGCACTTTTTTTTCGAAAATTTTGCTAGGTGCGGCCCTTACACGAATCAGGCCGATTTAGTACAGGCAGTACAGGCCAAAGGTCTGTACTGTTTATGCAACAGTAGCAGAGTGCAAGAGTCACAAATGACATGCCAGAAATGTTTTTATTCGGATTCCATTTCGCTGTCCTCGTTCTCGGAGGAGCTCGCCTCGGCGTCCGCGTCTTCCCAGAGACGGTCATCTTCGGTGCCGTTCATGGAGTTCGAAATTCCCGTTACCTTGAAGCTTTTAGCAACTACTTCTACTGACATGGCACGCCACGCATTCAAAATCCATTCACACACCTGTTGGAGCGACGCCCGCTTCAGCCGTCCTGTAGGGGTCTTCTCGTGGACGCCTCCAGCCATCCATTCAGAGTAACATCGGCGAAATTCCACTTTGAATGGTCTGTTGACGCATACGTCGAGCGGCTGCAGCACACTCGTCAGGCCACCGGGAATGACGGCCAAGTCCGTACGAGTTGCGGCAACTCGGTTCTTGACGCGGTCGGTCAAGTGGCCCCTAAAGCTGTCCAAAACAAGGAGGGCTTTCCGTTGTAACAGCCCTCCAGGTCTGTTTGCCCAGACGGTCTTAATCCAGTCAACGACCAGTTCCTCGGACATCCAGCCCTTCTCTTGCGCACGTACGACGATTCCCTGAGGGAACTTCTCTTTTGGGAGAGTCTTCCTTTTAAATACGACGTACGGCGGAAGCCTCCTGCCGTCTGCCGTGATGCACAACATCACAGTGCACCTTTGGCGTTCTGCACCAGTCGTGCGCACAGACACACTTTTCGCACCTTTTAAATCCACTGTGGTGCTTTCCGGTGCATCGAACCACACAGGTGTCTGGTCCGCATTCCCAATTTGGGACAGGTCGTATTCATGCTCCCTCCTGAGAGCATTCACGAAGCGATGAAACTTAATGACGTGGTCTTCGTACTCGCGCGGCAGTTTTTGGCAAATCGTCGTTCGGCGCCGAATAGAAAGCTGGTTACGGTTCATAAATCGCGTAGCCCAGCCCCGACTTGCCTTGAATTGTGCCGGGGGTATTTCCATGTGGCGAGCGATGCTGAGGGCTTTGACGCGTATCATGTCAGTCGATACGGCGTAGCCGTCCCTTCGTGTGTCGACGACGTAGTTGACGAGCTCGCTTTCGAGTTGCGGGTACTTGCACTTTTTCCCGCGAAACGCCTTTCGGCTCCTGTTAGTAGCGGCGAGGGCATCTTTCTGATTCATCCAGTAACGCACGCGCTTCTCATCGACGTCGTACTTTCGTCCAGCTTCCCGCTTCCCGTGCTCCTCGGCATAGTCAATCACTTGCAGCTTAAATGCTGCAGTGAATGATCTCAGATGCCGGCCCATCGTCCGTCACGTGCGCTGGCTTCTGCAGGGTTCACTACAACCAACAAAGTGACACCGACGACACCGATCTGAAGTCGCGCTGCCAACGTATCGACACGATGCTAGGAACGATGCCAACAAAGAGGCCGCACAAGGCAAATATGGCGGCGCGCTGTCAACAGCGTGGTCGGCGCGTCCATGACCTACTACACTCCTGACCTGCCCAGAGAGCACCTCTTCCAGCGCCCACGTTCTAGTTCATACCTTCTGCCGCTAGGGCCGTCACCTACGAGCGGCGTGGCGCTAGGCAGCACCTGTTCGCTGACGTCACCTTCACTCTTTGTAGTCAAATTTTAACCAACAAAGCACTCGTAGTGCGAATTTATGATCCACAATTTAGAAATATCCAGAAATAATAATACTAAAAGACATTCAGAATTTTTTTTGCAATAAAATGCACGCGACAACGCATAGGCTGTCCAAAATCATGTAAATCCACGGGTTTCCACGTTTGTCAACCAGTGTGCTATAAATTCTTAAGCGCACTGAACAGCTTACTTGACCAGCAATGTATGGGAAGAAATAGTCACATATATGCCGACAGTTCACCACAGAAAGCAGGCATTCTTATACCAGCGCCTACAAAACAACCGTAAAGAAGCAGACGAACAGGTTATAGGTAGCGCCACCTACGGCGAGCGATTGAACGAGAGCGGGGACACGCGCTCCCATAGGAACCCCGCTATCTGAACAGGTCAGGAGTGTAGTAGGTCATGGGCGCGTCGGCGGAAGTAGAATAAAAGCGGAAAAGCGTGCAGCGCCATCTGGCTGTAAATGAACTAACTACACTTTTCTGGCGGGACATTTTGAACTTTTGTTTTTTTTTTTTCGAAATATCCGCTTTCAAAGTTGGGGTGCGGCCCTTACACGAGGGCGGCCCTTACACGAGTATATACGGTAGGTATACATCTACCACTCTTATGTTCCATGCTGCTGATGCCATGAACGTGGCTTTGGTTCCATACTCTATCAACTTGTTTTGCAAAACGAGCTTTTTCAATAATGTCTTGACACCATGAAATAAGCCTGCAATTATAAAATTCACTAGAATCACTCTAAAAGTGGTGCATTATCAAGCTATTAAGGCTCATGGCGATATTGCCCGTTACGTCACCCACATCACTATGTGACACTTGCTAAGGCTGAAGACTTGTTGTGTTGGTAAAGCAGCCGAGTATATTGCATAACAACAATACTAGAATAAACTCAGTTTGAAAGCTCTGCCGGAGAGGCGGGCCGGGTGGCGGTCGCGGTAACTGTGGCGCTGCAGCTTAATTTCGCTCCTGAGGCCCGAGGCATGCGTTTTGTAATCGGTGGAGGCGATGGCAAGCGGTTATCGCGAATGGTGCGCTGTATTCACAAGTCACTCCTCGGGCTTTTCTTGACACGGCGTAGTTTCTTGTATGAAAACGTGTTTGTCATGTATCAAGTGTGCTGAGGAAGAGCAGATTTATCTACAGTGAAGCACACCAACTTGCTTTGCGCCGCACTCCAACAGTGATGACCGCAATGACGACTCTGCTTCATGCAACATGTTCGTTTGTTTGTTTATTCATTTATATTTTTCCTTTGTACACATAGTTACACAGTGGCAGGGGCTAAGATAAAAGCTGCCATAAGCAGCTTGAGAAGTTCATATATGTAGCCTCCGGTCTCTTTTGCCCTGCGATGACGGGCTGCCAAACTGACGAATGTAAGAAAATTTCCTCTCTAGCCTTGCATGCTACCCGAAAGTTCATATTGTTGTGATAATGAAAATTATCATTCCATTATTATTATTATTATTATTATTATTATTATTATTATTATTATTATTATTATTATTATTATTATTATTATTATCATTACATGCAGTAGCGATTGGCAGAGGTGAGGCCGTTGAGTATTATGTGTACATTGCGTGAAACTATTACACAAAAATTGCAAACACGGCAATTCCAAAACTTCGACGACGCTTGAGGTTTGCCTTCACAGTAGACCGCGATATCATAAGCAGGCCCCGTGGGAATCACCTTCTCAATTACTAGCCTAGCTTCGGTCTCTATGTATGCCTCAACCACGCCTTGAGGGAACGAACAACTGTGTGTGCAACACTAGGCTTTTCAAACTATGAATGTCTATTGAAAGTACAATTATTAAATGCCAACTATGCCAATCTGCGAAGGGCCCTCTACGAATGCATAAGGCAACTTGCGAAAATATGTTTGAGCGTCTGTAATGAGTGGGCCTTTAAAACACCCACTTGTTGCGCATTTTACATGTTTTGACGCTTGGCGCAATTCTATGGTCCTGCTACTTAATATTGCCTGTGTTAAAGAAATGCCTTCCTCTACCGAACGAAAGAAGTGTAAACATGAGGCCTCGCTTTCTTGGTCAGACGCAATATCAATGAGAACTTCTACATGACATTCATATTACTTTTTTCCTGTTCAAATCAGTTTCAACCATTAGCGTACCTCTGTGGTAGAACACATGATTGCCACGCAGAGAGCCGCTGTTTTATTTGTACTCGTATGGAAGTTTTTATTATTCATTTGTTTGGCAGGTTTCTTGATTTTTGTCACGGACATGATGATATTTTCTCGCTCACAACTGAAGACGCCGACAACTGAATTTCTGCGAAACAAGCTCTTCAATACTATCATGTTCAAATGATATACAGTGCATAAATATTATCATAATAAGTATAGGTGAAGAGACAGTCGTTTATACAACAACGTAGTTTGAGGGCATAATCAAAGCACTCGCTGTAGTTGTAACCTTCAACAAAAATACCCCAGGAAAGTGAGTGAACGAGCGAAACAAGTTGAGATCACTTTACTATAGTCAATTTTTACAATCAGGCATGGTGAATTAATTCATTTGCATGCCATAATTTGTTTTGATTAGGGTATAAATTAATAAATGTTGACTATGACAGACCTCCAAAGAAATTTGATGCAATTCAAAAGGTGGGAGCAAGATTCGCATCGCAAATATTGAAAGCTCACTGCCGAACGCTAGGTCTATGATGCTCAATTTGAGAATGACGACATGGTAACGCACTATTGTCGTGTTTTCCTAGACAAGAAGTTTTGGCCTCACGCGAAAAGTGGGAGCTGACGAACGGTGCTCTCAATACTTGGAGAGTTGCATCACAGTGACATTTGATCAATTGTCAACTGTCATGCTGCCTTCAAATCAGTGGATATTTTTGTTTTAATATATATTTCTCTTATGAACCAACACAATTGTATATAAGAGGTCATTTTTTGCCAGTGACCATGTTTTGTTACTTCTGCTTCATAATACAATAGTAAATATTATTACCAATCGCAGTGTTCTCATATATCAACCTTATAGCAGGTAACGGGGTGTTGCACATGTCGGTATCTCTTATTCGCACTGCAGCGTAGTCTATCAGTAGCACACTGTGAGTGTACTACATGCATGGGTACGTTTGCAGAGAAGAGTACAGCATCTCTTACAAGTACCCCTGGGGCAGCCGCACCCAAACTACTCGAAAGTGCACTCACTCAGATGAGGTGTTTTCAAGGAAGCTACTTACATCATCCTTTATGCGGCCTTCTTTCTACAGTAAAAGCAATTGAGAAAACTGTCTAGAGGCATTTCACGAAAACCCCATAGTTGGCGACCTCTATTGGATTGTGCTTGAAAAGTTGGAGCAGTTGCCATTGCATCTTTTGAGTTATACCGCTCATAATGAGAATGGGATGGCTAGAGTTGTAATGTTTCATATTCAATCAATCAATCAATCAGTCAATCAACATTGTTTGTGTCCTTTCAACAAACAGACAGAGGAACGGGGAATAAAAGCTGTCTTCAGACAGCTTCACGAGCTCGCCACCCCCATTTACTAGGGCTCACGGAAGCACAGCGATAGTTCGATTTACATATAAATGAAATATATTTACATATAAAGAAAAAAATTGGAAAGAAAAATTTACATAATTTTAAAGATATTGCGATGAGAATATTCTTTCTTTTCCTTTTTTTGCAACAGAACTAATAAGGAGTTTTCTGAAAAGGTGGAAAATGCAAGAAAGAAGGTGAAGTTGCTGTAACATTTTTGCACTCTGTTCTCGATTGATAGTCGTCGCGAAGACTTGTCTGCTTAGCAGTGTGAAGCTTCGGTGCTGTTTTTTCGAGAGCGTCTTTCTGGTAAGTACAGTTCAACCCTGCTACAGTGAACGCCGCTTTAACGAAATTCCCGCTACAACAAAAAATTCACGATCAGTTAGCCGCGAGAGATAGATGATAAAAATGGCATAAAATAAGGCAAAAGTCACGGCTTCACGATACCCTGCTGCCATCTCGGCATTTTGACGGTGGACAGCTGCAGGTGTTACCGTGTTATAGTCACTGTTTCAGCGTGCTTTTCACCATAACCTCGATATGCATGGGTGAGAATCGCGTCGTGACGCTGTTGGGATAGAATAAAAAGCGGCGGTCACCTTTTGAAACGTTTCTTTGTTTTGCTAGTTCAGATCGGCTATATTTTTTCGATTCCACTACAACGAAATTTTCGCCTTAAGGAAATTTTTTCCGCGCGTATCAGTTTCGTTGTAGCGGGGTTCGACTGTAGTAGAAAGCATGAGCATTGTTTTTCTAGAGCATTTTAGTATTCCAGTAAGTCAACTTGTTTGAGACTATTACAGACTTTTTGGGCTGTTTTTCGATTAGGCAAGACGGCTCTGGTTAAAATGGTAGTGGTTGTCATAAAAACTATGCTGAAAATGCTCATTCATGTAGAACCTCCCATACTTTGAGGTTAAACGCAATGCACGCAGCTCAAGTATAGTTAGAAGATCGATTCTCAGCCAACTTGCAATGGGCAACGCATTCGGGCCAATCTATACAGGTTACCTTGTGCGTGTTCACATAAGCAGTCCACAAATGCGATACGACAATGTCGACTGTAAGCATTATGAATGGTTCAGTTTGATAATAGTACAAAAAAACCATCGTGAGCAACAGCGCGGCGGACCGCCTCGGTATGCCACTGTAGGAGACAATGCGCCGAGAGTAGCGCAAAATCTGACAGCAGCACCGCTAGTTCTCATGACTGCCGTTCTGCCCACCCTCCTCCGCTGGCGGAAATACGGAGCTTCGAAACTGAGTTTATTTTAGTGACGTTCATTGCTTAGCACAACTAATCGATGGGACACACACAAAATAGAATAAATTCAGAAGTGGGGGGGTAGAAGGAGCAACAGAAAATAAACATGAAATGAGTAATAAAATTGCACAAAGGAATCTTACACCAATGCCAAGCTTCCTAGTCGCAATCACATTACTTAGGTGAAGCAAATGAATGAACAGTGATTCACACTTTTTTAATTTTGACATGAGGAAATACGTTTCTTTTTCACTGAGATCAACTGATGACATGCGTACACCCGGGTCACCCAGGCGCACGAAATCACCTACGGTAATAATCGCGCATGTCAGTTTCTGGCATTTTTCTTACAACGCAGCAGTTTTCAAAGATTGATTGGCAACTGCAATCTCTACCATAGATGCCCTTAAACCTCTCGGAGGTCGAAATTAAGTTGTCTTTTTGCAATTATGAATGAGTCTTCAATAAACACATAGCTGTAATAATTTTTCAACACGGTGATATAATAGCGATATCGCAAGCGTTTGATAATGCAAAAAGCCCCTAGCTCGTTTCACTCTTTCTTGCACTATGCTTCATTCATTGGTTCATCGCTCTTTCTTGCCAAGTGTTCCTCCTCACTGTGCAAGGAGGAAGAGTGGAAAGCGTGCGTATCTGCGAGAAAATGAAGAGGTGTTGTAGATGACGAGCAAGTGGGGCATGTTGACGTCATTGCGAACATTGAGGGGATGATGAATGCCGAAAAGCACGGAGAGGAGAAGGGACTAATTCATCTAACATGTGGGGCGTCCATCGCTTATAGTGCTGCTGCATTTATCATTGTTGACCGTAACATTTTGAACTCGATGCACGCATTTACTTGAAATGTTAAACAATTATGAGAAATGGTTTAGGAGTCCTTAAACCTCCTTATAATGAAACTGAAGGGGCGTTGGGATTTGCTTGTTATCTCTGACATTTCTTTACAGCCATAGGGCATTTGCTGCGAATATTATGCGCTGCACTTACCCAAACCTATAGTGGGCAAAATGGCCTCGCATCGCTCTGCAGTACACAACGAAATCACATATTCCAAAGGTAAAAAGAAAGGACGTGCTCGTACTTCATATCAGCTCAAAATGTATAACCGTATTTTAAACACACTAAGCTGCAAAAAATCTGTAATTGGACATGGTGTATTTTCCTCATCTGAACGATGGCTGTGGCTGCTATGTTCACACCATTTTCACTGCCTTCTTCTGAACTCCTGAATACTGCTGTGGCATTGCGTACCATTGCAAATTTGCATCCAATGTTGTTGCACATCCAAGGTGCAATGAATCGAATGACACATAAACCAGGTACACAGCGCTAGGTACTGTGAATCACCAACAAGCCTACCATGCAGCCTTAGGTCGGCCAACTTGCTCATGAGATAACTCACTGAGACTCGGAAGGGGCCATGAGGCTGAGTGAGTTTGAGTGGGCAATTTGTTGTGGTTGAGTCCAAGCGAGTTTGGTTAAGAAAAAGTTTAGTGGGTCCGAGTCTAAGTGAGTCCGATTTGGGGTAGTTTTTATTAGCCAGAGTCTGAGTGAGCCACTATATTTTTGCTGACAAATACATGCAACCTTAGTTGACTCAAATCTGTATTGTGCCCCAATATTGGCTCAAAAATTTATTTCCTAACAAAAGTGGTTTGTTATGTCTCATAGAGTAATAATCTTGTTTAAACAGCATTTTAAATACATTGGTTTCTATGGGGACTTTCAAGGAGAATTATCGTTTGCTCGTTATATGTAATGTTTTGTTATAGCCTGTCTTGTTGTAATGTTGTTTAATCGTGTCTGTTCTGCAGCCAGAAATTAGCTGGGGGGGGAGCTGGAGCATTTCAATGTGACATTGCAAAGGCAGTAATTTTGTACTTGCAGAGAGCATAGCTCATTGTCTGTGGGTAAAGCAGGGAGGCACATCAAAGATTATAATATAGCAGAGCGAAAAGCATAGAAAGGAGATTCTGAACTAATGTAACCATGGCGATTCCTGCTCAGGACAACTGCTGCGGACTCCCAGATGAGATGTACAAAAATGCTTGGTTCCATCTCTTGGTGGGCTCAGCACTGCAGAACGGCAGCTAAAGAAAAACTGCGTGCACATTAGCCTTTTAGGAAGCGGTGGCCGCTCACCCTTCACACACGCTAGACACAAATAAAATCTGAAATTCATCTTTCCCAAACACAAGCAACGAGAGGACAGTTTTGCTGCAGCAAAGTAATTAAAACTAAGGTTGATCTGCAGCATAAGCTGGTAACTTGCAGAGATGCTGAATGGAGCAGGCAGAGCATGGACCTTTTGGGACCTTTGTGAATACCTCCCTCCTATAAAAAATTATTATTTATAAGCATAGAGGGCGTGCAGTGTGCTTGTAGTAGTTACCCAAATATCGTAAAAAAAAAAGGCTGTAGAAAGACCGCTATTAGAGCTTTCACTGTGACTGTGCTGCGCATTTCACACAGGCCTGGCATTTCTTATTTAAGCCATGTTTGCACATTTTTGAAATCTTTTGAGGATAGTATAAGGAAAGCATGTATGTAATTGATGGTGGTATGCATTGAAAACATCGGAAAAATTTTTCAACGTATCGTTTGTAGTTTCCGTTAAGTAAGGTGATGAAATTGGAAAATATTATGGTGAGCAAACACAGTACATCTGTTTTTGTCTACTGGGAGCATATTTTGGGAATGAAATTTTTACTTCAGTGAACTTTGAATGTGTTAAAATTACATATAAAAAAAGGCAAAGAAAAAATATGACTGAATGTGCATTCTTGCTCTTTCATGAGATCCCCAAAGTATTGTATGGCATTTGGTTTAATTCTCTTCTGGCAATATGCGATTAATAATTTATTGGTTTGGGAAATCGCTATGTCACACTCCTAATGTTGCGACAGCCCACTGCCTCCTGTTGAATAGAACAGCAGTACCGTATTGTATTTGTTTGTCAATGTGGCAGAAACAAAAATGTCTTTGGTTAAACCATGATAAAATTTGAAAACAGGGAGCGGGTGCTTGAGCCGTCGTCTCGACAAAACGACGAGTCCGCTTTTTGAGGGAACCCGTCCCCCATTTTCCAATTTCTCATCACAAGCTTCCATCTTCTCCTTCTTGCCTTTTGATTAGATTAAGTTAAACTAACGATGGGAAATTCTTGAGCACTTTGCTGTAGCAGTGAAGTGTGGTGTATGAGCCCTTTTTCATACATTACCTTCAACATATCATCCTACAGTGACGACACAAGACAATCCACTGTTCCTTCTTGTGTAGGCATGAAAAAGTGTTGGCAGTTCAGTACTTCTCAGGTTGTTGAGCGTAGTTTTGGTCACTAAGACAGGGCTCACTGCTACAGCCAGCGGAAGGAAACTTCAAGCCATTCCAAGCCACGCCTAAAACAAAAACATTATCTGCCACATCTAGCCTGGATCTTGCCTCACAAAGTTTCTTCCACGTCGAGTTTGTGCAGTATACAGCATGGCAACAGCTAGAAGCCTTGATGTCTGTTGTCGTTGCTGCTGCCACCGATCACAGCATTGAGTTCTTTCTGCGGCTAGTGTAGTTATCTTTATGGCATCCATTAAAATGTCAGTGTCAGGGAGATTGATACGGTTCACAGTCCTACTTACTGTATTTACTCAATTCTGGGTTGACCAATTTTGTCATAATTTGAAATATGAAGTTAAGGTGGTCGATTTCGAATCGAAAACTAGTTTCAGTTGTAAAATTGTTCTCAAAATAATACCTGCGTATTTTTGCAAAGGTAGCTCTTCTGCACAGCTTTCAAGCGATGCCGTGAAGCCGCCTTGGCACACCGAAATTTGATTTAGTTTTTTCGGACACATCGTAAATAAATTTTATTGCGATAGCAATTATACGAACTCTGTCGGCTGGATATTGCCACCGACATGGGCGACTGCCGTCATTCACCATATATGTATACGTATCTATATATATAAAAACACAAGAAAAATAATCCAGGCCCTGTCGTGGTGGTCTAGTGGCTAAGGTACTCGGCTGCTGACCCGCAGGTCGTGGGATCAAATCCCGGCTGCGGCGGCTGCATTTTCGATCGAGGCGGAAATGCTGTAGGCCCGTGTGCTCAGATTTGGGTGCACGTTAAAGAACCACAGGTGGTCGAAATTTCCGGAGCCCTCCACTACGGTGTCTCTCATAATCATATGGTGGTTTTGGAACGTTAAATCCCACATATCTATAAAAAATAATCCAGAAAAAGACTCCAGCATGCGGAATCGAACGTCTCACCTCTCAATTGTGAGTGCAAGACGTTAGCCACTGAGCCACAAAGGAAAACCTCCTTCAAGGACGAAACGGCAATCTATTTATATCTACCACTTACCCCTGGCGATGGCCACCTAGGGAGAACTATCGTGTTTTCAGCATTACCTGCAAGATGGCGCAGTAAGCACGCGTCGCCAGATCGTCACAATGCGGCGGCGTAGCGCTGTCATCTCCCGCACGTACTTTGCCCTGCAGAGAGCAGAGGAGGGAAGGGGGACGCTCACGCATGTGCTCGGTTATCTCGCGGTGGGAACAATGTTACGCCTTGGGCTTTCACCGGAACGATTCTGTTGTAGTTACAAAGGTCGCGCACAAAGGTCACTGCACTCGTTGCACAGTCTCTCTCCGTTTGCGAAAAGGGTGCGCTTTTCAGACACAGTGAAGTAACAACTAAGACGCTTATTCGCGTTCATATTTACCTGTGAGTACATTTCGTGCATCATTTGTGCATGAGAAACGCTAGGCATGTTTCGATCTGCTTGCCATTATTCGCGTGACCTTCCAATTTCTTGCTGTCAGGTTCATTGCTTCGCCTTTGCGGCAAAGCTGTGACTTTTTTGATAGAGATGTGCTCATGCTCCTTTTTTTTTGCGATTCTAGGTGGGTCATGCGATTCTAGGTGGGTCGACCAACATTCGAGTCGTCCTTCAATCGTGTCGCTACGATATGTTGTATGCCCACAGATTCTTACGATCGATCATTTGCCGCATCATCATTTGTCACAGCTGGGAGTGTATCACCCATCGAAAACATTTTTGTAGTCTACGAATGGTAGGGGTGCGAAAAGGAGGTGAGGGTGCATGTATTGCAGACCAAGAATGAGTATAAAGGGTGTATTTTTGTCCTACAAAAATAAGCGCGGTCTATATTGCGTGCCTTTTCTGGCATTGTCGCTTTGAGCCCAGCATTTCCTAGTCATGAATGGCATGCGTGTTACCAGCCTGGCATAGCACTCTTGATGTGAAGGTAGTAAGCGATCAGTTTAAAAAATGGGAAACGCAAGCAAGCCAGATGACAGTTACTTTTATGGCTCAGAAACATGCTCATTGTACTACTCAACCGTTTTTTCGAGTGTGGGAGCAGTGTTCAGATGCCGGCCCATCTCTGGTCCCGGTGTCTTCCATCTCGTCTTATCGATGTATGCATTGGGAAGAGGAGCGCTTTCGGAGGCCTTGAAATTCTTCTTCAACTTGTTGGGGGTGAGGGTCTGGTAAAAAGCTATGCTCTGTGAGCTTGCATTGTCTCCATCTGTGATATTTGGCTTATACTGCATGTGCAGAAGCTGCAGATAATGCAATCTTCTAGACACTATGTGGCATTTTTTTTCCCTGGTCCCAGTTTCATTACTTATTGTAGCTTCAGCCAGCCAGTCTATTCTTTGGGTGGAAGCTTTGTCACGGTGTTGTTGTGTCTGTACAAATATGTATGTACACAGATAGGCCATATTAATGTTAAACGAACTGTAAAATATTGCGAGAGCAATTATATTAGACATATCAATTCTTGCCATCGTTGTTGCTGTCATTTTCCACTTGTGTATATAGGTAGAGTTGAACCTCTTTATAAGAGGCACTGATGTAACAGACAGATGGGTATAAGAAGTATCAGCGGGCCTATATTAAAATGCAGGTTGATCAGGAAATCAAAATGTGGTACCGTGCTTGTAGGGAACATCTCATATAAGAGAGAACTTCTCCTTGGCACATGTCTCTTATAAAGAGCGTCAGCTATACATGTATGCATGTAAAACCAAAAAAAAAAAAAGTCAAGAAGAAAATGTTTTCAAAGCACATGACTGGATTCATACTACCCACCTTTTGCTACAAGGCGTCACTAGTTAGGCAATCCAGTCACCATTACAAACATCCTCTTACACTCAAATGGCAAGCTACTTATAGACATACTTTACAGTTAGTGGTCATGTCTGATACCTGCTTCAGTGTCACAGAGACTAGTGCTATAAGTGCGTATGATATGGCTTTAAAGAGCTTAGGTGTGGCTTAGCATGGCCATCGAGAAGGGAAACCACTGTTGCAGGCAATCTGTGAACTCTGCTAAGCAATCGATATTTCAATAACTTATTGTGACAATAATGCATAAAAAGGCTCTGCTTTGAGCTCTCGCATACATACCGGCAACATTTTATGTCATTGGTGCAATACAATGACATCATCCTATAGCCGCCGTGTTGCAGCTTCAGCATGGTGGAACGCTGTGTATATTACGGCATGTGCAAGCCATTTTATGTCTTAGAACCTGGAAGGCTCTGCATATGAAAGGTGCTTGTCGTTACAACCATCATTCTACATGCAGCTTGTTGTCGCCACTGGGTTGTTCTCATCGCACCAGTTCTGCCGCACCGCTGCACGCCTGCTTGCTTAGCTCGTGTTTACTACTATTCATATTGCTCCTACAGCTGCCAGTCATACTTCGTATATAGGGTTCGAATTCGTTCAGAACTAACAGACTATGATGTCAGTTCTCATTAATATTGTCTCTAATAAAAAAAAACGAGCCCTTAAAGTTACACGTCTTTCTTTTATTTGAATTTGTTGGTATCAAATTCATTATTTTGCCCTTGTGATGAAACTGACCTTTTCACAAAGCTGTGCAAGTTGTGGGATTTTTATGCAAATTGTGCCAAGACTCATTCAAATGACATAACCTCTTTACCCTTAATAACTGTTATTATTTTTCTTACAACAGCATCAATACATGTAGCAAAACATAACTGTGAAACTTAAAATTTGCTGCCCGTAGTGGCACACAGGTAGTGTACATAATGACACTCGACCTAGTTACTAGAGTCCTAATTTGTCCTTTCTCTATCTTCGTAGCACACCATCTAGCACTCATGCAACCCATCTGTTATAACCAGAATGCCTATTTCTGAACAGCCTCGTCACTTGCACCATTTATGAGAAATATGCTTTGGAAGATGTGGGCACAACAAAAATAAATTGTCGTTCTGGTCAGCATTCATTCTGACTACCTTTTATCAAAAGTCCCAGTTGGTAACTGCTAATGCACCTGTACACAACATATTCGACGTTTCAGCAGTGATAAAAAAATGCTAGTTACATCATAGACAGCACCTCTCTTGCAGCACTGTTAGGATTACATCAATGATCAATGGATTACTTCCATGAAAATCAAATGTTGGACAATCTAAGAAGAAAGGCGCATTCTTATCTGACTTCTTGTTCAAGGTGCTCCAGCAGTTTCAAAATGAAACAGACGCTTGTAGTTGCACACTTTAGGCTTCGTGTGCAAGCATTGTATTTTGTTTATTTGAAAACATTTAGAAAGCTTACATCACAAGCTACTTACATGTCACTTGCCACAATTTAGGAACTGATGGCAAACACTAACACAACAGGACAATCAAAAGTTTAAGCAAGCTAGCTAGCTACCATCTATGAAAAAGCCGCTAGCAAGATTGTCCAGTATCATGAATTGTTGGTACAAGAAACATGTATGCACATGTGGTCATTGCACACTACAATGACTGTGCATTGCATTAACTAAAATTAAAATAAAGCACATGCAATGCCAATCCGTGCTTTACCTGTCACCCTCATTGTGTGTGCCATTGTTCGTTTTAGTAGCTCAAATGCCAGCTCACTCTCATCTTATAGTCGTGCTGACTGCAATGTGGAGCTGTGTTATTCCAGCCATGACAAAACAACTGCCCGACATGTACATGTCACCTCATGCTGGCCCCCTTGCACAGCATGCATTAATCCCGCACATTAATTCGGGATTCACGCACGCAGCTTGTGAGCAAGCGCAAGAAAATGACCGTAAGGTTAGTGGCAAACCAGCTGATGTCCGTGAAATGGAAAGCGATGTGGCTAACAGTAGGCACTTGGCTTTTCATAACAATGATGCCTGTCAGCCACCAGTAAATTTGCTTATGATTGTGGAGACTAATGTCTTCCTTGTGAGATGTTGATGACTGCTTGCAGGAATGCCATGGGCCATATTTCTAAAGCTTATAACGCATAATCTTTGGTGAAAGTGGGCTATCTATTGATGCTTTTGTGTGCTTGTACCTTTCTCAGAAGCATTGATGTCACCCTATTTAGCTGGCACTACTTTCGTCCTTTCATACATTTTTACTGTGTTAAACAAAGTTTGTGCTTCTGCTATAAGATGACGAAACGTACAGGCTTGTTGAAGGAAGTGTACTGGGTGGCAGGGTCAGTTCTTTTTTTTTTAAACTGCATAATCAATGCCAAAATTTCTGACACATGCCATCTGATATCATTTTGAGCACAGACATGTCGCAGTAGTAGGCAAATGGAGTCACTAATTACATGCCATAAAAATTCATAAACACCATAATTCATAAACACCATTTGATACACTGCACTACAGACCTTCACAGTGTCTACGTTGCCTTTCTGGATGTGCCTGTATGCAAGCTGAGGCACGTTGTAGTATGGTCAACATTAGTGATTGGCGAGGATTGATTATAGCTTGTCTGCAATGTGCAAAGAAACTGGGCTGGGGTACCAAACAGTTACATTCCTGGTTTGTACACAGTGCATTCAAAGCCTCTGCTTGCTCCATGCACTCTCATACTTATCTTTGTTACTTCCCTGTTTTTTCTGCGTTTCTTTTTCTCATGCTACTGGCTTCTGTGCAGGTGTCAGCTGTGCAGGTGCAGGTGTGCAGTATGCTAGCTCTCTCCTCCTTTTTAGCTAGTCTCACTCTTAAAGTATGATAAATAGCATTTGCACATCCCACCGTTCCTTGTTTCCTGATGCTTTCAGCTTCAAAATGCTTGCTGCCTGTCACTGCTGTCGATGGATAGCCATCGAGACGAAGGTCACGCCAAGCCATTTTTCTCATGTGTCTACTTAGAGACAATCAGCTAGTTAGAGACAACACTTAAAAGTAGGAGCAGTGATGTGGGTAGTGAATTATTACTACTTGAAACGCCCCTTCTTCAATCCTGTTACATAAGTCTGGTGGCAATGTATCACTCAATCTGGTTAAGCTCACTGTGGAGCAACTTAAAGCTGTTTACATGCTGTGTTGTCTCACACTGTTTATAAGAGTGATGAAAAAATGGCTGGTGTAAATACCCTGTGCTATTAAGAAGGCCCGACAGTTTTATGACATTAATGCATCTTTGAGGCACTTGTGCAGTCGGAGAAGAAAGTGGGGTAGGAGCGAGTTACTGAGTGTTGATACAACAAACAGCAACAGAGCACACATGGGCTGTGCTGTAGTGCTTGTCTGTTATGGCACTGAGTGTCGAACATGATAGGCACGTTCTTACGTGCACAAGCAAGAGGTAGCCCCATTATAACATTATCAAAAAAAAAGTTGGTGTTGCATGTAAACACCAGTTGCAAAAAGCTGTTTGCAACTGCTGTTGCACATACTGCAAGACGTGTGCTATTCATGTGCGGCTGCGCAAATTTGGGTGCGGTGGTTCCTGGCGGCTGTCGCATCGTCCTCGAAGCTCTGGTGGCAGTGCCAGCAAAAGAGGCGCCGGCAGGCCCAGCAGGCATCCACTTTGCTAGCACTTTGGCGTTCCAAGTTAGTGTTGCACGAGGGGCACACTAGATGCTTGCCAGGGTCCTGGACCAGCCATGACTGCTGCAGTGAGGTAAGTGATGTGGCAATAAATTTTGTAAGAGTCTTAACAAGAACCAAATGAAGCATACACTTAGTAAACAGAAACCTAATAAACGAAAACACTGCTTTAATGGAACAAGTGCCTCTAATATGGTTGGTATCAGTAAAGGAAATCTTTCAGTAAAGGAAATTTTAAGTGATGTCTGCGGTCTACACCTATGACTTGGAATGACTTTCTCGTGCCTTCAGCCAGGAAAGAAAAAAAAAACCTTCACAAGCCGTGCCCTTGGCTGCTTCAAGGTTAATCAAGGATGCCATATCACACTCTCTGAGTCACACTCACAGCTCAAAGATGATACCACGTTGGAGTGCTTCAGTCTGTAGCATTAAGCTTTCATAGAATGGTATTAATATATTCCAAGCACTTCATTTTGACCAGCTCAGTGTAAAAAGCCCCCCACCAGAGTTCTTTAAACCTATCGGTGAACCCGCCCCCCACCTTGGACTTAAAGGAAAGAAAAAAAAGTTCTTTAATGTATCTGTTCATTTTATTTCGGTATGATAGCCAGTGCTGTTAACAATTCAAACAACATCAAGTCAAGCCATTATATCACAAAATAACAATGCAATGAAGCAAAACATAGTTTTGCAACCATGCTAAACAGTTGCGAGCAGCGTGAGTGCGGACGACGTCACTCAAAATTTGAAAGTCGCGCCTTGTATAGCAAAGCACCATCTGTCGAATGTAGGAGAAACCTCTTTGCTGATAGCGCCATGCAAGGACGGCGGCACAGAAGCAATACGCATGGCATCGAAAATGGCATTCGCGCAGGGTCATCAATCGCACTGCAAAGAAACACGCATCGTGCTCGCCATCTCAGACCATTGTGTCTCCAACCTATGCAAAGCGCAACCGCACCCACTGCGCCGACAGCGTGTTGTGCACCCGCAATGTCTACCACAACGTTTGTGTGCCGCCATCCGACGCTGCGTTTTTGTTGTTAGGTTTGTCGTTGTGAACTTAGTTGGGCAGCTGCTGCGCAGGGCGTGTTCGGCCGGTATACTAGCGACACGGCTGCATGCGCTGGAGCATTGGAACCGAGCGGGTAGACGACGATTCGGCATCGATCCATGCACTTTCGTAATGGGAGGAAACAAAAAGAGGTTTGGGCTACAAAACTGATTTATTGGCATTTTACGGGTCAAAACAAGCAATGTTGTCACCTGAAATTTTCACTGTTATAACTCCCGTGACTTTTTCTCCCGCGTAATGAACCCTCCCCCCAAATTGACGTCAACTTCTTTGAAAAAAAGGTGGGTTCATTATGCTCGTAAATACGGTATATCTGTAAGAATACTAATGGTGAAACATACGATTTGAGAGCTCAATATTTCTTCATGCGTATCTGTCTTTTGGAATTTTTTTGTTTCTTTTCAGAATGATGCTTATAGATTTGACCGCATGCATGAAGCTTCAGCAAATTAAATTTTCAGCATTTGGTCACTGTCACAGAGCATCTATCAGGGCCAAATTGTCAAGCTGATGCGATTTATATTTTTTTTTGTAAATGCTTAAACTTAGGTATTTTTGAACATAGAAGGCAATGTAATCATACACTAGCTGTGCAGTTATGAAATTTTATTGCATTTGTTGTATGAATTTTTTTGTTAGGTTATTTTTGATCGTTTACACTACCTTCAGAACAATTGCTCCATGTACTACAACTATGCCACAATGTAGTATTTCACAACTTTATCACATGTTACGAAAGTTGTGCACCTTCTTGCGGTCAGTACACTAAATACTGACGTATTTTGGTTGTGTACCACGGCAATTTGTCACAGAAGCATGCCATGGAATAACTATCTCGTTGTTATTCCGTGTAACATATCAGGGCACAGTGCAAAATTATGTTACTTTAGTTTATTTATTTATTTGTTTGTTTCGTTATACTCTCCAGGCCAAAGGCAGTATGGAGGGGGGTGAAACACGATTTTTTACTCATACAATGTTAGCTAATGATAAAAAAGTAATAAAAACAAAAAAAGATCAAGATATAAGCGGTGTACAAACAGAACAAGTAAGTTAGTGTGGGCGTTTATACAATGCTAGTTAGCGCAGAACGAAACAAGTGATGATCAGTCAAGATGGCCACAGATCCTGGAAGGCGGTTCCAGTCTGAATCGCTGCATGTTTTGGTTAGACATGACATAACGCCAACTTGATTAGGATGATCAATTCTAGATGATATGTAAGAAGGCTGAAAAATAAGTGCCTTGCGAAGAGTTGGAATATTATGATAAATTTTGTGAAACAGACAGAGGCGCAAGAGCATACGACGAGAGGCAAGAGATGGCAGTTCGAGTGAATTTTTCATGGCATAAATGCTAGAGTGACGACTGTAGTTGTGAAGAATGAAACGAACAGAACTGTTTTGGATTAGTTCAAGTTTATGACTTTGCTTTTGTATTTTGTTGTCTCACAAATTGGGACAAAAATGTTTTGAATCCATCAACTATAAATGGGCTTATTGCACAAAAAGAGCGCTTGGATTGTGCTGGAAGCTACCAATAGATGGCAAGGCATGGCTGTGCCACTAAAAGTTTATGTTGACAAGCATCATCGCTATGAGAATTTTCACTACGACTTGTTTTAAAACTATATAGGCCTGTACTTCTGGTTCAGATGTGTGTGCCAGCGACATGCGGTGGCATTCCATGGGCAGCTGCAGTATGTAGTGTGCAGCATCCGAGATCGTCAATTGGTGTGTCAATGATGAAATTAGCCAATACCTGTGGTACGTGCTCGCTCCCGTCAGTTTCGTAGGGTACTTAAATAATGCCAAATAAATGTGAGGATGGTGAGTCGGTGATATGCTGTGTCAACCATCACCACATCATTTTTTGTACGTACCATCAGCCTTCCAGACTTCTTTAAAGTTCAACCCTTCGTTTCGCTCTTAAAATGAGTGAGGTGGCTAAAGACCGTGGCTTGATTTCATCATGCTTGATCATGTCTTGTACACGC
This sequence comes from Rhipicephalus microplus, assembly GCF_013339725.1. Classification (NCBI taxonomy): domain Eukaryota; kingdom Metazoa; phylum Arthropoda; class Arachnida; order Ixodida; family Ixodidae; genus Rhipicephalus; species Rhipicephalus microplus. The sequence goes on from NC_051165.1 coordinate 115,305,789, forward strand.
ACGTGTCTTGCTTTGTTGATCTCGTAGTTCTTGTGCTTATGTATGAATGAAATTTACAGTTGTTTTTAGTTCTTGCATTGGATATTGCCGTTTCTGCTGTTCTGCAAGTGAAGACTTACTTTGTCGGCAGCAGTACCATTGGTAGGTAACATGGAGGCTCTGAAGGCAGTACACGACATTCCATAGTGGTACAGAGAACGGCACCTGCATGAACACATCAGGCAGGCAGTTGTTGTCATCAAAGGAGGTGTGATCTTTGACTGATACATAGACACTTACATACAGTCGCTTTGTGTTAGTCTCATAAATTGCGGACGGTACAAATCCATTAAAGCTCGTCAGGAAGAATTGCTGGTATTGGTTTTTCAGAAAGGAAGCTATCACTCATGGCCCGAGGTCAGATGCTGTTTAATAACAGTTGGTGACTCTACCATTGGTAAATTATGGTCTGCGGGCTGCATACATGCCCATGATCTGCTGCCAACTAGCACGTTTTCGACGTTAGTAATACACAATGTCCATGTAGCAGTGACGGAAGTACTGCTCCAATTGCGCCAAACTGCCCCAAAAGAGAAATGCTGCTCCATGCTGCTCCAAAATGCAATATTAGCTAGTAACGGCACCAAACCTGCTCTGAAAGGATGTTGGCAAACTAAAAAGAATGAAGTTGAATCATGGGTCCATCCCGTGAGCATAAGCGGAACCAAAATCAAGCTGTATACACCATCATCCTAGTATGCTACTGAATGACGTAAACCTAGGAAAATCACAAGGGGTGATACATATCAGGCCATGTTGGCCAATTTGTATTTTTATGCGGGTTGTATTTTTATTTATAAAAGAATTAAGTTATGCTTTCAAATAGAAATAAAAAAAAACAAGCATGGGGTTCGAGCTCGAGTAATTGCATTTTTATAATCAGTCTCTTTTTTTTTACCGTTTTGCGATTTTCATAGTTGACACAGGTGAGGGGCATTTAACACAGGTACGCAGTAAAAGATCAAAAGACGTTTAAAAAGTTGGTTGTGCTATACTTGTATGTCAACTCGACTATATCACGTGCTAAAGCTGTCCTCTCCAGCCTGAACACAAGAAAAGTTCGGACTCTTTTGACTCTCCCCCATTATTTTACGCCAATGATACTACTGTATGGCTCGTATACTTGCTGCATACTAGAATATGGCGTGTTTAATAATAAATATAAATATTCATTAGATGCTTAAGGGATGTTTTAGACTTCAGGAACATGCATCTTCTCTGAAAACACCAATAGCAACACTAAGCTGTAGCATTTTTGTCTGCTCCGAAGACACTTAAGCCTGCTCTAAAGCACCATTTTTTCTGCTTCGAAATCTGCTCCAAAAAGCAAACTGTCGCTTCCATCAATGATGAAGAAACAGGCTGTTTGACAATAGCAAGTGCCATCTTGGTGTTTATGTTTCTCATCATTATTTTGTGATTGTTTGTTGATTAGTATTTTGAATAGACATATTTTTTATTCTCACTGAAATAGCTTAATTCCTACTTTTGGTATACTTTAGGCAATTTACGTTTCTGTGTCAATTTATTCTGGCATACCTCTTGAGGGAGAGGAAAGTGATAGCAATAAAAGCAGTACAGAGTTTTTTTAACAAGTTAGTCCAGCCCCGCACCTGCCGCATGGGTCTAGTGTTTACGGCACTCAAGTGCTGACATGAAGGTAGTAGGATTCAATTCCAGCTGCGGCAGCCACATTTCGATAAAGACAGAATTCTAGGCCTGTCTACTTAAATTCAGGTCCGCGTTCAAGAACCTCACGTGGTCGAAATTTCCAAAGCTCTCAACTATGGTGTCTTTCATTATTGTATCGTGGTTTTGGGATGTAAAACCAGAACAATTCTTTTAGTTGAGCCCTCCACAGCAGTCTTTCTCTATTGTGTGGCCATCAATAAAATTAGTTGTCCATCCCTGATTTGAGCTAATCAAGCACTTGACCAAAATTTAATCTGAATAATAAACCAAAAAATTTGAAAACTTCGATTAAGCACTTGTAGTAGCCTAATCAAAGTTCCCATTCTAGGCTTATCTAAGTATCTAAGTTGGAGCATTGAATCTGTTGCTCACCGGAAGCAGACAGCATTGGTGCATCCAGGACAGACATGCACGTCACCCAAGACATGCACACCCTGCTCCTCGATATCTCTGTGGGCGTCCAATGCAAAGTGGCACTCGGGGATGGGGCAGGGAGACCACCGTCCAATCGCATCCGATGCCACAGAAGATTCAAACGACCTACGGGCAAGGTCTCTTAGTAGTCGAGGGTCATTCCCTGCCACATAGACGATGTCAGCCATGGCCCACGGTGATGCACAGTCCTAGAATCCGCATAGTGCACAAAGTGCAAACGTGTGTGCTTGAGTCCATGAACCTTTATTTTTATCTCACTCACAATTGTAAGGTACATTTATGAAGTTATGCTTGACAAAACAACAAAGATGTACAAAAGTTAGGGGACCCTTAAGCTTCGCCTTTAAGTGTTGAACACGATAGCAAAATGCGGCTCCTAGTGTGTTGAAATGGCATTTCCTTGAAGGGGCATAGAGTCTCACAGTGCCTCACAGATGGCAGCACATTATCTGGCGTTTGCTGTTTGCTTGATCAACGCCTCTGGAAAGGCATGATATGTTTTCCACTAGATGGACATAGTTGTCCATTTTTAGAGCTGCTTGAAGGTTCCTGCGTGTTTTTAGTGGCAATGGACGCACTATCTAGGCCTTTTCCGACGTAGTTTGATGGTGTCCCAAATGCGGCTACAAATCGCCAAATGGGCTCGCTTTCGTCAAGACACCTGTCGAACGAAATGCGTTAAGGAGACTCCTTCCACTGCCTGGCATTTATGTAGTTTTTTCCCGAAGAAGCTGTAAGTAACATTATCGCTTTGTAGAAAATCTACTTATTAGAAACCTATAGGAAGACACTACTTTACATAAAAAGCGGGATACTTTATATGGACCGTTGTCTAAGGTGGAGACAACAAATTCTGGCATAGCTCCTGGTAACATAACCTGAATTATTGTACGGATCAAAAGATCTTGCTGATTTCTTAAGAACAAGAATCTACTCATCACCTGTTTCAAGAACAGGTGACTTAACCCCAGCCCACCTTCTCTGACCTTACGGAAAAGATTAGTCCTAGACGTGCGCTCATATGTCGGCTTCGAGACAAAAGTTGCATAAAATATATGAAACTGCTGAATATTACTTCTTGTGCAGTAAAGAACTTAGAGAACATACCATATTTTAGCTGCCAAAAAAAACTTTACATACTGTGGATATCGCGAATATTTACAAATCCCGCCCACCCCAGCATAAAGTCTTGGTTAACATTTCATCCGCCCTGTCTCTCCAAAACTGCATATTTTCCCTATATCTATCTAGTGGTACTCCTAGGTATTTGTTGGGTACAGTGCTCCACTACAGTTTCTCAAAGACAGTACGAGTGTGCTGCCACAAACCATGTCATAACCCAGAGCTTTTGCCTCTATTCAATAAACTGCCAGTTTGATCACAATCCCTCTGTGGGATCTGCAGTGCTGTTCTCACACTTTCCTTGTCACATATAAATGCAACATCATCAGCATAGGCAAGCACTCGGGATTGCAGCTGGAAACCTCTCAATTGATCACTGTTAATAATTTTCCTACACAGGGGCTCTTAAGCAACGTGCCCAGGAAGCACCTACGAAAAGACCTAATAGGCATAGTTTTCCAACCCCACTTTACAGAACAATTTATGGGGACGGATTGAGTAGCGATGTCCTGAAACGCGTCAAAGAGATGTTAGTCCCACCTGGGGTTAAAATGTTTTTTTTTTAACTTCACACGGTCACACTACCTGTGAAATGGCTTGAACAATGAGGTACGTTTGTGCCGTGGGGAATGAACTGTATTTTATGTAACAAAGCAGAAACTGTGGAACATGTTTTTATTAAGTGTTGGAACGTTGTATTTTATTGGGATGTACTGCAGAGAACTTTGAAAAAGGAGCTACCAATCGACGCCTACGGTATTTGTTTTCTGCCTGTCCAAGGAAATTGTGTCCCGCATGACCTCTTCATGTTTCTAGGTCTTCATAGCATATGGAGGTCACATATGGATGTACAAAATGCTGAGCCCCAAGCGCGATCAATTAATGCCCATTTTGTTGAACAGGTAACGAAGCTAAGAGAAGTGCTGGACCACCGAGGGGCAAGCAATGAAATGCTCAGTTTATTAGACACAGTGAAAGCGTTAAAGGTGCATAAGTGAATACAGCTAGTCTTACGCACGCTGGTGGGTGATGTGTGGCATATGTATATATTGTCACGGGGTCAACACGTGGCCGAAGACAGGAGACTTCGTGTTCGGATTTAACTGTTTATTTGGGCGAACCTGTGCCCAGTAAACGGAAAGTCCGATTACAGCAGCAGTCTTGCACAGATAGCAGTCTAGGACTGATAGCGGCAAACGGAGCGTCGGCCTTCGTTCAACAACTGACAAGCGGCGAAGCGCGATGAACTACGATGAAACAATAATACCAAAAAAACACTGTTTTAGTTTGTTAACGCGCATGAAACGGCTTGAGGCGGGCGACATGCACGACTTCAGGTCGCGATCGGTGTCGTTGAGAGTTCGTGATGCCGTCGGGGACAACCTCGTAATCGAGTGGGCCGAGACGTCGAACCACCCTGTACGGTCCGAAGTAGCGTCGCAGAAGCTTTTCATTCAATCCACGTCGGTGTATCGGCGTCCACACCCAAACACGTTCACCGGGCTGGTATTCCACGAAGCGTCGTCGAAGGTTGTAACGGTGGCTGTCTGTCGTCTGTTGATTCTTGATACGGAGATGCGCAAGTTGTCGGGCTTCTTCAGCACGTTGAAGGTACTCGCTCACATCGAGGCTTTCTTCGTCGGTGACGTTGGGTAACATGGCATCGAGCGTCGTTGCCGGGCTCCTTCCGTAGACCAATTTGTATGGAGATATCTGCGTCGTCTCCTGCACCGCCGTGTTGTATGCGAAGGTCACATACGGAAGAATGGCGTCCAACGTCTTGTGTTCGACATCGACGTACATTGACAGCATGTCGGCGATCGTCTTGTTGAGGCGCTCGGTGAGGCCGTTGGTCTGTGGGTGGTACGCTGTCGTCCGGCGGTGGTTTGTTTGGCTGTATGCCAAGATCGCTTGAGTTAAGTCGGCAGTGAATGCCGTTCCTCTGTCGGTGATAAGGACCTCTGGGGCGCCGTGATGTAGGACGATATTTTCGACGAAGAACTTAGCTACCTCGAATGCACTGCCTTTTGGCAGGGCTTTTGTCTCGGCGTAGTGGGTGAGATAGTCGGTAGCTACCACGATCCACTTGTTTCCGAAAGCCGACGTCGGGAACGGCCCTAGTAGGTCCATACCAATCTGCTGGAAAGGTCGGCAAGGTGGATCAATTGGCTGCAGAAGTCCCGCTGGCCTTGGCGGCGGTGTATTGCGTCGCTGACAGTCCCGGCATGTCCTCACATAATGAGTGACGTCGGTGGTAAGACGTGGCCAGTAGTACCTTTCTTGTATCCTCGCGAGCGTGCGAGAAACACCGAGGTGCCCTGCCGTCGAATCGTCGTGCAGGACCTGCAGGAGTTCTGGTCGTAGAGCTGAAGGCACCATAAGGAGGTACTTAGCTCGAAGCGGTGAAAAGTTTTTCTTTTGTAGAAGACCGTTTCGTAGGAAGAACGACGCAAGTGCGCGCTTGAATACCTTCGGGACTTCGGCGGTCCTGCCTTCGAGGTATTCTATTAATTAGGGCCTTAAGTTCCGGGTCGGCCCGCTGTCGTTCAGCGAAGTCGTCTGTAGTTATCGTTCCCAAGAAGTAGTCGTCATCCGGGTCGTCGGGTAGCGGTTGGTCGACAGGCGCACGAGAGAGACAGTCGGCGTCGGAGTGTTTTTTGCCAGACTTGTAAATGACAGTAATGTCATATTCTTGAAGTCTCAGGCTCCATCGTGCGAGGCGACCTGAAGGGTCCTTCAAGGTGGCTAGCCAACACAAGGCGTGGTGGTCGCTCACAACTTTGAAGGGCCTGCCGTAGAGGTAGGGGCGAAATTTCGACGTAGCCCAGATGATAGCGAGGCACTCCTTTTTTGTTGTGGAATAATTTGCTTCCGCTTTGGATAGCGATCGGCTGGCGTAACTAATAACCCTTTCAAGTCCGTCAGCCCTCTGCACAAGAACGGCGCCAAGACCTACGCTGCTTGCGTCAGTATGTATTTCTGTCTCGGCGAATTCGTCGAAATGGGCAAGTAACGGAGACGTCTGGAGGTGATGTTTAAGCTCCTGGAAAGCGTGTTCCTGTGGCGTTTCCCACTTGAATTCCACGTCGGCCTTGGTAAGGTTAGTGAGAGGATCGGCGATGCGGGCGAAGTTTTTCACAAACCGCCTATAATAGGTGCACAGGCCCAGAAATCGGCGCACGGCCTTCTTGTCAGTGGGCGGCCGGCAGTCGGCAATGGCGGCTGTTTTCCGTGGATCGGGACGAACTCCAGACTTGCTGATAACGTTCCCCAGAAACAAGAGCTCCTCATACGCAAATCTGCACTTTTCTGGCTTCAGTGTGAGTCCGGACGTCTTGATGGCTTGAAGTACAGCTTAGAGGCGCCGAAGATGCTCGTCAAAACTCGAGGAAAACACGACGACGTCGTCCAAGTACACAAGGCAAGTCTGCCACTTCAATCCTGCCAGTACTGTATCCATAACGCGTTGAAAAGTTGCAGGCGCTGAGCAAAGGCCGAAGGGCATCACCTTAAACTCGAAGAGGCCATCCGGTGTTATAGACGCCGTCTTCTCTCGGTCTCTTTCGTCGACTTCGATTTGCCAATAGCCAGTCTTGAGGTCCATTGACGAAAAGTACTTGGCGTTATGGAGCCGATCAAATGTGTCGTCTATTCGTGGGAGAGGATACACGTCCTTTCTTGTGATTTTGTCCAGGCTGCGATAATCGACGCAGAAACGTAGGGTCCCATCCTTTTTCTTCACTAACACCACGGGGGATGCCCATGGGCTCTTGGACGGCTGGATAATGTCATCCCGAAGCATTTCATCAACTTGTCTCTTCATGGCCTCACGTTCTCGCGTCGAAACCCTGTACGGACTCTGACGGAGTGGTCTGGCATTTTCTTCGGTTATGATGCGATGTTTCGTGATTGGGGTCTGCCGAATTTTCGATGACGACGAAAAGCAATCTTCGTCTTGCAGGAGCAGGGCCTTGAGCTGTTCTTGCTTATTGTTCGGAAGTCTGGGATTGATGTCGAAAGCTATGGGAGGGGCTTGGTTCCTCTGAGCAGGTTCCGCAGAATCGGCGAGGGCGAAAGCACTGGTGGCTTTGACAATTTCTTCGATGTATGCGACCGTTGTTCCTTTGTTCATATGTTTGTACTCATTGCTGAAATTCGTGAGCATAACCGTTGCTTTGCGTCCCCGCAGCTCTGCAATTCCTCTTGCGACGCAAATATTTCGGGTGACCAACAGATGCTGAGTGCCTTCAACGACGCCTTCCAAGTCAGGTGATTTAGGAGCGCCGACTGAAATAATGACGCTTGAGCGAGGCGGAATGGTGACTTGTTCTTCCAGCACATTCAAAGCATGGTGTCCTGACGGCGTGCGCGGCGGTAGTGCTTCTTCTGTGGATAACGTTATCGACTTTGTTTTTAGGTTGATGACAGCACCATGGAGGCATAAGAAGTCCATGCCAAGGATGACATCTCTCGAGCAACGCTGTAGGACTACGAAGTCTGTAGGATAAATACGGCCGTTAATGGTGACTCTCACTGTGCAGATTCCTGCAGGCGTTACGAGATGACCTCCAGCTGTGCGGATTTCGGGGCCTTTCCAAGCTGTCCTAACTTTCTTCAACTTCGCGGCAAACGACCCGCTGATGACAGAATACTCAGCTCCAGTATCGACGAGAGCGGTCACACTGTGGCCGTCGATAAGAACGTCGAGGTCGCTAGTTCGCCGTCTCGCATTACAGTTAGGGCGGGGCGTCGGGTCACGGCTGCGTCAGCTTGTTCCGCTGCTTCCATGTTGCGTCGTCAGGCCACCTTCGGTAAGTGAGCTTTCGCCGTCAGGGCTTTGCCTGGTTGGCGTTGTGTTCGGAAAGCTCCGTCGTGGCGTCGTCGTCGTCGGGGGGTCTTCGGTAGTTCGTCGCACAGCAACCGCACCTCCACCGGTTGCTGCCCTTAGTTTCCCGGATACAGGCTAGGAGACCGGCCCCGGGTTGGGCCGGAGTACTGCCGGGGGTGCGGTGACATGCGGCGGCTAGGCGACGGCAAACGGGAAGGACTTTGTGGTGTCCATTGAGTTCCTGTCAGGTAGTCGGCGATGTCACGTGGCCGTTCCCCTGGCTGCGGACATGGTGCATCGACGGCGAAGCCACGCAGTCCCATCTGTCGGTACTGGCAACGACGGTAAGTGTGCCCGGCCTCGCCGCAGTGGTAGCACAGTGGGCGGTGGTCAGGGGTGCGCCAAACGTCGTTTTTCCTCGGCGCACTGCGCTGGCCCGCTGGCGAACGGTAGGTCGTCGGTGGGGGTGGTGGCGGCGGTGGTGTCTGGCGACGGAAGTGCGACGGGGCGGCGTTTCAGCGTGGACGGGGAGGAGCATTGTGGCGCACTGCAGCAGCGTAGCTCATAGTTTCTGGCTCGGGCAGCGGTGTTTGGGGAATTCGAAGCGATTGCCGAACTTCTTCTCGCACAATGTCGGCGATCGAATCCACTTGAGGTTGCGCCGAAGGCAACAGTTTGCGCAGCTCTTCCCGCACGATCGCTCGGATCGTTTCACGCAGGTTGTCGGAGTCACTGGCTTGAGCAGCAGCGCATTCTGGAGTCGGGCGACGATTATACTGTCTGGTGCGCATGTCCAGGGTTTTTTCGATGGTGGTCACCTCTGATACAAATTCTTGGACGGTGTTTGGTGGATTCCTCATTAGTCCCGCGAAGAGCTCCTGTTTGACCCCTCGCATGAGGAAACGAACTTTCTTCTCCTCAGGCATGTCTGGGTCAGCGTGACGAAATAGGCGGGTCATCTCCTCGGTAAAAATTCCAACCTTTTCATTTGGTAGCTGAACCCGGGTCTCTAGTAGAGCAGCGGCCCTCTCTTTGCGAGCGACGCTCGCGAACGTTTGCAGAAATGCGCCGCAGAAGACATCCCACGTTCGGAGCGTGGACTCCCGATTCTCTAGCCAGGTCCTTGCGGTGTCTTACAGGTAGAAGTACACACGACGGAGCTTTTCTTCGTTGTCCCAGTGGTTGAGGGCGGCCACACGGTTGTATGTTTCTAGCCAGGTTTCCGGGTCTTCAAACGATGACCTATGAAACGTTGGTGGTTCCTTGGGTTGACGAATGACGATCGCGGGCTGGGACACTCCGGTTGTCATAGTTGCTGCAGTAGAGGTCATGGCCTTGGCTTTCCGCGCCTTGTCTTGTAGAAGCCCGTACTTCGGTGGGAGACCTTGCTGTCGGCGGCTTGTTCGCTGCTCTTGGTTGGCGTCGGTGTCTTCTCCGCGACGTGGCCTGGATTCACGGCTTGACGGGGGCGTTCGGTACGTGAACGAAGCAGCACCTCCACCAGATGTCACGGGGTCGTGACGTGGCCGAAGACAGGAGACTTCGTGTTCGGATTTAACTGTTTATTTGGGCGAACTTGTGCCCAGTAAACGGAAAGTCCGATTACAGCAGCAGTCTTGCACAGATAGCAGTCTCGGACTGATAGCGGCGAACGGAGCGTCGGCCTTCGTTCAACAACTGACAAGCGGCGAAGCGCGTCGGCATTTATACTCTTGCCATCGAATGTTCTAGCGTTATCGCTGGCGGTGGCGTAGGTTCCTGAACAATCTGTACCGTTCGCACAGTGGGCGTGATCTTATCGAAATGATCTACTACAGTCCGGAACCTTCTCGAAAACTTCAGGCGCGGTTTGCGCTGAGAATCGTGTGGTGTTTTGGGACGATAACGAAAACTTGGGAAATGGAACGTGGCAATATGTATAAAATGTATTGAAAGTGTAATAAAGAAAAAAATATAACATTGTGGCTTTGTGGTAAGACACCTGCTTGCCACGCACGCGATCGGCCCAGGTTTGATCCTCAATGGGAGCGAGAATTTTATTATTTGTTTTGTTTGCTACTTTCTCAATTTCACGCTCATGAATGATTTTTTGCTCACAACCCGGGACGCCGACAGCAGAATATTTGCGACACAGTCTTTCTAACGCTATCGCGTTAATAGTGCAGGACATTGGAATTCGATATTGATTGTCTGAGGTACTCCATTAAAGTAATAAGAAAAGGAGACATAGGTAGGTTTCCACTTTTGCAATAACCAGTAGTCTCGAGCAGCAATTTCTATCATTCAGCCAAATCTCAAGGAGGTATAAAACAACAGAGCTGGGTAAACCAAATACTCTTCTTAGAGAAATCTCAAGCAACTCCCTGTTTCTGAGCTAACTAGTTGTTCATGTATGCTAACAACTGGCAACAATTGTACAGGGAAAAAATTCTGTCAATAACGTAAGGCCAAAGAAATTGTATCCAAAGGGAATCATGAATGGGTGCGAAGCAACAGAGGTGCACACGCCATTGACTCGGCTGAAAAGGGAATCGACGTGGGTGAAGGAAGAACGGCTTGAATCGAAACTCGGTGTAGCCTTTACTCAAGTAAAGGTTTCTTTGAAATGCAAGGACAGGGGAGGCAGCTTGGGTTTTGTGTAAGTTTCATCGCAGATAAACAAGCCGAAAGGGTTTCCACTCGACGTGCACTTGAGTGTTGCAGGTGGTGGAGATGGTGTTGTGAGCGGGCGGAGGAGCAACACATCTAGGTGTGTTGGCAGGAGCTGGCAGCTTCTGCGGGTGAGGGAGAGAGTGACGTCAACGCGCACCTGCGACCTGACCTACTTAGCCTCGTTCCAACAACGGCGGGGGGGGGGGGGGACGCGGTGCGGAGCGTTGGCATAGAGACACGGACAGACAGCATTACACAAACTAGTCAAAAAGCTGCTTCCCATCTAAAACAATTTATTCTTCATTCCACTTTGCTGTGCAAATTCTGATACCGATATTGAAAGCTGAACGTATGAATATACAGGGTATATCTCCGATTAGGAAGTTCATAACTTTCTATCAGATATTAGAGTTTTTCTACTTACAACAAAAGCTCGAGAAATAAAAAAAAATTATCACGGGACATGCCGGCTCACGCACAAGTGCGTGTGATGATTCTTGTGCTCCCTAACATTCTGCATCCGAGCAACCATGGCAGTTGCCCGGTTGTGCTGTCTATGTTTTTTTTTAATAAACAGGGCAGCGAGAATGGTGGTGGCTGTGCGGCAAACACGTTTTGGTTACGATCACACAAGTAATAACTTCTGTGTGTGGTTATTGCTGGCATGACCTACCGCGAGGAAAACATTGTTTATACATGAAATGTTAGCTAACACTTGAATCACGCTATGCATAGGCCCGCAAAAGGGCATGTCACGTAATATTTTTTGTATTTCGTGGGCATCTGTAGCAAGCAGAGAAACACGGATACCTAACGAATGGAAAGTTAGAAACTGCCTAATTTGATGTTTTCCATGGATCAAGAACTTTTGCATTGGTGTTTCCCCAAGCTTTGTTGCTTCAAACATTAATTAATTAAAATGGCCTAGTTAAGCAATCAATCAGACGAAGAAAGTCAGACTTACTCCAGGCAACAGTCAGCAGCATGCATTCAGACTCGTCGTCATTGAGTGTCTTCACATTTTTTTTTAAAGTCTGGCTAGAATTTGCTAGGACATCCTGTCTATATAAGGTAAACCGGAATATAACAAAACTGGTCAATTCTCAGAAAAATTCGTTATGAAGAGGGTTTCACTATATACAGGTTCGGTACGAAAATTCGGAAAATAAATGCCCAAATTAAACAAAACGGGGACTAAAAACAGAGCGAACCCAAAGCACTTATTGTACAGTTAGAAAAACTGCGTTATTACTGCGATATTAATTACATGGACACTCACGGCGGGTTTTTGCCGTCGTCGTCATGTTCCGTAACAAGTCCAAATTGATAACATGCTCCGCGCATCGTAACTTTCACTAGTGGCTAAAAGCATGCAAGTGCTGATGAAGCAGAAATCAAATGAGTCGGCCCATCCCTATGGCCTGGAAAGTTCAAAGATAACATATCCCGCGTGTTAGAACTGCCGTAGAAAGCTCGAACAGAAAGTAAACCACCCGTCTTGAACGAGCATGAAGCAATGCGGGATGGCTGGAAGGCATTGCTCGAGCAGCTATAATGAACCTCGATTTTAAGGGTGGTCACGATCGCTGATGAGCTTGCTAATCGGCGAATATCAGTGCGGTTTCATCAAGAAAAGGCTGTCTGGAAGGAGTACTTTTTCCTGGAGAGGTCGTATTTGCTCACACCAGCATTCATAGGAGTTCCGCGACATCGAATCTGAAAAAGTGGGCTGCCAGCCTTACTTCTTATAACATTACAATTTTTTGCGATCACGTTCATTGCAATGCATTCAACGTGCCATAGTGTTGCCAGAACTAATCGGATAATCGCAAAAGCTACCAGCCTGCGATCTCGCGGCGGAAGTGCGTGACGAGTTGACCTCTGAAGATCAGTCGTGACCGTGGGCTCGGAGAGTTTCCATCAGCGCCTAATGCGACATCCCCTTGGTGGTGACGAAGGGGTTTTTCGATACTAAGAAAAGTCATAGTTTCGTTGCAAGGGCGAAGCGAGAAATGCGATAAGCAACAACTTAGAATGTAACGCTGAGAATGGCAAGCAGATCTAAATGTGCAGTGCGCTGCTCACGCGCAAATGATGCACGAAAACAACATACACAGGACGAGAGCCAACTAATAACGTTTACCGCTCGACACTTAGCGTGCTGTGTAAACAAAACCGTGGCACGGAACGTAATTACAGGAGCAGATATGAGTGCAAACTAACAAGTGCCCTAGTTTTACTTCACTGAGTTTGAAAAGTGCACTACTTTCGCAAACAGCGCCTGTCCAGCGAACGGAGTAATCTTTGTGCGGCAACTAAACGCGATCGTTCAGGTCAATGTCGAAGACGCAAGATTCTCCCCACCAAAGGATAAGTGTGCACCCACAAGCATTTAACCCCCCACCCCATTCTCAGGGCAAAGTACACGTGGGAGATAAACGCTCGTCAGCGCATCGTGACAAGCTGGGCGCTGAGCGCGGGCGGGTTTTTTTTTTTTTTTTTTCCCCTGAGTTTTCACATATATAGGTACGTATAGATATACGGCGAATGACGGAGACTATGGCAAAAGACCATTTGAGACTGTTTATACAATTGCTATCTCAATAAAAAGAAAAGCAAAGATGAACGTCGTCGGGGGCCACACCATGCGCACGCAGTGAAACTATGCAGATGGGCGAATGACACGGACAAAACATGGGTACCGCGGAAAAACCATTCGGCAAAGCGCCCTCTATATGCAGCACGGCCCCAGATGTGTGATGCTAACTAAAAGCGTGGCACTGCCAAAACGCAAAAGTAGTTTTATTTTTGTTTCGAATTGCGGGGGGGGGGGGGGGGGGGGGGGGGGGGCACACCAGCGCATGCGCCTGCGGCGGCTAGAACAGCGGCAATGCCAGCTGGTGGGGTGCAGGCCCACCTCGCAATAACGAGCGCTCGCTCTCGCCTTGTGCTCCGTACGCCCCGACGCCGCTTCACACTTCGTTAGCAGCGGGGTAGCCGCGGAAGATGCATGCTCGTACCAAAATGCCAATATGCGGAGCAAAATTCCTAGATTGTTTGCGGGGAAAATTCGTTATATCAAGGTTGTCTCCCACTGTTACTTTGTTACATTGAGGTTGCAAATACATGTGCTTCTATGGAGCGACGGCGGGGAATAGAAAAACATCGTTATACTGAGAAATTCATTATATGGAGGTTCTTTATAAGCAGGTTTAACTGTAGTATAAAGGAACTGGTTAGTATTAACCTAGCAACCACGACTTAGTATCAAACACAGTTTCAGTGTAAAGTATACAGTAAATGACTATGCTACTTACTATATAGCTCCCACATTACATATACTGAACAAAGTACAATATGGTCGCACGATGCAATACATGTACCTAGTTGGTCTAGGTAACAGCTAGATTATGGCAAATGACTTACTTCCTCGAAGCATGCTAGTGGCAGTGGGGCCTGTTTGAAGGCCAGCAGCAGGCATGACACACAGTGCCAATGGCCGCACAGTTCTAGACGATGCCCATCCACCGAAACCTCCCTTCCTTTGGAAAGGTACGGTGGCTCACGACAAATTGGGCAGCGTTCAGACTGGGAAGTGGATTCAACCTTTATGGGACTTCTTGACAGTTGGCTCACCAGTTGCTCTGCCTGTGCGTGACAAACATGGCGACACATGTAGTTTGCTGTTGCGATACAAACTGGTTCTGAAACAGGAATGAAAAATATGTTATATCAAAGCAGAGAAAGTTCAATTTCGCGTACTTTTCGTTGTTCCTCTATTATCACGTTCTATGGAGGGCGATGGTCTTCCACTACAATTTATTTTAGCTTTTTTAGGATAAAATAGACTAGATATATATGCACATGCCTGGACTAATTAGAAAAGCTGAAAGGCTTTTCATAAAGTGAACTTTACTTTTGACCATGCTATATACTCTTATCCGGAGGCAATGGTAGGCTCTAGACCCGGGTGCAGCCATTGGAACGTAGTAAGCCGTTCTACTAGTTCCTTCAATATTTCTGTGTGCCATAAAATTCCCAGTGTTAACTATGGAAAATCATTCAACAGGAAATGTTGCTGGAGCCATATTCAATAAGAGAACCCATGTTAATTGGGCCAGCAGCTCTACAATCTTTTGAAATTCCGCTTTGTATGGCCTAAAAGTGCTACATCATTTGCCTTTTTAGACCCTCCTCCTCAGTCAGAAATAAGGCACTGCCTCCTCCGTTGAAAAAATTCTGGCAATGTCAGTTGATCGATAACAGTAAACCCAGTGGATGATCACCATGAATAGTGCCATTTATTCGAGCAGAGGTGTAATGTGGTAAAATAAAGTTTATGAACGACGTGACAGAAAGAGGAAATCAGCACTCTGTAAGTGGAATTTTGTTGCGTTAAAATCGGAAAGATACTTACAAATGCAGTAATTATGCACTTTAAGACCTCAGAAAGTACATGAAATATACTTGCGTGGAGTCAAAAATGCATAAGTACACTGCCTGATCTGGAATGCTGCGTACAACCCACAATTGGAAGTCGTGCGTGAAAACGCCCTCCACACGAAACATGCAGTGCACTAGTGTTTTATTGTTATTTTTACGTTATTAGTGACATACTTACCATTGACTTTATTACTGTACTGTGCTGATAATAATGTGATAGTGACCAAATCCTATTGATGCACATGCACAAGAGCAGTTAACTTAATCCTAGGTGTGTTTGTAATTGTGCTTAACTATCTGCTGCCACATGAAACCATGGCCTTTTTCTTACTGACTTTATGTGGGGAAAGAAAGAGTTTACAAGCTCACTGAGGGCAAGAGTTGCGCAAATATGCGTTTACAGCTTCACATCAAGTGAACACTTCGAATGGTGTCATTTTAAAATTTGTATTGGTTTCACCGATTGCTTGAATTTTGTCAGTGAATAAAGCGCTTAACTGTGACATATGTGACCCAGATCGTAACACTCAGGTGTTGAGATTAACCTCCATCACACTATCCCAAGTGCATCTTGTCTATGGTGCCATCACTCACACGTTCAATTGCTGTGTCCAATCCGACGACATTGATTGCCTCGAAGTTTGCATCGAACTGTGCCGCTTCCAGTTTGCATTCCTTCGCCAGTTCCCATGGGTCGTGGCCGAACTTGCCCACAAATGATCTCAGCGTGCTGAAATCGTCGCCGACGAGGACCAATTTCTTTCTCTTGTGCTTGCCCTATGAATAATCGCGCAGCAATCACTCCACTTTTCACACTTTAACCCTATTATTAATGGGAACTAATGATGGATCATGCCAAACAAAATAATGCGGGGATATTATTAGCAGTAATTGTGATGTAAATGTGACGAAAGTGAACAAAAAAATCACTTATCGTCTACTTTGCTTTCTTCACATATAAATTACAATTACTTTAATTACATCTGCCATACTTTCCTTGGCATCATTGTGTGTTAATTTTCATTAATGCTGTGTCTAGTAAAGAAAGCAAGTTCCTAAATTTAAACTTATTTTTTTCATTTCAGTTCTAAAGCATTTCTTGCAAGAAATTATTGCTTTCACCAACTTAGCCATGGCTAGGTTGCAAAAGCGCTCGTTCAGCTGCAGGGCGTCCGCAAGAGCCCTACCTAGAAATCACGTGACCTTTTTTTCTGAGACTGGTACTGGTGCCAACAACTGGCAACGGCGCAACGACACTTGGCCGGCGCTTCGCTATGGCTCAACAAAAATGGCTGCAACAACTAGGCAAAAGCCACCTGCAGCCACGGTTTCGGAGAAAGAAATAACTGAAATAAAACGGAGAAGTTCCGAGTCGAAGGAAAGAGCATAGTAATAGATGGTGCATTGCGTAGTTGCACCAACGCCCGCAGCACACGACCACTGAAAAGGGATCTACAAAGAGAGCATGCCCTTGTCCATCATATCAGCTGGCTTTCAACAACACTTCGCAGCACATCTCTGTTACTAAAGCCTATCCAAAACACATGTTTCGCGTGCTGATCTCATCTTATGTGCTCTGCAACCTTTGTTCAGCAGCATTTGCATGTTCGGCGTGCTGCTGCTGCACTCCCCCCCCCAGCAAGCACCTGTGCATGTCACAGACTCTCGTGCAACATATGTGTATTTATGTAGAGTTTAGTATTTTCGTTATGTAACTGACTTCGATCTAAGGCTGACTCCGAGGCGTTGTGTGGCAGCTCAACTACTTGTGCAACGGAAGCACACAAAATAACATTTTTGTGCTCAAATGTCACTGTCGCCATGACATGTCCGTGTTATTGACCACAATAAAAGTGGGAAGTGCATGAACGACTCATGCAATCTTGATCTTCATCTGCCCTGCTTACACGGCCACAAAAATCGTGTGCACGCGAAAATCTGATGAATTGCAGGGAAAAAAATTGCTTTATAACTACGATAATGTGAAGTACCGATACATTCCTCGGTAATATATTAGTGTTTAAACTATACAGTTGGAGAGTAACTACACCATAATGTCCTGTTCTTTATGTGCTTCACGGTAACTGAAGTGTACTTAATTTGTCAACTAGTGCTCACCTGTGCTTTGATGCGCTTCTTTAGCACCTCCACGGCAGCGGAGACGAGTTCCTCGTCACCAACCAGCCGCGTACCACCAGGCTTCTGAATCACGTAGACGCCACCTTCAGGTGCGACGGCATTGACAACAGCCGCTACTATCTCTGGTCGTGGCGATTCTTCGATGAGCACTGCCTCTGAGCTGATCAGCCTATTGAAGAGCAGCACGGCTTTTTGGAAATCGTGCAGGTTATTGGCACGCAGACTGACGCGAACTACCGCTGGTCCGCAGGGCGTCGCATCACATTTGAGGTTGTCCTCAGGCCGAATACCTTCTTGGCAATGGAGCTCGGCTTTGACTCGGTCTTGTATGGCCGCAAAGAAAAGGCGGGGAAAGAAGAAGGCCTCTTGCACTAAGGTGTGAATGGTGAGAGGCAGTGTGATCGCAGAACCCTGGGAAACGTCTGTGGAAACCGGGGCCCCTTTGAGAAGCGCACATGTGCGCTGTGCCACGGTGGCGTCTTCAAAAGACACCCAGCCTTTGAAAGCGTAGTCCATGTCCTTTGGTTTCTGAAGGCTGAGCTTTGGTACTTCGGTACCAGCTTCTCTTTCGAATATGCTGCGCACGGCTTCTTCCAGCGCTCGGAGCTCCTGAGAAGTTGTCTCGAGCTTGGGTTCGCGAATGAGACGAACGCTCTTCAAACCTACGGGCAATGAGGAGCGAAGGAGATTTTCCACAGCTGTCTGGCCAGTGCCTGGCGCTAAGCCCTTAATGAAGAGCCCACAGGATGCATTCTTGTTTCGTTCACAAGTCACCACAACGCCGTCGAGCTGTAAATGTAGTGGCAGCGACCCCACGATGCGGTCCATGGATGCCTGGTCTGGCAGCTCAGCGAAGGCAATGCCCGTGCAGCGACGCCGTAAGAGAGACACCTGAGCGTGGAACGCCGATCTCCGGTGCTTTTGCTCGTCGCGGTATGCTAGAGCCTCACCCTTAACGGAAACTGTCAGGTCGCTATTTTGCTCAGAGAGTGAGTTGTAAGCAGCGTCGGCTTCCTTCGCCGTCTTGTACGTGATCTGGAAGGCATTGTCCTTCTTGAGAAACCAGTACTGGACAATATCTCCGAGCCTGTTGACCAGCTTTCGAAAATCAGCAAGCGGAATCTTTACATCGCCAACCACGAGGGAACGAAAATTAGTTGGCGATAGGATTTCGTCCACTCGACCTCCGACGCTGATAACAACCAGAATGGGATGTGTACTATAGGGCGAGTCGGGTGGTGTGAGGAGAGCCTCTCTGTCCTTCCTGGCAAGTTTTGCCACCTGATCAGTGACGATGCTTTGGAGGTATTGTCGAGCTTCAATACAGTATTGCTCAGAACCTCTGATGACAATGCACTGAGCTTTGGCGTCGATCATGAGCGACCCTGCTTTCCCATGCACCTCGTTTCGCAGCTTGTCTTCTATAGATTGCAGCACTTGCGGCGTGTTGAACTGTTGGTTCCAGATAAGGTTCCCAATAGGCCCGAACCTTTTTTGAATGTGCGGAAGTTCTGACGGCGACAGTGGCGATTCTTCTTTGGTCTCAGAAGTGTCGTCTTTGTTTGGAAGAGATGAAAAGTTAAGGAGCTGCAGCTTTCTTGCTCCAGGCATCAGAGAGAATAGGCAGCATACTACATTTTTCGCTTGCCCAGCCTTGACGCCGAGCACTGATAGTGGCGACACCTGAAGCTTGCTTCCAAGCGTGGGGCTACTGAAGCCCCGTTCTGAGGCTTGGAGCAAGCATTGTGGATAGGATTCGGCGAGCAGTTCGGCCACTGTGATTGTGACGTCTTTGTCCTGCTTTGTTGAATCTGAGTTCAGGTTTTTCCCCCTGAGAGCGTCAAATTCTGACTGAATAGCTAGAACGGTGCTGTGGAGGTGACTGATAAAAGTTTCATGAACGCCGTTCACTTCACACCACGCGCTCTTCATTTTCTTGGGGACAGCGAGCCAGTTCTTGTATAAGTCAGTGATTCGAGAAAAGACGCAGTCTCCTTCAGAGCGCTGAAATTCTCGTTCTGTGCCGTCCTTGTTGAGGGGTCTGTAAGTAGCGAGTACTTCCTCGTAAGCTAGAGCAGAGGTCAGCACAGCGTTCAAGGGAGCGGCCTTGTCCAGTGATCCCAGTACCAATTTACCGAGTCTAGGCTCTAGGCTGTTCTCGCAAAGTTTAGCGCCCAAATCTGTAAGGCGCCCATTTGAATCCAACGCCCCGATACCTGCAAGTGCTTTCTTCGCATTCGTCACAAACTCCTTTGGTATCTTTTCGAGATATGGTGCAACATTGCTCATTTGTCGTGCTAGGCGAAGAACAATGTCTTCAATGAAGCGGGAGTTTTTTTCATCGACTGATAGCGAAGAAGTGAAGGCGTCCCGGGTATACAGGCGATAGCAAACTCCTTTCAGCCGGTGTCCGACCAGAGCTTTCCGTTCGTCGGCCTCTGCCTCTGATATGTACGCAAGTTGGGCGACTAAAACACCATTCCGGTTAACGATAGTGCGTGTCAGACCGCTGTCAATGACGCAGCGCACGTGAAGTGTGCCAGCGATGGCATCGGGATATTCCACAGCGAAAACTACTCTCCAGTCCATCAGTGATGGCGTACTAAACTTTGAAAGCGACGTGTTCCCAGGTAATAAGACCTCATGGCGGACTCTTCTCTCGAGTTGACCTGTGTTTTTTCGGTATTCCAGCAGTGCGTCGGCGAGGAACGCGTCCGCCAGAGAGGGCAAAAAGACAACTATGTCTCCACCTGTGCCGCATTTTTGACAGAACTCGATCGTGGCGGCAACGCTCGCGGATGCAACATTCAAGTTCATCGGCCGCTCCTTCCAGATGACCTCCACAGGAAACTGAACATAGCATTTCACTATGTCCTGGTCACCCAGGCAGAACGTCTGCTGGACAGATGAGCAGGCGCAGCTCTCGCTTCCGGACAGAACAAGGTGCACGCGATGTAAGAAGTGCATGCGCAACACTGCCAGGACGATGCGTTGGTATGCACTGTCTTCTTGAAGAGCGTCGACGACGATAGCCTGGAAGCTCGCCAACGTTGTTCCGCAGCGCATGAACTCGTGAAAGAAGCGGCGCGCAGTCGTGAACACGACTGTCGACTGTGGGCTGACCTGCTGCCTTGCAGCGCGCCAGCACTCCACCACTCCTATCCCGCTAACACTCGCCGCGTGCTTAGCGCACTGCTCGGCGGCGATGTCACTGGGCTGAATGCTGAGCACGCGGGAGCCTAGATCACGCAGGTATGAAGGCACTTCGAGGCAAGACGTGGATCCACGTGGAGCCACCAGGAAGACGATCTTACGCTTCTCAAGGGCCTCAAACAGCCTGGATTTCACGCCATAAAGTGGCGAGGCCCGCCGTAGCCTCAGCACTTCCTTCGTCCTAATAGAGTGTGCCTCTTGCGATGATGTTGAGATCTTGCCCAAAGTAGCCATGAACTCATTCAGCTGAGCTGCGTAAGATTCTCCAAGTTTCTCCAGAGCCAAACGCGTTTCCTTCGCAGCCTGATCATTACCTTTCATAGAAGCGATCTTCTGTCTGACAGACTTACGTAATGCTTCGTTATAGTTGGTTGCTTCTTTTACATTTTTTGAGGAGAGGGGTCCGTCCGGTGAGCGTACTACGTTGCATGGGACAGTCTTGTCGGACAGTATTCCCAAGCACTTCACCATGTCGCCTTCCCCGTTTATTTGTTTGTTCAAAGCTGCTACGGCTTTTTTGGACTTTTTAGTGCTGGAGTAAACCAGACAAATGACGTCCTTATCCTTTCCGATTTCGAGGCTGAAGTCCTGAGGGATGTTCAGTTTGGTAAGGAAGCTCTGCCAGTGTTGCAAATTTTTAGGCTGTTGACGAACGAGCAGTCCAACTTTGGTGAGAATGGCTTTCCCTGTCGTCATGTTGTCAGTTTTTGTTTCTTTTTTGTTGTTGGCACACATTCCGTTTGTGCCTCTAGCCGCAGGTGCGGCTGCGCTGAAAGTGTTCCCTGTCGCTTGAACACTGTTTTTCTGGGATTGTTTAGCCAGCTTCTTGGCTGCCCCGTTTTGTCCCGAAGGTTTTGATTCTGCAGTCTTTTTGCATACGCTAGCAGGGGCTTGGGTGTTATTAACCTTGTCTATCTGCATTGGTTTCTTGGGTAATGGCTTGTTCTGCCTGGTTTGTATAGGCGCTTTAGCTTCCTTCGCCCTTTCGACCATCTTGATGTCCGCAACAAATTCTCCGTAGCGGATACTCTGGTTGGCCGTGTCCGTAAGGGACCGCTTTGCCTGGTCATTGTGGATAAGCGCGACGTGGATGAGGTTCTTGTATCGAATCTCGTGTATCTCCGCCGCGAAGTCAACGTCGCCCGATATGAGCACTACGCGCGAACCAGTCAGCTTGTAAGTGTCTGAGAACCGCCGCAGTTCGGAGCGTAGCTTCTCGTCGGCCGCGTTCTTTTGGCCACCCGGCACGTGCATCAAGGTAACATGAGCTTCAGTGAGCTCGCTCATGACAGTAGGCTTCATGCGGCTGATATCGCAAGCAACCAAGAAGTCCGCTTCCCGGAGGCCTTTGTAGAACGTCTGGCGCACCTTGCGCACTATGTCGTACGCCGGAACTCCGTTGGGAACCGCACAATTCTCAATGTCCCAGAAGACACTTATCCAACCGACTGATGCGAGCGCCGGCGAAGCGAGCACCGCGTGGGCATTCAGAACCGGCTGCTGTGTGCGCATGCTTAAAGGACCGGCCTTCTCGTTGCCAGTCGACAACACGGCATCTGTCAGGTCTTCGAAGTTGTCCACCTTCAATAAAGTGTACTCATCTTGACCCGTGTCTTGATCTTCCGGCAAGGTCTTGCCACCATCGTAAAACTGACCATCGTTGAAGCCGCATTCGCTCATTGCATCACCAAAGTCGGAAACACTGAACGCGCAGCTGTCGCTTTCTGAGACCATAGAAGTTTCGTCATCGGCCGTTTTGTGACGCAGTGCTCGCTTGAAGCAGAGCAAGTTTTGTCCTGCACTAAGCGCCCCGCCTCCATTTTTGCCCGAGCAGGGTGGCTGTGCCTTAACGCCACCTCGTCCTCTCGAGTGAAAGCGGCCTCTTTGGAAGCGACCTCGGTCACCCCTTGCGTGGCCTCCGCGAGGTTGACCCTTGTGCTTGCTCTCATGCTTCTGTTGGCTTTTTTCGCTGTTGCTGCAATTGCAAAGAGACATGACTGTTAAGGTTAGATGAGAGTGGCAAAATAAATCAAAGTGGTGAAAAATACTATGATATTCTGTGAAACTATATCGGTTATTGCAAGTCTGGCGGATTGGTGCACTCGAGGTGCGAGTCCGGCGGATAGCAAGGAATGACATGATTTCAAGTGGGACTGGCAGTTTTGACTCGTTTTATAAGTCGTCATGGTATTTTTACTTCAGTGTCTCAATTATAATGAAAACTGAATGAGTGGTTTCTTTGGTGTGTCTCAGAATATAATGGCATTAAATTTACTGATACCATTTTTATAGCAAGACGGCGTCAATGTGACATTTTCTTTTTCTTTATACAAAGACTACGGAGTGCGAGGTCATTAAAATCCTGAAATGCATATATTGATTGGTGACTTTATAGTCGTGCACAAAAAATATCAATCCAGGTTAATAGGTGGATGTGCATGCACACGTATTATTACACGAAGAGAAATACAGCGGAAGTGACTGTTTGCGCTGTAGTCACAAGAGCAGGCCTACTGCTTATTAAGATGTAGGTGAAAGGATGGTTCTCCCCTTCCAGTCGTTTCACGTCAATGTGCCAAGGACCCTATGTTTTTTGTGTTTTGAGAAATTTACTCTCACAAGCAGTAGAGATCAATAACATTCCAACAGAACATCGGGACGGAACACAACATGCACAGACACACCGAAATTTGTTACAGAAACATGTGTTTACATATGCACAGTTGGCCAAAATATAAGCTATTGTGCACAGCAGCCACGTTTTTGTCTGTCAGCATTTTATTCCTGTACAACACTGTACGACCTGAGGTCGTCATCAAATGGTACGGACGTACTCATTCCGTCCTCATATGTTAGGCGACGTTTTCAGTGCGCCCTGAGGAAGGCATTCACATCATGATTTAGAAAGGCTACTTGCCAGTATTCTTCGAGGACAACTAGACGTACGAAAAACGTCTACAGTAAGACGCTTTAGTGCGTACTACATAATTCAAAAAGAGACTATTCATGAATATTGTGTGGCACTTCGTCGCGAGCGCGCAAACATTGAATGTATTTAACAACCACTAGCGTAGCTCTCGATCGTACAATAATTTTTTTCGTGCTCGTTTTTTAGCACCTCACAGATATGCATAAAAATTTTTTTCAGGGACTTGTGTGTAGTGTTTTTGAAGTTTTATGTTTTGCACATACATGAGCATGAACGATTCCCGTGCGGCCGGCAATGAGCAGGTAACGACACGGTTAATTAACACGGTGTCCAATGGTAGCAATCACAGGAATCTCATCCAGCGCGTGCCATATTTCTTTTTATGCCGGGCAACATTGTCATTCTGAACAGCCTAAGTCTAAGCAATCCAAGCCAAGCCAGAGAACAACTTCATTTTTGAAGAAAATGGCACGGTTAGGCATTGTGGCAGGCAGGTTTCCTCAAGTCTGTTCCTTTTTCGCATACGAAATGGAAGAAAACGTTGACTGCAGGTTCAGCCTATGAATAAATGGATGCGCATATGCCTGTTTATGCATTTAAGCAGTTTTGGCAGTAAAGTAAGCCAGCGCCACCAAAGCAGATGATGTCGTGCTAAGATGTGGTGTGAATTGTGTGCCATGATCTTGCGAGTGTCCAAGGGTTCATTTCTCGTGTTTTTCCACAGTTAGAAGATCACCGAAGTATTTTTCAACTCGTTTGTGACATGTCGAGTGCGTTACTATCGTTTGCAATTCCGAACTTGAATATGTTTAGCGTTGTTGCTGCGACAACAGGGTTTAGAGGGCACGACATTCTGAGGTGTGTGTGTGTGCACGCATTTGCCAGATCAACCTCTGTAGTTGCATATGAGCAGTTTTGAAAAATCACTTGGACTTACCAGCCATTGCAAGAGATGTAGCTTTTGTAATAATGGCGGCATGTAAGATTGTTGACAGGCACGGAACGTTTCTTGTAAATCAGCACTTCCACATTTATTTTCATATGTTACAGAATTTAAGCAATGAGTCAGAATCCTGGAAACGCACATGGCAATGGTGTAGAGTAGCAAGGCCAATAGCTTGGTATAATACAGCGGCAACTATGATCTACGAAGCAAATATCTTCTCTTGAACCCTGCCCATCTCCAGAGACCTCCAGTCAAGGGATTCAATCCACCAACCTCACTTTGTCAAGTTCCATGGACTCGTTGTTCGAAACTCATTAATGAAAAAAAGCTTTGCGTGTCAGTGCTTGTTTATATATTTTTGTTGGTGTGGCATTTTTTGATCTTTTACTAATGAAGTTTGAAGTATGAACTTTGAAGCAGTAGATGCATGCTTTAGTTCTAAGGCTGATTTTTTTTAATTTATGGAAAACAATCACATTGGAAAAGCGCACTTCCAGTGGGGGTATTATGCGTCTTCAAAGCTTAAAATATCATCTAAAAAGGGCCTTCAATGCTCTCCTGAGGTCGACCTGAATGCACACTGAAAAAATCTCTGAATGTCGACCTCAGGACAACATGAGGATGATCTGGGGCCGGAGAAAGAGACGGGATTAGTACCAGTTGAGGTTCATTTGAAGATGAGCTCAGACCGTACTGTGTAGGGCATATTTAGGACAACCTCAGGTCGTCGATTGTTGTCTAGGTTGTGTAACGAAGTTAGAAAAAAATGCTTCGTGGACATGTGCTTTATGGGATACCCTTGTCCTTAGTTCAAGCGAAACTTAATTCAGTTGTATGGCAACGATATGCAGAAAAAACTGCCACTCGTGCCTGATAGCTAAAAATTTGGCTGACTGTACGTTATATGGTGAACGAAAAACACTAATAAAACGTCAAATATGTTACGTGTATACATGGTATTTTTGATAGTACTAAACAAATATCAGCCTACCAGAACCAGGCAGACCGAAAAAAAAATACCCCACCTCTCCGACGGAAATTGGGAGGAAATGCGAATGCATTTCTTGCGCCAAGAGAGCGCACCGTTGCCGTCAGACATTCGCCTTCACTTATTTCTGCCATCGCCTTGAGAGTGGCCAGGCCAGCAAACGGTCGTGAGTGACGACCAAGGGGACGGGAGAGTGTGGCGCCAGCGTTCTTGGCTCTGCGTTGTCGTTTCACAGAGGCGTCTCGAGCACAATTTCCGGATGTTCTTGAGAGGATGTTCTTGAGAGGCACTCTCATCCTCACTTTTCATTCCCCCCCCCTTGTTATACTATGATGTGCTAGGGGCTGCTTAGCACGTACTCACCCTTTGTGGCGCATATGTCCGCCAAGTTTTAGGCGGACATTGACGGTGCCAGGACAACCTTTCGCGGACCGGCTCGACTGACGTAAAAGTCGCCCACAGCGCGCTAGGGCGCGTCCAGCGTGAACTCAATAGAGGTATTTCAATTAGTCAATCAGTCCATGGGGCGCCGGGTTAAGCAGTGGCGAACTCATACAGTCTGCGACTGCTATACCGGTCCCGGACCCCAAGAGCAACTATGGACAGTCCAATGAGCCCGTAACGCAGCAGAGTGACTTAATTTTTCTGTTCCAGCGTAAAAACAACCCGCTAAGTATCAGAGCGTGTTTCCATCCATCCATCATCGTCGGCCTTACCTCCAGCTTAAGCAACTCGGCTGTTCAAAAAATGCTGCAACAGTCTGTCTCACCCTCCAGCCTGACTGTTGCCTCCTCTTGTCTGGTGCGGTGGTGGACGCTCCTCTGCATGGCCAAAGGTATTGGCTCCACCACCTCGATTTGCACCGCGGCCCCCACCAGCACCTGGGTGTGAAGCGCCTCGCTGGTGGGCAGAACTCGGCTGGTGAGCCGCTCTGGAACCCGGTTGGCTGCCTCTTTTCATGGCTCCAAGGCGCTGCGCAGAGGATAGTTGTGTGAAAATTTTTTTTTTATTTGAAAAAAGGTGCTGTTTTGTAAGTATTTTGTTCTCCTGCGTGAATATCTTGATTAGAACACACATGTTAGCGCACGGTAATTCTGCAGTGTGCCTTTTCATTTGATCAAGCACCAAGTTTTCCTGTTTGATATTTAATGTTTCAATTTTATAACACCATGAATTCTAAATAAAGTTCAATATATTCTAACATTCCATGAAATCACCAGATTCTTGGCCGATCCCCCACAGTGGGTGTGAGCCATAGTTACAGCAAGTTTGCACTAACTCTCGCAAAGCTTTGCGCAGCGAAGCACAGGCCCAAGTCCTCGCTCATATACTTCTCATTAACTGACACGTCTAGCTTCGTGCTGCACCGCTTCCTCCTCGGGAGCACGAACTTTCTGAGGACGCCCCGTGGCTCTCTGGGCCCAATCGGGCGTAACCAGGCCACAGAACACGTATATGACTAGGCTATGCACTTTAGAGTGGAGGTTGCGCGCGATGCCTCCTCTGGCGGACGGGGCTCAGCTACTGCTTATGTGCGGTTTGTACAGGTGGTCGCTAGAAGACTCGATGCTTGTTCTCTCTCTATTTCTTTCCTTGCCTGTCTTGGCACTCGTTATCGTGGTTAATACTGGCCACTCCATAGCAGTGGGCAGTGGAATTTGCCCAAGTTTTGCGGTGCATACCCGTTCATGATGATGATGGTTTTCGGGCACGGTCTTGTACACTTTACGCAGAGCTAAAACACCTTGGCTGTTGAAACGGGATCCCGGCCACAGCGAACGCACTTCGAAGGGGATGCTATGCGAAGAACAACCGGGCTGTTATATTTAGGTTCATTTTGAAACTCCCGCAAATGGCTTAAATGAACCTGAAGCCACCCACAACGGCGTACCGTATCAATGTTCTGTCTCGTTCGAATCCCGGCTGCGGTGGCTGCATTTCCGATGGAGGCGGAAATGTTGTAGGGCCGTGTGCTCAGATTTGGGTGCACGTTAGAGAACCCCAGGTGGTCGAAATTTCCGGAGCCCTCTACTACGGCGTCTCTCATAATCATATGATGGTTTTGGGACGTTACACCCCTCATATCAATCAATCTCGTTTGAACCCAGAAATTTTACTCGGTGGTAGCCTGTGCCACCCATGGGAGCCAACCTCGCCTGAAATACTTAAGAAAAGCAAAAAAAAGTTTAAGGATCAACTTCAAGAAGCAGGCCGAGCAAGCATGGCTGCCCCTGTCCGTATTATTGTTGGTGTAAACACTAAGCGTTTCCAGAGAGAGAAAGCGAGACAGACATAAGAATGGTTCTCAATGATATGATGGTGAAAATGTGATTGATGAGAAGCAAATTTAAATATTGGCCGCTTTGTCATCTCAGTACTTAAAGGCCCCATGCAACACTTTTTCAAGTAGCCATCAAATGCATACAATAAAGGAGCTGATAAACTTACGAATTCAACACCGCAAGAATTTTTAGAATCGATCTAGTACGAGTGAAGTTACAAAGATTAGTCGCACATCACAATAGCATTCTCTCTTCTCTCTCGAAGAGAAAGCAATCTTTAGCTCCCGCGTGCTGTGCTATAATCTTTGCCTCGCGTGTTCTAGAGAGCCTTGACTACTGATCGGCAGCACTTTCTGAACCTGATCAAAAAATGTTACAGGGCCCCTTTAAAATGCGCTTTGATACAGTTGCGTGTCGCTTCTTTATTTCTTGTTGCACTCTCCCGAACAATGCTTCCCTGGAAAGTGGCAAAGCCTGACTGACCGAAAGATGTGTTTCTACCTGTCCTTTAAGCCTGCGTGCGAACATCGAATCAAGCGCCTCCCGCAATCTCGGGCGCCCCATTCATTGGCCTACGGCTGTCGCAATGACGCTTTACAGTGCCCCTTTGCAACAACTTTTGAAAATACAAAACAAAAAAAAGACAGCCATATTCTTTCTCGGCGTTTCCCGTTCACGCGGCACTATTCGTGACGTCAGCAGTTTGTGCACGTAACGTCAGGATGAAAAAAATTGGCAGATCTTACGTACAGTGGGAATCGATGATATGCGAAGCACGAATGAGAAATGTTGATATGTCACTTTAACACCAACACAACGTTACGAGGTGAAGGTATGTGATGCTGTACATGACTTCCGTGTCATGATTATCATGTTTGGACGTATCATTTACTCTCATCGTCTATTCACGTCGCACGATACCAAATTTGGTATATGTGGAGCTAGTGGAACGGCCACGAGCGCGCTGTGAGCGTAGCATGGAGTCATGTATTACATGACACCTATGTCAAGATTATCATGTTTGGACGTGTCATTTGCCTTTTTCCTCCATTCACGTCACGTAATGTCAAATTTGGTATATGTGTAGCAAGCAAGACGGCTGCGAGCGCATCTTGAAGGGTCCAATATATTCCAATGTAGCGTTGACGCGCGCACGCTGGGCAGAGCGACGCTATGTTAGCAAAACGCGAGCACTCTATAGTCTGACGCCAGGCGCGACCAGCGTCCGTCGGCGCGGCCCGTTGGCAACCGGCGTGAAATGCGATATGCTGCATTTTGTGCCGATGCATTAACAGCAAATTTATAGCCAAGTTAACTTGGAAAACAAACTGTGCGGTGCACCTCATACGCAGAGTGGCCAACAAAAGAAATAGGATCAAGGAAGACAATCTCATCAGGTTGATGCATGCGTTTGTTCTAAGCCACTTCACGTACGAGGCAGCAATACACAACTGGTCAAGAGTGGAGTTGGAGACACTGAATGTGCTCCTCAGGAAAGTTATCAAGAAGGTCCTGGGCCTACCTATACATACCAGCACCGAGCGTCTACTTGAGCTTGGTATTCACAACACGCTCGAAGAAATAGCAGAAGCCCAAGAGAGAGCACAGTTTGCAAGGTTATCTACAACAAGGTCGGGGAAAATGATCCTGCAGGAACTGGGCCAACACCCAATGGCAATTAGATGCAATTACAAAGATGTCCCCGACAACATCAGGGAGAATATCAGGGTATCTCCTATACCATGAAACATACATCCAGAACACAACATCGGAAGAAGAGTAGCGAGGGCCAGGACTATTATACTATGTCAAGTCTCAAACGAGGAACGAGGGGTCGTATTTGTTGACGCAGCTTCCTACGCCAATGGGAAAGCTTTTGTGGCAGTGGTGGTTGATGGGGCTGGCCGTGTTTTCAACTCAGCGACGGTCAGGACGAAAAACCCAATCATTGCGAACAGGTGGCCATCGCATTAGCACTGAAGATGGATAACATTGAAGTCGTCTACAGCCATACCATGGCAGCACTTCGGGCCTTCGCAAAGGGGACGGTCTCAGAACAAATGCTGAGAATACTACATGGCAAGAACATAACGCATCATCTTCTGAGTTGGTTCCCAGCTCACCTTGGATAAATCAACGACTCCCCTTCCAATCTCAATGAAGCAGCACACGAGGAGGCGCGAGACCTTTCCAACCGCGCCTCCCTGGGGATGTGTTCTACCGGTGAAGGGCATAACCGCGAAATTCTTACAACATATAACGAGCTTACTAAACATTTCTACCTGTCTATAAGGATTTTCCCTCCACCTCACAAAAATCTAACTCTGCCCCAAGCACTTACATTAAGGCTTTTGCAAACGCGCATGTACCCTACTTTAAAAATGTTACACATCATGTACCCTGACCTATACCCAAGTAATCTTTGCTCACATTGTGGGGAAATAGCTTCATTAGAACATATGCTCTGGCAGTGCACCAAATTCGCTCATTTATCGAACATCACCTCTGCCAGATCGGAGGCAGCAATCCGCAGCTCATCCTTGGCAGATCAGCTCTGGGCTGTCCACCAAGCCCGCGAGGTGGCTGAGGAGCTCGCATCTCAGTCCCTACAGGGGAGCTGCCCGCAACACAGTGATCTGTGTTTTGAAGGACCAATTAAAAGTTTACCCAATCCAATTGCCCAGACAACACTGTGTCTCCCTCTTTTCGTGACGGAGGGACGCTGGGCAGACTGAAACGCACATGCGTCAAAGCAACGCAGCGCGGCAACGCCGGCGTGACGTGACGAAATGAACGCCGGCGAGCGCGTGCACCACGTCACGTCAAAATCCATTGGCGCCTTGACTGTGGCATCTAGTCATGTTCTCGCACGACATCATGTTTGCACCAGTATCATACCTTCGTCATCTATTCACGTCCCGTAATACCAAGTTAAGCTAGCGAAACGGCCGCCAGCGCATCATGATCATGGCATGTAGTCATGTTGTTACATGACACGCATCTCATTATTATGTTTGCACCAGTCACATACCTTCGTCATCCATTCACGTACTGTATACCAAATTCGGTATATGTGACATCAGCGAAACGGCCGTGAGGGCATCGTGAGCGTGGCTGGTAGTCGTGTTGTTACATGACGCGCATGTCATGATTTTCATGTTAGGGACTGTCGCTTCTTTTCGCCATTTCCGCCTCCATCGGAAATGCAGCCGCCGCAGCCGGGATTCGAACCCGCGACCTGAGGGTCAGCAGCCGAGTGCCTTAGCCACTAGACCACCGCGGCGGGGCAATAGATAGATAGATAGATTGATTGATTGATATGTGGGGTTTAACGTCCCAAAACCACTATATGATTATGAGAGACGCCGTAGTGGAGGGCTCCGGAAATTTAGACCACCTGGGGTTCTTTAACGTGCACCCAAATCTGAGCACACGGGCCTACAACATTTCCGCCTCCATCGGAAATGCAGCCGCCGCAGCCGGGATTCGAACCCACGCTCTGCGGGTCAGCAGCCGAGTGCCTTAGCCACTAGACCACCGCGGCGGGGCGATAGATAGATAGATAGAATGATAGATAGATAGATAGATACGCCCTAGGTTGCATTTATTAAGCTCTCGATTGGTCAATACGCCAGAGAACTTTGTTGCGAAGAATTGTTTCCCAATCTGCTTTTTCATACTGTCGCATGCACGTTTTGCCTTGTATTGCACGACTATCGTGCGCGATAAACTGATTCGTTCTTTAGCGTTTGCGATTGCACAAGCAGAGATGGCAGCGTGTTGTAGAAAAGCGCGAAATACTGACTGGCTGGACGCTTAGTGCTGACGTTCCACGTGTATTAGAAAAAATAAGGGTAGAGGAGGAGATAACAGTTCTAGGAAGGGTATACTGAAGGCGAGAGATAAATTATTCTGTCTTGCCTTTGAACTCGGCGTGGTTTAAGGGGCCTTTAACGACTGACCCAAACGCTGCCGCGATTCATCGAGACCATTATCAGCTATCGAGTCACTCGCAAAAGGTAAGCGTGAATGCCCTTTTTTACATCGTATTTATTGTGGTTGACTGTGGCTACGGAAGCACTCAAATAAATAGTTGGGCGTACGTATGGCTACGGGAGAGAAATGCACACGCGCAATACGTACCGTATCTATTCTGTGGATGCGTAGGTACGTCCGAAAAACAAAGAAAAAAAGACCCTGGCGCATGCGAACGTAAAAATACGTAGCGCTATATAGCTCTGTGACACTCTCGCGAGATCTCGAAGGAAAGAGCAGCCAGATTTCGGCTGTGTTCCAATTAGAGTGTACTAGAATGGGGGAGTGGGTCCACTGTGGCCGGCGGCAAGCGGTGCGGGTGAAGCAAAAACGGCGGAAAATTTGGTGGCGCTGCAGTAGCCTTCTCCTGAAGTGACGTCAGTTTCGGCGGGAGCGTGCGAGTCGTGCGGCGGTTCGGGCCGCACGACGCGCTGGCGGGGACGCTGAGCGCTCGATGTTGTCGTCTGCTCGACGCGCCGTCGTCTGTTCGATGCACCGTCGTTCGTGCGCTGTTTTCACAATTTGTCTCCTGGTTCTTTTTTTACACATTATTAGAGACAAAAACAAGTGACATGAAATAAAATGTATGCTTTTTTTCGTGAACGCGTAGGTTTGTATTTCCCTTTGAGCAAAGCCGTCTGGACAAAGAATACGCGGCAGACGGCACGTTTGCGTGCGCAGATATGTGTCTGCTGGTTGCATAACGGAGCGTTCCAAGCTGCTTCAAAAGATTAGAGGATGAGCACGTCTAGGCGTAGAAATTACTGTTGTGTCGTAGGCTGCCAAACCGGATACAGCAGAGTTAAAAACCAGCCCAAGCTCTCACTCTTTGGAGTACCTCAAGACGAAGAAAGACGCCGGCTATGGGACCAGAATCTCAACCGCGCTGATCGGCCCTTGCAAGTCACCGATGCCATTTGCGAGCTGCACTTCGAGCAAAAATACATACTAAGGCAATATGTACATATTATCGAAGGCCGAGAAGTATATATAGAGCGGGGAAAGCCGGAACTTCGCAGTGATGCTGTACCCATAATTATACCTCATCTCCTGAAGTGTCCTGACGAGCAGCCCACACCGGAGCAGTCAACGAAGAAGAGAGCGGCTTCACCACCAACCTGTGAAGACCAGCCGTCAAAAAGAACTGCGCTGCAATCAGTTGAGCCGCAACTGAGATTTGAAGATTGCGAAAGTGCGAGGCAAAGCGACAACGCATTTGAACTTGAAGACGTTGTCCGGCCAAACGACCACTGGGCAATGCACAAGTTTCGTCATTATGACGGAATTGCTTATGTTTCGGCCTCCCTAAGTCGTGAACTCGTAAGCATCGAAAAGACTGTGCTCATGAATTACGGTACCGACCGGAGTGAAGTGATTTGTCGGACATATGTTCGGAAGACGCTGATCTCCGAAAAGGTCGCCTATAACCTTGAAGATGCCAAACAAGTCCTGGACTGCGCAGAATCTCTTCACCCTTGCAGAGGAGCAGGTAGGGCGAAGGACTTCACCTATGACGTTCTTACGAAGAAACTGGAGCAGCAAATCTCTCATTCCGACGGCCTTGTCTTCAGTGTCACGTGCAAAGGAGCGGTTAAACAACAAGGTGAGTGCGGCAAACGTTTATTGAGACGTCACTTGTAATTGTACAATTAATCAATCAGTAACCTGTTTAATGCTAGAACATTTGTGTGGCCCCTAATTTTTGTAGTACTCATTAACATTTACGAAAGAATAGTTTGCCTACAGAAAGTGAAAGTGCATAAATTGCGTTTCAAACATGCATGGTAAAAAACTGGAAGCTCTTCATAATTTTTTTCTCGTATACTTCCAGGTTCTTCATGCATTTCATGCAAGTACGTGAGGAAAGTAATACTCACCAGAAAAAGCTACCTAAAACGAAAAGAGCGAAGAAACTCAGTCTCCACCAAACTGCGGGTCCTGAGTCAGAGAAACAAGCGGATGGCGACAAGGCTGTTGGACATTGCTGGTCGTCTCGAAGAGATGAGGGCAAACAATGCGAATGTCGCGGATAAAATACTAGAGGATAAAATATCGTCACTACCGCGAAAGCAGCAGGCAAGTGTTCGCGCTTGCTTTCAAGCTGCCAAACAAACCAGCAAGCAGGGCATGCGCTACAATCAGGAGTGGATCCTCGAGTGTTTACTCATGAAACTAAAGAGTCCCCGGCTTTATCAGCACATCAGAAAGAACGAAATTCTCATGATGCCCAGCAACACTACTTTGAAAAGATACTTGAGGTCATACGAGTCGGCCTTCGGTTTTAATCAAGCAGTAATGAACACTCTAAAGAAAAAAACCGCGAGCATGTCAGACCTCGAAAGACACGGCGGACTATTGGTGGACGAAATGAAATTGTCAGAACATTTCAATGTGACGGCGTCTGGCCAGATTCAAGGCTTCGTGGACCTTGGAGAATTTACGAAGCCCGAAGACAAGTACCAGCAATGTGATCACGGCATGGTCATCATGTTTGTGCCTTTCGCTGGAAAATGGAGCCAAATTGTGGGCGTTTTTGCGACAAAAGGAAATGTGAGAGGAGACATTTTATTGAAAATTCTCATGGAAGCTACCATCCTCGTGGAACAGGCGGGCTTGTTCGTCGACCACATCACTTGTGACGGAGCCCCCTGGAATCGAAAAATGTGGAAGCTAGCGGGGGTGTCGGCGTCATCGAAGAAAATAAATGGCGCCATACAGCATCCTGTCGACGAGATGAGGAAATTGCACTTTATCTCCGATTTCCCGCATCTGCTAAAATGCCTCAGGAATGGTCTTCTCCAGAAAGGCTTTGCAACACCAGACGGATTGGTACGTATAGATTCATGGTTGACATTTTACAAAGATTGTGTTTTTTGCATACATTGCATTACCTCAACCTATATTTCTAGGTGTCTGTGCATCCGGTTCGGGAGGCGTACCTTCTAGACAGAAGTGTTAGGACACTGAAAGTTATGCCCAATTTGACCGAGACGCATCTGGAACCAAACTCATTTGAGAAGATGAGAACCCCTTTCGCCTTCCAACTATTCGGTCCATATGTCCTACGGGGCCTGGCCTTCTACAAGGAGGACATCGAGAGAAGGTGTGGCAGCATCGAGGCAACTCAGCTGTTCTTCTCGTGAGTTGCGCCTACGTTCCAAATGAATTAAGTGTAATCGTAAACATCTCAAACGCATGATGAGCGCTCTTCTGACATACATTCTTTTTGTTTATTTTGCAGGAAGATCCAACGACTGATCACCGTGATGACTTCCAGGTTTCGGGCCGAAGCGCTGAGACCAGCTTCTACAGACGTGGCATTCCTGTCCAATTTTCTGGACTTCCTGAATGACTGGGAATCATTCAGTGACAACAAGCGGCACTTTCTCAGCGAGTCCACTGCCATAGGTTTTAGGGTCACTATAGCAAATACCCTTTCATTGCTGAAGTACCTGACAGAGAGCGTTGGATTCAAATATCTCATGACATCTCGACTTAGCACCGATCCCGTGGAACATTTCTTCGGCATCGTTCGCCAGTCAAGTGGCTGCAACGCGCACCCCTCTCCGGATGAGTTTCTAATAACCGTCAACTGCTTGTCCTTTTATAACTTGGCGCACAGTGTGGACAGCGCAAACGCAAACCCTGACATGATAAACGCTCTTGTCACTGTGCATGACAGACAGGGTCTAAAGGTCACGCACAAAAAAATTGATGATCTTATATCACAGGGAAAACTTGGCGAGGTCGAAAGCACGATTGCCACGATGCCAGAAAAGTTTGCTGACCACATCGATGTGACTTTGGAGAAGAGTGACTCGAGACTCATTTACTACACAGCAGGGTACGTGGCCAGAAAGTGTGTATTGAAGTTGGCATGCGTACAATGCAAAGAAGTGCTTCTGTTTGAGAAAGCTGTCGCGGTTGCTGAACAGCTCCCTTCGCAATTCACGGAGCAATGCGACTGGGGTGGACTTCTGTACCCCTCACGACAGCTGTATGATTTCATTGCCTCACTTGAAAACTTGTTTACTGAATGTTTCAGTGTTTCCATGTTGCACACAGATAGCATCTCTGACATCCTTTCATTGGTGAAAACTAATTTTCTGAACTCGAAAGCGGTCGGCTGTCCAGACCACAAAGATGCAGTGAGCACAAAGCTCGTTTCGTTCTACGTGCTCACTCGCCTTCACTTCTTAGTGAAGGGAATGAACAGGGAAAACGCTTCGAAACGAGCGAGAGCAAAACACTTAAAGCTTAGCAGGACAACATAGAGCCTGACGTTCCTTGAGCGACGGTGTCGAAGTCTTTCGATGATATTTATTTTGTTTTTTATATTTATGCGAAAAGCTTGCGCAGTCAATTTAAAATAAAATATTTTGCGCATATCACTTCTTTATTGGTGTCTTTCAGACTTCCTATCTATAGGTGAAAACACGTTCATGTTTCGAGCAAATGTTTGCATGGACACGTACCGCAGGCACGAAGAGAAAAGGTAAAATATAACATATTTCATTAATACCTACAACGTATACCAGCACTAGATGCCGAACAAAAACTCATCATAAAACCACCGTCATTTCAATAAGTCATTTCCTACGAATAGCACAGTTGCCGTCCGATGTGACTAAACTTCCTTTGCCAACACCCTCACGTAATCGCAACAGGACTGGTTCAGTTTTTCAATAATATCACGCGTCCCTAACGAATAGCTGCAAATTTGCAGAAGGGTTCGCATACTTTAGCTTTAATTCTCGTGATAACAGCTGGTAACTTTAGTCTTGCATCATATTCAATTTGCTGCCGTGAGTCTAAATTTGCACCAAACGCAAACTTACTTATATATCCCAGTTATATTGACATTTTTAAAAGCATCGCAGTTAATGCTCATATTACACTTTCGATGCGTACGTTTTCGCAAAAGCCAAATTCAACTTACGCTCTTGATTGTAAACAATTACCGTGGAAATCACGGTACTTGCGTGCGTGACTACCTATACGAGCAGGGCGTTTCGCAATATAAACATTTAGATTTTGTTGAACTGGCGCGGAAGCACGGTGCGACGCCGTTCACGGCCACGCACGCACGAACGAAGCAACAACGCTGCGAGACTGCGCCAGACGCGCGAGCAGCACGCGAACCGCGCGAACTATCAGACTACCCACCCGTCGCGAACCGCGTGGCAAAGGGGACTTGTAACCATGGCAACCACGGCTAAGTCTTCAGGTGAAGGCGATGGTAGCGCCACCTGGATTTTCCGAAAAAAACGCCTCAGCGTGGAGCCTTCAGTGGACCCACTCCCCCATTCTAGTACACTCTAGTTCCAATACTCGCCGTAGACGGCTAAATAGACGGCTAAATGGACGGCGGCTATCTTAAGTCCTATTCCAATTTTCACATAGCCGGCAAAATAGACAGCTCTGAGGAGACCGCATCGTAGACAAATACGATGCAGGCTAGTTTGCTGTCTAAACAATATGGCGGCTCAGCGAATCGCTCAGATAGATGGGATCTCGCCGGAATGATCATCTGCACACAAGCAGACGCTTCTCTAGACGCTCAAAGTAACGTTTATTTGTTGTTGATTTCAACACGAAATAGGCCAGAAATTACAACTGTTACGTTTGTGTATTTTAGCTTTTTCTTCTCGACGCGAGGTGGTGCATTGTCGCGTAAAAGCCGTCTAATTGTGTTCGATTTCTCGGACAGCGTGGGCTCGATGCTGTCCTCTAAGCAGTCTTCGTAGAATGTCTACGTGCTGTCTAAGAATTGGAACACAGCTTTCTATAGACGGCACAAAACGTAAAATCGCGCATCCAACGATTCGGTTTGACTTGGATGCCAGTGGCCGTTATGACGGCCGCTACCGTACGATGACGCTAAGAAGCACTCGAAAGCTGTTTCATTTCTCTTGTGATACGTTTAGCTGAAGGAAACGCATTACGGTGCGGTTGATATGGTAAACTAAAGGTGTTGTTGCGTGCCTCGCTTGCAGCGAACGCGACGTATCGTGTGCGTACGCAAGATTGTTGGGTACGCCCAACACAAGGTGCCTACTGTACAGATCTATAGTTGCGCGTCCACAGCAGCCGTACGGACGCGGCCTGGCATTGCAAATGGCTAGCAGACTGCGTCCGTGCGGCTGCTGCGAACGCGTGACTAAATCTGTCTATTTTACCTTCGGTTTTACGTGCCAAGGGCATGACATTAGGTATGGCGTAGTTCCATAAATTTCGACTATGTAGCGCTTTTCAACGGGCACTGACGTCACCCGTTACACAGGCTTCCATCATTTCATCCTATCTGACGTGAGTGCCGTGGCCGGGATTGAATTCCGCGACTTTCGGGTCAATACCGAGGCGGACTCGAAGCTCTCAAAGGCTGTTTGGCGCAAGTATTGCACATTTGCGTTCCGAATTTCGGAGCACACAGTAAAACGACGCGGCGTTAACTGCTACGGGGTGCGCATGTTTTCATTCCTTTACGTGGCGTGTGAACGAATAATAAAATAATGTAGAGATATTAACGCGGCGAGCCCAGATAAGTTAGGTGGGCGTGGATATCGCAACAACATTCCACTGAGTTCACTTGGTTTCATTGACGGTTAAAATTTTGTAAGCACTAACAGCTGAACAAGCATCCACAGGTAAGTTAGCGGTAATTGTTTTTACGTGTTCTGCAATTAAAAACCTGCAGTGTTTAAAGTATTTCAACCGCCAATGAAGCGCTGTGTTTGCTGGTGTGCGCTTTTAATTATCATAGAATCGCCATGTTTCCCACCGCATTTTACAAAACAGCCGTTTTAAAACTTATTTTGTTGTTGTGATGCCTATAGGGCGGAAAATATGCCACTAAGGACGAAAAAAAAGAGATTAAATTAAAGCACATTCCCTCAGGCATGATGCCTCTATAGATATATAGTGCGAGGACTTCATCGTAGGACCCGAAAACGTCCTAGATTTTCTCTAGAGCACTGAACTAAACACTCAGCTTTAGAGTAATCTCTGTGCTAAGTGGCTATTGTACAGGCACATCATTTCTTGTTGTTCCCATTATTTCCATTCATTACTTTTTTGCATTTTTTTCTCCCCCATGTATAGAGTAACAGTCTAAAGAGCATTAGCTCAGGGCAACTTCTCTGTTTTCTAATGAATTCTTACTCTTAATCAAAACAACGGGGCTGAGTTTTTCAAGACATTGATGTTCGGGGACAGTGAAGACAAAAGAGAATTGAAGCTGGTGGAAATAACCAAGATGAGGTTATCTGATTGGGGGCTGAAATCAAGCCTGGAGTGAAATTCAGTCTTTCATTGCATATCGTTCCAACTTCGTTACGAGTGACGGCTATAGGTGGCACGAGGCGCCAACTGTTCAAAGGCGCGCAGTCCCACCGACGAAAGCCGACGTGACTTCCCTCCGGCCAGAGGTTCAGAACATTGCTTGCTCGGCAACGTGATCCGCTAAGTCGACGAGGACGACGGGCGCGGCTGCTGTTTTCGCCCGGAGGAGGAGAGTGCAGGCACGCACAGGTGTCGGGAATAGATATCGAGTTCCCGCCATGACGTGGCCTCAGCGAAAGCTCGGCGCGCCTTGGATCGGCTCCACGTAGGGGTCCTTTATCGAAGAGCAAGGTTCTCGGGCCTATTCTCAATGCCCACGGCACACCGTGCAATCGAAGAAGGCCGTGGGAAGAGGGTCAACCCATGATATCGCATACGTAAAGATGGCACGCGCGGACATATGCACCGTGCCGCCCTCACCGGATGAACTCTTGATCATGACATGAATGTTCATCAGACCAAAGTACTTTCCCAAACGATAGGAACTGCTAAATGTTCGGTACCTCATTTCTTGTCAGTTCAGTTTATTTTTTTATTTTTAGTTTCGTACAAAACATACATGCTTACATAAACATACAGAAGGAGGTCCCAGAGCACTTGGCTGAAGGGGGACCTCCTGTCAGGAAATGTGATAAAAATGCACAAGTAAAATGCAGCAACGTGGAATAAGTTATACAAATAAAAGGACTACAGACTAAAAAAAACAAACTTTAACAATCATAAGTACAACAAAACACTGCAAAGAACATATAAAAAATAAAAGAAAAACCCAAATAATATTGAGTCGCAATATTGTCGCAATACGAATGGTGGTGGTGTCAGCTGTACGACGGTGAATCATCAATACCTTGCGCAATCTCGTGCGTGCTACAGAAAAAAACTGATTGATTGATTGTTATGTAGGGTGTAACGTCCCAAAACCACCATATGATTATGAGAGACGCCGTAGTGGAGGGCTCCGGAAATTTCGACAACCTGGGTTTCTTTAACGTGCACCCAAATATGAGCACACGGACCTACAACATTTCCGCCTCCATTGGAAATGCTGTCGCCGCAGCCGGGATTCGATCCCGCGACATGCGGGTCAGCAGCCGAGTACCTTAGCCACTAGACCACAGTGGCGGGGTTACAGAAATACTACGCAAGCTAGACTTATATGAACTAAACGGCACTCCGAGCTCATTTGTGCCGAGCATGGCTGACGTATTTACCGCATTAGTAGGCCACAATAGCGAGTAGCGCGCCGTCGCGGCTGCACAGGACCGAATGTTTAACGCAGCGATGGTTTGCAAACATACTGCACCGCCGTCATTAGTTGCGCTGTAAGCACCATGAAGTTGATTCTTCAACGAAACACAAGCATTAACTTCAAATTAAGTAGCACCTGTGTCACAGCCATGATCATACTCTAACAGTGCGAAATTCACGGCACTCGAATGTTGTAGGTTCCACTAGCGTGATCGCAAGAAAAATATCAAAACCAATGCAGACGTATACACTTTTCGCAACGTCGAAATTGTAAAAATTTGTTGATCAGGAACGTTGTTCTAACGGTACAAGTGAAGTACAAGAGAAGTTAGCAGAGATGCGTGGATTGTAGGCGTAACTGCAAGTTTCATCGCTCGATCTAACCACGTCGCTTCGCTGGTCGAGCTCGAGCGTGTTGGCGGCAAGTGGTGCTCCGTAATATCCGCTGTAATTGATCTACATACAACGTACAAGAAGAAAAAAAAACTATGCTTTAATTTCGACCCTGCTGAAGGATATTATGCAAAAAATAAAATAAAAGCTACTCACGAGCGTGCAAAAACATTAACGCACAAAGGGACGTGGAATGCAACACGCTGCTCGTGATATCTGATCGTTCATCGTCGCTGTCACTGTCGGGGTGCTCTACATCCTGTGGAAAGTTCTCGACGCCCAGACGATTTTCTTGAACATCACTGCTGAAAGCAACGTGAGGGATTATCTCCGCCGAAGGATTTCGATAGCACCAACAACGCGTCAATCGCCACGCACAACAACAACATGGCGTCGTGCTCACCACTTTTATTCGGGCACGGAGAAGAATTCGTTCCGACACTATAGGCAAGAAGCGGATCGCCTGCAGTGTGTTGCGATTTATAAACGAGCGTACAAATCAAGCGGCTCAGCGTTGACCAGGGTTCGAAAGAGCAAATTGCGAGCCTGTGCTACTTTCCACGTCCGACGAATTTTATGATATTCATGCGCTAAAAAAAGCACCGAAGAATGCTATACGTACGCAAACTAAGGTGAGCTTCAACTGCAAAGGTCAGACGGTAACATTTCACTATCCAACGTGGCTGCGGAAAATCCCTAGAAGCTGATATGTGTACTCTGATTTGATTGATATGTGGCTATGAACGTCCCGGAATTCCCATATTAATAATAAATAGTTCATTTCAGGCACAGAG
This sequence comes from Rhipicephalus microplus, assembly GCF_013339725.1. Taxonomy (NCBI): domain Eukaryota; kingdom Metazoa; phylum Arthropoda; class Arachnida; order Ixodida; family Ixodidae; genus Rhipicephalus; species Rhipicephalus microplus. Next base: position 115,347,308 of record NC_051165.1, read on the forward strand.
TGATTCTTGGATGGCAAGGCAAAAGGCAGAATATTGTCTGCCTGACTTAGGCCTTGCAACCCCCACGTTGTTCCAACAATGTGGCAGAATGTGGTGGCATATATCACAAATGATACACAAAGTTCGTGCAACAGAGTAACAAACTCCGTTGCAAACATAACTATATTACATGTAAATGACAGAAAAAAAAGACTAAGAACACAATTTCCAGAAACAAACATTTCGTATACGCTAATACAATTGTTAATAACAAGAAAAAATGTTTACAAGTACAAAATAGCACTGATAATGTAGCAAACTAAAAAGATGATTAAGCATACAACACTGAACCAAAACAATGCGTCCAAAAGAAGGAACCTAGAAATGAGTTCAGTCACTAACAGAAAGGAAGCACCTCTATATGTCATTTTTAAAGTAACCTAATTAAGGACTTGCAGTTTTACGCAATGCTGATAGTACTGGAGCGTGCATTTATAAAGGATTGGATTAAGTAGGTAAGCTGTTTAGTCACGTATAATGTTCGAAAAAAGAGAACTGCAGACTGATCGTGCCTAAAATTGTATTGAGTGTTTGTTGAAAGGTGCCTTTGAAAAAAAAAAAAAAAGGTTGCATGTTTCTCGAGTTCACCTCGTATGTATATTGTGAGCCTAATATAATATAGTACTCCCTTAGAAAGGGCAGCGCAAAAACACAGGAAAAAAAAAAGAGTAGAGACAAAGAGTGCTGCCCTTTCTTAGTGAGTACTATGAAACAGCTAGCGCAAACCAAAGTACTTCTCAAGATAATATAGGTAAGTAATTTTTAAAAGGCCATGTTTAAAGAAAACGTTGGTTGTATGATCACGGTATCCAAGGTTTTCGATTGAGCGGGCTGCTCGCTTCTGAAGATTTATGAGCCGATTCAGACTTGATTGGCATGTGGTTTCCGTATAGGTAGGCAGTAAATAAGGTGAGATTAAATTATTGTGCGATACAAACGACATTTTAACCAAACAGAAGCATTGTGCCTAATCCTTAACAACATGCCAGTTGACTTACAAATGCTAGACTGAACATTCATGAGATGTTGCGCGAAACTCAGGTTTTGATGAAACAACTCTGAGAACTTTAAAAACTCAAGTTCCTTCGATTACAGCGTTATTAAACATTATACAAAAAGAACAGTTGTCCGGTTTATTTAATGGCTTAAAAACAACATATTTGGCTTTACTGACACTCGGCTGTAACTGGTTTGAAGAAAGCCAAACAAAGTTGATCTATTAGCTGTTGGTCCAAGCCCACCTACCTAGGCTGTTACCGGAAAAAATAAACTTGTGGCGTCAGGGTACAAAAGTATGTCTTCTGGAGTAAGGAAGGGGTATGTTAACAGTTTCGTATATATATATATATATATATATATATATATATATATATATATATATATATATATATATATATATATATATATATATATATATATATATATATATATATATATATATATATATAAATACGAATGAACAAAGGGCTTTTGGGTCCTGTTGAATATTACATGGAAAAGTCAAAACAGACGCGTGTACGAAGCAGTTTTATTGACGTTTCGCACGCGCGCCTCTTTTGACTTTTCCGTATATGTATTTTTTATTCTGTATATATAGATTTTAGCCTTCACACACACACACACACACACACACACACACACACACACACACACACATATATATATATGTATATGTATATATATATATATATATATATATATATATATATATATATATATATATATATATATATATATATATATATATATATATATTAAGTAAATGAGGAACTAATATTGACCCAAAGAGTTATTTCTTATATGAATATGAGCGACGCCGAAGACGCCGTGGTGAAGAGCTTCGGTAATTTCGACCACTCGAGGTTCTTTAACGTGAACCCAAATGTAAGAACAGGGGCCTTCAGCATTTTAGCCTTCATCGAAAATGCAGCCGCCGCAGCTGGGATTCGATAGCGCGACCTGCGGCTCAGCAGCCGAGTACCTTCAACGGCTCCCCTCTGTGCTACGCCGAATCCCTTATTACTAGTTCAATACACGCCATCCTTTTTTCACTAATGGTCAGTCTCTTGATGAAGCTTCATGAATCTATGGCAGTTGGGACACTTCAGGGCAGTTTGTCAGCATAATTCGGCATTGTGGGGCATCGGCGGCAGACCGTCACGTTCCTGCAAACTCCGCTCCCTTGACCCTATTTCGACCCTTACGGCACTAAAGTGGTTCTGTTATAAAGGGATGAACTACGTGTCGAAGGTTTCCTATGTTCACTTGGGACGGCTAAGCGTCGCCTCTGAAAATAATCCACACGCAAAGCGGCTTACCAAAATGGGATACTTGGACGATGTTGGTGTTGTCACTGTCAATTGTGTCCAGTTCAACGTATAGTGATTACGGCCAGTGTCAACCTCAGCCAAAGCCTCCTACTCCTTTCACAAGTAGAAAGTTTTTTTTTTGACATGTATCGACGATTTTACAAAGGGCACCGACTCCATGGGCTGCTAAACGATTAATTGTTTCATAAAGTCACGTGAATTGGTCAGGTCAGTAAACGTCGCGTACAACAACCCTACCCCTTTCGTTGGTATACGCCCGTCGTAGCACTGATCGTACAGTGCCCACCGGGACCCCATTTCCCCAAACCACAGCCCAATATACCTGTCACTCACAAGTTGCTTGCGAGGTCTGCAAGTTTAAAAACTTCAAAAGTAATCGCGACAACTCCTTCCTAAATGTCCAGTGTTCACGCAGAAACACCATATTCAATCTGTTGATTGTGAGCTTAAGCGTTCGGGTGCTGAAAAGAAACATTGTACATCATTCTGAAGTACAGTACACTGCAGCGAATAATGTTCGATATCGCGTCTTACAAGTGTACAATGGTGTCGCGGCAAGTCTGTTCTTACATAGGCTGTTGCACGCGCTGACCCAACGTTTGCTCTAAAGTGGGCTTGAGCCTGTACCTCCCGCGGTTTGAAGCAAAACCACTTTGTTTTCTTTCTTCCAATCGTTCACACGTTTTACACGTGCGGTACATCCTCACTACCTTTTCTTGTTTCCTATATCTGTCTCTCACGTACGCACCGTAACTGCACTATAACCGTAGAGGTGCGCACGGGGAGAGGGGCAGGAGAGCGGCCGCCGCCCCTAGTAACCTAAGAGGAGAGGGGCACAAAATCTGCCCTATATTTCGACTTGATAGTGGGGGTGGTGCTGGGAAAAAGCTTTGCCGCCCCCTTTCCCGAAGGGGAACTCTGCATACGCCTATGACCGTTATCACCAATCGTGAACCCTGTTAAAGATGCAATTCAGTAGACAGGGCTCGGCTTACCACTGTCGGTGGTGTCCCTGGCGAAGGCCCATGCTGATTACGGTGTGAATACAGACGAAGTACAACAAGTCGCGCGGCTGGAGTCGCTCGTATCAGTTACGGGCTGCGCGTTCAATGCGTTCTGCGACACGACGATAATTGCCGGCCTGCGTTAGACGCAGCGAGACATTTGCGATCCGATGATAAAACTCAGTGCCGCGTGACGCCCGCAGACTCCGCGAGCTTGTGCAAGCGAAGCGGATAAGACGAAGCTGTGTTCGTTCAACGTCAAGAGAAGGGCAGCAACAATACCTGCACGGACTCATTGTTTTTATTGGACGCAGACCAATAGCCTCCGGGCATTCAGGGGAGTGCAAAGGCTGATCGGCGCTCACGATTAATATTTACGCGGGATTTAGTATTTTATAACTACAGATGGCCTATTATATTGGCGATTCTCCAACTTGATAAAATGAAACACAACACAAACTGAACGAAAGCTTACGAAGGTCCGAAAGTCCTTATTGCCAACTGGCATGCTTGGCCACACGAGTCTTATATTACCGACAATTTTTTTGTGAGAACACGATTGCTGCTGTTACAAGGCTGCCCTTAAAAGACAATTCTCAAGTGACTTATGATTGCTATGACAACGTTTTAGTGAACCTTTGTGTTATGTGTGAACTATCCAGTTGTGTGAATTTTTGTGTTTCAATAGCTGTGTTGCGTGGGCACATTTTTTTGTATTGAAGAACGTGTACAAACATTGAATGCTTTACAATGTGCCTTTATTCAGCTTTATGTTTTCTACTTTGTGAGAGCTGCTGTGCAAGAGAGGAAGAGCAGCCGGTGCCACACATTGGCACGAACCTATTCTTATATACCTTTTACACAAAGAAAATATGGAAGGTTAAAGTAACCAAATTTCCCTGAACAAGGAAAATAAATTCTCAAGTTATTTCCCTGATATTCTTCACTTCAGTGCCTTTCAGTTACCTTCAATGATCCAGCCAATTTTACTCCTCCACCTCCTAAACTTAGAGCCGTAAAGGGTTATTAGGTCTTACGCGAAAGCACGGCTTAGGACAGCAGGTTTTTTTTTTTTTTTGACAAAGAGAATGTTCCTATTCAAAACCTTGGATACTGGAGCGATCCGTATTCGACAACGACATTCACTCACTTTTGAGCCCTTCGTAAAAGTACATAGCTTAACGTGTTCTTTCTTGTTGTTTTGCGCAGCAATTTATGCCATCATCAGTAGTAGCCTATGACAGTTGGTATATTAGCATGGTGCTACAACATCCACATTAAACACACACACACACACACACACACACACACACACACACACACACACACACACACACACACACACACACACACACACACACACACACACACACACACACACACACATGCACGCACGCACAAATGTGCAATGAACAAGATTCGGGTGCACGCCAATGGATCCCGGGTAATTAAAATTGAATCGAAGTGCCGAAGTGCGCGTCATGTCCCTATCAGACGTCAAGCTTAATATACTCGTGCCTTGTCTGTTGTCGGCGACGGGTACATTAGTTCTCATTGTTACCGTTAGAGGCGCCTCTGTTGTCTCTCGCACAAGGTCCCTAGATAGAGCTTGTTTTATCTAGGGACCTTATGAGCGCATCGAGGCACTCACGCATAAAGCCCCTCTTACAGCTTCGCTCTCTCCGTTATACTCCGGTGAGTGACGCAAGCGGCGCCACGCGCTCTAATAAGAATGGGGACCGCTAGAGGGCCGCGCCTGTATGCAGCGCTCGCGTTTGGCGCACTTGCTTTTTCTGCACTGCGAGCTCACTCAGCGAACTGTTTGGTACTGCTCCGCAGCATGAACACGCCAGAAGAAAAGGCAGCAGTGCGGCGGGCTCGCAACGCAGCAGCAGTTCGGGCTCGCCGCCCAAACCCTGCGGTCTGAGGACGGGAGGCCGAAACGAAGAGGGCTTACCGTAAAGCAAACCCGTCACATCTTTAATATGATGGTAGAAGAATGTGTACCGATCATCCTCGAGCAAGTTCCTCTAAGGAGGAGGAGGAGGAGGAGGAGGGACACGGAAGAACAGAGGAGTTATCCAGTTCTTAGACTGGCTGGCTACCCTATGCTGGGGAAGGGCGTAAGGGGAGTAAAAGATGGCGGAAAGGAGAAGTTACAAAAAAGCAATGAAATGGGAAAAAAAGAAACAACAGAGCACTAGACGACACTGGTTAAATAGCTTCTGCGAGAATAGTTGTCTATAGGAAACGCAACAACGATCGCAGAGCTTTACGTGCCGAGGACGGTTTCGGCCAGTGACCTCATATTTCGACGTTCAAAAAAAAGTCGTACCGAAAATAGATAATTGTTTTCTGACGTGAGTGCGTTCTAGAAACATGGAGCTAACCTTGTTGCGTACGTAAGTGAGTGCGTAAAACAAAGGTGGCCTTCGAAATTTCCGATCGGCACTCCCCCCCCCCCCCCTCTCATCTTCTGCAACTCCGTACCGGCTAAAACACCATGAACGAGATATATCAACCTGATCGCGCGATACGGCGAAGGAACTTAGTTCATCCCTATCCCTTCAGCTGCGCGTGGAACAGGCTCTTGCGTTTTGAATTGCTGAATGCGATTTGGTGAAGGCGCATCTGAGCACAATGGTTATTGTGATGTCGCCGGCGAAAACGACACAGCTGCATGAAGTAAAACACATAGCTCTTCACAGCAAGGACGCAAATTATTAGTGGTAGCATTATTTATTAACGACATAATAGAGCTCACAAAGGCAAACCAAGCACAGCATATAATAATATATTGATGAGTACCGAAAAATTGTAACATTCTTGGCAGCGTTGCGGCTGAGGAAGCAGCGTGACAAGCCAAGCGACAAGTACATTGAACATAGATATGTTTTCCCTACAAGAATCGATAAATTAGTTGAGCTTAGTTATAAAGTTAACACCTTTGGAAACATATAGGAGTTCGTGGGCTGATCAGAAGCCTCGAGGAACATGACCCATTTACAAAACTTATCATTTTAACGAAAGGCACTGGGTCCCCAAGATGCGTTGGGAAGGCTGCTATTGTGATCGGCGGAGCGCCAGATTTTGAGAGTTGGGTCAGAAGCAGGCAGCGTTGGATGAAACGGGAGGGACGCTACACGTGGTGATATTAGAATGATATGAGACCGTGAAGTTTGTGTGCCCCTTTTTCCGGTGTGAACCGGGGAAGCCGGCTCTCGCATTTCGCTGCTGGGATGAGACTTAGACTGGGTAAATGCAGTACCTTTATTCACGATGCGCACTCAGCGCGTTCTTCGAAATTCCTTTCTCCCAAACTCTCCTCTCGCGTCTGTTAGAAACACTGCTGCACGGGGTCTTCAAGAGCTCATGCAAGGTGTTCTCGAGCGAAGGTCCCCTTCACATGGTTCCAGCACGCAGCTCGGATGCCTCTAGCCATGGAGATTTGCAATGCTATAGTCATCGGGTCATTTAGCGCAGCAGAGTCGCAGTCCGTGGCGAGCACTTCAAGTCGTAAATCGGAGCCCCGAGATCGTTGTGTAGGCGCTCGCTGCCGTTGCTGTCGGAGTGCTCCGCAATGGCTTGCTTTCACCGCATGGTCGTACGGGACTCCGACGGAGATGTTCCGGTCATTTGCGTTTTTGAAAGTGCGCTTCCAGAAAAACACCGCCGAAGATAGTCGATATAGGTGCCGACCCCCTGCAATCGCCCGCAACTCGGTTTTGTATGTATGAGTTTCAGGCAGCGCGTAGCTTCTCCCGACACGGACCATGCTGCGTCTTGGCCCGGGTTGTGTCCGCATCGTCCCGCTGCTGAACGTCGCTAGTTTTCGATTTTTGGTTCTCGGGACTACGGGAGCGCAAGGGCTAAAGAGGGGGCTTGGGTCTTGCGCCCGCGCCTTCGCGACCCGCAAATTGTTTTGGTCTCACAGGTTCTTGGGTCCCCATTTCTGAAACCCCAACTTTTCACGCATAAACTGCATGTGTCCATGGCAACACTATATAGGGTCTAACTGTGAAATCATTGACTAAGACATGTAGAGCATCAATTAAGATTGCCCACATCACGGCAGATTGAGACGCCAACTTATATCAATCTCATTGACGTTAGACTAAGGTAGTGGAAGGCAGGAGAAAAGTGAATTCAATGACTGATTTGTCTGTGGACATCCCATACTTGCCGAAATGAACAAGAAAACGCGACAATTCACACAAAAGCATCCAAATGGGGCAACTTTATTTTAAGCACTAAATATTCATCGCAACTGTAACGACACGTTTTAGTTATAGATAACACTTTTTTTAAATATTTTATCAGTACATGTTTCGTAGGTTTCACCTGCTGTACATAAGCGTGCCCAGTCATATCGGTTTTTTTTCCTAGTGAATGTTGATTTTATTTTTGTGCATTTCCCTCGCAGTATATATATAGCTAGCGGCGACAGACTACTTATACTATGTTTCTTTTTGTTTGAGGTTCATTATGAGTACACGTTCGTTGTATGGGTACCACTTTAAGACAGCTGTGTTTAAATTGTTGTGCACTTATAGTTTTCTTTATTCCTGTAATCATTCTGGGTTATTATGTACCAGTATATTCTGTACGACAAAGGCTTGTTGGTGTGTTTATGGTTTTGCTGCCAGAGTGGCACGACCTAGTCAGGTGTTTATTCAGCCTTTAGTCGTGTCCCCTAAGGCAAAGTGCAACAGTTTTGCCTTGAATAAAAAAAAACAACTTTGAGGTTTCAAGCGCAAAGAGATGGACCATCAGTGGTCGGGCCGTGAATAACTTGGCCGAACTTATTTCTAAAAGTTAATTCGAGCGCGAACACATCACACGATCACTCACACACACACACACCCAGGCATCAAACACACACAGCGCTCTGTGTTTGAGGTTCTTAAGGTGTATACCCGAATCTAACTTATTTGAGGTTCTTTAAGGTGTATACCCGAATCTAACTTATTTGAGGTTCTTTAAGGTGTATTACCGAATCTAAGTGCGCATGAGTTTTTACACGTCCTTCCCGTCGAGGTTACGGCCTAAGTCTCGTCCTCAGCAGAGACTGAGGCCGTAACTTCAAAATGAAAATAGCGCCTCATTATAACTACGGGTTACTGCATTCAGTCCAGGACAGTTACGTCATTTCCATTTGCATTGTTGTAACATGTCTCAAATACGGTGGCCTTTGAAGAAGTGAGAATGCAATGATTTTCCCAATCGCGTAAAGCGATACAGCGCCCTTGCTTATTAATTTGACTTTCGAATTCGAATGGTATCCGACGTTCTATATCGCGAGTACAATGCAGCTTTCGGCGCACCTGATGATCGCTAGAAATGTGGTCTGCCTGTATTTCCTGCAAAGGCCGTCGCTACTTGCAGCTCGGATAGGATAGCTTTGTTCGCTGCTTAATGATATCTAGATAGATTGTTGGACTTCGTTGTGCAGAGATATCAGGAGATATGAGTGGCAGCTGGTGCGCTTGCGTGGGAGTATACATGGTGAGATAGTAAGAAATACTGATCGTGCGGTGCGCTATAGCTCATTCAAACTCTACCGTGTGGCCTAGAGTCAACGTTACAGAAAAATTTCGCTCTAGCGCCAGAACCCAGTAGCACTGCAGCACAAGTGCAAAATGGCGAATAGAACACGTAGTTCTTTAAACGTCGCTACGAGGATTACTGACAGATTTGTGGACGGTCCTTCTAAACGTTACGCCTCCGTTCCAACAACCAGAAAAAAAAAGCGCCAAAGTGCGCAATCGTCGAATTGAAAGTACTATCTTACTGAGCCTCCGAAAGGCCGTGATATGCCCCCAAGAAAGCTTTTCATTTGACGCCACTAACAACAAAGCCGTGTTGCTGTATTTTCGCGAAACTTGTGTGCCGAATGAGACACTATCGCCACCATTGGCTAAAAATATAATGTGTGATGTACGTTTCCAGAACATTGCGGATACTTTAGGGGATTGTACTTTACTCCTTCGAACATCGCACAGCCCTCGTCAAAGTATTGCAACACATTAACATTGCCGAACACTTGATGGGGTAAGGTGTCTATGAAATTTTTGGTGAGCTCGATTGTGACGTCGTAAATTTGGTGTCAGACTGTGGCGTAGCCAGGGTGTGGCACAACGTCCCCCCCCCCCCCCCCTCCAAACTTCATTCTCATCTTTGATAAAAGAAATGAAAAAATAAAGGTGTGAGAAAAACTTTTCCCTGCATATATAAGCATGCCAGGTTTAAAAGAAATGTAAAAGAAATAAACAGGGACATCTAGTTAGCTCATTGTTTAATTAGCCCCACCTGAATTTTTTTTTTTGCAATGGCATATAGAGCGAGGAGCTTATCGAGAAGGTTGCTCCCTGATATCAATGAGGTGCGTCTTCCCCCACTCCCCCACCTTTACGAAAAACAAAAACTTCTGGCTACGCCTCTAATGTCACGTGACACCAAACACTGATAGCGGAGCCACAAAAACGCTTCAAACAGGTTCAGATACGTCAAGCACTTGAAAGAAAAACAGTCAACACTCGTCAGTTATCGTTTGCCTGATTTGGATATCTGCAAAATTTAGAAGCGACTCTGACTTGCAGGTGAGGTAATGACATTGTCGGCTTGATTTTAAATGTTGATTGATTGATATGTTGGGCTTAACGTCGCAAAATCACAAGATTTTCAATCAATAATCACAATAATTTTCATAATCACAATCAATAATCACAAGATTTTTCAATATCACAAGATCAATAATCACAAGATTTTTCATCTCGTAGAAGACCATAGTACTTCTGCGAGTGATGAAGAAAGCAAAGCTGGGCACAGTGGAACGAAAGCACGAAAAAAACTTGGAAGTACAATAAAAATGCTCCTTCCTACCTCAATATTCACCGAGAGCTGATGATTCTGAATGAACGGATGAATTTTGGTACTTAGCTAACCATCATTTACTGTGACAAAACGTACTAATAGTGGCAAAACCAGTTTTCGGGAAACAAACTCAAGTTCACCAAACATGCATCGTTTCTAACTGTATGATAATCAGCTTTTCAAATAACTTGAGTGAATTTGACAATGAACCTAAGCAAAAGATCTTTCAAAATTTGCCTGTATATGCCCGCATTGTGCTCATGAAAAGATTATAAAACCACAGCAGTACGCTCCAGCATTTGTCTCATTGTCGTGATTCGCTGAAAATTCGTTGCTTGTGTTTTTTTCTTAGTTTAATGCTCGATTCTTAACAGCAGTCTTTTTTTTTTTCAGTGGCATTCTTCCATTTTATCCTTTTATACAGCCAACTAATACATATTCCTACTGACACGATGTAGCTACCTTGGAGCATATGCTCTGGCGGTGCCCCGCGTTACGCTGTGGGGAAGTTATCAAGCCGTCCGAATGGGCGGGTGTTATAGCAACTCTGGACTTTGAACAACAGCTACGGGCAGTCCACCGGGTTCGCAACGCAACAGAGAAACTTGGCCTTTCTGTTCTGACGTGGGAGCGGCCTGAAACGTGCTAAAGCACGTTCCGAAGGACTAAATAAAGTTAATCCATCTATCCATTCCCCCATTTGACATAAAACAGACTAATTACCAAGCGATGATGTCGGAGCTTGAAAGAGTTTGGAAATTACAGAAGCAAGGCGTGTCAAATGCAATTGACATTGGCGACGAACCTGGAAAAGACAAAGACATGACTAACCTGGATAAAGAGACGAGTGACTGTCAGAGCATCAACCGCCTCATCGCTAGACTTCCCTGCTTGCTTGCATGCTTCTCATTGCAGTCTCTTGCGTCACGCAATACAAAGAAAAAAGAATGAAACCGGTGCCCTCAAACACCGTCACGAGGAAAATCACGTAACATCGCATGCTGGCGGCGGCTGGCGTGGTTGAGTGTTCACAAAACCGTGCTTTGCAGCTGCAGGTGCGCAAGCCTTATGCACGTTGTGCGAACAACACGCACAGCTGCCAGCCGCCAACGTTGCGGGTGCTAAGCATTTAAAGTTCCGCTATGCACGAACGAAAAAAGTGGCTGCGCCTACAAACGACTCCGAAACCACGCTTGCATCAATCGAGTGGGGCCGCTTGCAGAGTGTGTTGGACGTAAGACAACGGATGCCTGGTCAGATGCTTGCGGCCGATTTCGCATGCGTTGCCGCAGGACAGATATCAGAGGGAGCATTCTTTCGTTAACGCAGAACTTGGAATACGTTTCTATATGCGAGAAAAAAGAAACCCCTAAGAACGACTGTATATTTTTTAGAAAGAATTTAATATAGTGAAAACCGACGTGTAAGAAAAAAATTCAGCACGTAATCAGCAGCATGACAATATCAATTCGGTTGCTAACAAACCTATTGATGCCAATATTGACAATGTAGAAATATATTCTAATTACGATGCACTATCGTTGAAACCTGTTGCGTCGCCGGTTTCAACATACAGTTATGTTTACCACCAAGTGCATAAATTATATATATATATATATATATATATATATATATATATATATATATATATATATATATATATATATATATATATATATATATATATATATATATATATATATATATATATATATATATATATATATATATATATATAACAAGGGCTTACAGCTTGCAACATGCTAAGCATTGCCTTGTTTTTTTTTGGTTTTTGCCAAGCATCTTACTATTCCTCACTTAGACTAGATCTGCAATAGTTGAAGAAAGCCATCATTTCCAGCTGTTCCACAGCTGTTTTTTTCATCCAGACGTCACTAGAGAAGACAACTAACGAGTTTATTCTGCAAACTCCGCATGATGTAAATGTGGTTTAGTCAGACCAGCATAGTCACTCAACACTCGCCTAAGACAAGGTGGTGTAAAGTTTGATTTTTTTTTCTTCTGTACGTCAGGCCGTACGGCCATTTTCGGTAACTTACGTTAAAGGATTAAAATAATTTCGTGTTGACCCTTCAAAATATACCGGAACATTGTATGTTTAGTCCAGCAAGACGTCCAGCATCCAGTTTCTAAGCGTAATGACTGATTGAATGTGCCGAATCCTGAAGAGCACGCTATTCAATTATAGACGCTCCTAGGAGGCAAAAAAAAAAAAGAATTGAAAAGTGGTACAATGACATGACATAAAAGTGAAGCTAAGTGAGAAGTGCTTAAAGCTAATTAGTTCTTTGCCATATCTAAGCAGACAGGGATGAACGCGATAGGAACATAGAGAAAATGAGATCGCACAAGGAGCCGAACTCTAATGTGAGCCTGGGGTGACGCTGACGTGGGGTAAGACTGGCGGCTGGAGCCAACACCACCTAGTGGGAATTCTTTCTCGGTGGCGCTGCTGGAGCCCCTATCCAGCCCCCCCCCCCCCCCCCCCCCCCCCTCTCTGAACTTTTCACACACAACCTTTTATTGAAGAACATAATTTTCCGTTCCCCGCGCCCCTGAAGGAACTCGCTTTCTCCAACACCTCACACCTCCTTCCTCAGTAAAGAAATCCTGGCGCTGCCTCTATTATACAAGCTGTATGCGTGAGGCGCATAGATTTAGCCCGCTCGTATGGGTTATCGCCCAGTAAAACGAGTGTGCGAAAAATGAGATAGCAAGACCTCGTGGTCGACGCCCATAACCGACATCTCGCTTTGTCAGTCTCTGAGCCGGAAGTCGCCGACGCGCGTCCTGTGTCAGCTTTGTTTCGAAGTCGCGCGTCTGCGGATAGCTTTAAGTTGCGCGACGGGTAAAAACGTGCGTATGGAGCCAAGTATACTCACCTGGGCTGCACTTCCACGCGCGACAAGCCAGCGTAATAAAGGTTAGTTTGCATTCGTAAGCATCGTCCGCCGCGCCGCTGGCGTGCTTGCTGCCTTGACTAGGCATGCATTCAGCATCCGTCTACTCGAGCAACTTATTCCCAGCATCGCACGTACGGTGTCGTGTTGAGTTTTGTGAACACGTGCGGTTAGCGCTGAAAGAGAGGTGACATCTACCGGCACACTGCTAAAATGGGTGTGTGGTTTTTCCGACGTCCAGCGCAGCCTATTGTAATCAGAGGGCGCTGCACTTCAAAACAAAGGCGATATTTCCATATTTACATCTAATTTTATTAGGCATAAGTGGAGGAGTTGTTCCTACGTCGCAGCAATACATACGCCGTCTTATCTGGGAGAGAGTGCCAACTGCGGTGGCGGCGGGGGGTGCAGGTGCCTATTTTTTTTCTGTAGGCTGTCCGCACTGGCAAAACAAATAAATGGGACGAGGTGCCTTGCAAACGGGAGTCACGCAGGTATGCAGTGCATTTTGACAGCGCAGCTGTTTCAGCTGATCGTTAGACTGTGTTGAATGAACAAAAAACTCTCACCGTCATGATTCTGCACGCGCCCTTTTCGTCGTCTTCGTCTTCTGCTTCGTTCGCAGAACAAAGAAAAGAGTAAATTGAAGGGCCCGTTGTCTTCGTTAGGCACAGTAATAGTTAGAGCTAAAAAACTTCCCTTCACATTGTTGTCTGCTAGTTCCCATTGATATTGTTTCCACAACTTGAATCGATTAATGTGGCGTGGAATAGTAGAACTGATATGGTCGAGAAAACAATGCACAGAGAGGAAAAAGGGATAGAAAAAAAGCATAGAAAGAATAAGAAAAGGAACAAAGACAGAAAAAGATAGAGAGAGGAAATGCATAGACAGAGAAGCAAAGATACACAAAAATAAATAGGAAAGAGAGAGCAAGACATAAGGAGAAAAGAAACAGAGAGAAAGTAATAGAGAGAAACAAAGCTAAATAATTATGAAATGATAAGTCGAAGAGATAAGAAAAGGAGAAGAGAAAGAAAGAGTGAAAAAGAAAAATAGAGAGAGAAAGATAAAAATGCAAATAGAAACAAGAGAAAAACAAAACAAAAAAAGAAACAGAGAGAAAGAAGGAGAGGTACAAACAGAGAGAAAAATAACCAATACCAAAGGAGGTCGTACAACTCCCTACTTTCTTAGAGCTTGGCTGATATAGTGCGAAGCCGGAATTTTTCTATTTCATTACATGTCCCCTGTTTTTCCACGATGATTTTCCATTCACCATCGTGACGCGAAGTAGAGACTGAGCAAGAGAGCGGGAGACAGATAATATTTTCATTAGGCATAAGTTTAGGAGTGCTTACTACGTCACAGCAATATATGCGCCGTCTTAGCCGAGTCCGCCATTGGCGGTTCAAGCCACCTCTGCAGTTAAAGCCATCGGTGAGACTCTTTCACGGCTTGGGCACCAACATAGCGCTAGAGACAATTGACTAGCAGGGGTTTCATAATAGCAAAATATTCGGTCATGTTTTTTATTCTATTTCGCTTGACATCAAACTTGCATCACCGGCGACGCCAGCCTAGGCGAGAACCGGGAACATATTGTGAACATGCCAATCTAACGCTCCACCTGTCTACGCACAATTTGTCTTTCTTTTTCTTTCAAAGTGAATAACTTTGCCTGCTTCATTTCGAGGGCTGCCCCGAGTCGATTGCCGCGCAGAAGTGTTGAATGGTATTGTTTGGCTGAGCTCGCATAGATAACGCTAAAAATTTGGGGATGGAGGTTCCGTCTAAGTTTCCAATCGATCAAATCTTCCGTATGTTTCTACTTACATTTGATAGAATGGCTGCGAAAGATAGCGGCGGCGTGCGATAAGCCTGAAAGAAGGCACTTCTGAATCATAGAAGAATTTGGAAAACATTGCTGCTTAAGTGCCTTAGCCAATGGAAAGCATCATGCAACACTTAACTGTTTCTTATGCATAAATAAATCCATTTCGAAAGTTATTCTGAGCAGCCACTTGCAAAATGATCATTAGTCAGTACACTTTCTCAAACTTTCGTGCACGAGTTCAGGCGAGCAAAACAAGTACACATGAGCATACATGAAGTCAAATATTATTAATCGCTTATCACAACAGAACACAGAACATTGGTAATTACACATAACCTAAAACGTGTGATCCCGGTCAAATACTTGTGGAAATAATTATTATTATGTGCCGACGACCGCGGTATGAAGAGAGTAATTTCTACCAATGCTGACCCCAATTTACTTAACGATCCTTTTACACAATTTTGCAGTAGGTGAGAAAAAAGAAAAACCAGCATTAATTTTGTGAAAAAAGGTCACCGTGTTTCTGCAAGCAAACTTTTTAAATTGCTCGTTTACAGGCTTCAATTACCTTTGCTTCAGCTCCACATCTGACATAATGCTGGCAAGGCATTTTGGAAAAAGAGGTAATAACGCACTGAAGAAGTTTGGCTGCCTAAACAGTACATTGCAAGAGGCTCCGCGTGCAACAAAATTGCTAACTTCTCAATCGATCGTCCGTGCAATCCTCGAATATGGGTGCCCCATCTGGAACCCTTATCTCTAGCATTAGTATTATAGAAGTACTTGAAAAGTATTCCATGTGCCATTAGAAATAAATCTACTTACCTTCATCTCTTCTTGTTGCACCTGCAGGTCTATTGGCGTAAATCATGAGGGGTCATAGGGGTCCAGACCCCCTGTTTAAGCTGGGGGACATCCCTCGCTAGTGGACGCCATTAACCTTTAGGTTTAGCGCCTCGCATGCTTAATTTACTTGACAGTTAAGTACAACGCATTCCACTTTTTTAAAGGCTGATTATTTTTTAGTGTGTACCTGTGTTCATAACTCATGGGCTGTGTGAGACTACGCAAATTGTAAAAGCCGCTGGACAAGCGGCTTTGGCTGTGACGTCTCGATCTACACCATATAGATGCATTGTCGCTGACTGCCTGCTTGTGTGCATGTTGTGCGATGTGCTATCTTTCTGCTTTCTCTTCCCCTTTCAGTCTCCCCAATCCCGTTCCCACGTGTTGGGTAGCAAACCGGTTATTCTGGACTGATTATACCTTTACTTATCTACCATTTATTCTCTCTCTATTACTTCAAATTGTGATGTAATTCTCGTGTTAATAAAAACACAATCCACATTAAAAACACAAAATGGCTATCATAGCCTGACCAACTTTGGCCTGACTGGTGCTCCCCCCAACCCTCTTTTGTTATTCTTGAGGTTTTACGCCACTGACCAGGTCAGCAGCTTCTGCCCGAGCGACGCGATCATGAATCCTCGACGCTGTTGCATAATATTATTAGCGCCTCGCACTACTCGCTTACTAAAAAGTGTCTCGTCTTAAAGTAAACTCACCAGAAGTAGCCATAAACTGATCCTGGCACCATTTCAATAGCGCGCAAATTAATTTACAGACAGCCTTCTCTATCGCACAATAAAAAAATTGGGCATCTTCACCGAAGTGGTGTCAAGCCTGAGGGAAGCGCGGAGCTAGACAGCCGTTTTTTTTTGTGATTATTATGATGACTCAAACAAAGCTCATACACATTTCGGCAGTGTAGTCCTTATGTTGAAGAGAAATTAAAGGCAGCAAAAAAAGTTTTTTTATGTTAAATATTTTCGCATTAATGATACTCACTCAAGTAGGAAATTAAAGCCTGGTTCGTTTTCTTTTATGATGGTAAGCACAAACGGCATCACAAGCGTTCTTTGTGTCTGTTCGGTTTTTTTTTTGTTACTCCTATCTTTCTTCCTGTCTTTCTTTTTAGTTTTTCTTTCTTTTTCTCTGTTTATTTCTGTTTATGTCTGCCTATCTCTTTATCGACTCTTTTCCTTTTTCTCTCTGTTTTTCCTATTTCAGCGGATGGCAGTACTGTGATACGCGACCGAATTCCGGAACGTGTTCGTCTGTAAGAGGCGCCATGCCGTCGCCATGCTGCTTGCTTAGAGAGGTGTGTGCTTTGCCCCGGCACACACCGGGGGCCCCGCTTTACCCCGGTGTCTTGTAAGGCTTCGTAGTGTCGTCATAACTAATCGTGCGGTCTCGTTTCATACATGTACTTCGCGCCGCACTGCCGACAACCAGGGCCTTCATCAAGCCGTTCTCATGGCTTTTAGCCTTGGTGGTCTTGCAGTTTCGTCTGATAAATAAAAGTTTCAATAATAATAAAAAAAATACTTAGTAGCCAGGTTGCGCACTACTTCATTTTCGGGGACGGAGAGAAAGAGAGAAGTGAAGGGGAAAGGCACGTAAGCTAAACAAGAGTTGTATACCCTACACGGTGTGTGTGTGGAGGGGTGGGGGTATAATAAATAAGACAGAGAAAAAGGAAAGAAAAAAAAGGCAGATCCCATGTATAGTGGAAATCGATGATATGCGAACCACGAATGAAAAATGTTGACATGTCACTTTAAAATCAGCACAACGTTACGTAAATGATGCCACTCATGTCTTCCGTGTCATGATTATCATGTTTGGATCTGTTGTTTACCTTCGTAGTATATTCACGTCACGTGATACTGATACCAAATTTAGTATATGTGGAGCTAGCGAAACGGCTGCGAGCACACTATAGTGAGCGTGGTATATTGTCATTTTAGGGGCGAAGCTCCTTATGGGGTGGCTTGGGCGTCCCTTGTAGTACGTAACCACCGGTGGCACATACCCGAAATAGGTATAACATTTGACCTCCAAGGTAGTGCCGGTGAGAGATTTCTTCTGTGCGTTGTTTAACAATAAAAAAATAGTGCTCAATGTACATGCCAATGGCTGCTAATGGGGAATGAGAGACAGGGGCATTCGGCTTTTAGTCAACGCGCACGCTGCGATCCCCATTAGCAGCCATTGGCATGTACATTGAGTACTATCGGACAAGAAAGGGTTGCTACATTATACTCGCTGGGTGTAACCTCCTTAGTTTTAGAAAGGTTTAGCGAGCGTTGGGCCGCATAGCCATGAATACAATGAACTAGTATATACCATGAAAGAATTCGAGGGGGTTAAAGGGGGGAAGCAGATACGAAGCGCAAGCCGTAAGAAATTAAAAGCTGAATCCTCCTGTCTCTCATTTCACATTATCAGCCACTGGCATGTACATTGAGCACTATCCGACAGAAAAAAGTTTGCTACGTTATACTCGCTGGGCGTAACCTCCTTGGTTTTAGAAAGGTTTAGTGAGCATTGGGCCGCAGTGCCATGAATACAGTGAACTAGTATATACCATGAACTCAAGGTGGTTGAAGGTGGGAAGTAGACCCGGAGCGCAAGCCGTAAGAAAGTGTGCGTGTGTCACCTGTCGTTTAGTCCTTGGAATGTCCACTGAATGGCGGTGCTTCTATATGGGGAATATATGATGAAAAGATGCGAGATGGTAGTACTTGGAGCGTTGAATAGATGGACAAATGGACACACAGACAGATGCATGGATGGACGCATGAACGGACGCAGGGGCGGATGCATCAACGAACGCATGGACAGTCATACAGACGGACGCATGGACGGACGAATGCTTCACCCCACTCTCCATCATTCACTCCGTGGATATGCTGCCATTTTTCTTATATGACACGCCTTTCAGGATTATCATGTTTGCACCAGTCATAAGTTTCGTCATCCATTGATGTCACGTAACACCAATTTTGATATATGTGGAGCTGGCAAAATGACCGTGAGCAGATCATGAAGGGCCCAATATAATTCAGTGTAGCGTCCACGCGCGCACATGCTGGGCACAGCGACGCTACGTCAGCAAAACGTGAGCACTCTGTGGTCTGACGCCAAACGCGACCAGCGTCCGTGGGCGCGGCCCGACGGCAACCGGCGGGAACTGCGACATGCTGCATTTCGCGCCGATGCGTTACCCAGACAGCACTGCGTCTCCACCTTTTCGTGACGGGGGAACACCGGACGCGCTGAAACGCGCATGCGTCAAAGCAACGCAGCGCGCGCCTGCGAGTATATGGTAGGACCGTCGCATGGCGTGGCAACGCCGGTGTGACACAAGTGTGACACAAGGAGGATACTCCTTGGTGTAACACGACGAAATGAACGACGGCGAGCACGCGCACCGCGTCACGTCGAAATGTATTGGTGCCTTAACTGTGGCATGTATTCATGTTCTCACATGACACGCATGTCTTGATTATCATGTTTGCACCACTCACATACCTTCGTCATCCATTGGCGTGACCTAATACCAAGTTTGGCATATGTGAAGCTAGCGAAACGGCGTGAGCGCATCATGTGCGGCATGGCATGTGTGGCATCATGCGTGTCATGTTGTTACATGACATGCATGTCGTGATTATCATGTTTGGTTGTGTCATTCACCTATGTCGTCTGTTCGCGTCGCGTAATACCGAGTTTGTGAAGCTAGCCAAACGGCCGCGAGCGCATCATGAGTGTAGCATGTAGTCATGTTGTTACATGACACGCATCTCATGTCTATTATGTTTGCACCAGTATCATACCTTCGTCAACCATTCACGTCCCGTAATAGCAAATTTGGTGTAAGTGAAGCTAGCGAAACAGTCACCAGCACATCATGAGCGTTGCATGTAGTCATGTTGTTACATGACACGCATCTCATGATTATCATGTTTGCACCAGTCACATACATTCCTCATCCATTCACATATTGTAATACCAAATTTTGTATATGTGACGCTAGCAAAACGGCTGCGAGCACATCATGAGCGTGGCATGTAGTCATGTTACAGACACGCATCTCATGATTATCATGTTTGCACCAGTCACATACCTTCCTCATCCATTCACATATTGTAATACCAAATTTTGTATATGTGACGCTAGCGAAACGGCCGCGAGCACATCATGAGCGTGGCATGTAGTCTTGTTGTTACATGACACACATGTCATGATTTTCATGTTAGAGTCTGCCGCTTGTGTTTGCCACGCAGCCATGTCATACCATACCAGTTTTGCAACATGCCATGTGAACGAAACCACCGCGAGATGCAGGACCATGAAATGTGAACCATGACATTCAAGACATACATGTCATGATTTTCATGGTATGACTAGTCAAATATGTTCTTTATACAGTCATGTTATGCTATACCATGTTTGGTATCGATACCATTATTGAAACGGCCAGGAGATCTAAAAGTCGTAGGCGGCTAGATAGATAGATAGATAGATAGATAGATAGATAGATATATAGATAGATAGATAGATAGATAGATAGATACGCTCAAAGTCGCTGAAGTTCGATAAAATGCTTCGGATTTAAAAGAAAAGATGAACAGCTATAGCGCGAACACACAAGGACACGCACTAGAAGTTCATAGAAGTTTTTGAAGTGCGGTGCCTTTCAAGTAGCTCAGTAGCGCTTTCGTGGCTTTGCGCTTGCCCAGAACCATAGGGGAAGGTCCCAGGACCTTCTTTTCGAACAGCAGTCTTGTATCAAGACGGTCGAGTCTGGCTCCTAGAACATGTCGATGAGTCTGGTAGGATGGGCAGTGGCATAAAATGTGTTCAGCGGAAACCTTACAGCCACATGAGTTGCATACCGCACTGTTGGCTATTCCTACCAGATGGGAGTGTGGATTTGTTCTCTGGTCGAAACTCTGGTCGAAACTGTCGAATTAAACACCTCTGTTGATACCATTCTCTTGGAGGATCTACTTGACTCATTGCAACGCTATGGCACCTTTCGCCACCATGCCCCCCCCCCCCCACACGCACGCACGCACGCACGCGCACACACACACACACACACACACGTATATATATATATATATATATATATATATATATATATATATATATATATATATATATATATATATATATATATATATATATATATATATATATATATATATATATATATATATATATATATATATATATATATTATATATATATATATATATATATATTATATATATATATATATTTATATATATATATATATTATATATATATATATATATATATATATATATATATATATATATATATATATATATATATATATATAGGCAAAAAAGCGTTATTGTTACGTGCGAGTCTAGTATTACTATGGGCAACAAAGTCAGCAGATGAGAAGCAGATTGAGGTAGTGCCTTGGTAATGTATTTAGAGAATGTGATACCTAAGTCGTAATTGAAGAGCTCTGAAATGATTAAGATGCTGTTATCATGAAGTAGGCATTTACCGTTAGAAAAGCGTGATCTGTTTGTAATTATTCATATGGACTGGTTATGTAGTACTTGAAGGGAAGCCAAATGAGTGGTATAGGTGTTACCCAGCACTGTATGCCACAATTAATATAAGAATGAACCAATGAATAGTAGAGTGACAGTATTGTGGCAGTTGTGAAAGATGGACAAGTTTTAATTAGAGCGCGGATGCTGTATGCTATTTTTTTTCATTTGAGAAATGTGATCTATGTATTTCATGTTATAGTCGAGAGAAATTCTGAGAAAAGAGGAACAGGGACTGGGAAAATCAGAGTGCAAGCCAAAAGTCAAAGAAGGAAAGGATGCTGAATATTTTTGATTTGCTCTACAAATTAGACTACAAATTTAGTCTTGGTTGCGTTAATAAGTAACAAGTTTGCACTGCACCAACTTGAAACGTTTTTCAGGTCAGTGCTTAGCTTGACGATGAGAAGGGAGACGCTTTTGTCAGAAGTAAAATGGTAGTGTCATCAACATACAAAATGGAATTAGTAAAAGACAGACAGTTAGGAAGATCATTAATATTGTAGTGAATAAGAAAGACGTTGATACCATCAGGTCAGCTATCATCAACACAAGAAAAAGGCATGGAAGTGGCTGCAATGAACCTGTTGCAAGATGTGGCGGGCTTTTCCGCCGCTGACATTCGTGGCAGCAGCGAATGAACTGGCGGACGAAGGTAAACATTCCGCGCCAGTAATACCTTTTTCGTAGGCGCTCGTAGGTCTTGAAAACACCAGCGTGAGCACATTGCGGGTCGGAATGAAACGACACGCAGATGGTAGAGCGCAGCGTTCGGGGAATGACTAGTAGTAATTTCCTACTATCTGCTGCATAGTTGCGCCGGTACAAAAGGCCATCCCGAATACTGAAGTGCGGAGCCTGGTGGCGAAGGGTTCGAGTGGTTGGAAGTGTTGGTGCCTCGCATAACGCGTCAAGAAGCGAAGCGATCCATGGGTCATTGCGATGTGCAGAAGAGATGGTGTCCTCACCAAGAGCTGACAACGTGTTGTCCGAGGAAACAGATGCAATGTCCGGGGATAGGGGAGATCGTGACAGTGCATCAGCATCGGTATGCTTGTGGCCGGAACGATATACAACGTGAATGTCATATTCTTGAAGCCAAGAGCCCAACGGGCAAGACGACCCGATGGAACCTTAAGCGAAGATAACCAGCATAATGCGTGGTGGTCGGTTACTACATCAAAAGCACGGCCATAAAGGTATGGGTGGAACTTGACAAGCGCCCAAACGATCGCCAAGCATTTCTTCTCGGTGACGCTGCAGTTTGATTCAGCCTTGGTGAGAGTTCTGCTGGCGTAGGCGACGACATACTCGGCGAATCCAGGCTTGCGTTGCGCGAGAACCGCACCGAGGCCGACACAACTGGCGTCGGTGTGGACCTCAGTTGCTGCCGTAGGATCGTAGTGACGCAGTATTGGTGGCTAAGTGAGGAGACGACGAAGGGTAAAGAAGGCTTGGTCACACTCGGAAGACCCTGAAGAAATATCAGTGGTGCTGCCTATAAGTTCGGTCAAAGGCGCAATGATAGAGGCGAAGTTGCGCACGAACCGGCGAAAGTAGGAGCATAACCCCACGAAGCTTCGTAACTGCTTCATAGTCGTTGGTTTGGGGAAGTCGGCGACAGCACGTAACTTAGCCGGGTCTGGAAGTATACCGTCCTTTGATACGACGTGCCCGAGAATCGTAAGTTGCCGAGCAGCGAAGTGACACTTCTTGAGGTTGACTTGGAGCTGAGCATTCTTCAGGCACGTGAGGACGTGTTTGAGGCGCTCGAGGTGTGTTCCAAAGTCTGGTGCAAAGACGACAATATCGTCGAGATAGCAGAGACAGATTTGCCATTTCAAACCCCGAAGAACCGAGTCCATCATGCGTTCGAAGGTGGTAGGCGCATTGCAGAGGCCGAAGGGCATCACATTAAACTCATACAGACCGTCCGGTGTCACGAAGGTGGTTTTTGGTCGATCGGCATCTGCAAGGGGGACCTGCCAGTACCCTGAGCGCAAATCTAACGATGAAAAAAACTCGGCACCTTGTAAAGTATCAAGGGCATCGTCAATCCTGGGTAAAGGATACACGTCTTTTCGAGTGAACTTATTTAGGCGCCGGTAATCCACGCAGAAGCGAACGGAACCATCCTTTTTTTAACGAGCACTACAGGTGAGGCCCATGGGCTTTGTGAAGGTTGAATGACGCCGCGTTGCAGCATATCGTTCACCTGTTCGGTAATAACTTGGCGTTCCGCTGCAGACACACGATATGGTCGCTGTCGTAGTGGCGCATGGGAGCCGGTATCGATGTAATGTAGAGTGGTAAAAGTGCGGCCAAGTGAAGGTTGAACAACATCGAAAGATTCGCGGTACTGGTACAGCAGTTGGAGGAGTTCAGATCGTTCAGATGGTGACAGTCCATCTGCGATCGCCGAATCGAACACTTTCGAAGCTTGTAGATCAGAGTGGTTAAGAGCACTGACGGCGGCGAGGTCACTTTGGGATGATTCTTGCGGCACGGTGAAAATTTGTCCGTTATCAATGGGCTGTACGCATCCAAGAGACTCGCTTTTAAACAGTTTGATGGTATGCGGAAAGGGATTGGTAAGGCAGAGAGAACTGGCTCCATTAGAAATTGAGAGGGCTGAATAAGGGAGTAGAAGTGGTTTCAGACTTAGAAAGAAGCTTGATGGCTCAAAAAATGCTACTGCATCACGCATGCCGTCGGAGACCACAGGGAGCAAAACAGCTGTTGTCGCTGGAATGTGAGTGTCCTCCTTGACAACTAGCTTGTGCGCGGCTTGATTAGTGTGGTCGTAGGGCTGGTCGAACAACGGAAGCAGTTCAAATTCGGAACGGGCACAATCTATAACGGCACGATTACACGATAGGAAATCCCAGCCAAGTATGATGTCATGAGAGCACGAGGAAAGGGCGATAAACTCAACAATGTAGTGGTCCTCCGCAATTGTGAGTCGGGCAGTGCAGGCGGCTATAGGTCGAACAGGTTCTCCATTTGCTACACGTAAGGACATCATATCAAGTGGCGTGGTCACCTTTCGGAGCTTGCGGCAAAGTTTGACGTCTATAACAGACACAGCGGCACCGGTATCCACAAGAGCGTATGCATGGGCGCCGTCTACAAAAACTTCGACGATATTTGACGGCAAGGTGCGAGGACTTGAACATTTCAATAGCGCAGTTCTTGCCCCTTGAACTGCGATGGCTAGTTTCCCTCATTTTGAAGGGCTGGTCGTGGACGCATGGGTGACAAGGAGCGTTGATTGGGTGAAGGTGAGCGACGAGACGAAGTTGCCGGATAGTCACGGGAAGATGTGTTCGACTGACGATCCGAACTTTCATAACCAAAAGAGGGTCGGTCCATGTAGTTGCTTCGTGGTCGGACATCTGTGTAGGCGGGCACGCGACGACGGCAGTATCGGGAGATATGGGCAGGGCCGCCACACGCAAAACAGATCGGCCGGTTATTGCGCGTTCGCCAGGCATTTGCAGCGAGGGGCGCCGCCCACGCGGCATACGGTTGAGTCGAGGCCGTGGTAGCGAGGGGAGAAGACCATGCGACGGAAGACTGAGTAGGAGCGGTGACATGCGGCAGTCCATGGAACGGCGAGGGCTGGTGTGGCTGCTGCCTCTTTACTGCGTGAGCATAAGTAAGAGGCGCGGCGACAACTTGCTGCTGAAAGGGTACTGGCATAGCCTCGGCAATCTGGTCCTGAAGTGCATGTCGGAGCATGGGAGCTAACGGTGTCGGTGGTTGCTCTTGATGCTGCTGCGGGAGCTCTTGGCGCTGACAAAACGGCAGGAGGGAAAGCTGACGTGCGACCTCCTCACGCACAAAGTCTTTCATTTGTGCTAGAAGGCGGGAGTGGTCAGGTACGACGTCCAGTGCAGCGAGTGGTTGGTTAGGTTGAAATGGACGACGGGTGAGAGCTCGTTGCCGTCGCAATTCGTCGTAGTTCTGGCACAGAGTTACCACTTCAGACACCGTGCCAGGAGACTTCGCAAGGAGCATTTGAAATACGTCGTCATCAACACCTTTCATAATGTGCTGGATCTTGGCACTTTCGCTCATTGCGTCATCGACGCGCCTGCAGAGATCGAGTATGTCTTCGATATAGGCGGTAAACGTTTCGCCAGGCTCTTGTGCCCGTGAGCGCAGGTGTTCTCGGCGCGCAACTTCCGCACGGCAGGGCGACCGAAAACCGAGGATATTGCCTGCTTGAAAGTGGCCCAGTTTTCGAACTCGGATTCGTGGTTTATGTACCACAGTTTCGCCACATTAGCCAAGTAAAAGTTGACGGTGCTCAACTTAGCAGCGTCAGCCCACCTGTTTGGTCCACTGACTTTTTCGTAGGACGAAAGCCAGTCCTCGACGTCCTGGTCTTCGTCGCCCGAAAAGATCCGGGGGTCTCGCTGGTGAACCGGGCCGGGGCAAGTAGCGACCACGAGAGGTGCTGTCTGTTGGGCAGCGTCGACTTGCATTGTTCGACGGCAGGGTGCGGGATCGGAGTTCCAGGGTGTAGGTGATGTAGTTACCCAGCACGATCCACCAAATGTAAAGGGGGTTTATTGAAGGACTGAGCAAGCGGGTGAT
This sequence comes from Rhipicephalus microplus, assembly GCF_013339725.1. Classification (NCBI taxonomy): domain Eukaryota; kingdom Metazoa; phylum Arthropoda; class Arachnida; order Ixodida; family Ixodidae; genus Rhipicephalus; species Rhipicephalus microplus. The sequence goes on from NC_051165.1 coordinate 115,373,357, forward strand.
AGCTCTAAAGGAACGCAGGTGGACCCAGATGACGGTGCTTGATCGCCGACCTCGTACCTTTTTCTTGTGTTGATGATAGCTGACCTGATGGTATCAACGTCTTTCTTATTCACTACAATATAAATAAAACATAGGAGCGTTCCCAAAATGAATCCTTGAAGGACTCCAATTTTAGCAGATAATTTCTTAGAATATAGATTAGAAATTGACACAAGTTGAAGGCGGTTTCGTATGTAGCATTTTGGTGACGCTAAAGCAGACCACATGCACCGATCTGTTCAAGTTTAGTAAAAAGAATAATAATATTTATACTGTAGAATGTTTTCGTTATATCGATGAATACTGATCCTGCAAATAAACCTTCGTTAAATGAATTTTTCGTTGATCAGTTAGATGAACTGAAAACTTTACTTGCGGCACCTTTACAACATATCTGCAACAGAGCGCTAATTACAGGCATTTTCCCAGCTGCTATGAAAACTGCGAGGGTAACAATCTTACATAAAGGAGGCCCTATCAATGATTTCAATAATTACCGGCCGATATCAGTGTTACCCTTATTCTCGAAAGTGTTAGAAAACGTAATAAAACAAGGATAACCGAGTTTGTCGATGATCATGAACTACTTGTCTGTGAGCAATTCGGCTTCCGAGCAAAGAAATCTACAGAAATGGCATTGCTTGGCATAAAAGAACAAATCGCTCAAAATATAGACAGCAAGCAGTTCCCCCTGGGAATATTTTTAGACTTTCGAAAGGCATTCGATTCGGTTAAGCATGATATTGTGTTGAAAAAATTATCGTATTATGGCATTCGAGGTATTGCTCTAGAAATAGTACGTAGCTATTTAACAGACAGGTTGCAGTATACATGTGTTCACGGGTATAATTCTCAGTTAAAACCAGTCACACTAGGTGTGCCTCAGGGTTCTGTACTGGGACCTCTATTTTTTATTATTTATGTAAATGATATCGTTCATGTGCCAGTGGCTTCTTCTACAGTTATGTATGCAGATGATACGTCTAAAAGATCTTGAGAAGAAAGCGAATGAATGCCTGGTCTCACTCTCTTACTGGCTAGATTCAAACCAACGACAATTGAATGTTAGTAAAACTAAATTTATTTTATTCAAGAGCAAAAACAAGTGTGAAGATTACAGGATTTCTCTCTGGTTTAAAAATAATGAAATCCAACGAGTCTCTTTGTTTAAATTTTTAGGTGTACTTTTTAATGAGCACCCGAGTTGGACACCTCAAATAAATAAAGTACACGCCAATATGTCTCAATCGATTTCGGTTTTAAATAAACTTAGGTCCCTAGCTCCAAACTGGTTAAAGCTCCAGCTATATTATTCCCATCTACATTACTGTCTTCTAATTTGGGGCACAACTTCAAAAACCAATCTTGACAAGCTGTTAGTTTACAAAAAGGTCTGTACGCTACATAGAAAATCTGCAACCTAGAGAACATACTCCTCCATTTTTTTGGCAAGCTTCAGATACTTACTGTCTACCAATTATACAATCTTAAACTCAGCTTATATGTCATTAATGAAATAGGCAACACCGTTGGCACTTATATGGAGCATTTCTACCCAAGCGATACTCCCTATGAACTACGCTTTGATCGTTTTCGATTGCCTTTTTTCAGAACAACATATGGTAATCACACTTTATCATATCAAATACCTTATCTACTACACAAAAATAGCTATGTCCGTGAACTTTTGAAAGAACATAACTCTAAAAACAGTGTGAAGAAAAAGTTAAGGTGTACTTCCTTCCATGTAAGGAGCCTTAATTGTACTATTTAATTGTATTATTTATTATAAATATTTCTTTTGTGTCGTTCATGCTTTTGCATATTATATATATATATATATATATATATATATATATATATATATATAGAGAGAGAGAGAGAGAGAGAGAGAGAGAGAGAGAAGAGAGAGAGAGAAATACATTTGAAAAGAAAGAAATTGAGCAGTTTATATATATATATATATATATATATATATATATATATATATATATATGAAAGAATGAAATTTGTATCATTTGTTCCACTTCACTTGAGCAATTGTATGGGTGGAGGGACTTTAGTCAGGCAGAGGTAATCTGCCTTTAGTCCCTTCAAACTAGGCAATCATTGTTTTTGTCTGAATAAACAGTGAATGAATGAGTAGAGAAATGATTGCGAAAGCCAAGCTGACAATGGGACAGAATATTAAATTTATCAAGGTAATAAGATAGGCGTACTCCAATCAACTTCTCAAGAACTTTATCAAAGAAGGGCAGAATGCAAATGGGTCGGTAATATTAATCAATGTGCTAACACCTTTCTTATGAACTGGGATTGTTTGACCACGTTTAAGCTTTTTAGGAAATACGCCTGTCTTGAATATCAAGTTAGCAATGAAACAGAATACATCGGAAATTAGGTGCGAACTTTATTTGATATGAGCAGGCAGGACTTCAACTTCATTGATTTCTGCACCGGTGAAATTGAGGTGTTTTATGACGTAATATATTTCTTCAGCAGTGGTGGGAAAGTGAAAAGCACAGTGAAGGAGACGTCTAAGTCACTTGTGCGGGACAGGGTGCGTAAGCACTAGAAAAGTAGGAAAAGAAAGCGTCAGCTATGTCGATAGGCGAGTTAAATTCAATGTTGTCGATTGCGACTTTGGATACTTGGCGTCGAGAATTCCTGTTTAGAAAGCAGTTTACAGTGTCCAATTTTAGTTGAGCTGTATTACCTACTTGTGATATTTTTCTTCTAGAAAAGAACGTCTTCCAGCGTTTAATTGTTGGTTTACAGCGTTACATAATTTTTTGTAGCGGTCAATTAACTTAGTATTAAACGGCTGACTATTCGTGTTTTTTTTTGTACAGGTTGTCGCGTTTACGCGAAGCTGCTAATAGCCTTTGAGACATCCACAGGTTATGCGAAACCTATAATGTTTGTTACATTTCAATTTGCAAGTGAACTTTTGAATATGCGTTATAACTGAAAAAAAAAATTGGCTGCATATCCATGAAGTGAATGATGGAGAGTGGGGCGTGCATTCGTCCGTCCATTCGTTCTTGCTTCCGTCCGTCCATGAGTCCGTCTGTGTGACCGTTTATGCGTCCATCCGCCCGTCCGTCCCTGCGTTCGTCCATGCATCCGCCCGTGCGTCCGTTCATGCGTCCATCCATGCATCTGTCTGTGTGTCCGTTCGTCCATCTATTCAGCACTCCAAGTACCTCCATCTCGCATCTTTTAATCATATATTCCCCATATAGAAGCACCGCCATCCAGCGGACATTCCAAGGACTAAACGAGAGGTGGCACACGCACACTTTTTTAGGACTTGCGCTTCGGGTCTACTTCCCACCTTTAACCACCTGGAGTTCATGGTATATACTAGTTCATTGTATTCATGGCACTGCGGCTCAACGCTCGCTAAACCTTTCTAAAACTAAGGAGGTTACACCCAGCGAGTATAAGGTACCAATCCTTTCTTGTCAGATAGTGCTCAATGTACATGCCAATGGCTGCTAATGGGGATCGCAGCGTGCGCATTAACTAAAAGCCGAACGCTCCTGTCTCTTGTTCCCCATTAGCAGCTATTGGCATGTACATTGAGCACTATTTTTTATTGTTTAACAACGCACCGAAGAAATCTCTCACCGGCACCACCTTGGAGGTCTGTTATTGATCTTACACACCACAACGGCTACGAGGGACGAACGGGTGCCGCTATAAGAAGCTTCGCCCCTAAAAAATAGAAAGCGCTTTTTGGGGTTCAATACAAGATTTAACCTCGGTCCAGTTTAAGTCGGCTATGGCAGATGTGAAATTCTCTTTATCCAGAGCATATTTGGAATGAGGAAGAGTACAAGGACGTAGTTGTCGATTGAAGCGTAGGAGCAAAAGATAATGATCAGTAATGTCAATGTCGAGCACTTTGACCTGCGGAGATATTAGCGAGTTGGAGAAGGCGGGATCTATCATCGTCCCAGCACCACTGGGAACTTGCCGTGTAGGAACATCAATTAAGGATTCAAATCCATAGCTTTGCAGTAGACAACTGTAATTATTACCACCAGGGGAAGTGTAATTAAGTTAGTTAATGTTGATGTCACCCATTAAAATGACACTTTTATTCTCAAGAGAAATGATATGTAGAACGTTTTGAAGATTAGAAAAAAAAATCTTCGACTGGGGAGATCGGTAAATGCAGACAAATATGAAATGTGTCTTAGCACACGATGGAGATCAATTAGCGATTTCAATCCAAACTGATTCGTAATTAGGTACAGGCAAGTTCAAATCATGTCTTCTATTATAAGAAATATCAGGTGATATATAAATGGCCGCACCGCCATATCTGCTAGTTGTTCTATTACAGTATTCCGAGTTATAATTTGGGAAGCAGTAGTAAACAACTTTATTAAGGCAGCTGACGGTTTCCTAAGTGGTGAGGGCTGTCAGGCCATGCCTGGTCGCTACCTCGTCAGCGCGTTTTATTGTCCCAGAGCGGGGTGTCCAGGCTTGTAGTCGTGAGGATTCTCTCTCAGGCCTCACTTGAAGGTGACTGTCCTAGGAGGTTTGGTGGGGGAGGGTCCTTGCTGCATCCCCAGATGATGTGGTACAAGGTTGCGGTCTGTGTCTCGCAAAGGGTGCACGTAGATGTGAATAAGGTTGGGTATATGTGTCTATGTGTACGGGGAAGGGAATGAGTTCGTTTGAAGCCGCCGCCAAGTGATTTGTTGAGCTTTGTTTAGTTGCGGGTGCGGGGGTTGTCTGGTTTGCCTTGATAGCTTGTAGTACTGAGTGATGTTGTGAAAGGTGATGAGTGGTTCGGTTGCTTCGGTATCGTGGTCCGAAGTCTGGCCCACCGCTCGTCGTGCGAGTCCTCGAGCTTGTCTGTGGGCGGCTTTGTTACACGGGTTTCTTGCGTGCGCTGGAACCCAGATGAGCTGAAATAAACGAGGATCGTCATCGTCGGTGCTGCTGGAAGCAGTGTCGTCTGAAGCGTCGCGTGCCGTTTGGGGCAGAGGACGGAGTATTCGCACCGTGCCACGGGCAAATCGGGTGATGGCAGATATGGAGCCACTAATCATTGTTTCTAATTCGGCTATTGCGGCGAGTGCTATGGTAGCTTCTTCGGCCTCGGTTGGATCCTGTCTACTTATGGAGCCGGCATACATCTTGGTAGGCTTTTTGTCGACTGGGGTACGTTTCGATGAGACATTGATAGCATATGCCTGTTTGAGGGCTGGGTATCTTGCCGCGTCGACGTGAGCCGCCTTAGTGTTCGTGCCGTAGGCACTGTGAAGGTTTCTGGCGCGGGCCGATCGTCTACCACCATGAATGCCGGCCAGCATGTTCTTCGGCAACGGCTGCACAATGAAGCGCTGTCTGATGAGGGGTGGTAGCGAGACCAAGTCTTGTCCGCTTAATGACGAGGGAATGCCGATACGTAGGAGAATCCATCTTCCGGTTTTACTACCACGCAATCATTCAATTTCGGCAGTTTGGTGTGCTTCAACAAGTTCATCTATTGTATTGTGAATTCCAAGGCTGAGGAGGTGCGTGGTCGATGTGGTGCGGGAGAGGCCCAAGGCGATCTTGTAGACTGCGCGAATAAGTCTGTCAACCTTTTTTTTTCAGACTTGAGGAGTCGTAGGTATGGTAAGGCGTAAGTTATTCTTGTGGTTACGAAGGCATTTAACAGTTGGAGAAGTTCAATTTCTTTCATGCCATGTTTCCGCGCAGGGATTCTTCCTAACAGACGGGCAGTCTGAGTGACGGTGACCGCAAGCCTCTCTAGTGCGATGGTATTTCTCCTGCCGGCTTGTACGTGAAGGCCGAGAGCGCGCATGTGCTGCACTATTGGTATTTTGGATCCGGTGATCCTGAGAGTGATGGTTGGTAGTGGCGGTGTTTAACGTTACGGTAGTCAGGAGGACGAAGAAGGACGAGTTCCAATTTCTCCACTGAGCACTCAAGACCCACACGCGCGACGTATTCGGCCACTGTGTCCACGGCGCATTGCAGTGCATCCTCGATCTGTCCGTCGGATCCGTTAGTGGTCCATACCGTCACGTCGTCCGTGTATAAGGTGTGTCGGATGCTGGGTATGCGGTCTAGTAACTGTGGGAGTTGGCTCGTTACAAGGTTGAAGAGGAAAAGTGAAAAAGCGGCTCCATGTGGCGTGGATTTGTTGGGTAGGGCAAGTCACTTCGTGGTGTTGCTGTCATTCAGGGAAAGTTCCACAGTGCAGCCTTGTAAGGAGCTTACGTAGTTGTAAATACGTTATCCAGGGTTTGTTGAAGCCACGTGCCGGGCTATCGCTTGATGTGTCACGTTATCGAACGCCTTGCGTAAGTCGATGCCTAGCATTGCTCGCGTGCCCGCACGTACAGGATCTTTCAATAAATTGTGGTAAATTTGTAACAGGGCGTACTGAGAGATAAGTGGGCGCGAAAACCGAGCATGGTTGGTGGGAAAAGGTATTGCTCTTCTGCAAGTGTTTCTAGCCGAGCCAAGACCACGTGCTCAAAAAGTTTGCCAAGGCATGAAGTTAACGAGATGGGGCGAAGATTTGATAAATCTGCCTTTTTTTCCGGGCTTTGGTATAAACACTATTTTTCGCGCGCTTCCATTCTTCTTATATATTTCCGGCATGTCAGAAGTCGTTAAAATATTCAGTGGGGAAGTTACTGACCTTGCGTCAAGGTTGCGGATTGTTTTGTTGGAGACGCCGTCTGGACCTGGTGCCGCAGTTGTGCGAAGCGTTAGAATGGCTGCATACACTTCGGCTTTTGTGATGTCGGCATCAAGAGTTGGGTTTAGTTTACCTCCATAGGGTGGTAGTGGTGTCGCTGGTTGGTGGGCTTGGTTCATGTATTTGTCCGCCATGTCGGTTAGTAGATCTTCGTCTGATTCAGGGTGTTGGTGGACAGGTCGCTTAAGTCTGTGCCGCGCGGCTGTTTTCAAGTCGTCGGGATTGAGTAAGTGGTATAACAGGTGCCACGTCTTCTTGTTGCCTAGCTGTCCATTGAGTCCGTTGCACAGCTGTCCCCATTGTTGGCGGGCGAGGTAGGTACTGTGTCACTCGATTTCCTCAGAGGGGGTCTGTATGCGGTGACGCAGTTTCTTGTTCTAGTGTTGCTTCTGCCATCTATGCAGAAGGCTTGCGTGTACATCCCACATGTCAAGAAGACGAGAGTCTGTGGCAGGCGTTTCCTCTGCTGCTTTACTTGTGCGTCGCACGTGGACGTTTGGCGAGGCTGTTCATTCCTTTTATGCGTTCCGGGGATTCACTTTCACGGACGTCCCTAAATTTGGGCCACTCCGCGATTGGAGCGAGTGCTTTGTGTACTCTCTTGGGAAGCAATAGAGATTTCTGTCACGAACTGATAACCATGTTTCTGTTACGGGAATATTTGAAAAAGAGTTGCTATAGAAAGAAAGATTATGGATTTCATCGAAGTGTTTACGCAGGCTCCTAGCATTGAAATGATTGATATAATTGTATCCACTTATGAATGAGTTAGCATGGTCTGGTTCTGTAAAAGCATCCACGTTGACACGAGAAAAAATGATGCAAGGATCAGATTGTGCTAGTCTATTTTGGTCAAATCAGAGTCATAGCGCATGCGCAGATCTGAGGAATGCGCAAACTCTGCGTATTTTATTAGAGAAGTGCGACGCGACGAGCGGGCGACTGCAGTTGTCACGTGACGTCCGTTTTAGAGAGCGGTACGCGCATTTGTAGGTCTTTTTCATGAGCTCATTGCGCAGCTTCATCGGTTCGATCATTGCCGGCAATATCACAATGGTTCGGCATCCACTGAGATGAGCAGGCGCCCGTACAATACGAACAACCAACTCGTCTCGAACGATAGCTACGATTCTTGGCGCTTCCGGTTTAGCACTGTGCTTAGCATAATTTTTTTACTGTGATTTAGGAATCGCTGACTATGAGTTTGGCTTTTGTGGATGTTAGCGTCATAGCCACTTGACTCCGCCACTTCTGCTTTTCTTGTGCGTATAGTGAGAGAGACCTTAGAGTTCTTCTAGATATTCGTTCCTTCTGCCGCCATGTTTCGGTCATTCTTGCATTCACCTGCATCAACGTAGACCAAGTTGCGCTAACCTTTTTCGCAGTAAGACCTCTGAATGTGCGATACGTTCTGCGTTATTTATGGCAAGGAGAGTATAGGGGATGTTATTTGACGTAATTCTAATGCAAATGAGCCAAAAGAAAAGTACACGAAGATATGACTTACCGTTGGCTGCTGGGTCCGAACCAGCGGCCTTCGAGTAACACGTCCAATGTTCTAACACTGGGATACGTTGGCGGTCGTCCCCCTTCCACATATTAGGGTATATAAGTTCGTTTAAAGGTGGAAGCGTCATTCAGTGCCGCCAGCAGTTGTTACAGCGAGTGTGGAACGCTTTTTTTTTTTGCCAGCTGGCGTCGCGTAACACATGATATTACGAGCTGACAGCTGAGGAGTAATCCTTCGCATACTATCTGAAGGCGTCATAGCAGGTTTGATGGCTTCAGGGTGTGTGCGAATGATTATTAGTCAGCTTCTAGTTCTTAATAATCATCACTGTGTGCGATAGTTGCTACGGAAGCCAGTGGTCGTGGTGGGTGACACCGCGAGAATACATTTTTTTTTACTAAAGCGGAAGGCTCAACAACGCCATGTTTCAAGAGCATTCCCTGAACTACAATCCAAATAATACCAATAAATGAGGTTGCCCGGCAAATAGAAAATTGAACTGATGATGTTATTTGTGGGGTTTAACATCCCAAAACCCTAATATGATTATGAGAGACGCGGTAGTGGAGGGCTCCGGAAATTTCGACCACCTGGTGTTCTTTGACGTGCACTCAAATCTGAGCACACGGGCCTACAACATTTCCAGCCCCATCGGAAATGCAGCCACCGCAGCCGGGATACGAACCCGCGACCTGCGGGTCAGCAGCCGAGTACCTTAGCCACTAGACCACCGCGGCGGGGCAGAAAATTGAACTGAATAAGTTCTTTATAATGATGTTGTAACTTTAAATTCAAGCACTTATTTCACTCACCTAGTTTTCAAAATAAGCTTTTAATATTCAAAAAAAATATTTACACGTGACATGTCCAATGAATATGACGTAGATACATAAAGAACTCGTACAGAACTCGTGCTGGACCGTCCGCTACAGGTTTACTCTGTAAAGAGGACCAGCGTATATTGTAGGGGAAGGATGTCGATGAAAAGAGGTACGTACATGAAAAAAATTTGCACCTGCGAGTTCTGAATAGGTATCATGCACTTACGTTACATAGTTATGATATTAATCTGGTTGAGGGATTGATTGTGATGTGACAGCAGACGTCCTTCATGAATCACAGGGTGAATTGGTGGACGATTCGCACAGCTGCTGCAATTTACGTAGTAAGCAGACAGCTCGAATTTCTGTCTGAATACAAGAACTTTGTTTCATTGTCCTCACGAATCGCATGCAGCTCGCAAGGCACCACTCTGCGTGCTGTTAATTACCACACAGTTATCAAGACGTTATTATAAAGTGTTTATTCTAGAATCACTACAACAGGAATAGCTACAAGACGAAGTGTACACGCCCCTTTTGAAGATGCACCAATTGTGCTTTCTGGCAAATATACCAAACATTTAGCAACATGTTCTCGAAGTCTGAGAGCAAACAAAATAGGAAACAAACAAAAATGCAAAAGAAAGCACATGGCCATGAAGATATCACTACTTTTTGTCCTTTTCTTAACATGAACCATGAGTAGTACTAACTTGCTGTTCGTAAAATTGGAGCACGCATATGCTTGAAATAGTGTTTGTTCTTTAACATAACATGTAGCTTATGACACAATGCGTTCAGTCAAAGCTATGAAAGGTCTGACAGAGCAGTCGCAGTGTGCAATTACGTTGCGAAAATTGATCACTCGATAGTGAAGTGCAAAATGGAATGCAAACTGCAATATGGTGCTGTTTATACCGTAGCTGCCATAAATCAGATGCACTGCAACAATCTTGCACAATGCTCACCACAATTCGCTTAACAATAATTTAAACACCTTAAGAAGTTACTATTCATGCCTTAATCACGACACAGATTGCACACTGAGTAATCAACCAGAAGAATTCATAATTAATCACATATATTGTAATATAGTATTGACACATACAAACAAATAATAAATTTACACTGGCAAACGTGCTCGAAAGATCAACAGCTCGTGGTGTTCGGCATATGAAAGTTGGTTAGGACCCTCTGGTGGAATAATGAAAATATCCAGAACCTTATATCGACAATTACTTAAGTTATTGCACATTAAAAGTTCTGCGAAAGGTGTAATACCAAAGACATGCTCGGTACTTTGGCATTAAAAAGAAATAAACAGAAGGGAGCCTTAGTTCCTAAATATGTTGTGTAATGTCAAAGCACGCATTAGTTGTGCTCAATTACCCGGCATGCCGGCCTATATTCAACTCAGTGCAAGCAAATAGAGACCAGATTTAGGTACTACGTTTCGGTTTTATAAGAACGGGCTAGCGCTATCAAGTATTGTTTTCAGCACTTCCTGCTTACAATATCGCGTTGGGATTGACAGAGCGTCCATGTCATGGCATGTGATACTCACGCATGCAAGATCTTTGTCACAATCAGTAATCTTTACTGCTGCCTTTGCAGTAGCACGTAATGAATAATATCATCAGGTAGCAAAAACAAAAATGAACGTACGTTTATGCGCGTAACTGGCAAGCTGTATAGATACATCTTGAGAAAAATTGGGCGTCGTTGAGCATTTCTCAAGTGGGGTCGTCTTCCTGAATACATTAGGAGTTGTCATAGCTGCGGTTTTCATACAGCATTTTATTTAAACTGCGCGCCCATGTTTTTAGCAATTTCTTTCACGCCACTCTTCACACTTTCCGCCACACCATAATAGCTCGGCTGTAGTTATCTCATATTTCCAATGAGCATGTTTCTGAATCTGAATAATATCTTTACTCGACCTGCGGTCAATGCTTCGCTCTCTCATCGCTATCGATAGCGAAGGGGACATATGTATAATTAGTAGTAGTCTGACACCGGCGCGCTCACTGAGTAGTGTTTTAGGCTACCACACATATGAACAACTACAAAGCCTGTTTTAACGTGTTCTTGTGGCGTAGGCGTTGAACAGACCAGCAAGAGAGTACAGTTCGTCTGTTATGGCTTCATTTACGAATGCTCTTCTTTGCGTGTGCATGTATGTAGGTCCCCGGAATCAATCCTGGCTAGTTATTTCTTTTTTTTACAACTGTTCAGAGCATCAGCTTTGCAGGAGCAAAATAATCGCGCTCTGCGAAACGTAATATGACGATTCTCTCGCATTGAATTACGTTACATTGAAATCCCGGTCAAGTCAGCCTACCCGACTGGTTACCCTACAACTGACCTTACAAATGAGAACAGGTGGACATGATGATTATGCGCCCGCTATTTCTTACGCAGCAAATGCGAATGCTATTGCATTCGGTGGCCTGATGTTCCTCTCAATTAAGACCTCGAAATTTTGTGAAAGAGACAGGGAAGTGTATATTAGGTAAACTCTGAATGTTTACACCACTGCCACTTAAAGCCTGACAACTTCGTTATGACGCAAGAACATCGAGACTCTTTCAAGAAAAAAAAAACTCAGAAAGGTGAGATAAATGGCTGTATGGCGTTCAAGCACAAGTGCCACTCTTGTTTCGTTCATGACGTTAGAAGTTTTGACTTAATAAACAGCTCGTACATGAACGAGTAACGATGCCCGTCATTTTGAGTACGGTGCATGACCGTAGTTAGGTTTCTTCTAAAAAGAAAGGCACAAATGCAGTTAACCGTATCCCGAAACGTATATGTTACTTAATTGGCTTGCAGATGCTTCGATTGTCTCGCAAAGCTCAAAGAGAGGGAGAGAGCGAGAAAAACGTGGTGTTTATTGAAGCTACTAAAAGTGATTGTCAAGTGATCGACCTTAACTTTTTCATAGAATCGAATATATTTCGGAATACATAGCTTTGAAACAGCATTCCAGTATATAAAGAAAACAAGTTGTCAAACAAGTGAAGTCGCTGGATCAAATGCTCCGACATGGGAACCTGTTTTGCCGGGGCCGCTTGTCTGAACACTGACCACAGCAGCGCTCTTTTCAAACTTATCTACAAGCATTTGTCCTCTCGTGAACTTCAGCACTGTTTGCATTACACCGTTAAGGGTGATTCCGCACAATGGTTCACTGTTTGATTAAAGTCCGTATCTCACATGAGCGGAATGCAGCCTGTCGCCATAATATTTCGGTGACTGAAGAGGACTACATCAACCCTTCCAAAAGGGGGCACTTAGGTATGAATTACTGACAAAAGTAGAACCAATCAAGATGGCGCAAGGCGCTCTCACTGAGCTTTTTGCGACCGCTCGATATTTGCGCTCTTCGCTTATCGACCGATGCCCGTAAAATGGGAGGACAATAAGTGCTTGGTCGAGTTATACATGCATGCCCTATCGCTAACACTTGATCTATACCGCAACAACTGGAGAACTCTGAATGTCAAAAAAGTTTTGTTTTAGAATGTTCAAGCTCTCGGTGAGCCATGTCATACCGCAATGAGCATAAACACTTATTTATAAAGAAAGCTAAATAAATGGCCTGTATACGCCACAAAGTTTGACGTCAGAACCATATGCCTACGCACCTAAGCCTGAAAACCATCACGTGTTGTCCGCTGAAGATAATTTCATACTAGCACCTTATCAGTTTTTTCGGTACAAATACAATAGCACACGCTGAAACACACCCGCACAATTACTCTTGGGTCTGATTGCCGCTCAACTTAAGTCGGGTCAGCTGAAAAACGCAAAGCAAGGTCACATACTCCTCGGACGGGCAGATGTGCGAAACACGCGCTCCTCATTTCGCGCGCGAAAAGTACAGAGGGCGTTACTGCTACCGAATTGGCACTGCATCAATTCGGCACTGTTTCCAGCATTCAGTTATTAATTATCCATGAAGAACTGTCCTTGGTCAATGCGACGACCACACTCTTTGCGCTCTCATCATGTACAGTCTTATGTCAACGTTTTATCAATAGCGCGGCCTATTGTTTGCGGATAATAGTCCAAGATAACACGGGCTGCACGTTCAATCAAATCGTGACAGGCACCGTGTACATGGCGATGCGCCGGCGTGTAGATCATGCGCTTATATACGCATTCGCGGTATTTGCACCTCGAAGCCTTATCTCTTTCTCTCCCTCCTTTTCTTTCTCCTTCGCGTAGTAAACGGTTTTGAACGAGCGAAATAGCTCCAGCATACCACTATGCTTCTTTTACACTAAAATATATGTTCCCTGTGACTATCTCTCGCGATTGGTTTTGATCAAGGGAACAGGCGTAGCTGATAGATAGCACGGCGCATCGTGCTCATCGCTGAATAATCATGTATTGATTTCTGGGACGTACGAATGTTCCATTTTAAGCAAGGCAAGGAAAGCATATACGCTTACAGCACAACCACATTATTATGGACATGTATATACAACAGTTACCAGTACACGAAGCGACGTAGCGCCTGCAAGCCCCTGGTCGAAATCACTGAACAGTACATGACTATTCCAACTTCTGCAGTGGACCATTCGCAAGAAATCAAAAGCTAAACTGATAAACACGCACCAGTTATCTTTGAGTTGTGCTTCGAGGAGTTGTCATAGCGCTAAAGGTGTACAAGAAAGATAAAAACTTCACAGGCAGCTGTCCCATTTAATCTTAAGGCATCGCGCCTGGGAACATTTTACCAACCCTGCACCTGCCAATAGCTTGCGAGAAATATTGACACACCCAGTTTGTAAATCTTCAATTCAGATAACACGCCGACATGACGAGTTCGCTGCTTGTCCACGTATTTGCAAGCTTGAAGCAGGGCAAAGTTATAGCGAACTCGCTGTTTACCGCTACAATAAGCACATCGTCTTTTTTCGAGTATTCATTTTTGCTGGACGAGCCGACACTTTGTACTGAATATTTGTAATAAAAGCCAAAACATGAGCAAACAGCTCTGTCATTTAAGAGTAGTATGGATAAATATTTGTAGCGACGTCCTGTTCTGGTAACATTGCCGAGTGACGTGCGATTTCATGTCATAAAATATAGTGATGTTGACGCGACAGGTTTTTATATTAAACGCACAATACTCCTCAACATGCATAACTGGGACAACCGTTTTTTGCGAAAGAGTTTGCGCGACAAATTTAGTCAAGCGAAAGCGATTCACGCAAACTCGTTGCAATCACAGACAATCTTGAACCTGGCGTGAATATGCACTCGAGCTTAAGCACAAAGTCATACCTACTCTCAGCGCCATTTGAACTGGTACAAGACCAAAGCCATAACTACTTATACCGCGAATAGGCCGATTACCACAGGCATGTAGAAGTACAAGGCTGAACAAGCCTTGAACCACGTAGGGACACAGACCCCGCCGTAGTAGGCAGAGAGATGTCACATGATGCAACACGTGTCACTACCGAGCGGCAGAGCCAGCTGACAATACTGTTTGCGGTGACCCCTGGCAGCAGCGGCATCGTCCTCGAAGCTACGGTGGCAGCGCCAGCAAAACAGGCGTCGGCAGGACCAACAGGCGCCCACTTTCTTGTTGGCGTTCCGTTCCAGTCGCACTTTGCATGAGGGGCAGAGGGCTCGCATTCCCGGATCTTTGCTGAGCCATGACTGCGACCACAATGACAGATTAGGATAGACTTGAAGATTTCTGTATTAGATGCTTGATGTACGGCAAGTGCTTTAATAAAGGAAACAATTTTTGTACTGCGCTTTGCGGAAACAAGGCTAAGTGCACACAGAGAGCGTGCACAAATCGCTGCGGAGACAGCTAGAAGTCGTTGGTACCATGCAGCAGATTGGGAGTCCTCCAAGCGTTGTAAGCTTCCCACCACTGCTTCAGTCCATAAAAAAAGGTGGCAGATCCCACGTACTGTGGGAGGAGGAGGATTGAAAGAGGAATGACAGGGAGGTTCCCACGTACTGTGGGAATCGATGATATGCGAAGCACGAATAAGAAAGGTTGATATGTCACTTTAAAATTCACACAACGTTACGAGGTGAAGGTAAATGATGCCGTACAGGACTTCTGTGTCATGATTATCATGTATGAATGGGTCGTTTACCTTCGTCATCTATTCACGTCACGTGATACCAAATTTAATATATGTGAACCTAGCGAAAGGGCAGCGAGCAGGCTATGAGTGTGGTATGTTGTCACGTTCCTACATGACACGCGTGTCAGGATTATCATGTTTGCACCAATCATATATCTCGTCATCTATTCGCGTCACGTGATACCAAATTTAATATATGTGAAGCTAGCGAAAGGGCCACGAGCAGGCTATGAGTGTAGTATGTTGTCATGTTCTTACAAGACACGCGTGTCAGGATTATCATGTTTGCACCTATCATATATTTCGTCATCAATTGACGTTACGTAACACTAATTTTGGTGTATGTGGAGCTAGCAAAATGGCTGTGAGCGCATCATGAAGGGCCCAATATACTCCAATGTAGCGTTGACGCGCGCGCACGCTGATCACAGCGACGCTGCGTTAGCAAAACGCGAGCACTCTATAGTCTGACGCCTGGTGCTACCGGCGTGACCAGCACGAAATTCACGCCGATGCGTTACCAAGACAACACTGCGTCTCCCTCTTTTCGTGACGGAGGGATGCCGGACGCGCTGAAACGCGCATGCGTCAAAGTAACGCAGCGCAGCGCACGCGTGCGAGTATATGGCAGGACCGGCGCCTGGCGTCGCAATGCCGGCGTGACGCGACGAAATGAACGCCGGCGAGCACGCGCACAGCGTCACATCGAAATGTATTGGCGCCTTGACTGCGGCGTGTAGTCATGTTCTCACATGACACGCATCTCATGGTTATCACGTTTGCACTAGTCGCACACCTCCTCCATCCATTGACGTCACGTACTACCAAATTTGCCATATGCGAAGTTTGCAAAACGGCCGCGAGCGCATCATGAGTGTGGCGTGTAGTCATGTTGTTACATGACACGCATATCGTGATTATGTTTGGATGTGTCATTTACCTATGTCATCCATTCGGGTCAAGTAATACCGAGTTTGTATATGTGAAGCTAGCGAAATGGCTGCGAGCTCATCATGAGCGTAGCATGTAGTCCTGTTACATGACACGCACCTCATGTTTATCATGTTCGCACCAGTGTCATACCTTCGTCATCCATTCACGTCCCGTAATACCAAATTCGGTGTAAGTGAACTTTGCGAAACGGCCGCCAGGGCATCATGAGCGTGGCATGTAGTCATGTTACATGACACGCATATAACGATTATCATGTTTGCACCAGTCACATACCTTGGTCATCAATTAAGGTACCACAATACCGAATTTCGTATATGGGACGCTAGCGAAACGGGCTCGAGTGAATCATGAGCGTGGCTTGTAGTAATGTTACATGACACGCATGTCGTGATTTTCATGTTAGGGTCTGTCACTTGTGTTCACCATGCAATCATGTCATACCATACCAGTTTTGCAACATGCCATGTGAACGAAGGCATCGCAAGAGCTGCGGGACCATGAAATGTAAATAATGAGATTCATGACATACATGTCATGACTTTTATGTCATGATTAGTCAAATATGTTTTTCATACACTCATGTTGTCATACGAAGTTTGGTGTCAATACCACTATCGAAGCGGCCAGAAGAGCTAAAGGTCCTAGGCGGCTAGATAAATAGATAGATAGATAGATAAATGGAGAGATAAATAGATAGATAGATAGATAGATAGATAGATAGATAGATAGATAGATAGATAGATACGTTCAAGGTCGCCGAAGTTCGCTAAGAAATGCTTCGTATTTAACATGTGACCGAGGACAGACAAAATTGCACTTGCACTACCAAAGCTACCAAGCGTGCGGAAGATGAGAAGCCTGCACGGCGACACGAATGGCGATACTTTGGTTATTTCTAGGGACTTTGAGCACTGCGGCGTCACAGCACCACCACGAGGCCCGCTTGCACCCATTAGTAACCGTTGGGGGACGGCTGGCACTGTAAGTTATACTTAGTTCCTCGCGTACTGAAAGCGGATGCCTAAATAGCCGCCTATATAGAAGTTATAACAAGGCTTGGCAGTATGGGAATATAACTCGAGGAGGTGCACCATTGACGACATAATATACCGAGGCTGTGCAAAATACTTTTTAAACGTAAAGCACGCGTATGAGCGTGTAACTGCGTCATCATCCTGGAAATTTCCTCTAGATGTGCGAAAAATGCCAAGATCCGCTATGATGCATATTTTATAGATGTATTGAAAGTAGCATGAGCCACCGAAACGAAGACATATAAAAAATATGAACCATAGCACCTCACATTGTTTGTGCGCATGTCAGAGCATGAATAGATCGAGATTGATTGAAGACAGAGTTGCTGTCCTAAGAATAGGCAGCCTAAGTCAACCGATTTAAGTCAGAACTCACCATAATTTGCCCAGCACGTGACAAATCGGCCTTAGGCCATTGGTTGACCTTCTACCAACTCTTGGTGGAATGCAGACTGTTCGCGGGCTTATAGACTAAGAAAAGCTGCATGAAAAAAATTAATTTTAAACCAGTGTCCCAGGAACTGCAGTGATTATAAGTATGTGACAACTATTTTTAAGAGAGCCATTGCTGATGCGAAGGACAAATGTAACAACAAGCGATGAGAGTTCTTTTCAAAGTTGGTCAGTAGAAAAGCACTTTTTCGCTTTCTGAGAAATAAGAAAGTTCTTCCGGTACTAAGAAATATAGAATGTGTAGTATCATCACCTGTTCAACTGAAGGCCTTTCTAAAAGATATAGCTCAGGGCCTAAAAAGTCGCTTTACGACAATTTTCTCATACCAAGCCCAGTCCTACCATAGGGCAGAGAATTTTGAAGGGGTCGCACCTGCAGAACTAGCAAACGTAGTCAGAACACTACCCTATTCTGCTCCTGTTGGCATGACGACGACGGTGATAAAATTAGTACATAAAATATACACACTTGGCCTACCCGAAATTATTAATCACTCACTTAGAAGCTCTTGGATTCCACCCGATTGGAGAATGGCAAAAGTGATTCAATAATTGAAAAAGCAAGGCGCTGGGTTTACCTTAGATAATATCAGGCCCATTGCACTTACCTTGAACCTAGTAAAACTCATTGAAATAATTTTATATAGACGTATAGAACGATGGATATAGGAAAAAATGACAATGAGCCCATGTCAAATTGGATTCAGGCGTGGTTGCTCCATTTGATGTGTGCACGTGGATCTCGAAAGCAGAATTCAACTTGCTCGACATCAGAAACAATATTCCGCTTTGGTAACCTTAGATATCACAAAAGCCTTTGATAGCGTGGAGCATGTGAAACTGCTAGATTCGCTTCAGAAATTAGGACTGCCTGAATACTTTGAAACCTGAGTCCATGCTTTTTAGGTGATGGAGAATTTTACGGCTCGCTATCTGGTGTCAAATCTTGAATATATAGGCAAACGAGAAGTCTACCGCAAGGGTCAGTACTATAGCCCTTATAATTTAATGCACTACTATCTACCATTCCCATACAGCAAGATGTACAGGTCTATGTGTATGCCGATAATATCGCATTTTTTGCTGCGTCCGGGGACATTCACACACTGTACCTGACTCTGCAGACATACGTGAATAGCCTGGAAACGTGGCTTGAGGATCTCAACTTATGCCTCAATATTAACAAAAGCACAGTCATAGTTCGCGCACAAAATGCCCCAGTGCGAATTTCACTGTACCGACAAGACGCCGTACCTCAGGTCGAGTCAGGTACTTGGGGGTAACCTACACCGAAACACTTAACTGGAGTCCCCACATAAAAAAAAAAAACATGACTGCTAAGGAGCACGTGCCGTAGGGATGCTGCGCAGGCTCAGTAATTATCGTGCCGATGTGCGTAGAGACGTGCTCGTCATGATATATTGCATACACATTCGACCGATACTAGAATTCGGCTGTGTTTTGTTTTCTAGCGCTCCGGCCTACAGAGTTCGACCACTGATTCTGCTAGAACGCGAATCATTACGCTTATGCATAGGGCTACCTAAATATGTTGCAAACAATATCCTATACGAAGAATCCCGCCTGCCTTCTCTTATCAAAAAATTTCATATTCTAACAGTACGAACATTCCTTAAAATCTAAGCATCACCTCAGAGGAGGTCACAGTATGTGTTCATTAACCAGCAGACCTCATTTTTCAACCACTTATGGTCTAAATTACGGTGCCCTCAAGTAATATTTACACAGAAGCTTTCAGACCCCTTAAGAGTTAACCTTTGGTAAATACTTGTACTCAACACTGCAGATGCAATGAGGCTTGAATTTGATAATATATATCCCGAGAATGCGACAACTTACCATATCAATATATAAATGGCACTTTGAAAGATAATTTGGCCAATCTAGAAACATCCATTGTAATAGCGATTGACGCTTCAGTTTATGAAGCGAAGGCTGGCGTAGGAATCGTATCATCCTCTCTAGATTGGGCTTTCTCAATGCGATTGCCCGACTTTACCCTTATTTATCAAGCTGAGTTACTGGCAATAGTCCTAGCATTGCGTAAAGTGCCCCCAAGATTTATCAGCGGTTATTGTTCTAACAGGCTGTCTCTCGGTCTGTACTGCCTTAAGCCCACCAACTTTTTCGCGTACCGTAGAAACTTTCTACTCACTCATGCCTAGACATGTGCGACTCGTTCGACTAGTTTGGGTACCAGACCATGGAGGTTTAGCTCTCAATTAGCATGCAGATGCACAAGCTGTATCTTCCTTTGATTGTCCTGTTTTACCTATTTTGCCTACTTCAGAATATATCACAGCAGCACGCTTTGAAAAACGCACAATGGCCAAATAACTTCGAAAAGTCTTCTTTGTTTTAATCAGACAATCCACAGCTAAAGTTCCCTTGGAATAACAAGTGGTGTTCCTCAAGAAAGGAAGAAATAATAATCACAAGGCTGCATTGTCGAGTCGCTTCATTGAACTTTTATGTTCACAGGTCGAGTCTAACACAGTCGCCTTTGTGCCTTTATTGTAATGAGAGCGAATCTTTAAAGCACTTCTTTTTGTGCTTCAAAAAATTAAAAAAGTCAAAGAAAAAATCTACTAAAAGAACCTCTACGAAAGTTGGACTTAAACTTGACACTTCTGGTGATTCTTTCATTTGGCGCAGTCGCATTTGGTTTCAGCCACAGGAGTGGTTTTACCGTTGTTACAAATTTATTACGAGAATCTAAAAGAATGGAATGCTAAACATAAATAAATTCAGTTCTTTTATGAATAGAATTTTTTTCTTTTTGTGTTTGTTTATTATGTTTTCCTTTTCAAGGTTTTTTGTTTGTTTAGAAACTTAACACCTTTAAGTTATTACCTTTTTTACCTAATTAATCCAACCCTCCCTTTCAAGAAGTGAAATAATTTAAAAAGCAAGGCACCGTCCCATTCATGGCTTATCCCCCTAGGTGGGTTGCGCCAAGGTGTTGATGAACCAACCAACCAACCGTTGGCAAGTCAATAATTGGAAACATTAGTGATCATTTCGTCAGCACCAGCCATCATTCTTAATTGTTTAGGCAATCTTAACCACTAGTCGATCCTAGCAAATGATTACAAGAGAGAGAGAGTGTGTGAGAATTTATTATAAGGCAGAGAGGTCAGCCTGAGCTAGTTCGCTCTAGTCTGCTACTCCACATAGGGGATAAAGGAAGGAGGAAGGAAAGAGAGATGAAGGATGAAGGATGAACGCCATCGAGTGAAAGCCACATGCTGTCATCAATGAACGACCAAACAGCGTCGAAAACTGCTACAAAGGCTGTGTTAGAGTTTATCAAAAGTACTGGACTAGATACCAGACTCTAGGGTGCTATGCTAAGTGACTACTGTATATACGCATCACCTCTTTTTGATAACAAGAGCTCTTAGTGTGTGATTGCGAGGCCAGGAGGCCACCACTGTCACTGGAAAGAACGCATGCTGGATTCCACTGTCATATAAATGTCTGAAACCCGAAAGTAAAACGTGGCCTTACAGAAGTATTTTAATGTCTACTGTTCATTGATATAACAGAGCTTCTGCAATGTCTCTTGGTGTTCGACAGTTATAACACTGCTTAACGCGGATGCATTCACGTTAACGCTTAGTCATACATCTCCATCCCGACAACTAACATCCATCAGTAATGATTAAACAAGCCATTGTGGTCATAGGTGAGTGTGGAACTAGAGAAAGCGATGTGACAGCCAGAATACCGCGGCTGATTGGACGACGAACTTGCGATAGTGTTGTCTACTCGCGGCATGTTGGAGGTATTGAACGCCATGGCCCTACCAGAGGGAAATGTAAGGAACGTTGTGTTTTTTCTATTGGCCGGCCACAATTTTTTTGCGTGTTGAGCGTAAGCGTAGAACACAGAGTTCGTACATCTAGACGAAACGGGCGCGTTGCTGTACGTGTTGAAGAGCTATTTTTGGGTGTGGATGATTGCCATGAGTTACTCTGACGTTTGGAGTAAGAGGGGTATGTTTGGCGTTGACAAAGTTGAACGTACTTTTGTTAGAGACGCACCAAATGAGAAGGATGCTTTGGACTCGCTCTCTGGATTTCGTGCCGACTGGTTGTGCCCCCGCGATCTCCGACGACCGCGCAGCTCTGGCCGACTGTGCTCGCCCTACGCCATCTCCTGACGCCGACAAGAGCTCTCGCCGAGTGGTGCCCGTCCTCGGACTCCTGCGGCCGTGTCCATCTTTCCTATCTCCTCTTTACTTCCGTCGTTTTCTGTCGTTCGCTGTACCGACGCCTCGCTCTCTCCTTCCTCTCTCTCCTTCTCTTTGCTTTTAATCATATCCTTTTAATCCTTCCTTTACCCCCATCCCTCGTGAGCTACGGTTGAGGTGTCGCACTCTGATGCAGACAGTTACGGGGCTCACTTTTCTCTTCTTTTCTCTTTAAGAATCACATAAGTAAGTAAAAAAAAGGATGCTTAGAAACGAGGCGTTGAAGGAAGTAATCGCGGATACCACGCACGGCCATGACGTCATGCTGCACTTTACCTAGGACGCTGAAGACCGAAGTAGATCCAAAAGACGCATTTTTTAGGAGCGAGCTCCTTATGGCAGCACCCGCTCTCATTATCATTTGTAACCGGTCTCCCTTTATCATTTGTAAACACCTGTGGCACATACCCGAGAGAGCGGTCCTTAAATGTCCAGTGGATAGCGGTACTTGTATATAATGAAAAGATCTGAGATGGTGGTACTTGGAGTGTTCACCAGATGGACGGACGGACGGACGGACAGATGGATGAACTGACGGACGCACGGATGAGCAGACAAACAGACAGAGGGATGGTAGCACGAACAGATGCACGGATGGATGGACAGACAGACAGACAGAGAGACGAACGAAAGAATGGACGAACGGCCTCACTGGCCGTTGCACGGATGGATGGACACACGGTTGGACGCAAGGACGGAGGACGAACGCTTCCCCACCAATCATCCTTCAATCCGTGCATATGCTGTGATTTTATTTCTATTTATGGGTTTGAAGTATGTGAACATGCCGCAGGGTTGCAAAGGAATAAAAAAAAAAAGTTATCATGCGGCAGTTCATAGCGTGCCTGGCATCTCTTGCCGCCAAACATAAACGTCACTGGTTCGAGCCCCGATGACGGAATAGTTTTCTTTGCCTGCTGATCGTGCGCAGTTTCGACTCACTTCCGTGCCAGAAATACGCAATTGAAGTTTTGGTGGGTCCCAGCATAAAACAAGTTCGTGATAAAAAAAAGGAAAAGTTAGGATTCAACGAGATTTGTTCTCGCTTATGCAGAATGACGTGGAACGTTGACGTAAGTGTACAAATACAAGCGCGAGACGTCTTCATTATTTAACAATAGTCGCATACCTTGTCGTTTGCACCATTCGGACACATGAAGTCTTTGAATGTAGTGCACGAGATTCCGTAATGGTACAGTGACTGGCACCTGCATGTAAACATGAAGAAGATTATCAGCATTTTCTATTACTCTGCCGATGAACTACTAGACGTGGAACGACTATGATGCCGCTTTCTATAAAGGGGACGGACGATACTGCCCTGTGTTCAACTAGCCCAGAACAAGTGTCGCACATTACTAAAGACATTACGACTATGGACAATGTTGTTCTGGCTCTATGTAAAGAAGCTGATTGTCAGTGTTTGCCATTCGCGTTTGCGCTGTGAAGCGTCTTTCAATCGCTGAGCATGTGGCACACGTAGCAGTCGACGTGGCACTCACCGGAAGCAGACGGCGTTTGTGCATCCGGGACAGACGTGCACATCTCCGATTACGTGCACGCCCTGTGCCTCTGCGTCCCGTTTGGAACCCAGTGCAAAGGGGCATTCGGGTGTCGGACAGGGCAGCCATCTTCCTTCCGAGTCAGCTGCGACGCTCCCCTCAAAGGACCTTCGTGCAAGGTCGCTCAGAAGTTCATGGTTGTTGCCTGTCACGTGGGTGATGTCGGCTATCGCCCACGGTGACGCGCAGCCCTGGAAATGCCGAGAACGTAGTACGGACGGTTATGTGTTTATCTGACCAAAAGGAATGAAAAGAACATTGTAAGAAATGTTTGCTACATTTTAAGACTTACTATGCCGGCAACCAGAAAGTCTTTTCTACCTACTGCGTTACAGTTCTCTGCAGAATGCAACTATAGCGCAGCTCTAATGTAAATAATTTAGCTTGATATACAGGGGCAGTAATGCTTTCATGCGACATGAGAACCTAGAAAAGACAGTGACATCAAACGATGAAGACAAAGCAGCAGTAGTAATGGTTAGAACAACGTTGGATGAAATATTTAGGAGAAAAGGCATGCAATGCATACGTTAAGGTGGCGAAACTTACTTTCGAGGCACTAGAGTGGCCAGAAACTTTTTTCAGGAATGGGGGAGGGGGGTTCAACCATGGTTTATGGATCTTCGTGCGTGCACTTCATGTGCAGCTGTATAATTATGCTGTCAGCTAAATGACAGTAAAGAAAATTTTCGATGAAAAGAATGCTACTCAGCACAGTACGAACCTTTTCAAAACACGCCAGCGGCAGGGGAGCTCTCTTTAGGGCTAGAAGCAGGCACGCCCCGCAGTGCCAATGGCCGCACAGCTCAAGGCGGTGCCCGGACGTTGATGCCCCGTCCTCTTGAGCAGTGCTTGGTGGTTCTCGGCAAATCGGACAGCGACCTTCGGCATCGTTCGTCAATCTCGCGTCCAGTCGAACTTTTCGCAGCTGATTTACAAGTTGCTCCGCCTGCATCAGACAGACAGCAAACTACACTCAACGTCTAGAGAGTGTGAATTTATAGTATAAACCGCCAGAAGTATTCATGAAAAGCAAAGTGTAGAAATGTTAGAAATAGCTATCTTGGGAGGGCAACGATGGCTGCAAAGGCACGTGGGGTCGAGGTGAAAGGTTGGTCAAGCAACAAGACTCTGGCGAGGTCGCGGTCTCGAACGCGTTCTTAGGAATCGGGCAGCTAATGTGCATGTGATTCAAGTTTACAGTACCTGCCAGCCATTGCGATATACAGGTAGAAATCCGCTGACGTGTGGAGTTACGACGCGTACACACAGCTGCAAATGCGACCAAAGCACAATGTATCCGGTTACAGATACTAGACATCTTGTCTCGTTTTCATACTCACACAAATCAGGCAACAGCAAGCAATGCAATATACGTCGCGCGAATGTTTGAAAGAGGATCAAGAAACCAGCATGAGCACGCAGCCGGACGTGGACTACAGTGACGAAAGAAACAAAGCAGAATATTTTGTATACTTAAAGCTCAGCATTTCGACATCGTTACCAGCCTGGTTTGAGTTTTTAATCAGAATTTTCAAATGTCTTCAACAAATATTCGCTGATGTTTACAACACTTACCAATGCAAATTGTGAGTGCCATTTCCCGTTGGAATGCCAAATGTGTTTGAAGTATTGGCCGTTCGCAATTCTAGCAATGTAACATACTTTTATTTCTCTTTGTACCATTCATTGTCCTAGAAGCATAAGCCACAGCCAGCGGTAATGTATTCAGCAAGGGATAGCGCTTTTCGATAATAAACAGGCCGTACTCTGGTCACTCATTCGTTCCTTCTGAAACGCGACATCCTTTTGCTCGCTTTGGAGGTGATGTTTACCTGTCAAACCTGGCAAGCACACAACAGTTGGAACTTATTTTAATGAGTAACCTATAAAATAAATGTATATTATGAGAAAGCATTATCAAAAGCTTAAAAATTCCAATAACACAAAGGATACGCCACTAGCAAGAAAGCGTGAAGCTCATTTCGCGTTACACAATGATCAACTTTCCAAATTTTACTATTTAGTTACATCGTATGGTCAGTTGTATCGCGAATTCTTCCGTGTTATTTGGTGTCGGGAAATACCAACAAGAGAATCTAAGAATGACCCCTGTAAATCAAACATGCGTTCCATACCTGAAAAGCCTACATTTTTCGTTTACCATAGTTTTACTGATTACCGCGATTAATGATGGCTCACCTCTCTTACGGCTGCCTCCGTGCCGAGAATTTCGATTGCTTCAAATTGCCAATCAAAGGTAGCGGCGTCCAGCTTGCGTTCCTTGGCCAGATACCAAGGGTCGTCACCCAGCGTGTTTATGTATGACCTCAACAGAGTAAACTCTTCGCCTACTAGTGGTAGCTTTTTCTTCTGTCGCTTTTCCTGCGTATGAAGATAAAGAACTGTTGACAATGTACGGCCTGGGGGGAAATCTTAAGAAAGGCAGTCTACTGCTGCTCATCTAGAGCTTGTCTTTGGCACCAAGGGTAATAAAAAATAACTCTTGTTATGATAGGCGTATATTTCGTTTTTGAGAACAAAACATGTGTCATGATTATACACGACATGCGAACTATGACATCCTTCCATAGATGCATTCAGCCCTCGTATTTCAGAGTTAATTTCAGCACCTGTAAGAAAGTGTACGGGTCATGGTGTAGTGGATGGCACCTATAAAATTAGCGCACAATCAGAATATCTTTTTTGTGCGTCAGGAAATGCTTTTAAAGCTATACATCACATATGCTATTATAGTTCGTCAACACCAACCAATAGAAATTCACGGGTGTACGGAATGACCAACGCAGTACGCGCATCGCAAGCCGCACCGAATTGTGATGCGGGCCTCCTTGTTTGCATATTTATTCAGTGGCACTGGTGAACATTGGCCTGTGGAGTGCATTGTATACTCGTAACACACTAAACATTTATGAGTCCGTTTGCGTGTATATACAAATCCACACCCACATTTCCTCACGCTGCAACATTGACTGACTTTGATAAGTCGAAAACGCCACCGCTGGGGTTGCTGGCTTATCTATTAAACTTGTCGTTTAAATTTTGCATTATAATCTGAGCAATGAATTGATGCAACGTGGAATCGTAAAAGGTCGGCCCAGCTAAAAGGTCGGATCAGTAGGTTGTTGAACTTACCCAGGCGTTGGTGTGCCTTTTTAGCATGTCGCTTGCTGACTGGATGAGCTGTGCGTCACCGACCAACCGAGATTCGCCGGACTTGCGGTACACGAAGATGCCACCACCAGGTGCCACAGCCTTGAGCACTTCCGTAATTCGCTCAGGGCACACGCGACCGTCGACGCGAGGGACGTCGGGGCCGAGAAGCAGTTTGTTGAAAAGATGAACAGCCTTGTGAAAGTCGCTTAGGTTGTTGGCCTTTAGCTTGACATGTACCGCATCACCGCAAGGTGTAGCGTCGCATTTAAAGTTATCCTCCTGTCGCAACCCTTCTTGACGACGGAACTCATCTTCGATTCGGCCCTGTATTGCCTCGAAGAATGAGCGTGGGAAGCAGAGCGTATCTTCCATAAGAATATGTATTGCCATCGGCAACGTGGCACTCCTGCCATCTCCGCTGTGGTTGACAGTAACGGTTGAGCCTTTGAGCAGCGTGCAAGCGCCCTGAGCCCGTACAGGATCTTCGAACGACATCCAGCCCTTTTCGACATAGTCTTCGGGCCTCGGGACGTTGAGGACAAGCTTTGGACAGCATTCGCCGAGCTCTTCGTCAAACACTTCCTGTACAGCATCTCCTAATGTTCGCAGATTCTCGGGAGCAGTGTTGTATGCAGCTTGGCGGACGAGGCCAACACTCTTGACGTCCGCTGAGAGCGACTCACGAATGAGACCCGACAGCGTCGATTGGCTCACCGTCGGAGGCAAGCCTGTAATGTATAATTGACAAGGTACCTTCTTGTCACGATGAATGGTAACTGTGGTGTTGTCTAAAGGGACTGCCAGAGGCAGCCGCCCCGCCACGCGGTTGAACGATGCCTGGTCGGGTAGGTGGACGAACGCAGTACCTGTGCATAGACGACGCGGTAGGGAGATCTGGACGTGGAACGCCGGTCTCCGCGCCCTTTGCTCTTCCCGGTAATCAAGAGACTCTCCTTTTACATATACCTTTAAATCACTGCCTTGTTCAGAAAGGGCGCGGTAGGCGTGGTTTGCTTCTTTCGCCGTTTTGTAAGTGATCTCGAACGTAGCTTCCTGGTTCATGTACCAGTATTGCACTATCTCTCCCAAATCATTGACCCTTTTGCGAAAACTTGCATGGGGCATCCTCACGTCATATGCAACTATAGTCCGAAAGGTCGCTGGTGAGAGAACTTCGTTGACGAGACCTCCTACGCCAATAACGGCGAGCACAGGATGATCGCTGTAGGGTGATTTTCGGGGTGTGAGAAAGGCCTCCTTGTCCTTTCGAGACAGCTTTGTTACCTGCTACTTGACGATGTTCTGAAGACACTCTTGAGCTTCAGAGCAGTACTTCTCGTGCCCTCTTATTGTGATGCACTGTCCGGCTGTGTCCAGTTCGAGGTAACCCTTAGCGCCATCTGACCTAGCACGCAGCTTCTCCTCGATGGCCTGAAGTGAGTGCTTTGAGTTGAACTGGTGATTCCAGATGAGCTTACCCACAGGCCCGAACATTTCCACAATTTCTGGAAGCGTTGGATCATCAAGCGAAGTTTGGGAGTCCCTTTCGCGCTTACAAAATGATTCCGGCAAGGCGGCAAAGTTGAGCAGTTTCACGTTCTTCTCGCCACAAACCTGAGCAAATAGACAGCAAACGACCTTCTGCGGCTTTGTCGCCTCGGTGTCAAATAGCGACAATGGTGACACTTGCAATTCATCGCCGAAAATAGGGTGTTTATAACCATGCTCACACGCTTCGAGCACGCCTTCGGGAAACGATTGAGCGAGCAGTTCACTTAACGTGATTGTAGCAGTTTTCTCTTCCTTTGCACAATCGGCGCCCAGATTTCTGCCCTGGAACTCAGTGAATTCCTGCTGCACCCTTTGAACTGCATTGTGAAGGTAGGTCATGAAGGCTTCGTTAACGCCATTCACATCGCACCAAGATCTCTTCATTTTCTTGGGCACAACCAGCCAGTCCTTGTACCTTTGAATCACCCCAGAGAAAACGCTGGCTCCCTCAGACACCGGGAAGTCGTGCTGACTTCCATCTTCTTTCAGCGGTCTATATGCAAGAAGCATGTCTTCGAAAACTAGGAGTGATAAAAGGACAGCGTCTATGGATGGAGCCTTGCCAATGGAGCGGAGCACAAGCATACCAACCCGAGGCGGAAGGCTAATTTGACACAGCCTAGCACCAAGATCAGTCATTTGTTCTTGACTGTCGAACGCCTCAATTTGTTTCAATGCAGACTTTACTTGTTCCAGCAGTGACTTCGAGAAGAGCTCATCGAGAATGAATGTGTCGGAGCTTGTCTTTTGAGTAGAAAGACGAAGAACGATGTCTTCTAAGTACTTTGAGTCGTATAGGTCGGCTTGTAGTGAATAGCTTTGTGCAGGTTTGTCGTAGAGGCGGTAGCATGTGCCGCTTTCATGTTGTCCCGCCAAAGTTCTCCTTTTTTCAGCCTCGACTTTTGTTACGCAAGCGAGTTGCATAACAAATGTTCCATTCTGATAAATGGTCCTCAGTGTTAGTCCACTGTCAACGACGCAACGCACCTGCAGTGTACTCAAGACAGCGTCGGGACATTCTGCCGTGAAGATTACCCTCCAGCATCCTTTCCGTGGTGATTGAGGGGAAGCCGGTGAAGAGGTGGACAAAACTTCATGCGTGATTGGCACGCCAATGTCTTCCTCCCTAATTTTATGACGCAAGATGCCGTCTGCGAGGATAGCGTCTGCAAGAGATGGAAGAAACACTAGAACGTCGCCACCGACGAACACTTCGGATGTCTGGCAGAATTCTAAAGCAGTGGAGATACATGCCATCACCCTGTTTGCGGGCTTTTCTTTATTTATGATTTCTACAGGAAACGTGAGGGCGCCCCGGACGACATCCTGGCTTTTCAGAAAAAGCTCTTCTTGAATTTGTGTACAAGCATCGGATTCATTGCCGCACAGGATGACGCTGACCCGAGACACAAAATGCTTGCGAATGATTGCCAGAGCAACACGCTGGTAAGCGCTCTCTTTTTCCAGCTCATCCACGATGATGACCTTGAAGTCTGAGAAGTCCACTTCACGGCGCACAAACTCCTGAAAAAAGTGCCGTGCGCTGGTCACAACAACTGTACATTCAGACTTGATCGGCTGTTTGGGATTCAGCCAGCACTGCACGGGGCCTAACCCGCTCATGGACACGGCGTTCTTCGAGCACTGCTCGGCTGACAGATCACTGAATTGCACACTGATGACGCGTAGGTCCAAGTCTTGCGCATACGACGCCACTTCGAGCGCGGTTCGGGATCCTGGTGACGATGTCACGAACAGCACTTGGCGCTCGGACAAGGTCTTGAGAATTTTTGACTTGACGCCGTAAACAACCGAAGCCCTCTTCAGCCTGGCGATTTCGGTGGTTGTGGCATTGTCAGCTTTCTGTGGCGACTGCGGCAAGTCTGAAATGGTCTTCAAGAACTGTGCCAATTGAGCCTCGTAAATGGCGGCCTGATCTTCGTACGCCGCCTTTAACAGTGCCGAGATTCGTTTTTGTCCGTCGAGGCAAACTATCTTATTTCTGACAGCCTCGAGCTTTGATTTGTGAGCAGCTACTGCAGATTTAACCCTGGTCGCTCGGCTTGGCTGTTATACCGTAGCTATTTCGACATGTTCATCTGTTTCTTTTGAAATTATCCCCAAGCATGCTGGCATGTCCGCATCATCGACAGGCTGATTGTTGAGGATTTCAACCGCTTTTTTTGCCTTGTTGAAGCTGGGATAAACTAGAAAAACCACGTCTTTGCCACCGTGACCGACCTCTAGCGTAAAGTCTTTTGGTATGTTCAAGCGCGACAAGTACCGCTTCCAGAATTCAGCGTTCATCGGCTCTCTGGCAACGAGCAATCCGACTTTGGTGCGGTAGGAGGGCGAAAGTGCGCTTTGTTCTTCAGCTCGCATCTCTGTGTTTGTCAATTCATCCCTCATTTGCCTTTCTTTATCGTAGTCAACGACTGCTGGGACACTCTTCTTCAGGTCTTGTTTTGTGCCCTTGTTTTTTGCTTCATTTCGCGTGTCAAACTGCAATGTTCTCACAACCTTTGGTGCACTTCTCTTGCGATTGCTGAGGTCCGCCAGAAACTCCCTGTAGCTGATGCTTTCGGTCGCCGCGTCCCTCAAAGCTCTCTTTGCCTGTTCATTGTGAATGAGCACAACTTCAATGAGGTTGGTGTAGCGCATCTCGTGAATTTCGGCCGCGAAGTCCCCGTCGCCGGAAATGAGCACGATGCGCGAGTTGGTCAGCTTGTGCGCATCGGAGAAACGGCGCAGCACCGTGCGAAGCTTGTCATCAGCTGCGTTCTTCTGGCCGCCCGGCACGTGAATGACCGTCACCTGCGCCTCGTTCAACTCGGCGACCACGGTGGGACTCATGCGCGCGGTGTCGCAGGCGACGACGAAGTCCCCCTCACGGTAACCCACGTAAAACGTCTGGCGCACCTTGAGCACAATTTGGTACGCTGGAACTCCGTTGGGAACGGCGCAGTTCTCGATGTCCCACAAGACGCTGATCAAGCTGGTCAATGACGAGACGCCGCGGGCGACGAACGGACGACCACGCCGCCGGAAGCCAACGTCCCTCGGCAAAGGACCACCACGCCTGACGGCTTCTTTGCAGTCAATGGAGTCATCGCGCGACGGCGACGACGTGGTACCGCCTGCGCCGTCACCGTGCCAGTGGGCAGCGTAGTTGTCTTCATTGTACTGACTCCTCGCATCGCCGGTCTCGGACACGCTGTACGCACAACTCTCGGAGAGCACCGACCGGTCGTAATCACTGTTCATACGATTCACGGTTCGCTTGAAGTTCAGTAGGCTTTCGCCGGCGGTCAAAGGGGCGTTGCCTTTTCGATGATGAACCAGGGCATCTGAACAGCGGCTCCATCCCCCTCGAGACGTTGTACATACTCCCGGATGTACAACGCCTCGAGGAGGCCGGCCACGGTAGTGCCGTGCATGACCTCGCACATTGCGTTCGTAGGGATCGTGGGGCGGAGCGTTCTCGTATTGCTGTCGGTGGTAGCCGCCCCTCCCACTGTAGCCGTAACGTTGATGCACATCAGCCGGGTAAACGCCGTGTCGGCCTCCTCTGCTGGCATCGTATTGACGCCCACGGTCGTAGTTATAGCTGGAGAAACGAAAATGTGAGTTCAATTGAGAGACCGCAGGAATGCCTAAGGTTTCATTCTAATGAAAAGCAACAATTAAACAAAAGGGTGCAGTGAGAACTGTGTTTTGTAATGTCTGCTCAAATTCTCGATTTATTACGCCTAAGAAACTAAATTATACCACTCATTTGAAGTCACAACCCAACAAAGCAAGCTCATATGGTTGCGTCATAAAAATATATCCGACTGAACAGGTTACTCTTGTGGGTCTAGAGTCTCCACGCAACTGAAAATACGGCACTTGTAGAGGCATTTCACCTAGTTGAAATTCCCAGTTTTCAACCCAGTAATGATGCCACCTGAGATTCCTCGCGGAAGCTGGATGCTTGTTGCACAATTAAACACAATAAACACGAATCAACCGAATGTGGCAACTTTCTTGAAAGTCAACAAGATGAGCTAAAGTTCTTAAGAGCTCAGCGTAGGCATCTATGCTAAATGGATTTTCTCAACCATATATTCAACAATTAATGACATTGATTCCATTACTTTTAAATTCTGGTGATTCAGGATAGTAGAAAGACAATTGTTCCCGTCATACTTCTATAAACAACAACAAGCTAATGATTTAAAAGCATTAGAAGAACAAAGCTTACACATGGCACCTACGAAAGAGAGAGACAGAGGCATGAAGAGAGTCAGATAGGTCAACCAAGCCGAGCTGCATTGACTCCACATAACTGGCAACCCATATAAGACGGAAGTTTCTGGGAAGATAGAATCACAAAGAAATAAAAAAAAAAACATCGCCGATCACTCAGCGTACGAACCAGTTAACAAGAAAGTGAAAGGTATTTTCGCAGAGGTAGTTGAGCGTTTATTGTACACTGTTTCACCCCGAGGGTGACAGAATAAATGCTTTAGCAGCAGTTATATTGCCACGCGGGGAACGCCAAAAAGCTCGAAACGTTTAGCGTGCTTTTCAAGCACTCATAAAAAGAACATACCAGGCACGAGCGCGAACTAACAACCAACGTTGCCAAAAACCGTGACAGCTGGAAACTTACAGCGCTCTGTGTAAACACAAAGTAGGACGCACAAAAGGAACGCACAGGTAAACACTGAATGAGCGCTAAGCCATGAACTAACATTTCACAATTGTTAGATCTTTGAGTGTGAGCAGAGCGATACTTTCAGAAAAGCGGCTACTGCAGCGAGCGAAGCGACCTCCATGATTCGTAACTTCAACGAAAACTTGTGGTCAAAGCACTAGACATACAAATTGCCCACACGAAGGAAATAAGCGGGTGCTGACGAGCGATCACCCCTATATAGTGCATGGTGCGCACGCATCACGACGCATGGGGCGACGACCTTTGAAGGGCCCCTACATCATACAGAGTCCGAAATGTAGTTGTGGTGGGAAGTTATACACGGGTCTATAACGAACACGTAGCCGACATAATTTTTCGAAACAGTGCCGTAATAACGTAGTTAGATGCGTTAGATTATCGAAACGTCGCGATCACACATTTCGCCCTCACCTTTGCTACCTTCTACTGGTCTTCTCCCCCGAAGCCGTTGCACGCGTATTTCCGTGTGTACGTACACGCCAGAGAGTGCATGTATTTTTGTAAGTATAGACTTTAACTATATGGTACCATAGTGTTGAAAGGTTTTGTATTAGCAGTCCGTTACTTTTTTTTCTTTTTAGGAGACTGGGGTATTGGTTGATATGTAGGGTTTAATGTCCCGAAACTACCATATGATTATGAGAGACGCCGTAGTGGAGGGCTCCGGAAATTTCGACCACATGGGGTTCTTTAACGTGCGCCCAAATCTGAGCACACGGGCCTACAGAATTTGCGCCTCCATCGAAAATGCAGCCGCCGCAGTCGGGATTCGATCCCGCGACCTGAGGGTCAGCAGCCGAGTACCTTAGCTACTAGACCACGGCGGCGGCGGCAGAAGACTGAGGTAAGTCGCAGATATAACGGAATACAATATCTCGTCAATCCATTGAGACGGACTACATGCACGCGCATTATTTCTACTCGGGCAATTTGTTCACACGAGTGTTGCAAAGGGAATGTCCCGCAGAAAGCTTTTTTTCTTTCAACTACTGCTGGAGTTTCTTCTGTCAGACGCGCTTGTTAGAGGCGCTGTTTTACGACTTTTCTCGAAGAGGGAGAAAAGTCGTAACTCGGGTTCTTTGTAGGCTAAGCGGACTCGGAGTTAATAGCGCATCTCAATACCAGGGACGGTACGCACTTTGAACGACTGGTCTCTGGTATTGAAATGCGCTGTTTACCCCGAGTCGAGTGTGTGCACTTTGTGGGGACTCACTCTCTGGATTTTGTGGCGACCGGTTGTGCCCCCGTGATCTCCGACGACAGCACAGCTCTGGCCGACTGGGCTCGCCCTACGCCATCTCCTGACACCGACAAAAGCTCTCGCCGAGTTGTGCCCGGACTCCTACGACCGTGTCCATCTTTCCTATCTCCACCTTACTTCCGTCGTTTTCTGTCGTTCGCTGTCCCTGCGCCTCAATCTCTCCTTCCTCTGTATCTTTTACCTTTTAATCCTACCTTTTAATTCCTCCTTACCCCCCCCCCCCCCTTCCCTCGTGAGCTACTGTTGAGGTGTCGCCCTCCGATTCAGACAGTTACGGGGCTCACTATTCTCTTCTTTTCTCTTTTAGAAGCACATAAGTATGCACTTGGTAGTGAAACTTCGGGGTTGTTTAGGCTAGACACATCTGAAAACCATCGATATAAAGAAGTGTGGGAGCAATTTCGCACAGGCAAGCGATGACAAGTCGACATGATGATCTAGGGGAGCAGTCATTGGCGGTTTATTCATCTAATACAACCTAATTTAACACAATGCACTGAGTCACAAATACAAAACATAGAAAATGATGGCATACCCCTCGGCTTGCATGAGTGGTCTCCGGTGGTGAGATGTGCTGTTGACCCCGAGCCCGCTCAGCCCAAAAAGAGCCAGAGTCGCTGCCTAAATGGGGTTTTTCGGCATCCACGGGTGCGTGCACCACGCAGAAGACCACTGTCTTGCACCCATTGGAAAACGGCGTATACAGACCAATCAGCCGAGCCGAAGATAACCAATCCCAACACAATTTTACATGATCACGTGAGTCCTGCTTCGGAACAAAACTAGAGCAGTTTCTGGAAATGGGCACATTGCTCACACTTCTTCATCTCGATGGTCTTCAGATGTGTCTATAGCTTAAACAATCTCGAAGTTTCGCCACGAAGAGATAAATTTTTCGCGTCGATGCTGGTATAAAAGGGCGTCGGGTCCTCTTGTTTTGGTGAGTTTATTAGGTAACTCACCACATTGTTTTTAGTCTGCCTTTTTGAGCTCAGCAGTACAACAATTGATAAATAAACAATTCAGTCTAAGCTTTTGATGTGCTTACATTATAGCGCAGAAACACGCTTCCGCTTTACGAACAGCCGAAGCGTGGACGGCGTAAACCCCTCAGCGGCTAGTTGGTACTTTTTTTTTTAAGTGCTTACGCTTGTATTCATCCAAGTGCCATAAAAATAATATAAGCCACTGTGTTCCACCTGAAGCCTACTTTCGTCCAGGCGCTTTCTTCAAGTGACGGAACTTTGTATTATGTTTCAAAGAGCCGAATAAACAAGCACGCGCATTGTATCTAAAACGGCTACAGTGAGTCAGTGGAGGGTTTAATGCTGCGCAGACCAAAAGAGGGTAAAAATTTGATGAGAGTCTAGGAGGAAAACGTGTGCGCGCAGGAGAGTGTCTAAGGCCAGGGATGAGTTATGGCCTGGAGCGTCATCGTCTTGGAACGGGGAGTGTAAGAGCGTCTAGTCTTTACAGTTGCAATATCTCGGCCTGTTATGTTTAGGCTAACTGAACAGACCCAGAGCTGAGTTATACACCTAGGGGGAACGTGTAGGGCCGGGCTTGAGTTACGCCGCACAGCGTCATGGTCTTCGGACCAGGAATGGATGGCGCCGACGAGAAGTCACGCTCTCTTGAGTGTCAGCCCAATGAACGGTTTACAGGCCCAAAACTCGTCTCCGGTAACTGAGGCCTTGTCCCACACACAAATCGGAGAATTGACTGCCCCCTCCCCCACCAACTATAAGCGCACTTGAGAGTGTGCCTGCGCGCGCAAGAGAGACTCAAGCCGGCAGACGCATGCTCTTTGGAATACGAGCCGCGGGCGGGGTCAATTGGAGACCGGTGTCAGCAGCAGGGGAAAGCGCAACGCCATTCGCGCTAAGCCAAACTCTTTGTCCCTCGTATCATTCTCTCTCTCCCTTGTGTTCTTTGATTGTAAACACCGCGGAATGGACCGTGGAGGAGCAGTCTGGGCTTGTAACCTTGATGTGGTAGAACGGCGAGGCTCTGTCCTGCGTACTTCCTCGCAGTGCCCTGGGCTCTAACATCAAGTGATGTGTAGAAGAGTGAGAGCCTCTTGGTTGCACCCATTATTAAGTGCAAATTAGTCTTCCAACTTGTAAGTACCCGATGTAAATGTAATACAGTTTGCTTATAATCATTGAATGTCTCCTGTCAAATACTTCATCCCCGCCGAGCTTCATCACCAAGTATATCTCGCGTGAACTTCACGGGAAGAAAAGAACCTTTACTCTGTCCATCTTTTCAAAATATAGGTGCTTTAGCGTTGGGTAGGAAGCCTAAGGTCTCTAGATGAAACTTGTTTCATCTAGTACATTAAGGGAGCCTTCATGTGCGCGCCTCTTCCGGAGGCGGCACGCATATGAAGACTCAGCAGCGTTGGGTGTGGTGGTAGTGGTTAGAAGAGAAAGAAGGCACCTAATTTCTGCATCCTGGTAGGGAGAACGGCGCAGCGCCTAGCGTTGGGTGTTGGGTAGCGTTGAGTAGCGTCGTGCACACTCTGATGGTTGTCTCCTCCTTCCTTCATGACTCTAGCGTTTGAATGGGTGCCGCCCTCACGGAGCATGTTTAGCCTGATCTCCCCTGCGCGCACGCTTATCAAACTCGTCAATCAGGAGAGCACAAAGGTGATTCCGCTCGCTGCCGCGGCCACGTTTACGAAAGAAGCACGCTGCTCATACACGAAGAAGGATTGTGACTGTTGTTCATGCGTGTCCTGAGTATGCTTGTGTGTTCATTTTGTGCGTCTTATTTTCTATTCGAACAGCGCGCTTCAAGTGTAGAGCTGTGACAGCTCGCTCATCATGCGTATGCTCATTTAGTGCGTGCTTTCTGCTTGAGGTGCGCGTGGCAGTTTCGATAAGCTTGCCGCAATAGACTTCTACCAGGGTACGTCACAGCGTGACGTCACCGCGCACATGAAGGCGGTGGTTGGCAAAGCAGCCACGCTGGTGGCTAAGCGTGGTATAGTAGTGCGGTGTTTCGGGCCAGTCTTTTTTCTTCTTTTTTCAAAGCTTAAACTTTATGTCACAATGGCTACATTAGGCGTAGCATGTGTATGACTGCCATCTACGACACGCAAAATACTACGTTTTAATCAACAGAATTGTGCACCATATGCAGCAACGCTTCTTTTTGAAAGCTGTGATTTTAGAGAATAACAAACCACAGAAATTTCTGTCGAAGGAATGCATACACACGTAGCGCTGCCATGCACAATCATTCCGCGGACGGAACTTTCTTACCAAGCAGCACCTGCTCCGAGAAAGGGGATGGTGGGCGGCGCAATGATATCACGTTGTTTGCAAACAGAAAGAGGTCCATTTGTTGCTCTAGCATTCATTCTGTCGCCCTTGTGGCAAAACAATGCACAAAATTATGAACTATCTCCCCAAAGGGACCCGTAATTGGATGCAAAGCAGCAGCGGTGAAGTGGGCGTCCGGGTGAAGTGGGCGTCAACACGGGGGCTAGAAGAAAGATGTGAAGCGAAACTCAATGTAGCATTTACTCGAGTACGTTTCTCTGAAACTCAGAAAAAAAAACATGGGTGGCGGGTTGCGTTTTATGTAAGTTTCACCGCAGATAAACGAGCCAAAAGAGTGTTTCCACTCGACGTGTGGTCGACCTTTGCGGGTGGTGGAGAGGGTTAAGTGAAAGAGAAGTGTGTTGGGAGTGAGTGGAGGAGCCGGCAGCTGCGGGCGCTGCGGCGACCATGCTGCGGGTGAGCGAGAGAGAGACGAAAGCGCGCACTTGCCAAAAGAGCGTGACGTCAACGCCCGGCAGCGGCGTGACCTACTTGGCACCGATACAAGATCTGTGGTGCAGGGAACACGTTGCGGCGCGTTCGTACGGACGTAAGTACGTACGGCGTTACACACGTGAATCAAATAACTGGTTTACATCTGATAAATTCTCAACTACCTCTGGGAAGACACGTGTCACTTCTGTGTTACATCAATTTTTAGAAAGAGAGGTCAGCCGTGTTTTGATGGGCAACAAACCCTAACAAAATGAAATTCAGTGATCACTAAAAAATAATGAGGGATTCAGCGAAAACGAAAGTAGATGGGTTGGGGTAAAAGGTTGAATATGACAGATGCGATTAATGAAGCACCATCCATGATTCCCAGTCGTCTCAGAATGGACACCCACTGTCAGCCATATTCTTATCGCGTTATTTAATACGGGAAAGATAAACTTCTCGCGGACGCTTACCTTGCATGATTAAGGCCTTCCTTCATTTAGAATACATCGCCATATCCATCATACATACTTGTTCCTTGCAAACGCGTAAAAAATCGTCATCATGCGTTCAATGATTTAACAGGCTTGCCTAGGTCACGAACCAACGGTGGATGACTGCAAACGCTGAAGGTTGCCCGCGCGATTAAGTAGTCGACGAACCTGTTTGGGGGGCCGTGACCTCGCCTACTTGTCTGACCACCAAATCTTTGCCCGTGAGATGACGGTGGTCCGCAATAGCAGGGCTCTTCGAAGTCTTCCCGGCCGGCCCCGTTTCGACGACGTTCCTGGTAGTAGTCTTTTGGCCTGTCGGCACTGCGCCAGCTCATGACATCTAGCAGCGGCCGCAGGGCTGCGCCAGAGCGGGGATTCAAACAAATACTTCGTCAGCATGTATTGGTAATTATAGCAAGCCTGTTTGTTTCCGGACAAACTATGTTAACATAATAAAATATAGACTGTCGAGCGTGGATAAAACACAGAAGGAAAGGGTGCTCGTAAAAACGAAAAATAATGTTGCCTATACCCGCGAGAATCACGTATATTTTAGCCCTCTCTAAATGGCTATATTTAAGTGTTTATATTCGCAAAGTTGGTAAGAAGTATCGAATGTGGGTAGAGTGCTCAAGTAAACATTAGCTCCATAATAGGTACACGTACTTCAACATTGAATATAATGCAACGCTAGAACAAGCATTAGTTATTTCTTATCACATCATATCAACGGAGTGCATCATAATGAGTGGGCGAAGCGTCCATCTATCAGTCCGTTCGTGCGTCCGTTCGTGCATTATCCGCCTGTGCGTCCATTCGTACGTCCGTTTATCCACCCATCTAGTGAACACTTCAAGTACCGCCATTTCCCATGTTTTCATCATATATTCAGCATATAAAAGTACCGCCATCTAGCGGATATTCCAAAGACTAAACGAGAGGTGGCACTCGCGCACTTTCTTTCGGCCTGCGTTTCGTTTCTACTTCCTACCTTTCACCGCCTCTAGTTCTTGGGTATATACTGTAGTTCACTATATTCATGACACTGCGGTCCAACCTTCGCTTGCTAAAACCAAAGGGTTACGCCCAGCGAGTTTAACGAGGTAACGCTTTCTGGTCAGATAGCACTCTAAGTGCGTCCTTCTGATACTAGTTTTTTTAGATAGCATCAAACTAAAGGCAAGTTTTATTGGAGATTAAATACCAGTACTCATCTCTGTAAGTTACTTCATCAGCAACAACGATCTTTTTGTTTATGATTAACGTGTCTGGGTTTCCTCAATTGAAAAGGGTGCATGCGTGCCGCGCGTCCGGCTGTGGACGTGGCTAACGACTACTAGGATTACTACTAATACTATTACTACTACTAAATACATAGTGGCCGCACTACCCATGGCATAGGGAGCTTCGCCTTGCCAAAAAAGATTTCAGTTAACTGTTGGCATTGACGGGGCTCTGCATGCGACATGTAAGTAAGCGTTTCAAAGAAACATTACTCATCTTCTCTTATAGACCATCTTCATGCAGTGGAACGACCAATGATTTTGTCTTGTACAATGATCTTACACGAGCTTTAGAAAGAAAGTATTTTATGTATAAGCGCAGTCCCTGCAGCAGGGAAAACATTGGCAGATTCCAGGTACTGTCGGAATCGATGATACGCGAAGAACGAATGAGGAAGGTTGATATGTCACTTTAAGACCAGCACAACGTTACGAGGCGGACGTAAATCATGCCGTACATGCCTTCAGTGCCATGATTATTATGTTTGTATGTGTCATTTACCCTCGTCGCCTTTACTATTTTTTATTGAAATAGAAAATAAACGAAGGAGTTTCAGTCTCCGTTACTTGGTGACACGGCTACCCCTTTTCACTTGATTGTTACAAATGAAGAATACAAAAGAAGGCAAAATAGCATATATACAGTCCTGAATAGGTCAGTGCAAAAGTTCTATGGGCAGAACACGTAGTCGCCGCGCTCAACTTTAACTATAGTCTGCTCAGTAGTGGTCACAAATCTTCGTTTCTTCGAAGAAGTGTAGCAGCACTATTACCGTCACGTGATACTAAATTTGGCATCACTGCCACCATGATTCACGTGACGTGGCATGTGGACCTGGCAAAACGGCCACGAGCATGCTGTGAGCGTAACAAGTAGTCACGTTTTATATCACACGCATGTCATACTTATCATGTTTGGACGTGTCAATTATCTTCGTCGTCTATTCAGGTGAAGAGATACCAAATTTGGTATAGATGGAGCTAGTGAAACGACCGCCAGCGCGCAATGAGCGTTGCATGTATTCATGTTTTACATGACACGCATATTAAGATTATCATGTATGGATGTGTCATTTACCTTCGCCGTTCATTCACGTCACTTAAT
This sequence comes from Rhipicephalus microplus, assembly GCF_013339725.1. Lineage (NCBI taxonomy): Eukaryota > Metazoa > Arthropoda > Arachnida > Ixodida > Ixodidae > Rhipicephalus > Rhipicephalus microplus. Next base: position 115,414,222 of record NC_051165.1, read on the forward strand.
ACCAAATTCTGTATGCGTGAAGCTAGTGAAAGGGCCGCGATCGCATCATGAGCATGGTATGTTTTCATGTTCTTGCATGACACTCATGTCATGATTATCATGTTTGCACCAGTCATATACTTTTGCAATCCATTGACGTAACGTAACACCAAATTTGGTATATGTGAAGCTAGCTAAATAGCCGCGAGCGCATCATGAGCGTGGCATGTAGACATCTTTTACATCACACGCATGCCGAGATTACTGTGTTTAGACGAGTCATTTACCTTCGTCGCTTATTCACGTCACGCGATAGCGAATTTGGTATATGTGGAGCTAGCAAAACGGCCGCGAGCGCGCGATGAGCGTATAATGTATGCATGTTTTACATGACACGCATATCAAGATTGTCATGTATGGATGTGTAATTTACCTTCGCTATCCGTTCAAGTCAAGTAACACCCAATTTTGTATATGTGGAACAAGTGAAACGAACGCGAGCACGCTATGGGCGTAGCATGTAGTGATATTTTACATGACATGCATGTATGGATTATCATGTTTGGACGTGTCATTAACTTCGTCATCCATTGACGTCCCGTAATACCTAGTGCAGTATATGTGAAGCTAGCGAAAGAGCCAGGAGCGCATAATGAGCATGGTATGTTGTTATGTTCTTACATAACACTCACGTGATGATTATCATGTTTGAACCAGTCATATACATTTGTCATTCATTGACGTCACGCAACACCAAATTTGGTATATGTGAGCGTGGCATGTAGTCACGTTCTTCCGCGTCGCTGTGGTCTAGTGGTTAAGGTACAAGGTGGCTGACCCGCAGGTCGCGGGATCGAAGCTTGGCTGTGGCGGCTGCACTTTCGATGGAGGCGAAAATGCTGTAGGCCCATGTGCTCAGATTTGGGGGCACGTTAAAGAACCCCAGGTGGTCAAAGTTTCTGGAGCCCTCCACTACAGTGTCTCTCAGAATCATATGGTGGTTTTGGGACGTTAAACCTTGTATATCAGTCAATCATGCAGTCATGTTCTTACATGACAAGCATTTCATGATTACTGTGTTTGCACCAGTCATGTACATTCCTGCTCCATTCACGTCCCGTAATACCAAGTTCGGTATGTGTGGAGCTAGCGAAACGACCACCAGAGCACCATGAGCGTGGCGTGTAGTCATGACTAGTCATAAAATGAAACTCGGGACATGCATGTCATGACTAGCACGTTAGAATCCATCTCTTATGTTCGCCATGCAGCCATGTCATACCATACCAGTTTTGCAAAATGTCATGTGAACGAAACCACCGCAAGAGAAGCAAGACCAAAAAATGTAAATCATGACATTCATGACATATATGTCATGAGCTAAAGGTCGTAAGTGGCTAGATCGATAGAGATAGATAGATAGAGATAAAGATAGAGATAGAGATATAGAGATAAAGATAGAAATAGATATATAGATAGAGATAGATAGAGATAGGTGGATATATAGAGATAGAGATCGATAGAGATGGAGATAGTGATAGAGATAGATAGATAGAAAGATAGATAGATACGCTCAAAGCCACCGAAGTTGCCTGAGAAGTATTTCGCATATAAATAGAGGGAGGAGGGGTTGGCTCTTGATTTCGTTAAGCGTCTTGTCGACCTTTTCTATTTTCTGTATAGCTTCCATCAGATGAATACACCGCTCCGGCTCCTCTATTTCTTATGAAAGTGTGAACATCAAGAAAATAAGCGTTTTGTCTTGATATATGGTAGCTTGTTGTTCGACAACCGTTTGCTTATTTCTGAGATACGCTGCAGCAGAGTAGTTATCGCCTCAGCACAAGAAGCATGAGTAGGACTGTGCAGAGCCCACAAAAAGGACAAAGGACTAGAACAAGTGCGCACCACATGTGCCGACTCTAAACTGAATTTTCAATCCAATAAACGCAACAAAAGTAAACAAAAAGAAAGTCATCAAATCACGTGGCGTGGGCATGAGGAGCCTTGCACTCGGCGTAAGAACTATATGCGAGAACGTGCGGACAAGGGCGGCTGGCCGCCTGCCTGCCTGCACTATTAGGCTCAGTTATGCTTGCGACACGAGCTCTATTGCTCGCGTTTGAAGTATATGCTCGTGCAGCTAGAGTTCGTGAATACTGTTACTGGCCAGAGAACTGAAGCTGTGAAACATCATAAATGCGGTCGTGACGGTTGAATACGTATTCAGACTGATGTTAGTTTGAAGGAAATTTGGGGAACTTCTAATACAGTGAAATTTAGCGTCGAATGAGGCATTAAAACTAGAAATTAGACGGTATGTTGTTTCCACTGTAAGATATGCTGCCGCTAAAAACAATGCTGATTTTTTAAACATTTGTGTACTATACAAAGTTCTCAACGACTCTGGTGGTTCTGAACACGTCCCGGAAATGCAGTGGTTACAACTTTTGGCAGTGCATATATCCAACCTCCCAGGCTATATATACATTCGGCGTTTCTATACACGAAGATATATTGCTACCAGCGAAATAACAGACGGCCAGGAGTTGACGTTTTGCCCAGAACCAGACTAGGAAGCAACGTTTTCTTTCTTCACTTAAACGGTCATTGACCGGTCTTAAACGGTCATTGCGGCACCTTCCAGTTTGCTCTATGTATCATTCCACACGATAGCGGAATAAGATACGACACCAATAACACAACGTACAAAGCACGTTCTGTGTTTCACAGTGAATCTTACTCTAATTGCAGCTGGATTGTTCACCAACGTACAAAGCTTTGAACCGGAAGGTGCCTCAATGACCGTTTAAGAGAGCAAAATAATAATGTGCACAATGTGGTTCAAGGACACCTCGGAATCCACTGCCGAGGTTTCGGCTGCGTGCCCCTTTTTGAGCGTTGCGAGGTGTTAGGCAAGCACAATTCGCAGGAAATGCTTCACATTTAAAAGTGGGTAACGACTTAGAGAATAAAGTACTGTGTACTGTACGATGAGAGAGCATAAAGCCATTCCGTGGCCCTTCTGTGTATTTAGAAAAAAAGTTCAAGATTTAGAGCACGAGGTGCTCTACTATGGGAGAGCAAATAACTGTCCCGTGGTTGCTTTAAAGTCTCCTTGAAGTCGTCGAGTTCACCAATGATATGCAGTCAGGCACCCACGAGCCCAAAGATATATGACCCAAGAGGGTGCGCCGGTCACACGTTATTTGCATGTGCTATTTTCTAATAATTGATGCTGCCTAGATCGTGAACTTGCGGGTGATGGAACATTGCTGATATCTCTTCTTTTATCTTTTATCGAGATGACGTCGTTTTACGTTGCCACATCTCATTTTTGACCTGATATGAACGCACGACCGCCGTGCCGCTCTTCGGGTAGATTAACCTAGAATAGGGGGAGTGTCCAAAGTGACGTGCCAATACATGGGAGGAGTGAGGGCCTTTTGCGGTGAACTCCGCGTCGTGGCGCGGCCGTGCTGGACCCGCCACTTCTCCTCAGGTACAGGTAGTGATATGCACAATACCGGAGGTACCGGTGCATGACGGCAACTTGCAAAGAGCGGTTGTCAACGCAAACCAAAAGATATATGGCGAATGAGTCGAGAGAAAGGCTTGGAGGTGGTGGAAATAAGCAGAGAGGTGCATAGGTGGGGTGGTTTTCAAGGAGACAGAAATCACTTCGATGGGCGGCTAGGTCATGAGGTGGGTTGGCGACTTGCTGGACGCGCAGGAGCTTTTTTGGGGGGCACGCGGGCCCTTCGGGGTGCAGGATAGCCAGTAACGAGGAAAACAACCAGGGAGACTCTTTGACCGGTGGTATGGACAGATACGATTCCAAAGTGGCACCAGTATCGAAGATAGAGTCCGGGGCAGAAATAGACATAGCCACGAGGGCCGAGCCAATTCAGACATAGGGTATATTAACATGCAGGGTGGCAGGAACAAGCTGAAGTGAAAAGAGATAGAAGAACAGCTAAGGGAGGAAAGGCTGATGGTATATGGTTTTGTAGAAACGCATCTTAGGGACATAGAACAATGTCCTATAAACCAGACTACACGTGGGAGTATTGTATTAGAACAGAAGGCAGCAGAAAGGGTGGTGGTATTGGGGCATTCATTCATAAAAGTACAGACTGGCAAAGGGTTAAGCAGGAGTGCAAGGAACATTTATGGCTAAAATGAAAAGTAGCAGGGCAAATGACACTCCTTGGTTTGGTGTACTTGTGAAAGGGAGCAAAGGCTAGAGTGGAAAACCTGGCAATGGTAGAGGAGTGTATATCAAAGGACATTGAGGAATTAAGACGAGAGTGCGAGATAACTATACTAGGAGATATGGATGCGCACATAAAAGATATAGATGAGTATACCGATCCAACAGGCGAAATGATCATGGATATGTGTGAAAGGCATGATTTGAGCACCAGTACCGAGAAGTGTGAAGGGCAAATAACATGGGAGGTAGAAAGGCTGCAGTTGACGATAAATGACACACTGATGTCACATAGGATGTATGACAGGCTCAGGGGAATGCACATAGACGAATCTGGCTCCAGAGGTTTGGGTAGTGATCACAAATGTATCAAGCTAAGTTTTGGAAGAGCAGTGAAACTGGGAAGGAGGCAAGATGAGCAACTACAGGAAAATTTTTATTCAGAAAGGTAAATAGAAATGGCTTCTAAACAAATTGAGAAAGTAATCACTTAGGATAATAAAACAGTGTGAACATACACGAATCTAATTAGACTGTTAGAGCTAGAGCTTGCTAAGTCACCCCGGCAACGAAGACACAAGCCCAAGAGTCGGTGGGATAAGGAAGTGAAGAAAGCCATAGCAAAATGGCAGGAAGCCTCTAGGGAACAGACATGCTAAGCAGTGGGGTGAAGCAAAGCGGGGTGAACCAATGATGTTGAAAGAAAATGGGACATCTTTCTAAGCTGTAGAAAGGAATCATTCTTTTTCATCAATGAAAAAGTTAGAAGAAAGCTAGCTCAGTGGCTGGAAGAAGTATATAAAAAAGGTAGAAAGGCAGCTGCAAAGTTTTGGAACCATCTAAACTTCCGAAGAAAGGAGACGAGCCTAGAGCAGATGTTTATAACTACAACTCAAAGTGCTAGGCTAGAAGGGGACGAAGCTATTTAATATATACGAACAAGGGTGACAGAAAACTTTCAACAAAGAAATGATTTATGCACCACAATAGGCAATGATGAATCAAGTGGCACAATGGCTCCATTTTCACAACGAGAGTGGGAAAGAGCTGAGAAGAGGGTTCCTAGTAGTACATCAACAGGCCCAGATGGCATTCCAATTATGCTGATAAAGACATTAGGTCCGAAATCTAAGCAGGCTTTGAGAGAGGCAGTGAGCAAAATAATAATCGATGGTGATGTCCCCGATAGATGGAAACATGACAGGTTGAACATGGTCTATAAAGTAAAGGGGGACAAAGCTGACATAAACAACTACCGTCCTATAACAGTGACATCACTGGTCTACAGGTTGGCGATGCAGATCATAAAGGAAAGACTGCAGGTAGGGATAGAGGATGAGGAGGTGCTGGGGGAACTGCAGAACGGGTGTCACAAACACAGGAGGTTAGGAGACAATCTGTTCTCACTGACGCAGTGTATCGAAATAGCAGAAAAGGAACCCAGGCCCCTGTGGCTAGCATTTTTGGATATGAAGGGAGCGTACGATGGCGTGGTTCAAGAGGACTTGTAGGGAATACTGGGCACGCCAGGTGTGGAAGATGAAGTCCCTAATCTTTTAAAGGATATCTCTAAAGGTAACAAGGCAGTTTTAAAGTGAGAAAAACAGGTATCCAAGCCCGCAGAGGCAAAATGGGGGCTTAGGCAGCGTTGCCCTCTGTCACCCTTGTTATTCATGATGTACCTACAAGGATTAGAGGCCAAATTAGAGGGAAGTGGACTGGGCTTCAACCTCTCTTTCGTCAAACAAGAAAACTCATTGGACCGGCACTACCAGGATTGATATACGCAGATGATATAGTGCTAATGGCCGACAACAACGAAGATTTGGAGAGATCGATGGACATCTCTGGTAATGAGGGAGAGAGGTTAGATTTCAGATTCAGTAAGGGAAAATCAGCAGTCATGATTTATAATGATAATGAAGGTAGTGAGCTTAGAATAGAAGAGGTCACGCTAGAGATAACAGATAAATACAAATATCTGGGCGTATGAATAAGCAATGAGACCGAGTACCTAAGGGAACACGAAATATACGTGACGACTAGAGGTAACAGGAATTTAGCGGTGATGAAAAACAGGGCACTGTGGAATTACAATAGGAATGATGTGAGAAAAATATGAAAAGTGGTTATGGTTCCTGGTCTGACGTTTGGCAATGCGGTTTTGTGCATGAGATCAGAAGTTCAAGCAAGATTAGAAATTAAGCAACGTGGAATAGGTAGGCTTGCTTTAGGAGCTCACGGGAGTACACCAAATAAGGGAGTATAAGGTGATATGGGATGGACATCATTTGAGGGCAGGGAAGCTAGCAGCAAGATAAAATTTGAGAAGCGATCGAAAGAAATTGGGAGAAGCGTTGGGCTAGGAAGTCATTCAGCTACTTGTGCATGAAGAATGTCAATAAAAATGGAGGAAGCGAACCAGAAAATTGACTGGCAAATACTTGGAAAATATCAAGGGTTAAGAAGAAAAATAGGTTATGGTAAATAGGGTTAAGAAGAAAAAAAGAATTATAGGTTAAGAAGAAAGTGAAGGAAGCTGAAACCGATATGTGAAGAATAAATATGATTAAGAAGTCCGCACTAGAGATATATTGATCTTTTAAGCAGGAAATTGCCAAGGAAAGGATCATTGATAATACTTGGGGTAGTTCTCTACTGTTTGAGGCCTGGAAGGGAGTATTGTGAACCAAGACATGTCGGGACAAATACGAAGGGGTAGACATGGTATGCAGTGCTTGTGGAGAGGAAGAGGAAACTGCTGAACACTTCATAATGTTCTGTAAAGGGCTTCACCCTATAGTTCAGGATGATGGTGCAGAGTTTTCAAAGCACTGGGGTTTAGTGACAGGCAGGGCAAAATAGACTTTAAGTGGGTAGAATTAACTAAAAGGAGGTTATCTGATTGTTGGCTAAAGTCAAGGCACGAGTCAAACCCTTCACTACAAAGTACCAGTCCTCAACTTCACTATTTAAAGAAAAAAAAAGAAAAAGCCTAGTTGTTAGTTCACAAAGTATTACGGCTAGGTGTCGTTAGCCGCTGACCGATCTAAAGGGTACAGCCACATCAATTCAGCCAATCCATCCACCCGTGGACCCGTGAACTTTCTCCGCAGTGCAGGCCAACTCAAAGCAGCGGGCGTCTACTCGCGCCCGTTATTCCGGCTTATGTTAGCCAACGTTGCGGTAACATGAAGCCTATTCATTATTGCGTCACTCCAACACTATACTGTAGCGACTCGCGATACATATAACAGGTTTGGCAGCTTTACAGTGGGGATCTTCTATATTTTCGCTGAGCTGTTTTGTAACGGACCGAGGTCTTCCGTGAAGCCGAGGCGCGTAATATGAAGCGGGTAAGCGCCATTTTCAGGACGGCGTAACGAAGCTGTTTTAGTGATTATTACCCTGAAAAGTAAGACGATGGTTTCCATTTTGTGTACACCAGTGATTAGCAGGAAAAAAGAAGCCATTTTTTTCATTCTCCAATCACTGAGCCCTATTTGCCTAATTTGATGCCACGTTAATTAATCCAAAACTGTTTGTACCAGTAGCTCAATTTTTGGTTTGTGGTCTTCTGATGTCTCAAGTACAAGAAAAACGCGCACAAAATGTTTATCCGACCAAAATAAAAAATCCAGGGCTGAAAGGGTTGAAGCGCCCTGTGTAGAAACACAGCGCAAAAACCTGCAGCGCGTAGCAGACGCCGCTCACTTTCGGCTCGCTCCCGAGTCACAGAACACCTACCACCCGATTGGGTAAAGCCCACGATGGATGGATGGATGGATGGATGTGGCTGTACCCTTTAGATCGGGCGGCGGCTAACGCCACCTAGCCGTAATACTTAGTGAACTAACCATTACATTTATCTTTTTTTTTCCTTTAAATAATGAAGTTGAGGGTTCGTACTTCGCAGTGAAGGGTTTAATTTTCACTCGTGCCTTGACTTTAGCGACCAATCAGATAACCTCCTTCTAGTTAAGTCTACCCGCTTAGTCTATTTTGCCCTCGCTGTCCCTAAATCCCAGTGCTTTGAAAAACTCTGCGCCATCATCCTGAACTATAGGGTGAAGCCCTTTGCAGAACATTATCAAGTGTTCGGCAGTTTCTTCTTCCTCTCCACACGCACTGCATACTGTGTCGACCCCTTCGTATTTGGCCTGATATGTTTTGGTTCGCAGTACTCCCGTCCTGGCCTCAAACAGTAGAGAACTACCCCGAGTATTATCATAGATCCTTTCTTTGGCAATTTCCTGCTTAAAAGTTCGATAGATCTCTAGTGCGGACTTTTTAATCATGCCCATTCTCCACATGTCAGTCTCCGTTTCCTTCACTTTTTTCTTACCCAAGAGTTCTTTTTGGTTTGGCCACCTGCTGTTTTCTAAGTATTTACCAGTCAACTTCCTGGTTCGCTTCCTCCATTTTGTATCGACATTCTTCATGTACAAGTAGCTGAAAACCTTCCTAGCCCAACGCTCTTCCCCCATTTCTCTCAATCGCTTCTCAAATTTTATCTTGCTGCTAGCTTCCCTACCCTCAAATGATGTCCATCCCATATCACCTTGTACTCCCTGATTTGGTGTATTCCCGTGAGCTCCTAAAGCAAGCCTACCTATTCCACGTTGCTTAATTTCTAATCTTGCTTGAACTTCTGATCTCATGCACAAGACCACATTGCTGAACGTCAGCCCAGGAACCATGACCCCTTTCCATATTCCTCTCACAACATCATACCTATTGTAATTCCACAGTGCCCCATTTTTCATGACTGCTGCATTCCTGTTACCTTTAGTCGTCACGTATATTTCGTGTTCCCTGAGATACTCGGTCCCATTGCTTATCCATACCCCCAGATATTTGTATTTATCTGTTATCTCTAGCGTGACCTCCTGTATTCTAAGCTCACTACCTTCGTTGTCATTTAAAATCATGACTGCTGATTTTTCCCTACTGAATCTAAGATCTAACCTATCTCCCTCATTACCGCAGATGTCCATCAATCTCTGCAAATCTTCCTTGTTGTTGGCCATTAGCACTATATCATCTGCGTACATTAATGCTGGTAGTGCCTGATCAATAAGTTTTCCTTGTTTGACTAAAGAGAGGTTGAAGCCCAGTCCACTTCCCTGTAATTTTGCCTCTAATCCTTGTAGGTACATCATGAATAATAAGGGTGACAGGGAGCACCCCTGCCTAAGCCCCCGTTTTACCTCTGCCGGCTTGGATACCCGTTTTTCCCACTTTATAACTACCTTGTTACCTTTATAGACACCCTTTAAAAGATTAGTGACTACATGTTCCACGCCTAGTGTGTCCAGTATTCCCCACAATTCCTCTTGAACCACGCTATCGTACGCTCCCTTGATATCCAAAAATGCTAGCCACAGGGGTCTGTGTTCTTTTTCTGCTATTTCGATGCACTGCGTCAGTGAGAACAGATTGTCTTCCAACCTCCTGTGTTTCCGAAACCCATTCTGCAGTTCCCCCAGCACCCCCTCATCCTCTATCCACGCCTGCAGTCTTTCCTTTATAATCTGCATCGCCAGCCTGTAGACCACTGATGTCACTGTTATAGGACGGTAGTTGTTTATGTCAGCTTTGTCCCCCTTTCCTTTATAGATTATGCTCATCCTGCTAAGTTTCCATCCATCGGGAACTTCACCATCGATTATTATTGTACTCACTGCCTCTCTCAAAGCCTGCTTAGACTTCGGACCTAATGTTTTTATCAGCCTAATTGGAATGCCATCTGGGCCTGTTGATGTACTACTAGGAACCCTTTTCTCAGCCCTTTCCCACTCTTGTTGTGAAAATGGAGCCATTGCACCACTTGATTCGTCTTTGTCTATTGTGGTGCATAAAGTACTTCTTTATGCACCTTCTTTATGCACGGGTCAGGCGCAGCAGCGGCGCGGTGCGGCAGTTCACCGCAAAAGGCCCACGTGGGAGACGGCGGTTTGGACACTTTCCGTAGTATAGATCACTCTACTTCGTGTCAGCGGCTTGGCACCGTAACCAGGGTATCACCGGAGCAGGTGTCCGGTGCCCGTCAGCTTTTAGAATGTGCGCTGCATCCCTGGACGGCCACACTGATAGCGGCAACGTTAAACTTTTAATTTTAGGTGTAGCGTTTTCTTAATTCAATATATTTCTGGAGGTGTGCTAGTCATAAGACGTCCCATTGTTTGCTGCAGCGCGCCACATATAATTAAAGTTTTTTTATTACCCGTCATTCTCAGTTTCAGTTTCGGAGAGTTACCGAGACCAACCCGCCTTGCCAATGAACGCCATTTAGTGTGTGGAACGGCACAAAGAACTGGGACGCAGTTCCGCACAGCCTGCATGGTTTTTTATACGGCATGCGCAGGGCGACGTCATTGCTGTCGCCTTCATCATCGTCGCATTTTGGCAAAGACAGTCTTATGGCTCTCCCACGTTCGCCACCTACAAGAACTTTATCACCAGAGGGGTGAGGTCTTTCCTACTGCTTATGCGCATCAGCTGCTCCCCGCCTGCGGCCCGCAGTCATCGGCTTGGTAGAGCCTCGTCCCTCAATTGCGCGCACTGTGTGCAGGACAGAACACCATCGAGCACCTGTGTTGTGTTCGCCAAGTGCTTCACGCACAACCAGCGGTCTGGCTCACCGCACGCCGTCGCTGCGGTCTGCACGTGGCTAGCAGAGGGAAGAGCTCTTCATGTCGCTTCTTCACTCGCTTAAGGACACTGGACTGGACTACCGGCTATGTAAACCACCCGATTCTTGTTCGGTCGTAGACGCCGTTTCTCTTCTCCACACCTTTAATACCCTCACCCCACTCATACAGGCGCTGAGCCATGTTCCCAATAGACCTTTACCGAAGTACGTCACTGAGTGACGTCACCGGTGCACGTGCAAGGCGGTGGTTGGCAAAACATTCCCACTGGTGGCTAAGTGGGGTGCAGTCACTAGGTGCTTGGGGTAATTTTTTCTTTTTGAAAGCTCAATCTTCATCTCACAGAGGCAACATTAGCTGTGGTATGTGTCAGAGAAGATCTAGGTGTGTGATAAAGTGCGTGATGAAATATTCGCCACGCTGTCTGGCTGTTTATCTCGGAGAAGTGAACACGCGTGGCAGCCTGTGCGAGGAACAGCGGCATCGCGTTCGAAAATGTGTAGTGTTGACTATGGCGTGTAGTGCGCGTTGAAAGGTATCGATAATATTGGTTCACCTTTATGGACGGGGAAACTGGAATATTGTGCGTGGTGTGTGCAGTGTGAATAACGCAGTGCGTCCTGTTTGCGAATACACTGGTATTCGTTGTGGATCAGTTTCAGTAACCGGTTGTCGATGGAACTTTACGATCTGACATTGTAGTCAAGATAAAAATACATTTGACGCGATCATCTGCGATTGGGTACATCTCAGCGTATGCGTGGCGTGCAGAAAAATAAAAGTTCATGATCTCCGGGTGATATATACGAGTACGCATGAGCTATAAGGATGTTGTAGCGTTGCTGAATCTGCATATATGCTTCACCACGGCTATAACTTGTATTATTGAATACCTGATACGTGTTAATAAATACAGTGGAGATTTTCGTTTCTTATACACTTTGTACTTTTACGGCTCAGTCCTGTGACAATACGCATTAGAAGTGTGTATCAGGCCTAAAGGAGCAATATGTATGTACGAAAGCACGTTATAGGTGTTAAATACAGAAAGGTAAGTGTTCCAGAGGATTATTAGGATGTCGGGTTTACATCACATGAATTTTCACTCGGTTATTGAAAAACGCAGTGGCAGAATGTCACTGATTTTCACGAGGATATGTTAACCTCAGCCAAACCCACGGCAAGAAGTGTTTCTTTTTTTTTATTCATCTCCGATCAGACTTGTGGGCGATCAGTGAGAATCTTATCCGCGACGACGCGCACTGCAGATCACAACCATGCTGCTGCCAATGCTGTACCTCGTTTAAAACTTCATTGCACATGCCACGATGGAAATTGAATAACATCCATGCCATGCAAATATTTCTCAAAGTGCCAGTAAACGTGTACATTCAAAACGTTCGCTTTCGGAAAAGATCAGATTTTTTTTTATGGCTGCCATCTACGTGGATGAAGCCCACTGCGTGCTAGTCGCGTCTCTCAGTACTCTAAACAAAGTTTGCCCATCCATCAAACTACGAAGAGCAAATTTCCACACTATCAGCAGTGACCCTTCGGTGACCCCCTTCTTTCAGAAGCTGTTAGAACATAGCAATGCAAAAATTTCTGTCGAAGGAACGCAGACACGCAGCTCTGCTATGCAGAAAGATGCCGCCGGAGGAACTTTCTTGCCAACCAGCAGCTGCTCCGAGAGAGGGTAGGCGGGGCGGGGTGCCCACAGTGACGTCACACTGTTTACAAACAGGGAGAGGTCTATTATGGCTGCAGAAGTTGCATCTTTTCCTTTCCTCAACCTCTCTCTTCTTCAAGGACTTATGAGCAGCCACCAAGTGGTATCCTGCTCGCGAAGGCGCGGTAAATGTTCCGTGGCAGCTATGAGGTCACAATTTATCTATTCATTTCCTATCTTGACCGCAGTGTTGACGTCGCTGAAGTTTACGGGTTCTAATTAGGTCACTTTAGATTACTTGCAAGTAACTTGTTGCAGCGTATAGCGCTGTTCCAAGCATATGAATTTCGAAACTAATAAAATTTACTTTGCAAACTTTATTTGCTGTTCTTATAAGGTAGATCAAATACGCATGATCACGACAGTTGATCACGCAGGCAACCTCAGCCATGAAATACTGAGTCAGTATTACATTACCTATTCATATTATAATTTGACACCGCAACACGCTTACTCGTGCACTTCTGGACTTTCCAATAAAGTTTGGTATCTATTCATTGAACCACGTGTGTAGCCACAAGAAACTTTGGGCAGCAGTGTGTTCTTATAATCAACGGTTCCTAGAAAGGCGTTGTCATAATTAATGAAGCAATTTGCAATAACGCACAGTCTCACCCCGTGCATAGGCGAAGCGGCTTGACGTGCTACATGAATCTGCATGACCAGCGTCCACAGCAGCACAAGAAATGTATTCAAAACTGCAGCGCATGTCCTGCTTTCTATTTTTGACTACTTCATTCAGCAGTCAATTATCACGCCCTATCTTTTGTGAACTGTTGATTGAAATTCTGCACAGTGCGTAAGAAATGTAAAAAAATATGGTTCCTCACACGATCGACCACAAACTGCATCTGTAAGCCACAGATGACCGTGTTTTTTTTTTTTTGATAGCATTGAAAGTTATCTCCTCCACTGAGTCATAATTCTGTTTATCTGCGGACATCACTCGCTTAGAACATTCATAGCGCTGATTAGGCACATCATGTTTACGGCTTAGGAAGTTGCTGGATTGATCATGACATGAAAAATAACGTCCTATTATGAAGTGCTCGTTAGAATTTAATTGGGGTGCGATACTTAGTAAAATGACAAGTGTGTTTCAGCCCGTTTGCTCTCTGAAGCGTGCAAGAGGAAAACGGCTGAAGAGTATTATTTCCGGACAGAGCACTATGAAATGAAAACTAATTGAGGGACCCTCACCCTATCCATTAAAATGGGGGCAAACGATGCCGAGGGTCTGCATACCTGGCACACGACTTTTAAATGCGAAAGCATTTTTTAGCCGGGATATGTCAGACGTCCGTAGGGCTCCGTCCACCATAGAGTTTCCTGATATACAATAGAGGGAACTCTGGCGATAGTGTCTATGGGAGCTGCAACGTACGCATTTGTTTAATCTTCCTACTTCTTGCTCCGTGTGTGTTCATGTGGCTTGAGGCTCTTTTCTCGTGAAACAAAAATCAGCATATGTTCAGCGGCTACGCTTCACCACCTTATTTTTTTAGCCTTATTTTTTCAAATAAGGTGACGAAGTTCGAAAGGGTTCGCTTTTCTTAGAAACAAAAACCGAAGCACAGCAATAAACGAAGCTACAAGTACGATTCGCCGCCCGCAAGTACGAAGACCATAGGAAAATCCGTGTACTACCCATCATTGCTTTGGCTGCTGAACGATCACAGTGCCAGAGACCCCTCTAGTTAGTTTTAGGAAACTCTATGCCGTCAACCTCCTATATCAACAGCTGCGGGCGCACGCGCCTCTAGCAACCGGAGCCGCCACCACGTCATGCTTCAGTGTCGGCAGCTGTCAGCAACAGCTGTGGGCACGCGCGCTATTTTAACCACGCACGCTAGATACTAGAGCTGGAAACGCATACCGCGTTTCTCGCGACAGAAAAACGCCCCATGCGGCAAACGGCGCTATTGCCTGCATGATCTAAGAAAAAAATTGCCAGATCCCACGTACAGTGGGAATCTACGATACGTGAAGCACGCTTGAGAAAGGTTGATATGTCCCTTTAAAATCAGCACTACGCAACGAGGTGGAGGTAAATGATGCCATACGTGACTTCCGTGTCATGATTATCAAGTTTGGACGTGTCGTTTACCTCCGTCACATATTTACGTCACGTGATACGAAATTTAGTATATGTAGAGCTAGCGAAACGGCTGCGAGCACGCTATGAGCGTATAGTATGTTGTCATGTTCTTACATGACCCGCGCGTCAGGATTATCATATTTGAACCAGTCCTATATTACGTCATCCATTGACGTCACATAACACCAAATTCGGTATATGCGGAGCTAGCGAAACGGCCGCGAGTGCATCATGAAGGGCCTATTATACTCCTATGTAGCGTTGACGCGCGCGGACGCTGGGCACAGCGACTCTACGTTAGCAAAACGCGAGCACTTATAGTCTGACGCCAGGCGCGACCAGCATCCGTCGGCGCGGCCTGACGGCAACCGGCTCGAAATGCGACATGCTGCATTTCGCGCCGATGGGTTACCCAGACAGAACAGCGTCTGCTTCTTTTCGTGAAGGAGGGTCGCCGGACGCGCTGAAACGCGTATGCGTCAAAGCAACGCAGTGCGGCGCGCGCCTGTAGTATATAGCAGGACCGGCGCCTGGCGTGGCAACGCCGGCGAGCATGCGCACCGAGTCATGTCGAAATGTATTGGCGCCATGACTGTGGCATGTAGTCATGTTCTCACATGACACGCTTCTCCGGATTATGAACCTTGCACCAGTCACATACCTTCGTCATCCAATGGCGTCACGTAATACCAAATTTGGCATACGTTAAGCTAGCGAAACGGCTGCGAGAGCATCATAAGTGTGGTATGTAGTCATGTTTTTTTATGACACTCATCTCATGAATATTATGTTTGCACCAGTCACATACCTTCGTCATTCATTGATGTCACGTAATACCAATTTGGCATATGTGAAGCTAGCTAGCGAAACGGCCGCGAGCGCATCATGACCGTGGCATCTAGTCATGCTACGAGACACACATGTCATGATTTTCTTGTTAGGATCTGTTGCTTGCGTTTGCCATGCAATCATGTGATAGCATACCAATTTTGCAACATGTCATGTGAACGAAACCACCGCAAAAGCAGCAGCACCTTGAAATGTAAATTATAACATTCATGACATACTTGTCATGATTTTGATGTCATGACTAGTCAAATATGTTCTTAATTTAGTCATGTTATGCCATACTAAGTTTGGTATTGATACGATTATCGGAACGACCAGGGGAGCTAAATGTCGTGGGCGGCTAGATAGGTGGATATAGATATACGGTCTAAGTCGCCAAATTTCGCTATGAAATGCTTCGCATTTAAAAAAAAAGGCAGAATATTATTCTATCTTTGGGTTCTCACGTGCAAAACGCCGTTATTGACGTTACGCAATGCATCCGAATGCATCCGCAATGCATCCTTTGGGGAGATGGGGGCATTGTTTCTTACTGCCGTATTGCATACAGCTCCATGCTAAACTTTCCTTTATGCCTGAACTGGACCGTATGACACATGCATGGAAGCGCAACAGTTCCTTTGCTGCAACAAGCAACGACAGCCTTGCGTTCATACTCAGGCCACAATATAATTCGTTGGTGTGAAACGACTTGGAAACCCGATAAAAGATCACACTGCCATATTAGAAGCTGCTGATCACCGAGAAATCTACCATCAAGATAGCTTCGATTATTTGAAAACGGTGCATACAAATGCGCATGTAACCAGCGCGCCTTTTATAGTCGCACTTTTTTAAGTTCCCTTAGGCCGGGTGTTGGCGCGTATGACGCCAAAATATGCCGGTTACGCATGGTGCGTTCTCGCTACCAGTACATACACTGCGTGCTTCTTATATTCTTGGGACGGCTTTCAGCTCTCCCATAGTAGAGTACTAAGTGCTCGAAATTGTTAGGCACTTTTTCTAAACACACAGTTTCATGGCCCTTCAATATGGAGGCTCTTAGCGGTACGGCTCAGTGCTCTGCTATAGTTGGCTATGGAGTACTCGAAATCGTTAAACAGTTTTTTGAAACACAGTTCCTTGATTCGGGGGCACGGCTTACTGCTCTATCATAGTCGATAAGCAAGTACTCAAAGAATTTAAGCATTTCTTCAAGCACAAGAAACTCGCTGGGCGTAATTTACTTGGTTTTATTAAGGTTGTTCTGTTGTAGGGACGGCTAACTGTTCTCCCATAGTTGAGTACCAAGTACTTGAAATCGTTAAACATTTTTTCTAAACAGGTCGGGCGCATTCCACCCTCGGGACAGTTTTTGGCTCTCCCATAGTAGAGTACCAAGTACTCTAAATCGCGAACAAATATTTGTAAACTCACCTGCATATAATTTTTGTCGATGCAGCCTGATCAAGTGTGAGGCCCACTGGATGACTTCAGACTTCCCAGAGTAGAGTACCCAGCACTCTAAATCGTTAACCACTTTTTCTAAATACACACAGTATGACGTTTTCAGATATTGTTCCTTTTTGAAAAAAGAACATACAATCTATTCACATAAACTACATACGTGTAATGTTGAGCGTAACACTGAACTGTCGTACTCCTAAGCATCATTTGTTTCGTTAATAGGCGGCTATAAAGTAGCGAATGTGAAGCTTCGTGTTGACGTTTTCCTTGACTGCGCATGCATCGTACGCCATTCTCTTGCGAGCCCCCGTTAGGTGCCGGAAACAGCGGGCGGCTGGCATGAACGCTAGCTCTGTGTACGCCTTTCTAAAACTGACGAATAAGTATCAAACGCAAGCTCTGAGGAACCCCGACAGCAGTCTGCTTCGCGCCTGCCTCTATGTATGAAAAAAGCAGCTGAAATAGTCGGGCAGGGTTCCGACAAACAAACAATTCAGATAATTTTACTGGGGACCGAACAATGCAGTCGGAAATGGGAACTTCATTATGCTGAAGACCGTAGGAAACAGTACGCTGTTAACATACGAGTGTTGGTCAACAGAACAATGCTTGCAATCACGGTATGTACGAAAGTGAGAAATATGGTCCCTTAGTACACCACCTCGCTCCGCACAGAGGAATCCGAATGGCCCGTGGCTTACAAGTAAGGTTCAAGACAACTAAGTGGCATCATAAATGAACGACTCACCTGAAGAGAAAGGAACACCCCTTTAATTTGCCTGGTGGCAAACGTTTGTTTGTCGATTTCTGTTCACATTTGGCGACACTGCTAAACACCCGTCGCTGTCGCGGCGTGCGGCTGAGGCAGAAACCCCGCGCGGCTGTGTGGACACCCGCACGCACAGCCAAGTATCAGTGACTGAAGGATATCGCTCACTGATTTCTACGGATGACGTGCTTGGGACCTTTGAATGCTTTGGACGGCGCACGCGCTGATAACCACGTGGGGTCACCATAGAAACCTGATTAGTCCCGAAAAAAGCACTGCAACTGCAGCACGTGCGACGATGCGGTGAGTGGAATACTTCCTAGCGAATATATATTAATACGAGTGCCCTTGCATGCCCAACGCGAGCCGCTCAGAAATGAGGATCTGGAATCTGTCATCTTCTTTGACCAGAACGCATAGTAAACGGAACTGAAAGCGTAGTAAACGGATGATCGCGTAGTAAACGGAAATAGAGTAGTGGCCGCGCTGGTCTTGCGGTTTACAGAGCTCGACTGCTCATTCGAAAGTTACGGGAATAAATTTTGCCGACCACATTTCGGTGTAGGCAAAATATTAAATGCCCAAGGGGCTTGTATTAGCTGGTCATTATAAAATTCCAGTGGTTCCAAATTGGGGGTGAGGACATTACATGGGGCCATCTGCTGGAATTCTTGTGTGACGTATAAAACGACATTGACATCATGGGTATACCTATAGTGCATACCGGCTGTGCGACGTGTTTGACCACTCCTATGACTCGGGCTGTTCGGCCGTGGCTGTTCTCGCTTCGTAAGCGTCGGTTGTGTTTGTATTAGCTGCGAAAAAATTTAGTGTGTTTGCCGACAAAGATTTTTAGCGTTCGTTGCGCCCCGTGCACCTTCGACGAAGCACGTACACATGGCACTATGGACGCACAACGGGAAGAGGCGCTCTGGTAGCCCCGCCGCAATGGTCTTCTGGCTAAGATACTCGGCTGCTGACCCGCAGGTCGCGGGATCGAATCCCGGCAGCGGCGGCTGCATTTCCGATGAAGGCGTAAATGTTGTAGGTCCGTGTGCTCAGATTTGGGTGCACGTTAAAGAACCCCAGGTGTTCGAAATTTCCGGAGCCCTCCACTACGGCGTCTCTCATAATCATATAGTGGTTTTGGGATGGTAAACCCCACGTATGAATCGAGGCGCTCTGGTAAAAAGTGGGTGGTTACTAAAATCATCTAGTAATCTGTACATGGAAGCATTCTCAGATTGCGCGAGCATTTGTGTTTGTTGGTGCAAGCTTGATGGCGCACACCTGTCTCATGCTTTTGCGTGGAAAGTGCGCCGCCAAGGGGTTCTTATTTGGGTAGACTGCCACGCAGGATTCGCGGCAACACCTCACGCTATAGTTTTCGGAGTGATATCAAGTGGCCGAAGGGAACGGGGGATGCTTTGGCATTGGTCAAACTCGCTCGACCTTTCATGAGGGTATCTAGAGCTTTCTGGCGGCAATAACATTACTGTTCACAACAACGGTGGTTTGTGTAGCCTGCGACTTTCACTAGAATCATTACTGGAAAATTTTTTATAAGACGTATATTCCAGTAAGTAGAACTTCATCTGCATGTATTTTTTCTCCCTAATCCTCGCTTTCACTGCACGCGCTTCTTCTCTGAGCGAGGTGTATTGACTGATGCGATGCGTGAATGTTGCAATCATACCTGCTCGCATCATCGTCTCTTAGACTATTAATTACAATTACTTTATCTTGTTTTCAGTGACTCTGCTGGTCTCGGATGTCAACCAGTTTGTTTGCCAGCGGCTCAGCACATCAGGGCTGCTAACAGAAGGGACGTCCAAATATGCGACTCAAGATGACAGTATTAGAACAAACTCATTAGGAGAAACAGCTGCATTAATACCTGTCGTGAATGAATAGGAAATTCCTATGTGTATCATTACGTGAAGTCTCACGTCGTAATCATCAGGTATCAACCGCAACGCAGCACGAAAAATATTTTCGCCAAAGTACTTGCTGCACACGGGATAACCAATGCTGGGTTATTTCATTTTCTCGGCAAGTTACCGAACGTGTAGATTCTTGGTTTCAGCGTATGTACGAAAACACGCACCAGGCCGAGACTTAGATACCGCATCATGCGTCACTTTAACCATAGAAGGTCCGAACAGAATGGTGGTTGTCATTCCACGCTTTGGGAATTGTTGTTTCTAGCCTAGTGCAAATAAAGACGATTCCTCTTACTACAGATCCGCGAAGTACACCGTCATACATACCGAACATCTTATCTCCAATTTCAGACGCAACATGTTTGCAAATGCTCCCCCACCCAAAAAAAACAAACAAACAAAATCGTGGGCGTTCAGGTTGACTTAGCTGCACACCTGAGGACGAATGCTGAGCTGTTTGGCCGATTTCAGTGAAGTGAATAGGTGCCCCGATGCTTTGGAAGGGCTCATTTACATTAAGGCTAACTCGAATGCGCCCAGTACTGCGGCTATGAGCGTATAAACAAACTTGTAATTTAGAAAATGAACTGACTCTGGGTTGAAAACAAGTGCGCTGCACTGACAATGGCAGAGGCCAATCACGTGATGCCGTTTACTACGTCACAGCGACAACAGCGTGGGCCTCTCCAGTGGTCGCGCTCGCTCCAAATATCGGGAACCCTCCACTATACGGTGTCTTTCATGATCATATTGTAGTTTTGGTATGTTAAAACCCAGCAATTATTTCATTACGCAGGGAGAGATATATTTTCACCCAAGCAGGGGGGTCACGTGATCTGAAAAAATACGTCGCATGTGACGCCTACAGTGGAGCGGTTGCAACGTTGACGTTCTTTTGTCAATGTCAATGGTTGGTCAGTTTCACTTGAAGGGGAGTAATCTACGCTATGCCGCTTTGCTTTATGTTGCCACCATGTTGCCACCACGTGCTTATTTTCTAAAAAAAAAATGATGTCATAGGTAACGTTTCTTCTGGAGTAACGTGACCCCGAGCTTTGGATGTGCAAAGAGGCGCTCCCTAGTGGACGAGCGATTGGGTTGAGAAAACGCTTAGCGATGTGAGTGTTGGATGATGCACTTCATGTCGGAATCAGGTTTACTCGTTTTCTTTTGACAATGTTTTGCGCCATGCTTAAGGAATAGCGTTCGAATTCCACAGTCTCTGTCATGTATGTCATGCGCATGACTAGTGGCCAAGAACGGAGCTCGTGAGTGCGACGGACGATTTGTTTTCCCATTACATTGGGCAGGGGTTGGTGTCCGGCAGCCCGCAAGCCATTATTTTGCGGCCCCCATCTGATAGCGGACATTATGTTTTTTACAATAAATGGTGCTTGAACTTGTAACCTGTTTGTAAATTGCAACCTCGTGGAAGGCATGCAGAAAATAAACCAGATTTTCATTGACATTTTGTACAGTATTGCTGATTCACCAAACTGTTTTTCTTTGCGATTGATATAGAGGGAGAACTGGCGCCGCGGGGCGGTTGTGTGCATGACAATGCAGGGATATGTTGGATTTGGATTGGCATTGTGCATTAAGAAACCGGACACCTCGGAGCCGCATCTGGCTAGAACCCTTCATTTTCTCGGGGTTCGCACTGTTGGAGCCTGAAATAAGCTATTTTTTCTTAGCGCTGCGCAGAAACGAGATTCATTTAGCTTCGAATATACTTCTGCTGCGATATGCAGTTTTATGAAAAGTAAGATCCATTGAACAGCCCATAGTCAGAACATAGACGATTAGGTCAGCTGTTGCTCGGTGACAGTTTCCCGTCTGTTCCTTTCTTGTGACGATTGCTTACATCCCACAGGGTAGTGAAATTTGAAACCGAGCCTTCTGTGTGGCAATTGAGTATTCTACCGCTAAACCGTGTATTCTAGAACGCCCCTTCACTCAACGCTCCACCTTCATTCGAGAAAGCCGATGGGAGCGCCATCTCTAGGCAGGGCAAGTCACCGCATATCAGCGATAATTTGCTGCTATTATTGAGTAGAGCAGCGAGCGTCATTTTCAGCCGACCAGCGGCGCAGTGCTCAACTCTGTCAAGTGAAGGGTGAAAGTCGAGTTGAAGAGCGTTTGTGAATACGGGGGTAAGCCTCGCTAATACTTTTTTAACCTCCTTTGCAAAAATGCTCTTACAGGCGTCAGGTCGAGCGAAAAATCGTGCGGATTCGCACGATTTCGAAAAATCGTGCGAATCCGCACGAAAAATATATATATATTTCGAAAAATCGAAATATAAAACGGGTCAATAAGACCATTTTATACAGGTTTTTTTAGAAAATGTTTATTTGCCCAGCCCTATCGACCATTTAGGCCCAGTGTCACTCAACATCAGTCAAAAAAAAAAAGCCTCGCGGAATCATGCATTGTCATAACCATCACGACACAGCGCGCTTCTGAAAAGCGTAAGTTTGTATTGACAGTGGTGTCAAAATACCCTCCATGTAATTACTGAGACTAACTGTGCTTTTCTCAGTCCAAGCGTGCACCATGCGGTCGAGCTTTCTGTGGCGGGCCGTTGCGTGAAACCACGGTGACGCATAGATGTTTTCCGCAGAGGAATAACGATGCCTGAATAAAGTTTCCCTCGTCTGCGAGTGCTGCTGCAGTCAGTGCACGCAAATTAGGTAAAAAAAAATGGCAGCATATCCACGGAGTGAATGATGGAGAGTGGGGCGAAGAATTCGTCCGTCCATTCGTTCTTGCTTCCGTCCGTCCATGCGTCCGTCAGTGTGACCGTCCATGCGTCCATCAGCCCGTCCGTCCCTGCGTTCGTCCATGCAGCCGCCCCTGCGTCCGTTCATGCGTCCATCCATGCATCTGTCTATGTGTCCGTTCGTCCATCTATTCAACACTCCAAGTCCCACCATCTCGCATCTTTTTATCATATATTCCCCGTATAGAAGCACCGCCATCCCGCGGACATTCCAAGGAGTAAATGAGATGTGGCACATGCACAGTTTCTTACGGTTCGCGCTTCGTGTCTACTTCCCACCTTTAACCACCTTGAGTTCATGGTATCTACTAGTTCACTGTATTGATGGAACTGCGGCCCAACGCTCGCTAAACCTTTCTAAAACCAAGGAGGTTACGCCCAGCGAGTATAACGTAGCAACCTTTTCCTGTCAGATAGTGCTCAATGTACATGCCAATGACTGCCAATGGGAAATGAAAGATAGGAGAATTCGGCTTTTACTTTCTTACGGCGTGCGCTTCGTATCTACTTCCCACCTTTAACCACATCGAGTTCATTCATGGTATATACTAGTTCATTGTAATGATGACACTGCGGCTCAACGCTCGCTAAACCTTCAGAAAACTAAGGAGGTTACACCCAGCGAGTATAACATAGCTACCCTTATTTGTCAGATAGTGCTCAATTTACACGCCAACGGCTGCTAATGGGGATCGCAGCGTGCGCGTTAACTAAAAGCAGAATGCTGCTGTCTCTCATTCCCCGTTAGCAGCAATTGGCATTACATTGAGCCCTATTTTTTTTGTTCAACAGCACACAAATGAAATCTCTCACCGGCACACTCTTGGAGGTCAAAATGTTATACTTGTTACATACTACAACGGCTACGAGGGATGAACGAGTGCCGCTATAAGGAGCTTCGCTCCTAAAATTTGGGTCGTGCAGGTGATATCGTTATTTCCTTGTTAATAACACGGCGAATGATACATGATTCATTCCGCGGTGCTTGCTGTAAACTGTCCGGAATCTGTTAAAGAATAAAAAAACATGGAAAATGTTTCAGCTTCGCTAACAGGAGTAAAAGACGCTAGCGTAACCCGCATGTTGCTGTTTTCATCGCTATCTCAATCGATATAGCTTGGCTTCACTTATCGGTGGCCGCCTGAACCATGCTGCAAGGAAAAGAATGTGCGCTTGATGTTGGCTGTTTCAAACGATCCTCGAATGCCTACTGCAAGTATGTCGTTGCGTTGAGGCCACTACGCCTGAATTTTTCCTTTTGCGAGTCACTGAAGGGCCCACCACGCGTTCTCAACGCAACAGGCGCACCTGTATAGCTGCAGGCTTTGGCGATACCGTTGTTGGTAATGATCATGAATCATACTTTCGCGCCTTGTAATCGGAGGGCCTCGAACTCCTGCCTCGTTACGCAAATCGCACGTTGCGCCGCTTGGTGAGACTCTATGAACGTGAATGACGGACGCCCCGCTGTTACGGAAGACGACGACGATGATCGGTGGCTTTAAAGTTGTCGCTGGCGCTCGCCTGTAGCGAGACCTTCCTGATAAGAGCCTTTCCTCATTCAATGTCTGAACCTTTCTAGACGTACAACGCCCCTGCTTTGTTACAGTATACATTTATATAGTTCGAATCCACATCTTTTTTCGAGCTTTTCGGGTTGTTCCGAGCAATTGAAACACCTTCAAATTTTTACCAGTATAGAACTAAACAGGATTTTTGTTTACGGCTTCCGAATTTTCGAGACCAAAGGGCTTTTTCTGTTCACAGATATTTATCGTGCCTTCATGAACAACAGCAGTCTCAGCACTTTGTGCGGGTGTCATACGCTTTGATAACGATGGTGTTATGCTGAATATTGTCGGGCCTAAGTTTATGAAGTATAGATAACCAGTTTCATGTGGGGTGTTATCTTGTGGCTGCTCCGTTTCTCTCTGCGTTCCGCCGTTTCAATTCTCTTGTGGCTGTCGTTGGGTTGGAAACTGCGAAAAAACGAAGAGGGAAGTACGACGACATTCCGCATATTAGTATAGGGGAGACATTGCATGCACACATCAAAGCTGTCATAGTTACCGAGAAAAACGCGCGTTTTATCCAGTGCGTTGTTAGAAAGGCCATACGCGATATTCCACGTGGAAACGAAGCTGTGCATGATAGAATAACGCCATAGTATGCTCCGAATAAAGAAGCAGAAGAAAAAAAAATATTCTGCACAAAAGTGTTACATTTTACACTCGCGGCCTCAAAACGGTTCTCGTGAGCTGGGAAAATGCCCACTCTAACTTATGGTGCTGATATCTAGAAGATGGAGGAAAAACTAGAGTAAAAGATGGCGACCACGCAGCGTGCAATGGAACGCAAGAATTTTGTGCTTGTTTTTTAACTTCATATGTACTTAACTCAAACATCCTACCACCCGGTTTTCGGCCCATGTGTGGGTGAGCGCCATCAGTAAGAAGATATCATCAGCATAATCATCATCATCACAAACAGGGACCTCTTATGCAGCCACCGAGATGACTAGGAAGGTGAAAACCATTTTTTAGTCAAAGTACTGATCCTGCCCGCCAACATCTGATAGCTTTTGTGCTTTTAACGTGATTTCGCAATGCCTCCAGGATCGGAGCTCTGTCCCACTGTTCATAGATGATCCTAGCCTCCGTGCCAGGGGGCAACCTCAGAGCATTGGAGCTAAACTAGCTTGGAAGGTCCGAGCTCTGCGCTCTACCTTGGGGCACAGCTCCGGGCTGTTTATAGGGCCCGCGACGCGGTGGAGGGGCAAGGTCTCTCTGGCCTGTTGTGGGAGCGGCCCGCTGCACGCTAAGCGCACGCACCGAAGGACCATCCATCCATCGATCCAGCCATCGGAGACCTGATTTTGTATCGCCTCCGTGATCGGCCCACTTCCGACCAAGTCACGACGTTATGTGATGACGGTATGGTATAACGGTATGGTATAAAGTTAACAAGACAAATCTATGACGTCATGTGATGACGTCATCAAGTTACGCTGTTATTGGTGATGTCATCATGACTAAGTCACAACGTTATGTGACGACGCCGTCATGACCAAGTTACGACGTTTAAGATGACATAAATACCAAGACACGACAGTATGGGATGACGTAAGCATGACTTAGTTACGAAATTAGGTCACTTCAGATGCTGTAACTCGAACACGCTGTGCGACAACGAGAAGAGTGGACCGTATATATGACTGGGTAGACTAGGCCGACCAGTCTGGCTATTCTGCAGGCGTAGCTGATATGGCAAGCCACCTGAATCCTCCAGTGAGCACGAATGTTAAAGGTGTTTTGTGCTTGACTCCGAATTCCAGTAGGCGTCACAAGGGCTTCGCAATGTATATAAACTAAAAAAACGGCAAGAATAAACTTGAAAATTAAACGTGATATTGTTGAATAAACTCGAAAGGCAACCATCGAGTCAACATTGATTTGATGCAATTGTGGTTCAGAAATCTGATAGTGTTACGTTTATGTCCAAGAAGTGGTTATTTTGAAATAATGTCTCGTTTTAGCGTCCGCATCGGGTTAGCGCACTTTAAATTACCCGCCCAAATGGAACGTCTCACGCCACTGTTGCTGTGCCCAACGTAAGGCGGCTTTACTGCGCAGCCGCCAACACTAGTAGCAGCAGAACGATAGCAGTGGGAGCCACAGCAGCAACAACGGCAAATCAAGAATTTCCTGCCATTCTCTTAAAGATGATTTATATGTGGGGTTTATCGTCCCAAAAGCTGAATGACGGCAGATGTTATTGGTTCAACTGGACCCCGCTAGATAACACGACCTGTCCA
This sequence comes from Rhipicephalus microplus, assembly GCF_013339725.1. Lineage (NCBI taxonomy): Eukaryota > Metazoa > Arthropoda > Arachnida > Ixodida > Ixodidae > Rhipicephalus > Rhipicephalus microplus. The sequence continues at coordinate 115,440,497 of NC_051165.1, forward strand.
GGTAATCATGTGAAATTGAACTTTTGAACCCCTCGCGCCATTCCCTGAAGTAACGTCTGGCGCTTCTTTTTGCCATGAGTAACAGAAACAAACAAGCAGCAATTTAATATGTGTCTTGATGCACGAACGGTTCATTATTTAGTGAAGCTAGCTTGAGTAGTAGTGAATAATTGTTGGCTGTTTGTCTGACGTCATCATGATGATTTTGAGAATGTCCTACTGCGGCGGATGTATTCCTGGGCATTTACTTCAATTTCTTGGTAAGTACGGTACTGCTGTTGATAATATTGCCATTTTAGACGTTACCATACATTGAGCTTTCACTCTGACGTAAACTGTTATTTCACTTGAGTGTCTCTTTGAAAAGCCCGTGCTACGAAAAATCCAGTGACGTTGTCGTTATCGGCGAACGAAAAATCCTGATAGACGCAAAGGATTGCAGCACTGGTTGGAACAGAAATCGTACGCAGTCACTCTACGGGCACATGATTATTGGGTGCGAGGACATACCGTGGCCCCATCATGCGATGGCATCCCTGTGACGTGCGTGGTTGGATTGCTCCGCCGCCCTCTCGCGCGCAGCCCGCCGCCGCTTTAGCGAATTTTGGCGACTTTGGCCGTGTATATCTATCTATCTATCTATCTATCTATCTATCTATCTATCTATCTATCTATCTATCTATCTATCTATCTATCTATCTATCTATCTATCTATCTATCTATCTATCTATCTATCTATCTATCTATCTATCTATCTATCTATCTATCTATCTATCTATCTATCTATCTATCTATCTATCTATCTATCTATCTATCTATCTATCTATCTATCTATCTATCTATCTATCTATCTATCTATCTATCTATCTATCTATCTATCTATCTATCTATCTATCTATCTATCTATCTATCTATCTATCTATCTATCTATCTATCTATCTATCTATCTATCTATCTATCTATCTATCTATCTATCTATCTATCTATGACCTTTAGTTCTCCTGGCCATTTCGATAATGGGATATTTACCAACATTCGTATGACATAAGTTGACTACATGACGAGCATAAATGACTGGTCATAACATGAAAACTATTATACGTATGTCATGAATGTGATGATTTACATGTCATGGCCTTGGCGCTATTCTGGTGGTTTCGTTCACATGACATATTGCAAAGCTGGTAGGGTATGACATGAATGGATGGCGAAAATAGGTGACTGGCCCTAACTTGGAAATTATGACATGCATGTCATGTAAGTCATGACTACATGCCACGCGCATGATGTGCTGGCGGCCGTTTCGCTAACTTCACATATACTACATTTGGTATGACGTGACGCCGACGGACGACGAAGGTACATGACGCGAATGAGTGCCATGTGAATTGTGAATACATCCTATGCTCATAGTGCGCTCACGGCCGTTTCGCTAGCTTTACGTATATCATGTTTGTTGTTACGTGGCGTGAATGAACGACGAAGGTATATGACTGGTGCAAACATGATAATCATGAGATATTTAGGCGCCACAGACGCGCAGAATAGTAGACTCCTGTAGTCAAGAGCCTTCCATATTTTTTTCTCCCAGATTTCGCGGTAAGAGGAGATATCTTTAGAATGACCGAGGATGACGTGCTATACAGTTGGAAATCGTTTAATTCGAATACTCTTTCTCAGTCTCTTTTCGCAAACAGGTACATGCGGCGATGGTGAGTCATTAAAATGGGCTCTGCGCGTGAGTCGTGCTGCACTCTTGTGAGGCTCAGTGAGTTCCAGCCATTCCTCAATACCCGCTTGACTAATAATCAACCTTGTATTGCTGACTTAAAGGCCAGCTTGCATATACAGTAACTTTTATTGGGTGCACTAGTATCCACCATGTATGCACTATGTTGTTAAAAAGAAGTTTTTAATGTCTTGTCTACTTTTCGTTGCAGTACATTTGTTTTGGTTGCTCTCTTATAACCGACAGTGAAAAGGCAAAGCTTTGGGGGACCCTTAAGCTTTGCCTTTAAGAGTTGATCGAAATAGCGACGTCCTATCTCTAGTGCGTACTCGTACCACTCAGACCTTACTTTTTGTTATATGACGTTGCTCAAGAAGTGAAATAACCAATGCACAAAGTTGATTAAAGTAAATGTCAATGATTATCGCGAGGATCAAGAAGCATTTACAAGCTTCACCGTACGTTACGAAAACCTGCGCTCTTGTTGCGTAAGCAACACTGGCCGATGTTGAGCAGTTTCGCGTGGTTTATCGGGAGCCGTGCTGCGCATGCGCGAGGATTAGAGACATCGCACGGCGGATAGCTGGCACTCCAGAGAAGGCCTATAGAAGCTCCTGGAGTGAAGTGTCTATAGCGGGCTGGCACTTGACTAGCGTGAGCCCGTTCACTGGTCAGTCCGTACGTCCGTTAGTTTGTTTGTCCGTCCGCCTATTTTTCCGTTCGCGTGTCCGCCCGTACATTCGTACGTAGCTCATGCTACATACCTCTTTAAGAGTTTCACTACCGCTTCAAATTAAACTGCTAAGAGGAAGGTATGGCGGCGATAAATGATAGTTGAAAGTTTTATTTTTGGTGCAGTTTGTAACACACTTTTTTGTTGTACAAGTCTACGTCAGGTTGAATGGAATGTTTCTTTTGTCATTACATTCAAGAAGGTAGCAGTCTAGAAATGATTGCGTAAAGCGGCATTTTAATAAGATTTATCCACACTTATGTCATTTGCTCATGTGTGTCGTCATTGTCACGTGCCAATGTTATTATCGTAGAGGGCTCATAGTGGCCCTTCATGAGTTACCAGAGTGACAAGAGAAATTTAAGACCCTCCTGTGGGCATATTTATCTTTCAGTCAGGGGAGAATCGGGGACGTCGTTTGAAGGTGTCTCTTGCAGGGGTGTTTCTTGCGTCACCAGCGTCACATTGAAGTCGTGCTGAACCTGTAGAATGCCTTTCCCATTTTGTTTTCAGACACTCGTACTGAAGAAAAAGACGAAGAAAAGTGATGACAGGGAGGTTAGCCAGGCAGGATGCTCGCATACTTGCTATCGTGCAAAAGAAAGGAGGAGGAGGAGGAAAGAACTTTATTCAGAGTCCGGCGAGTAGATGGGGTGGGCGACTGGCCCCGCCTAGGTTACGGCCAGGAGTCCTTGAATCCTGGCGGCTTCCTCGGCCCGCTGGACGGCCCACATTTGGTCTTCGAGGATGGAACTGAGCATTGCGGCCTCCCAGCGCGCGCGAAGGCTGTCAGCAGAGGCCGCATACTTGTTATGAGTACTAATCCCTCTACATTCCCATAACATATGCTCCAGAGTGGCTCTGGAGTCGCAACGCTTGCACCTGTCCGTTTTGTATATATCAGGATATATAATGTGCGATAGTGCAGGATTCGGATATGTCCTAGTTTGTAACTGCCGCCATTCGACAGACTGTCTTTTTGTTAATTTTGGGTGAGGTGGCGGGAATATGCCCCTCTGTAATCTATAATGCTTTGTAATTTCATTGTATCTGGTCATTCTGTCTTCCCACTCCAAAGAAAGGAGAGCAAAGTTTTTCAAAGAAGAGGTTGGAGGATTCTGGAGGAAGCCCTCGTGAACGGGGCGTGCGCGATTATCTCTAGAGTTCGTCGCTGAGGCCATCTCATGGAATGAATGCTTTCAGCATCTCGCGATAGATGGCGAAACAATTCATACAGACACCGCTTAACAAGCGGCCACCTTCGCTCCGTAGCTTAAATGCTCCTCCCTCATTTTCAAGTTATAAGCAGGTAATAGCAACAAGTGTTGTAAGAAAACGCGAATAAGCACAGAGGGGGGGGGGGGAGAAAATCAGCATTGATGTTATTTAAAACATTTTGCACCTGCCATGGTGGACCAGTTGTTATGCTGCTCAGCTGCTGACTCGAAGGTTGCAGGTTGGAATCCGGGCCTTCGGATTTGCGGCTTTAAAGGTCTGCTTGATCTTGCCGGCTCCTTCTTCTTGGCCCAGAGCTGATTAGTGAACGGATAATCGCATATCATTCACTGAACTGTCCACTTCTTTCTTTCCCTCTCTCTCTTTTAAGCTCCCAAAGACATACTTATCTTCATTCTTAGTGCACAGCACCACTAAATCTAACGTATACACAATTGTGTGAAATGCACACAGCTCTTCTGTGTGAACACTGACGCATGTGTGGACACAGCCTTTGTTCCAGCTGCCGAAGCCGGAATGCTATCGTGTTACCGTAAGAGCTCAGTTGGCACAGCGTGAAGTTGTAGCCCACTGGGATATTCGCTACTTTCCCAAAAATGTCACAATGTTTCTGCGTATATTATGTGAACTTTTAATCCAGAATGTGCAGGCGTTTGTACACGCTAACCGCTCGTCAGTGTAGTGGTGTCATAACTGAGCGCAGGCCTAACAGATTCTGGCTAGTATGTTATATGAATCTTTAAGTAGAGGATTCAGCCATATAGTTGTTTCTTTCGCAATCAGCGAAATAAATGAGTGAAATCCAGCCACTCACGGTGTTGATTCGCATATCTTTCTTGTATTTTATTCTGTCCAATTAACAGCCATTGATTTTAACCGTTAGCATTATTTTCATGCAACCGCTGGACATCGCCCATCGCTTTACGTATCAGCAGCTCTTGAACATCACAACTTATGTGCAGTACCGATTGTCGCACGACATACATTTGGAGGTTTAGAGAATTCATAGAGGGTATTAAGCATGTTCACCATCAATTGATAATCTTTTTCGTTTGAATTACACTCGTGCGTGCTTAATGATGAGCATTAACACGCGTTGTTTCATTTATTACCTACGAGTGATATTATTCGTTTATACCCATGTCAATGTTATCAAGAACAGGGCACTGCATTTAATGAGGCAGTTGGATATTGAATTCCGAGAAGTACGGACCCGGAAAGCAAAATAAGCTCGCAGCAGCAGGTTATATCCGATACACCGAGAGAACTTTGTCCCGCAGTTGGCATAAAATAAACTAATGATTCGTGTCTTGAATCTTTACCATTGCCTTACTGAACCTTGATTCCATGTGACACTGCTTTTTCCCCTTTCTTTACTTCCGGTCTTTTAACGCGAAAATGTTTCATAATTGATTGATATGTGTGGTTTAACGTCCCAAAACCACCATATAAATATGAGAGACACCATAGGGGAGGGCTTTAACGTGTACCCAAATCTAAGCACACGGGCCTAGAATATTTCCGCCTCCATCGGAAATGCAGCCGCCGCAGCCGGGATTCGATCCCGTGAACTGCGGGTCAGCAGTCGAGTACCTTAGCCACTAGACCACCGCGGCAGGGCAAAATGTCTTATGCCGGGGCGTATTTCAATTATGGATATGAAGTCGCAACATTTACAAGAACGGACGTCAAAGAAAAGACTTATCAGAGATATTTCTGCCAGTGGGAGTCCAACCTGGGACCTTTCACACTCTAATGTGAGGAACGAAACAACTCGTCCACGGCCGTGCGTTTTGAGGAGCGTTAACGGCAAGCCATGTATAACGGCAAGCCACAATGTTTTGCGTTTTTTGACTACATCGACAACGACAAGCGCAACAGCTGTCACTCAGTCAGTCGGTCGGTCAGTCGGTCCAGACCGACCGACTGGACTGCTTACAATACACTACACTGCACTGCTCTGCACTGGACTGCACACACTGCACTGCACTGCACTGGTTCGATACAGTGCAGTGCAGTGTGTGCAGTCCAGACTAGTCCAATGCAGTGCAGTCCAGTGCTGTGCAGTCCAATCCAGTGCAGCCCAGTCCAGTGCAGTGCAGTCCAGTCCAACCCAACCCAGTTCAGTTCAGTCAGAGATCCAGTGGACGAGGACGACTGCATAGCCAAGTCGCACGGCGAGGCCTATGAGTGGGCAAGAAGTCACGAGGACGTCTTTACAGCTGAGCAGGCATCTGCGGCTCTCTTCTTCTATGACTTTAGACGCACTGGTAACTGGCACTCTGCATTAGGTGCAGTTAGTCTGGGCACAAAAAATATTGTGGAACAATACGTTTTGGGCCGCCGACTCTGTGGAATGCCACGAGAAAGATGGAAAAGTGCACATAACGTGGAATCAGATACAGAAGACAAAGCGATGCCTGCCTGGCTCGAGCGCAGGCAACTCCGAAAGTACGCAAATGTCGGAGCAGATGCACTCCAATGTTCCCGTCCGTACAGGTGAAGGAGGAGTTGGAGGTGACGGTGAAAATTCCACGGAAGTAGTTCATAACACTTTGCGCGTATCTCGCGACCTCGTCAATCTATCGTGAAAGCAAAATAATCACACCATGGGCCTACACAATGCTGAAGACGAATGAGTTTATAACACCGATAGAACATTTCCAGGAGCACTGGCTAGCCTCTCGCGCTTGCCAGTAGACTGGCCGTATCTTTACATTTCACCGTTCACCAAGTTTAGCGTGTTATCGTTATGACTATAGCGGATAGCACGACAAGCGCGAGGGTGAGATTTGAAGGTTGTATCTGCGTGCGTTCCGATGCACGCGCTTATCTCAATCGCAACAGTTTGTTCCCTGTACGCCTTGTGCTGGCGTTGAAGTTCCCAGAGAGTCGCTTCGCTCGCTACATGGGCAGAATTTCTGAAATATGCTCGCTGGTCAGACTGTAATATTTGTTAGTCAGCACTCATTTGTGTGCTTAAATTGAGGTACAGATTAAACAATCACAGGTATTCAATATTTCTGGAGCCCTCCACAACGGCGTCTCTCTCATAATCATATTGTGATTTTGAGGCGTCAAACCGCAGATAATATGGTCAGACTGCATTTAACGTGTGTATACTTGTGCGATCATCTCTGCTGGTTTGCTGGTTTTCAGCACCACGCTTTAGGTGTCGAGAGAGAGAGAGAAAAAAAACTTTAGTAAAGTGTCCCTGCTGAGGTCAAACGTCGCGGGGTTGGGAGACGGACCCCTCCTTAATCCCCTTCCTCAGGCGGCGGCTAGGCCCTGAACCCAGGTGGCATATTTGGCCAGTCAAACAGCCCAGAGGTGGTCCTCCGGGCACGTGCAGAGCAACATGACTTCCCACTGCTCGGCCGTGGTGATTGTGAATGTGGGGTTTGTGCTGTGTTTTATTGCGTGAGCAGCTGCGGTAGAGACCCATATGATATGGTCGAGCTCGGCATTAGATGCACCACACGCCTTACATTGGGGTGTGTGGATAGCGAGGTAAATACGGATGTACATTGAAGGACCGGGGAAAGTGTGTTTGCAATAAGCACCAGGTAATGTATTTCTGCCTGCTAAGGAACTGGTCTGGTGGTGGGTATATAAGTAGGGCTTTACAGTTAATGCACTAGGATTTCTTTGAAGGTAACCATTTTGCTCCTCGCATGGTCACGAAAAAAGGAGACCATTATCTCTCGCCCAGCCGTGTCGGGTTGCGATGAGTGGTGCTCTGCTGAATGACGCGCCCGATGGATGAGAGCTCGGGCGGCGTCATGAGCGTGTTCGTTCTCCGCTAGCCCCGAATGTCCTGGAGAGCAGGTGATCGCAACGCGGGGGAGACGTAACAGAGGTGTACTTGTGAGAATATGGTGTGCCGGTTGTGAGATCAAGCCTTTGGTGAAGTTTCAGATGACAGTCTCAGAGTGATTAGTGATGCAGGATGCTTGCGTTGAGACTTTGGCTAGAAGGATGACTGATTTATCACCTTATTCGGGTTTGTTTGCCCGAATGGAGGCAGTTGCGGTAACTATGTGCTGAGGCCAGGTAGGTACAGCAAGGAGGGCCATGGGCCGATGCGTGGGATATTTCGCTGCGTCTACATACACCACGTGTGTGGTTTGCGCGTAGCGCTAAGCTGTTGCTTGGCGTGCGTGACACGTCTTTCCGTGTTATATTCAGGGTGCATGTTGCGCGTTAGAGGAGAAATTATTAAGGTAGGTGTCTCGAATGTCGGAATGTATCGAGATTCTCTGGCCTAACTGAAAGACTTAAGGTGTTACGAGTGTGCACATGAGATGACGTCCTGTAGAAGTTAGGTATAATCGTTCATAGTGTGATGTACGTTGGGCTCGAATTATAGTGTTGTGAAGCCCTAAGTGATTGAGTTTCGCATTGGGCATAGACATAAAGAGATGCAGCGCGAGCTTAAGGCAGTGCCTGATTATAAAGGCAGTGCCTGATTATAAAGTTTAGTTTCTTTTTGTCAGTAAGCACAAGTTTCACAAATGAAGCAAAGTAAAGGATTCCGCGTATGGACAATGCGACCTCTTGTCATATGAGATTGTCCTCTTTTATGTCGTGATGTTTATTGGCGATGCGGAAGATTATCCTAATATTCTGATAAATATGGCAGTGTAGCAGTTGCATCGTATGCGAGTTGCCGCTGTTATGCTGAATGCGGAAGCCCAATACGCGAATAGTAGGGACTGTTCGTATAGGGTGATGTTGCACATGCAGATTTATTGAGGGTCGGTTTGTCCAGGTCGATACATAAGAGCTAGGTTGATACAGAAGTGACTCCGGCATTTGGGCGAGCAGGACAATCTTCGTTGTTCGGCGTAAGTTGTGATTCTATCAATAGCCAATTGAAGTGCATCCTGCAACTTTCTGTCGCTGCCACTGGTAATCCACAGCGCGATATTGTCCGCGTGTATTGCCACCTGCATGTAATGGGTTGGGAGCAAGAGTGGCTCTCACTCTGAAAAAGAAAAGAAGACTGCGTGCGTCTTCTTCACTTGAAATCCCGCCACGACGGATGCGCTTTTCAAGAGCTGGCTACATCTTTGCTAATTAAGAGCCCCTTGCACTTCTGAAGCCTCGTGAGAATAGGCTATGGTGGAGGTTGGGAATATTTTCTAGGAGTGGCAGAAGGTGAAGCATGATCTGGTAGAAGTGAAAACATTGGCCCGGTATCTGCATGTTACACTGCAAATATCGTCGAAAGACGATAGTCTTGCGTCTGGAGAGAGTGAAAAAACGTTCATTTGACGTTCTGCGCAAGATAATCCGTGAATGGTATTCTGGAGGCGCTGCATTAAGGCGCGTTCACCCTGAGCATTCCAGCCGCCGCAAGTGCGCCGAATCCGATTCAGCGGCGGCGAGATCCACCTAAAGGGCCCTGTCCGTGCCGATCGCTCTCGGACCGATTTTTGCGGCGTTTTTTGCCAAATTGGTAGCCACAGACCAATAGAAGCGCAAGTCAACAAATTTTGAAAAGTGGTGGTCAAGCCCTACTCACCCCTCATGATGCCGTGCCCGTAACTGAACGTTGTAATCAACAGTAGCTTAACCCACTCTGAGCTACTTCACGTCCTTATTTCATGAAAGCGGTGACCGAGCGTTTCTTTGTCATGACCGAGCTTGTCATGGTCTTGCGAGCAAGACAAACCCACCAACGCCGCTGGCGTCGGTGGTTTTTTCTGCTCTTCATGCATTACAAGACGGCGACTTGCCAGCAAAGTAAGCAGTACTACTTCTTCTTACTGCAGTTGTACAAGAATCAACGAAGTCTAGATGACCGGATAGTGCAGTGACGTTTGCGGGCCACGACAACAACCGGGTGACAGCGCATCCGACCCGCGTTGGCCCCGTGTAAGATGGCATATCCGGTGGCGCGGGGCGCATCCAGTGCGAACGATGCTGCGTTTCGGCGGCAGGTGAATTTCGGCTGCTGTAAAAAAATTGCGGCATATCCAAGGGGTGAATGATGGAGAGTGGGGCGAAGCATCCGTCCGTTCATTCGTTCTTGCTTCCGTCCGCCCATGCGTCCGTCTGTGTGACCGTCCGTGCGTCCATCCGCCCGGCCGTGCGTGCGTCTGTTCGTGTGACCGCACGTCCATCCGTGCGTCCGTCCCTGTGTTTCTCTATGCATCCACCCCTTCGTCCGTCCATGCGTCCATCGGTCTATGCAGCCATCCCTGCGTCCGTCCATGCATCTGTCTGTGTGTCCATTCGTCCATCTAGTCAACACTCAAAGTACAATCATCTCGCATCTTTTCATCATATTGTCACGGGGTCGTGACGTGGCCGAAGACAGGAGACTTCGTGTTGGGATTTAACTGTTTATTTGGGCGAACCTGTGCCTAGTAAATGGAAAGTCTGATTACAGCATCAGTCTTGCACAGATAGCAGTCTCGGACTGACAGCGGCGAACGGAGCGTCGGCCTTCGTTCAACAACTGACAAGCGGCGAAGCGCGTCGGCATTTATACTCCCGCCGTCGCATGTTCTAGCGCTACCGCTGGCGGCGGCGTACGTTCCAGAACAATCTGTACCATTCGCACAGTGGGCGTGATCTTATCGAAATGATCTACTACAGTCCGGAACCCTCTCGAAAACTGTAGGCGCGGTTTGCGCTGAGAATCGTGTGGTGTTTTGGGACGATAACAAAAGCTTGGGAAATGGAACGTGGCATTGCCCCCCTTTGAAAAAGGCATCGTCTCGATGCTTTAACTAAAGATGAAGGTACAATAATAATGCAAGAAAGTACAATGAGTAAATTACGATGAAACAATAATACAAAAAAAAAACACTGTTTCAGTTTGTTAACGCGCATGAAACGGCTTGAAGAGCGCGACATGCACGACTTCAGGTCGTGATCGGCGTCGTTGAGAGTTTGTGATGCCGTCGGGGACAACCTCGTAATCAAGTGGGCCGCGTAATCAAGAGAAGACGGCGTTTATAACACCGGACGGCCTCTTCGAGTTTAAGGTGATGCCCTTCGGCCTTCGCTCAGCGTCTGCAACTTTTCAATGGGTTATGGATACAGTACTGGCAGGATTGAAGTGGCAGACTTGCCTTGTGTACTTGGACGACGTCGTCGTGTTTTCCTCGAGTTTCGACGAGCATCTTCGGCGCCTTGAAGCTGTACTTCAAGCCATCAAGACGTCCGGACTCACACTGAAGCCAGAAAAGTGCAGATTTGCGTATGAGGAGCTCTTGTTTCTGGGGCACGTTATCAGCAAGTCTGGAGTTCGTCCCGATCCACGGAAAACAGCCGCCATCGCCGACTTCCCGCCGCCCACTGACAAGAAGGCCGTGCGCCGATTTCTGGGCCTGTGCGCCTATTATAGGCAGTTCGTGAAAAACTTCGCCCGCATCGCCGATCCTCTCACTAACCTTACCAAGGCCGACGTGGAGTTCAAGTGGGAAACGCCACAGGAACACGCTTTCCAGGAGCTTAAACATCGCCTCCAGACGCCTCCGTTACTTGCCCATTTCAACGAATTCGCCGAGACAGAAATACATACTGACGCAAGCAGCGTAGGTCTTGGCGCCGTTCTTGTGCAGAGGGCTGACGGACTTGAAAGGGTTATTAGTTACGCCAGCCGATCGCTATCCAAAGCAGAAGCAAATTATTCCACAACAGAAAAGGAGTGCCTCGCCATCATCTGGGCTACGTCGAAATTTCGCCCCTACCTCTACGGCAGGCCCTTCAAAGTTGTGAGAGACCACCACGCCTTGTGTTGGCTAGCCACCTTGAAGGACCCCCTCGCACGATGTAGCCTGAGACTTCAAGAATATGACATTACTGTCATTTACAAGTCCGGCAAAAAACACTCCGACGCCGACTGTCTCTCTCGTGCGCCTGTCGACCAACCGCTACCCGACGACCCGGATGACGACTACTTCTTGGGAAATAAAACGCGGCAATATATTCCCCATATAGAAGCACCACCATCCAGCAGACATTCCAAGGACTAAACGTGAGGTGGCACACGCACACTTTCTTACGGCTTGCGCTTTCGTGTCTACTTCCCACCTTAAACCACCTCGAGTTCAGGGTATATACCTGTTCACTGTATTGATGGCACTGCGGCCCAACGCTCGCTTAACCTTTCTAAAACCAAGGAGGTTACGCCCAGCAAGTATAACGTAGCAACCCTTTCCTGTCAGATAGTGCTCAATGCACATGCCAATGACTGCTAATGGGGAATGAGAGACGGGAGAATTTGGCTTTTGTTTCGTGCCTACTTCTCACATTTAACCACCTTCAGTTCATGGTATATACTAGTTCACTGTGTTAATGGCACTGCGGTCCAACGCTCGGTAAACCTTTCTAAAACAAGGAGGTTACACCCAGCGAGTATAACGTAGCAACCCTTTGTTGTCTGATAGTGCTCAATGTACTATCGGTGTCAAATGAAACCCGAACGGCGGAGCACGTGTTTCAAGCGTTAGAAACAGTATAGTATTGGCCGTCCAGTGATCACCATAGACAGGCGTGCACATCCGGTTTGGCAGCACTGCGCGATCCCCCAACAGTGCGTTATCTCCGTCTCTGCTTAATTTTCGTATGGTGGTAATGGTGGCCATCGTGGGCGTGCCAAGCGCTGTTGATCGTATCACTCGCAATCGCTTGCTTTTACTCCAGCATCGCAGTGCAACCGATGACTTTGCACGATAGAATGAAAAGAGAAATATAATCGGTTTGTGGTTGATTTTCAAACGATCGTCGTATCTCGTTCGCCAGCGCTGCATTACCTGCCCTCTTGTTTCAGAGACCGACCCGAAAACGCATCTCTTTAACTGGAAATGCCAAGCGCTTGTTCGGAAGAGAGAGCCCAAAACGTTTCGCTTTACCGGCACGAAGTGAAACAGCGTGAAATTGCAAGCATTATGAACCGACATTTGTCGACTATAAATAGAATTAGCCAGGAATTCCATGATGATGGACTCCGTGATGGTGAACCGTGCTACAATACTCGCCTTCGGCTGCAATAGCTCTGTTTTTTATTTTGTTCCTTTCAAATACCATACCTGGAACACAAGCAAAAATATTGCTCTGTAGGCGGATCGCGCAGTGGTGCCACACCGGATGTGCGGACCTGTCTGTGCCAATGACTGGTCGACGGCACGCACTATGTATTGATAAGGCTTCTGCAACGCGCTCCGCTGTTTGCCTTGCATTTAATGCCGATAGTACATTCCAATGGCTGCTAATGGGGAATGAGAGACACGAGAATTCGGCTTTTAGTTAACGCGCACGCTTCGAATTTTTTATTGTTCAACAACGCACAGGAGAAATCTCTAACCGGCCCCACTTTGCAGGTGAAAACGTAAGGCTGGTTACGCACTACGACTACGACGAGGGACGAATGGGTGCCGCCCCGAGGAGCTTCGCCCCTGATAGCAGACGCTTCAGTGTGAACTTGGGGTTAGAGTGCCTCCAGCGTGCAGCGGAGGCGAAGAAGCGCATCAAGTCGTGTCACACGTGAGATATGAGCGCTATCTTCCAGTTATCCTGGAAAACGGAGCGCGCGGCGTGCACGCCCGTCTCTGAAGTGATAAGGTGTAGAACGCAAGGCGATGAATAGCTGTCGCCACCGTGTTGTCTTAGCAAAGCTTCGGAAATACTTACCTTTCCGTGCAAGCGTTGCATGGTCAGCGCAGCGTGATAAGCGCTAACATCAATAGAATTACTTGTGTCTGCCTTTTCTAGTAATAAATGCACATACCTAATATTGACGTGTTGTTATGGTGCCTCAGATATGCACAATAATTGCTTTTTAATTGACAATCGCACAAATACGAAAGTTGAACCTTGCGCAATATTGGTGGGCGCTGCGGATGGGGTCGGCCGTTTGGAGAATCGCATGGCCACTTTGGTGCCGTTTAAGGTACTGTTAAGGGTGGACAGACATGCAGACCAAAACTTTTGCGTCGAAGGTCCCCAAGAAAGACTATTGCCTTTAATAAAGAGAGAGGACTAACGCCTGTGGTGACGCTCTTACACGGAGAGTGATGAACGGTGCTGGCAAACCGTTGACCGAGAGTGCGGCTGTCCTGTGCGTTAAAAAATTGTGGCTGTAGCAGTAGGTGAGAGCGCCTGCGTTAAACATGGGTAGAGCGTCCAAAATGAATGTTTGTAGAGCATTATCTAATGTCTTGGTGAGGTGTAGCCCAAAAATAGCACGTGTCGTGCACCGAGGGCCGTCTTCACCGTCGGTAATATGACTCCTCAGTTGAAGTATTACACCGTGCGTGGAAAGTTTAAGGCGAACTCAGAATATTGCATGCGGAAAGGGGGCACTGTCTTCTATGTGCCTTTGGAGTCGACTGTGAATAACCTGCGCGAGTATACCTTGCCGACACAAGTTGTGAGAGATGAGTGTCAGAATGTGAAAGGTGTTAGTTCTCGCTTATCCTGTGTATGTTATTTTCATGCAACCATGCTGCTTGAGCAGTGAAGTGCATGTTTCTAGCTGCTTTCCGTCACTCGCGTTGCCCTTTTGGCGAAACAACACCCAATAAATGCTCAACAACCTCTGTGAAAACATCTTTATATTTCTTAATTTTCCGATTCCTACGATAGAGGAATCACCCGTGTTTTTACCAGTTTTTCCATCACAGGCACGTGACATGTACGTGTACCGAGTCGAAACCAACGCTGCAGCTCGTAACGTGGAATTTTCAGAGCGAAGATTGGAGGCAAAGGCATACCTGATTCTGACAATTCTGGAGCATTCTTGGGAGGCTCCCTCACCATCGTCTGCACAGGGGTGAGCGAGGATCACCGTGAGCATCACGGCTGCTCACGTGTCTTGAACCCTAGTGGTCTATTGGATGAAGCCGGGTGTAGCAGCGTCCACCGGTGTCTTGCGATAAAAAGTGCACCCTTGAGATTTCGCGCTCTAACCATTTATTAGGTGAATGTTTATTCCACATTCCTTCTTGCGCCGTGGTAAAGAATCATCATCAACATCATCATTATGATCTTTATCAAAACGTGATCTCGGTGCCACGCGCTTCAACCGCTAAAGCAGGACGAGACGCGATGAATTCGAGGCCGTCGCTACCCGTGAGAGAGTCGACAATAATTCCACAGCGTCTGCCGCTCAAGCATGCAACACCCGACATCTCGTGGGGCCGTCGGTCGCGCTCAGCGTACTCGTTATGGAGGGACACATCCGCCGGGCCCCGAGAGGCTGTCCAGAATGCCACGACAAATCGGCGAACATCACGGGTGAGTGCGGGCGCCGGGGTTCCGCTCAAGCCCGCAAATGACAGAAGTGGCGTCGACAGGGGCAGCAGGGACAGGAAGCCCAAGATCATGTTGGTCTCGGTAGTACTGCTCGAGCTGGCCACTTTAGCTCTCCTGCTCTTCAGCTACAAGAGGGAGAAAAACCGGGGCCTTGTGCTCTTAGGTGGAACAGCCGCTGAGGAGGACGTGATTCATGACCCTGTCAACACTACTGGAGGTCATGCAAGCCCACGACCTTCGCTGCATGGACGTGTAACGAGACGGACGTCGCTGCACAAGGCGATGACTAAAACGGAGCGCACCACGAGTTCAGTCGTGGTGATCGCCACAGAAAACGACATGACTTCGACCTCGTCTGATTGGGAGCCACCAGCTGTGGTGAAGGCCGAGGACGAAATTGCCTCGACCTCGTCCTTAAGGTATTCACCAACCGTGCCCAAGACAGAGGGAGATATCACCTCGACCTCGTCTCGTTCAGAACTGCCGGCCGTGGTGAAGACAGCCCAGATGACCTCGACCTCGTCTGATTGGGAGCCACCGGCCGTGATGATGACAGAGGACCAGAATAATTCGACCCGGTCTGATGGCGAGCCGCCCGTCGTCGTCAAGAAAGAGGACAAGATTGTCTCAACCTCATCTGGGTTGAAACCACCAGCCGTGGTAAAGACAGAGAATGAGATAACATCAACCTCGTTTAATTGGCAGCCGCCAGCTGGGGTTCAGACAGAGGACGACATTGCCTCGACATCATCTGGTTTGGAACCTCTGGTTGTCATGAAGACAGACAAGATGACTTCAACATCGTCTGATTGGGAGCCACCGGCCGTGGTGAAGACAGAGGGCGAGATTGCCTCAACATCATCTGGTTGGGAGTCACCAGCCGTGGTGAAGAAAGACCTGATGACTTCAACGTCGCCTGATTGGGAGCCACCGGCCGTGGTTAAAACACAGGACGAGGTTACCAAGACCTCATCTGATTGGGGGCCGCCAGCCGTTGTCAAGACAGAGGACGAGATTGGCTCGACCTCATCTGGTTTGGAACCGCCGGTCGTCATGAAGACAGACAAGATCACTTCGATCTCGCCAGATTGGGAGAAGCCGATCATGGTGAAGACAGACTATAAGATTGCCTTGACCTCATCTGGTTTGGAACCACCGGTCGTGGTGAAAACAAACATGATGGCATCGACCTCGTCTGATTGGAAGCCACCAGCCGAGGTGAAGACAGAGCTCGAGATTACCTCGACCTCGTCTGATTGGGAGCCGCCAGAGGTAGTCAAGACAAAGGACGAGATCGCCTCGACTTCATACGGTTTGGAACCACCAGCCGTGGTGAAAACAGGCAAAATGACTTCGACCTCGTCTAATTGGGAGTCACCGGCTGTGGTGATGACAGAGGACGACATTGCGTTGACCTCGTCTGGCTTGGAGCTACTAACGGTGGTGGAGACAGGCAAAATGACTTCGAGCTCATCTGATTGGGAGCCGCCAGCTGTTGTCAAGACAGAGGATGACATTGCGCCATTTTCCTCCGTAAAAAAGCCACCGGCAGTAGTGAAGACACAAGACGAGATTAGCTCAACTTCATCCGATAGGGAGCCACCGGAGAAAGGAACAGATGCGACTGCGTTGGGTGAGATTGCAGGTTGACGCCTCACGTGTTGAATCTGTGTTGTGCTACTTCTACAATGGTGAATGGCTAATTTGTAGACGTTAGGCGATGTTTCGTTGATTTTGAAATTTTCCTGCGGCAGATTCATGATTGTAGGGATGTGGTAAAAAACTTATTATACACGCGCATTTCGGGAGTCATTGGTAATTCATCAAATTATCTGACTCATTAGCTATGCGTAATGTCTTCAACGATTAAAACGTAAAACGGCATACAGTGGGAGGTGGTTTTCATTATTGACGAGTTATTCCAATCTGGATATTTGCCAGGCGTGTGAGGTCAGTCACGCCAACTCTTCAGCTGCGAATAATTGCAACAGCATACTGTACGCGACAAACACTTGGCTTTTATTGTTCAAGATATCGGATATATGCTTGCTACTCTATGCGGTGCCGTAGTATTATGTTGTGTTACAGCGGGAACTTTTTTTGCTTCTGGGAGCTCTGCGAACGTTATGCGATACATTCTATTCAGAGATGTACAATTGTTTTTCAACTTGTAAAATAACTTGAGACAATTCAGCTTTCATGAGTCCGTGCCGTGTCGCGGGTCTTAAGGGACGCGGGCATAGACGGGGTTGCAGCTGCAGCGTCCAGCTAGGCCAGAAGCTAGGCTGTTCTTCCCTGCACGTAGCTCGTGCACCACGTACCACGCGGCTTGCTTCTTTTTCTTTGCGCGACCAGTTGGCCTAAACTCCCCACCCCCAGCACTTTGGGCGATTTAAATAGACTAAACAAAATAAAAACCAAGTGAGAGCAGACTATGTACATAGACGGCAGACCTAAATGTGCGTAATGAAGTCCGAGCAGTGTTCTTAAAAGGCATAGGGTCAACGTCGTAGCCTTGGTTTGCGGTACTGAGAGCAGCGGAGTTGGCGAGGAGGTGGGAATCAGACACTGCCGGCAGAAATCTTGATGGTCGGCCGTATGGGCTGGCTACGCCAGTCTTGTTCCCCCGTCGTAGGCGCGGGAATCTGCAATGATTGCGGCGATGATATCTCACTGATTGTCATGTTGTGGGTGTCCACGGTGCTGCCATGAGCGTACAGGTCAAGGGGTGGTGGAACGTGCCGTGATGTCCGCATGACGCGTACCGTCGGTGTTGGGCTGCAGCGCAAGTGAATGATGTGTGGGTTTTAACGCCCCAAAACCTCATATGGCTATAAAAGACGCCGAAGTGGAGGCTCCGGAAATTCTAACCACCCGTGTTTTTTTTAACGTGCACCCAAATCTGAGCACACGGGCCTACAGCATTTTCACATCTATCGAAGTTGCAGCCGCCGCGATGAGGATTACATTCCGTGACCTGTGGGTCCGCAGCCGAGTACCACTGCAGCAAAAGAGGTGTTATGACTTGGATATGCAAAAACGACGGTGCTGGGGGTGCGAAGGACGTTGTTGGCAAAATGTTGGCTGCTGGTGTAGAGAGCATCGATACAAATGTGCCTTTCGCAATTGACGACGTGTCAGGGGGTGCTTTCGCCATACTTGCGCCTTCTTGCAGTGGATGCCTGCGCTCTGGGGTACCTCGGAAGGGTGGGTGGAAAGCTGCCCGTGCGTTTGGCTCTTGGTACGATGACCACGCCACTTTTGAGGCACATCCAGGTGAGATGAGAAGTCGGGGTTGAGTGTCGGCGCATTGGGAGCCGTAGCGCTTGCATTACCGGGCGGAAATACAAGCGCCATTTTTCCGGCGTGGCGTGGAGAAAACGAAATGAGCCGAGTGGCTCGTGACGTCGGAGCCATGCGCATGGGAGAACGGCCTAGCTTCTGGACCTGACTGGACGCTGTAGGCGATATTGCTTCGATATGTCATCACCCAAATAAAAGCTGCGACCACGGCACGGCCTCATCGCCGCAGTCTCGTCTCACGTTTCACAACATTTAGTGACCACAGAGCAATGGACTAGTGACCTGCGCTGCACCGCTGCCTCTCAGCTTGGCGGCCGTGTTCCAGTCAGCTCAAGCCTTGCAGCCGCACCTTGACCCACCCCTGCCACTGTTCCGGACCTCCCGCACCGAGTCATTGTTTCAAGATATCGAGGCAGCCTAGGAGCTAAACAGCATCTGGCTCCTGGCGCGATGCTAAAAGCTCATAATGCTAATTATATTTTATTTGAGTACATGGTAGAAAACTGGTGGAATTGTGAATAAAGTAATTAGGATAGTCGGATAGGTAGTATTCGCATCTGAAGCAGTTCATCCACCTCTTTGTGAGTGGCGTTTCCCAGATGCTTCTATCAAGAGCCCCATAGTGATAGCTACGCTACCAACCAAGATCGGCGTTTTAACGGGATAAAATTTAGGAGCTCGTTCCGCAAAAGTTCCTGCATCAGCGTCGGTGTCAGCGTCATTGGTTGTGAGCAAAAAGTTTTGTAGTCTTGCCTGTGCCCGAAAAATTAAAAAAAGTGTAAATAAGGCCAACAGTAAAAATTTCCGGGCTTTAGTGAATATAGAACCCAGGCCGTTTGCGGGAAAGGCAGGTGTTAATCGCACAGCCACGTGTCTGTCTGGAAGTGCAGTGAAAATAACTTCCATGTTTTATAAACGCACGTGTCCCGTATACACGCTTCGCAATACAGCATGCATATTGCAGTATTATGGCGTGGCACAACCTTACATGGCCATCGGGTGTGAGAACATGCGATTATCATAACGACTTCATGGTTCAAAAGCTGACCACCCATTCCAAGTAGCACACTTGTTCCTCCGCGTTTTCCCTTAAGAACACGTGGGCACAAAGCTGTTTCGAAAACATTTCATGCGCACAACGGCTTGTGGTTTAAAGCATGTCACCCATTATAGACAATATAGCCGTATCTGAAAGCTTGACTCACTCAAGCCACTTTCAACTTTTACGATTACATCGCACAATAAAAAGCACTCACTAAGGTGTTGAAGTACGCACTAGGGATAGGATATCGCTGCTGCGTTCAACTCTTAAAGTGGATGCTTAAGAATCCACGAGTTTTGATGAATTGTGTTAGTGTAGTGGATGCGTGTTGCGCAGGGTGGCGCCGGAAAGATGACTGCCGACAAAAACACGGATTCCGTGAGGCAGTGGTCTCAAGCTTTTCTCAGCAGTGGGCCGCAGGCACGCAATTGAGAACAGCAAAGACCGGGGCAGAGAGAAAACGTAGTTGCCAAATGCGAAAGGGGGTAGGGGCAGGAGTTTTCACGCTGCTTAAAAAAAAACGTTTTCATAGCTCATGTAGAGATTATTTATTAAGGAGATTTGTTGCCTGGATCTTAAAAGCTTGTCGATAGCGACCTGGAAAATGGCACAAGTCAGCACGGTGATTGGGAATCTTGGTGTAATATTTGTCGCACGGTTATGTTTCAAAACAAGGCGAACACATTGAATGCCTCACGCAACAATGCCTGAAACCACTCAGGTGTGTGTGTAGCTCATGATGCATACTTAATAAGCAAATAACAAAAAAAAAGGGGGGGGGGGGTAGCACAGTGATGGGAGCGCCGCAGGCCGCATCCGAGAGCCTCGCGGGATGCCTTCTCGAAACTCAGTTGTGAGGCACGAAAGGAGTAAAAAAAAATCACAACTGTTATTTATAGTAATACCGTCTGGAGTTTTACGTCCCAAAGCGACCATATGGTTACGAGAGACGAAGTAACGGAGAGTATGGAATGGAAAAGCTTTATTTTTGTCCTATATATACGTGGGAGACGCCCGCTACGTGCTAAGCCGTAGTGGAAGGCTCCGGAAATTCTGACCATCCGGTGTTCTTAGCGTGCACTTGACATCACACAGCACACGGGCCTCTACCAGTTCGCCTCCACAAAAATGCAAACGCGTCGCGGGATCAAATCCCGGCTGTGGCGGCTGCATTTACGACGGAGGCGGAAATGTTGTAAGCCCGTGTACTCAGATTTGGGTGCACGTTAAAGAACCCCAGGCGGTCGAAATTTCCGGAGCCTTCCACTACGGCGTCTCTCATAATCAAATAGTGGTTCTGGGACGTTAAACCCCACAAATAAATCAAAATGCAAACGCCAAGGCCGGGACCGAACCGGCGACTTTCGGGCCAGCAGGAGATAACCGTAAGCACTGTTCCACCGTAGCGGACACCTGTTATTGTTTCACTTTGACAAGTTCTGTGCGCATTGATAGTATCAATCATTTTTTTTATTTACTGACTCGGCGCGTGCTGAAAGTGGAGTTTGGGAAAGAAGAGCAAATTAAACAGTTAATGTTATGTCAGAAAGCACGAACAAGAAACAAAAAAGCACGCCATACCCGGAATGAATGTTGATAAGTGGGCGAAGTTCGAGATGGAGAGATCAGTGGTAAATTGTAGCTCTTCCAAAAATGTTAGCCAATTGAGTCAACGGAAAGACGTAAGACTGTGCGCATAATATACAGATCAACTTTAATTTTGAGTTATTCGAAGCCGTTCGCAAACGCAGCTGTGCAATGCTAACGCACACGCCAGCAAGTGTCGCTGACAGGCGACGACCGTTCAGGCTCCCCGTTAAAGTTCGTCCATTACATAATTAAAAAGACGTAGGAATGCGTGCATTACAAAAACCAACTTTTCTATTATTGCTTTGTTTGCAAAGGTGTTTTACGGTCGGTGAGGTGGTGGATCGGTGATTGGGCATAGTGGTAGGTTTGCAAGGACGAAGTACTGGGTAGTTTGCAAAGGTGTTTACGAACCGGTCACACAGGAAGGACAGACCCACGGATTTAGGAGCTTTGCCCCTGAAGATAATCCTTTAAGCACTCCGTAAAAATTGTTAACCAGTGAAACGTGCGGCCCCGGTGTTTAGCAGTGGGTTCAACCCCACGCTGCACTGAAGATTTTCACAGTTATTGGTTACATGTTCGTGCTTCCTAATGAGGTTGTACACACGTTTGCTTGAGTTTGCCACAGTGTTTTTACAGCCAAAGCTGTTATGTGGTGAAAACGCAAGTGTCGCGCAGCGCCGTAGAAGTCCGCCACCGCCACCGCCGGTGTCTGAAACCACATCACGTGAAACTGAAAAAAAAACTGGTACCAATGACACAGTGGGGCTCGAACTCCAGTACGCTGGGTGCCAGCCCAGTGTTCTACTACTGAGCGATGCTGGTGCTGGGGACTTGTTGGCAAACTTGCCTACGGCAGGCTTCATGTCGGGAAAGCAATCGCGTTAATACGACTTATAAAGCGTTTTAAAAGAACAACCAGTCGTCGCTCAATGCGAATTGCGTAACAAGTGGATCGTCCAATGCCCCAACCCATTACAAAAGTTTGTTCTTGTTCGCCTATTACCTGTAGCGTATACCCACTTCAGCCATAATTCCTCATCGTCGTCAGCCACTGTATAAACAATTGGCACGGAATTCCTTGCAAACGTTTAGCGGATACCAAGCTTCTCAGAAGAATGATAAAAATTAGCATAACCAAATGGCGGCCCACTACCCAAAATTTTTTATTACTAACGCCGTAGTGGGTATCAAGCAAGTGTGCTTGCAGTAGTTACCCAGTGAGTGTTTTGAAAAGGCTCCAAAAGGCTGCTCTTGGCTTTCGCTGTGACTGTGCTGCGCCTTCCGCGCAGGCCTGGCGTTTTCGTTTTCACATGCTGCACATTCTGCCTCGCAATGTGCCCCCCCCCCCCCCCTTTAGCACCCGGTATCAGCAGTCGCCCTCTCCTTTTCTCTCTCTAATAGGAGGGAGGAGAGTGTGCGAAGTATATATCACACACCAGTGTTAAGGAAATCAGTTCTATAGCATCGAACAAAACAAGCCCAATTGCCAAGACGTTGGCAGTAGCATACAACCTTTGTTTGCGAATATTTTCACCGCAAGATTTCATCTTCCCTTTGCTGCTGTTATAAAGTGACTATAAATAGCTTTAAAGGTAGCTTTAAAGTCAAAAGCATTAATTGTTGCCTTGTAGCACAGCGTAACGTGAGTAGCACAGTGAAAGCATTTATTGTCGACTTCTCGCACTTAGCGTAATATCTATATAAAAGATACTTCATTTCATTATGCGGCGCTATCAGCAAGAATTTCGTCATCTTCGAAAGGAACATCGTAGTTATGCGTTTGTAACAGGAAATATTGTTTCAGTCTTCACTGCTCCATGTTGAGACTTCGTTTTATGGATTTATTCATGCTTCAGAATTCTGAGTATACGACTGTTACAAATGTTGGCACAATTTTATCAAACGTAAAGTTCTACATGTAAAATGGTTGTAGCAATAATCTGTATTTTACAATGTTCCAGCAGTAACATGGAATCAGGTGAGCCACAGCGCCCCATGTATGGTGTATCTCGAACAGAGCACAGAAGAAAAACGAGTAGAGAGCGACGGCAGCAAATGCAGCGCTGATGAATACGTTTCGGCATTTAGTACCGAAAAACTAAAAAAAAAAAACTGCATTTACTATGGGTACCAGGCCACCGCGGATTATATTTGTATGAGATGACGGACTCTTTAGCAGCAGTTTACCTGAGTGGGCCCACCATCCCAGTTTTGCCAGATACGGCTGACGTGACAGCGCTAAGGTTCCGAAATGCTTGTCTGGAATAGAAAATAGGTAATTTGGATAAATTTAAAGATTTCGAGCATTTAAGGTATCGCTGGAATAAACAGTGGTGTGTATCTCGCCAATTAGAGGTCACTTATACCAGATTTCGCCGTACAGTTCCACAACTAAATTAGTACCTTAACAAAGCTCGACTCAAGGCGTCACCACTTTGCATTTTTTGCAATGAAATTGAAACAACTGAACATTTCTTTTTATTCTGTGGCCGTTACTCTTATCAGAGAAAAAGATTTTTAGTAGCCCCATTATAAAAGCTAGAAATATAAGTAAATCAACCAGTACTTTTATCACTTGGCGGCACTTCATTTGATTACTGCCACAGGGATATATGCTCCACTGTGTTTGATTGCATCAATGCAACTAAAATATTACCGTGCTAGTGAACTGTAACCTTTTCAGATCTTTAGTTTATAATTTGTAGCGATGTCTGTCAAAAACAAAAGATGGTTTGACAGCTTGCTCAGCAAACATTTTTGTTTATTGGTAGTATTATCCCTAAAGTAATTTTTCAGATTGGATTTATTTTAATTTTAGTTTCATGTAAGTATCCTGCCGCCCGGTTCTTGGCCCATCCCCCTGTGTGGGCGAGCGCCATCCATCTGAGGACATCAGCACGAGCATCAGCGACTACCAGCGACTGTGCCCGGCTGTTCAAACATCACGTTGACGTAGAATATACACTGTGAGGGTTAGAGCAGTTTGAACTATATGGTGATATTTCGTACATGTGCCGCTTAATTTCGCTGGCGAAGCTCCTAAAGCAAAGGGTCTATTCATACCTCGTACGTATGTGACCGCCTAGTTTCACCTCACCATACTGAAACTTTTTAAATAAATGGCTCCCTGTCATCTCCGAAGTATTCATTTAATCTGGGCGCCAGGGCACAAATTTTGTTGTTAAACGAAGTAGCTGATTCTCTTGCGAAGGCACCGCTTTCGACACCCATCATTCCCATTTTCCCTCATAGAGTACACATTACGTTGGCGCGACTTCGCACACTTAAAATCAGGCAACATTTTTTAGACCCTGTATTGACGGCTTCTCCGGAGTACAACCACTTGTTATTTCCCTGGCGCAGTGAACTGTGTAATTCAAGGATGATGGAAGTTGTCATCGCAAAATTTCGTTGCCGCGTTACCTCTCTTAATTTTTACTTTTACAGATCAGCTATATTGATGTCTCCTCTGTGCATTTACTGTAATCAAGACGAAACGATCAGTCATTTTTTATTACATTGTCACCGTTTCGATTTCTTCAGGCAAAGCATACTAGCACCACCTCTTCAAAAACTGGGCTCGCAATTACCACAACCTGATCTTCTTTCATTTGGAGCCTCTACACTGGGTTTCAGCCACAGGTATGTTTTATTCGCCGTTCAGGAATACATCACTGCGACTAAACAATTTTCTTGCTAAATTACGGTTTCACTATTTTTTTCTTTTTTTCTACAAATTACCAATTGGCATTTTAAATCAGAATTAAATAACAAAAGTTTTTTAGGAATGACGCAATGCTGAAAGTATCCGGCAAATTCACCTTATAATCGGCCAATCCCCTCCTTTGGGCACGAGCCATTTGCACAGGAAAACAACAACAACAACAACAACAACAACAACAACAACAACAACAACAACAACAACAACAACAACAACAACAACAACAACAACAACAACAACAACAACAACAAACTGACTTCTACTTCGTCCTTACAAACACCCTATTACGCCCCATCACTGATCCCCCACTTCACTAATCATAGAGCCGTTATAACGAAGGGGGAACGAAAGCGACGTTTATCTACGAATAATGAAATTTCTTGCGTAAATATATACAGTGTTTGTCACGTCTTTGGTGATGTACTGGGCGATATTCACGGATTGTTCTCGGCTTACCGGTGAAACTGTCGAGTGCTTCGCCCCACTCATCATCATTCACTCCGTGGTTATGCGGTGATTTTTCAGAACAGGGCATCATTGGGTAATTACTTTGCAATTGAACATTCAGAATTCAATGAACCTACCACAGGCACGTAATGTATACGCATATAGAGATCAATGACCAACGTTGCGCCACGTAAATTTGAAGTGTCAGCGAGACCTACGAAGGCAAAGTCAAGTCTGATGCTCACAATGTTTCGGGATCCTTGGGTTGCCGTGCTCGCTCGAATAGACCTGAAGACCCAAAGGGGTTTCCAGGATCATGACGGGTGTGCATTCACGGGCACCGCTGTCCTGCAATGGGGAACGCACCCGGGACATTTCCACCGGCAACTCTCGTTTCTTTTTTTCGTAAATGGTTGTTTCACTTTTCTTCTTCGTAGTTATGCGCCAATCATCATCATTATATTTCTTCATCACGTTTTGATCTTGTTGCCACGCGCTTCGATTGCAAAAGAAGAACGAGAAGCGATGAAGTCGTGGCCGCCCTTACCCGCGAGGGAGTCGACAATAATTCCACAGCGTCTGCTGCTCAGGCATGCAACACCCGACATCTCGTGGGGCCGTTGGTCGCGCTCGGCGTACTCGTCATGGAGGGAAATTTCAGTCTCGCCCCGGGAGGCTGACCAGAACATGGCGGAGATTCGGCGAACATCACGGTCTAGTGTGAGTGCCACGGTTCCACTCAAGCCCTCCAACGACAGGAGCAACGTCGACAGGCGCGGCAGGGACAGGAAGCCCATAGTCATGGTGGTCTGGGTAATCCTGCTCGGGCTCGCCACTGTGGCGCTCTTGCTCTTCAGCTACGAGAAAGACAAAAGACGGGGCCTCACGTTTCGAGGTGGAACAGCCAGCGAGGACGACGCGATCCGCGACCCTGTCAACGCCACTCGTGGTCATCCGAATCCGCGACCTTTGCTGCACACAGGATCAACGAGACGGTTTTTGCACGACACGAAGACTACTACGGAGCTTCCTGCGGTCGAAGTGATCACGACCACGGACGATATGACCACGACCTCGTTCATCTGGGAGCCACCAGCCATGGTGAAGACAGAGAACGATACAACCTTGACCTTGCCCGATTGGAAGGCGCTGGTTAACGGGACAAATGCTACAGCCGTGAATGAAACTGCAGGCTGATGCCTCACTTATTCATCAGGCGTCGTCATGTGCCTGGCATACGGATAATTTAGTGGCATTATGCAACGTTTCATTTCGAAAATTTTCTTACGACCTCTTCACGTTTGTACGCCAGTGGTAGAAGAGACGTAGGATGTGTGTGCCTTTGGGGAGACATTAAATAAAGAAATTTATCTGACTGTTTAGGTATGCTTAGTAACATCAACGATTAAAAAAAACGATACAGTATGAGGTGACTTTAAACATTTACTGGTTATTGGTAGTTAATGACAAGATATTTGCCAAGCCTTTTACGCATGCCACGGCGACTTGCTTCCTTTGCTGTGAAGAAGAGAAGCAAGTCAGCATACTATACATGAAAAACAGTGCACTTTCATTAATTGAAATACCGAATTGATGCTTGCCAAGGTAAGTTGCCGTGATCTTTTATTATGCTCTAAAGCGAGAACATGATAGCTTCTATAGGTGGATTGATGACGCTATGGCATGCACGTCATTCAAAGACGTATGCAATGGTTTCTCAGCTCATGATGACCATAATTACTGATCCAAATATGTGGTGTAAATAGGGTGGTATTATTATTAAAGACATTGCTATGATGATTTATATGCAGAATTTCGGATTTAATCTGATCATAGAATCATGATGTGAGAGACGCCTGCACAGATTCATCCATCACTGGTTCCATAGCCGTAGCCACACTTTGGGGAATGTTTCTGTCACATAACAATAATTTTCATCTACTTCGAGTACTTTCTTTTTGTTATCACTGCTGTTCCGGTCGTTCGCTCTCACGAATGGCACGCACGCTGTCAGTGTGACATAGCATTCACGACAGGAAAGTGGCCAGTGCTGGGTTTTCAAGAAAGGAAACGCCAGCAAGTAAGATGACGATGATTTTTGTGTAGCAGAACTACTCACCCAAGTAAACAATTATTTAGAGCACCCACCAAAATCTGCGTTTGGTTGCTTAAATGTTCTTATAGTTAATGAGTGCGTATAGAACTCATATTTTGGTGGGTAGTGCAAATAGTTGTGGTCCAGAAGGCCGGGACATCGCTGACGGTCTTCTAGCGCCATCCTGGTTGGAGGACCAGTAGCTGGCGAGGACCTGGCGCCCTCCAATCGGGCACCTCAGGACATGATCAATAAAGTATCGCCTCTCTTTCTTGGTTAAAAGTAGTTATAAGTGAACGGTTATTGCATATTGTAGCGCCGGAGGAATGCCGACGCTAACATGAATTCCGTAAGATATGACAGGTGTGGATTATCGCAACTGTTGGTATTTGACATTGATCATTTCTGTGCGAATTGATGGCGTGAAGCATTTTCTTTATTACCGACTGAGTGCGTAGCCAAAGTGAAATATGCGAAAGACGAGAAATGTGACAGTTAATTTTATTTCACCAAGCATCAAAAGGAAGCAAAATATCAGCTATTAAGATATTGTTTGACATATAGACCTTTCTGACGGGGCCTACTGGCACACGTCCAACTTTTTCGTTTTATGCTGGAGATGTAGAATAAAAAGCGAAGGTTTTGCGAGACGTTGGATACACAACAAATGCGAATGTCTGCTATATTCGTGGTCAATGCTTGTAGTCAAGCTGGTGGCTGTATACGTCGGAACGCCAAGTGCACTAGGGAACGTATATACGGAAATTAGATTCCTAGACAAAGCGGGAATTCAGCTTTAATGAACAAATGCGAATGTCTGCTATATTCGTGGTCAATGCTTGTAGTCAAGCTGGTGGCTGTATACGTCGGAACGCCAAGTGCACTAGGGAACGTATATACGGAAATTAGATTCCTAGACAAAGCGGGAATTCAGCTTTAATGAACATTTCACGTCCCGCAAACGTTTGCTGTCAATGGTACACGTAGATACACGTACACGTAAACTTGGTACACGTAAACTTGAAAAAATCGAAAGTACTCAATGAAGTTCACAACTTGCAGACCAGGGATTTGGCTAATTATGAGCAGCATAAAACCAACATAAGGCACAAGAAACCACTATGCGAATTGCGCACTATCAGCACTGTAAAAAATAACAAAAGAATAAATGAGTCAATCATTCAACTAATTGATCCGTTTCATTATTACTTGACACGTTATTTACAAGGCGTAAAATACACAAAACAGGCTTCCAAAGTTCCAGAACACGACAAGATCTTGAGAGAAGTCAGCCAAAGTCATGAATGAATGGATTCAGCACAAGTTAGCACATCATAGTAGGCTGATTATAGTCGGCACAACATTGTCAGCGCCGTACAATTCAGCTAAGCAGAGTTACGACATAAGAAAACAATTCAGAACTTTGAGCTTGACAGGTACTATTTTTTTCGGAATATACGATATTACTCAAAGCGGGGAATCTGTTTTTACGGCGTTACACACGTGAGTCAAAAAGTTGCTGCGCATCCAAAAAACCCTTGAAATGACCCACTAATAACAAACTCCTGTACCATTCCTATTAAGGTGAAAGTCTCGGACGCCACATAAAACGCGAAACATGACTGTCGGCGTCCTGCGTTGGTGTTGTCTCACCTACCGCGGTGTCAGGGATGAGTGATACAAAAAAAATTTCGCAATACCCACCCAGTGAAGGATCAATCATTGAGAAGCTGCTGGCTCGGAGAAGATTGGTAAAACCCATGAATCATCCGTACAAGTTTTTCTACCGTCATATAAAGATGAGAGCATATTTTTATATATGCACACATCATATACACGAAGTTTAACGATTTACATTTTGATGCACTGAGTACGTGACCTTGATACTATACACCGTAAAAGACACTAGTATGGTATGATATGGAGAACTTCATTGAAGTCCTGAGGATCAGTCCAAGACTGATGCTGGCTGCTCTCACAATGGGACTGAGAGGCAAAGCCCCTCTGCCGCCACACGGGCCCTCTGGACAGCCCTTAGTTGGTCCGGCAGTGCGTCACTGTGCAGCATTCGCTGCCACCACTGTTCACCGTGAGAAGCCGCACCAACCATTTCCGAGCAGTGCCAGAGCATGTGTTCAAAATCGAGCTAGCCCCCACACTTATTACAATAGATCAAAACCCCGCAGTCCGGATTAATTTTATTCATGACGACCGGGTTGGGGCACGTCCGCTTCTGCAGAAGTCTCAATGTAACCGCCTGTGGCCTGTTAAGTCTAAAATGTGGCAAGGGCGATTTTCTGCGCTCTAAGTAATGATGTCTGGTTATAGAGCTGTACGTTAACAGCTGGTCCCTAAACTTCGGAGCGGGAGGTTCAGCCGCCTCAGGGGTTGCACGGCACACTAATCCTCGTGCCTCTCTGTGGGCCACCTCATTGAGGTTACGTGCGGCTCCTTCCGCTGACTCCATGTGCACCGGAAACCAATTAAAGGTATGCGGAGTGATGTCCTTACCTTGCAGCAGTCTGTAAGCCGGTTCGCTAATAACTCCTCTCAGCAAGGCTTTAATTGCAGAGCGAGAGTAATTAATACTCAAACTCTTCCTGAATCAATGGGTGCTAGGGCAATAACCACCTGCTCAGCCACCCTCGGATCTTTCGTGGAAACAAAAGCGACATTTCGAACGCTCCCTTTCTCATCTACCACTACCACTAAGTAAGCATCTTTGCTGCTAATCTATGCTGTGCCAACAAACGCAGACTCTTCGTCCCGATCCTTTGCCTCGCGCAACAAAGCTCTCGCTATTCGCCTCCCTACATTATGCACAGGGTGCACATTTCGCGGAAACAGACGAACCATAATATTAGCCCTGACGCTATCTGTTAACTCGCATAGGCGCGCACCGTCACGAGTCGTCCCCGATTCTCCAAATGACTGTAAGATATACCACGGCCAGACCGGAGAGGCACGCGCGCTTTCACTTGACGTACTCACAGGCAAACCAAGCGCCGCCTTAACAGATTTTCAAATAAAGCTTCCTATCTCTCTTTATACTCCCTTTTCCAATTTAGCATAGCAGCTACGTGCGAAAAATTGTACAAAATAAATTCGTGAACCAAGCGCATCGCACCTTCTGAGTGATTCTTAAGAAAGAGAAAGGAAGAGAAAAGTGAGCCCCGTTATTGTCTGCTTCAGTGAGCGACACCGCCACAGTAGCTCACAAGGGATGGGGGTGAGGAGGGATAAAAAGGGTAGGAGTAAAGGTGTAGAAAAGAGGAAGAAGAAGCAACAACCAACTGCGGGGATAGGAGAGACAGGAAAGATGGAAGCACGGTCACTGGAGTCCGAGGACGGGGTACACTTGCGAGAGATGTTGTCGGCGTCTGTAAATGGCGTAGAGCAGGTCCAGTAAGTCAGAGCTACACTGTCGTCGAAGGTCGTCGGCGGCAGAAGGTGACGTAAGGCGAGCCCAGTCGGCCAGAGCTACGCTGACGCCGAAGATCGCAAGCGCGCGGAGCGCGCGGGCGCACAACCGGTCGGCACGGAATCCAGCAAGGGACTCTGCATCGCACCTTCTTCTCCTAGTCCTCTACGCCTGTTAGAGATCCTTCGGATAAGTTTTATGGCATCCCGTGTTTTTTCGGTAATACGCTAAATAGTTATATTATTAGATCCACTTGCTTTAATAACGAAACCAAGGACCCTAACAGCATCGACGTTTGGTATCAATGACTTACTGCTAGTACAAACTGTGATGGAATTCGAACGGTACAAAAATTTTCGCCCTTCGATCTAACTTTTTGGATTTGAAGATTAACAACTCAGACTTTTCAGAGGAGCACTTGAGTCCCATACGAGCCAAACAGTTTTCTGTAAGCGTTACCACCTCCTGCAGCATAGCCTCAAGCTCTCCGTCAGTATACCCGTTGAAACTCAATACTGTGATGTCGTCCGCGTAGATAGTAGCGCCAATACCCTCGACAATGTTTAGTCGTCAGCTAGCTTTGACATCGCCAGATTGAAGAACATTGGCGAGAATAAGGATTCCTGTAGTGTACCACGACAACCTAATTTGAAGATTGCAGACTTGATTTCGCCCAACCTGGGCCATGTCCTTCTATCCTCAAGGAAAGCCTTAACAAAGGGAAGAAAGCCGTTGCCCCAGATTTAAGTCTGACAGCACCTGTAGAATGAAGGAGTGTCGGATATTTTCGAAAGCTTTTCCCCCATGAAGTCCAACTAGTATCCTAGTGTCCTTTGTCCGCCGATCAAGTAGATGATGCTTAATTCTGAACATAGCATCTTGAGTCGAGAGGCAGGAACGAAAACTTATAATCGAGTGTGAAAAGACCTCATTGTCTTCAACATAACGCGTTAGGCTATTTAAAACGACAAGCTCCGCGACTTTCCCCAAACACGATGTTAGCAAAATTGGTCTAAGATTTTACAGCCTACGCTCTTGCCCGGTTTCAGTATGAGAACAGTAGTCACAAGTTTCCACTTTTCAGGGAAAGATCCTTCCTTCCATCGGCTATTTATCTCCGGCGTAAGGAAGTCAGTAGACCCCTCGTCTAAATTCTTTAACAATTTATTAGAAATGCCATCCAGCCCTAATGCCAATCGACTTTTAGGATCCTGCAATGCCATCCTTATATCATTTTCTGCGAATGCCTTACCCATAAATATATTGTAATGCCGACTATATTCCAAAAAGAAAAAAAAAAAAAACGTCAGATGTAGCCTGGCAGGTCTGCAGTGAAAGGCATCTCTCAGCCAAATTCTTCAGCACCTCTTTCACTGATGAGTTTCAGCACACCTCATGGACCAGCTTATCTATCACCGTCCTCTGATTAGACTTAGAATTGGTCTCATCCACTAAATGTTTGAGTAAATTCCAAGTGTGCCCCCCCCCTCCCCTGTTTTAATACCACAATCAACAGAATTGCATACCTTATCCCATTGCTGCTTGCGCAATACCCGACAGTGGTCTTTAATTACTTTATTAATCACTGCGATACACTTTGTAAGCCTTCTGTTCAACCACTGACCCATCCATCTCGCCAAGAGTGACTGCTTCGCTTCCAACAAGTGTACCAGAAGACTTAACATTTGATTTGTGCCCATATCTGTTTTAAGTTACGTAGTGGTGACCTTAACGTCATCCTTGAGCTGACAGGTCCACTGTTCCAAGGTCAACTCATTCCCTTGACCTTCGTTTCTCTGTTCTCTCCGTTTCCTAAATGCATCACGGTCAACAAGCTTAAATGTTCGCTTCTTTTTAGGAGCCACTCTAAAGTAATCATAAGTATGCAATGGTCGCTGCTGAAATTTATATTAGAATTTGACCAGGACAAATCGACCACCCAACGAACAAAAGTAATATTTGTTGTCGAATCTCTACATGTTGACGTGCCACAACAAGTGAGATATGCAGAGTCTGTAATGAGAGATAAATTTAGGTCTACGGCCTGTTGCCATAGTATCTCGCCTTTGGTTGCGCTATAGACATACTTCCACACATGATAAAGCACATTAAAGTCCCCTCCAATAAGCCACAGTTCATCCTTATCGGGATTGGCTGCCTTGCTCAAGAGAGCTTTCAAACTCTGTTTCGTGTCGCTGGGGCTGCTGTACAAGTTAAGCAAGTAAAGGCTCCTTTGACTTGCTCCTTGCCGACCTAAAATCACCTCGAGCATAATATATTCAATCCTGCAATCCGTCATGGGAAGATCATGCCTAACATTTGCCAATCTTCTACTGATGAGTGTTCCGAGCCCTCTGTTCTTCT
Source organism: Rhipicephalus microplus (assembly GCF_013339725.1). Classification (NCBI taxonomy): domain Eukaryota; kingdom Metazoa; phylum Arthropoda; class Arachnida; order Ixodida; family Ixodidae; genus Rhipicephalus; species Rhipicephalus microplus. The sequence goes on from NC_051165.1 coordinate 115,473,452, forward strand.
TATTATCTTTAAGCTCTGCTTTGAAACCGGCAAAGGTTACGCTAAACGTCAGAGTTTCCTGCAACATGATAACCTGAGGTTTCACATTGCCCGTTCTAACAAACTGCTACTGGGACGCCTTCTTATGATTGAACCCTCTCTGATTTCACTGCCAAATAATAAATGAACTATTTAATGAAGCCGTCATCTAGGCAATGTAAATTTGATGTTCTCATGTTCAGTTTAAGTCCACTTGGGGACTTGTCCTGCTGGGTCAGTGGCTGAGAGCACTCCCACTTCATAGCAGGAACCACCGTCTCTTTAAGATATACTTCAGTTTTTCCTGATCTCTGATCCATCATATTTTCTCTCTCGTCCATTCGCTCCAATCTAATAATGATCTGATGCATACTGTCCTGCAATGTCGCCATCATTTCTTTAAGCTCAGAACCAACCTTGGCCTGGGCCCGCGCAATCGAGAGCACCCTCTTTTCCTGAGCCGGTGTCTTCTCGTCAGCCATGTTCTCTTTAGGAATCTCCACAGGCCTTGGTACCTCAGCTGGGCTATCAGGTTTCGCTACCCTGACTAGGGATGTTACCGGACTGTAAACTTCTCTTAAGATGGCGGTTCAAGTCCCTCCTTCTCGCAATAGTTCGAAAAATGACACCCGACGACGCCACTCATGCACGCTTGCGAAATAGCTCGCGCCAGTATGGTCAGCGTCGCCTCGCGCGCGTCTTGTATGTCGCGTGAGGCGGCGGAAATCGGCCGATGAAAACAAAGCAGCACAAACGCAGACGGCGTCTTTCACCTACAATCCGCCAACTGTGGCCGTCGTTTCAACGACACGACGAAAGGTGCCCCGGTGACAGCTAGCAGAATGAAACCGGCATCGTTCGTGAAAGTGTGAACACACACGCGTACGCAGGCACATACACAAAAAAATTGCCCGCAGCTTCCCTCGGGGGAACACTGAGGAGGATGCGGAGCATATAATTGGTTAACGGGGTGTTAAAGTGCGACTTACTTGGGTCGATGGGTAAATTGGTTAACGTGGTTGTGAAATGGGGTGTTAAATTGCGACTTACTTGGGTCGCTGGCTAAATTGGTTAACGTGGTTGTAGGAGGGGTGTTAAATGAGTGAACACGTACGACAGTATGCGAAAGGGCGGTGTTTATTTATTGCGACGAACTTTGAGCACGATGACTTTTTGGTCGGTAAAGTGAAGAGTGAGTGGATCGGGTTGCAGCGGTCGTAGGTCAAAATTTGCAAAGACGTGGTCGATGCAGGTTCCGCGAATGGTGGTCGGCTGGTGGTGTTTGCAGTCGTCGTGCGTTGCGCGTTTCAGCGAGTGTCGCGACGCCATGTATTCGACTATCCAATCGTCCTTGATGACGTCGACGTTGAAGTCGCCAACTAGCATGAACGGTTGATGTTGTGGTTGTTGTTTTCTGTAATCTTGCGCGGCCTCGTCGACGTACTTTTGTACGGCGGCACGAGAGAGGTTTGGCGCGAGGTACATCGTCATGACGTCGACGCCATAGACGGTAGCAACGCAGTGCTCGCCGTTGGCGCGTTGTTGAACGCCGGGCTGTAGTCGGAGGTCAATGAAGTAGTCGTCGTCGTTGTCGACGTCACGCTTGACGTAAATTCCCACACCGCCCGCACGTCATTGGAACCCGTGCGTGCGCGCGACCGAAGCGTATCCCGCAACGTCGACGTTATTGGCGTTCCACGTCTCGGTGAAGCAAAGCACGTCCACTCTGCGTAGTACGGGATCTCACACGACGTCAACCGCGTGAGCGCCTAGCGACCGGGTGTTGAGCAGTGCCAGGGTGAAATGGGACTCGGAGTCAACGTCTTCGAGTGCGCGACAGTATCGTTGGGTGACGGTGTCCAGTCTGTGTTTCTGCAAACGTTCAAATTCGTCGGCCATGTTCTTGTCGACGTTGTCGTTCGTGTGATGGGAGTGATACCTCGGCGCGCTTGCGCTCGCGGGCAGCATCGGGATCGGCCTCTCGTCGCCGACGCTCGCACTCGGCTTCCCGTTTTCGAAAGTCCGGGTCCTCTTGTCGACGCTTACGTTTCAAAGCGGCCGAATCCGGTGCTGCTGCTCGACGCTGACGTCTCTCAGCGGCTTCACGTTCTCTAAGTTGAGCATCTTCCGCTCGACGCCGACGTTTACGTTCGGCGTCGCGAGCTCTTCTCCGCGCTGCCTTGTCTTCGGACGACGACTGGTTGCGGTTCCGCCAACACTTTGGCCGGCGCTGGTCGAAGGGACGTCGATCATTGTGACCTCGGACGTCGACGCGCCGTACAAACCAACCGACCAGCGGCAACTGAGTGAGCGAGCACCGACCTTGAGTATATATACAGCGCGACGGCGCATGCACTGTCAGCTGTCGAATGTTCGAGAAGGGGGAGAAGCGCAACGGCGCATGCGCGCGCGTCAGCTGCTGATGTTCTCGAAGCGCAACGGCGCATGCGCGCGCGTCAGCTGCCGATGTTCTCGAAGCGTCACGGCGCATGCGCACTACATTATACAGCTAGCGAATGTTCGTGAAGAGGAGAAGTGCACGCGGTGTGTAGAGGAGGAAGGGTGCACAGATGGTGGAGGAGTGAAGCGCGCGCGGTGTGTAGAGGAGGAAGGGATGCACAGATGGTGGAAGAAGGAGGAGGAAGCTTGCGGACGGCGCCGCACTACAAGCCTCGAGTATTAGATGCTCCGCATCTAAAACACAATCTCTCTCTTTCTCTTACTTACTCAGGTACATGGAATAACAATTGAACATGACATCAACCAAACGCTTTGAAGCGTTTGAGTGCACCGGCATCGTCGCTAACCTTCTTTTCGGTGTAGTGACCTTAGCACTGCCTTGATGTTGCGTCGTCCGAGCACATCACTGTTTTTTTTTTCTTGCCACGTGAAACTGCTCGACCCCATCCATTGTAGCTTACGCTGCAAAAACAGCCAGGTACATTTCAGTACAAGATAACCGGGGGATCATGAAGTTATTTGCTAAAGTTCACCCTCTTCAACTACAATATAAGGGTTACCCAAATAAAGCGCCTCTTGTGGATGATTTGTTGAAGAGGTGATTTACACTAATAGAGAGGAGTTAGAAGCTCCTAGAGCCCATTGTTTTTCTAAAACTTTTTATGAAAATTACGTGGACCACCTATAGTATATGGGACGATGTATAATTCATAAGTTGGTTCACGCTGTTTCCGGTCTTGCTTTCGCCATTTTTGTGCTACCGCCTAAATCATGGTAAACTAAGCTCCGACAAAGTTTTTTTTTTAGAAAATTTTTCATTTTCGCCAAGAGCAGACCTCCAAATGCGATGTAATCGCAGGAACACACAGATTATCGTGTAGCAGCACAATCGAGCTCAGGAGTCGCACTTAGTGGGAGTGTGGGAGAAAGGGGGTTATGCATATTCGAAAACCAAAAGAGATTATGATGGCACCAACTCTTAGCCCATGTTCTTGTGTTCTACGAATGTCCTTTCCTATACTCCGATGATTTTGACAATACTAGTGATGTGTAGTGCTGCCCATAGCATTCCATGCCAATGCCGAATATTGTGCAAAGTTCGTATTTTTTTAGAATCACTCCAACTACGTGCTAGTTCACGCCCCATTGTACTTAAATGAGGTATTTCAATACCATACGAAACCGTCTATGCGAAAGCTTCTTCAAATTAACTGCAAAATGATATCAAAGGTAAGCAGACACACCGTCACGCTCCTCTAACTGACTCTGACTGACTGACTTGGTTTCACAATAAAAGGAGAGATGCGTCGGGGACAGACCACCCAGATGCTCCTGACATTGCAGCAAACGATACTATGAGTGTTTTTCGCCCTCAGTATGCCTATTTCCATAATTATATATGGCGTACTTTTAAAGGAAAAACAATCATGTTTGTTTACATGTGTTGTGAAAGCGTGATTAATTATCTCGCGTGGCCAAATCTGGAATACAATCGTGGGGTTATGCATTCCTTGGTATAGTTGAGTTTGTCGAGGTTTCACTTCAATCTCACAATGACGCAGAGCTGTTGCAATAAGTTTTGCGTAGAAAAAATTAAGAAAGCTTTAATTGCAAATAACTTCATATGACTTGTTTTACACTCGGCAAACAAGCGTCGTGGAATTAAAAAAAATGACAGCTATTTGAAGCAGACCAAAACTTGTACTTTCCATAAGTCCCATGGTGGTTCAAATGCCGCATACGGAGCCCGCATAAATACTAGCGCAATATTCTCTTCTACCTAATATAGTATGAAACGTTAAGCATAACGGGTCCTGTGAGTTTTGGTTGTCCTTTTATAAAGGCGCAAGGAGGTCGGCGTAGATATTTATTCAGAGCAAGTTCCTCAGGCTCACATTGACGCAGTTCGTTGGTCTTCTGAACACTATAATAGATCTCGTGCACGAGTGACCTCATTTTATCTTATCTTATACTTTGGCATCACATTAGGGTCGCAATCTTCCACCTTTTTCATTTACCTGTGTTTCCTTCTGCCGTTTTGGTAGCGTTTCGGTAGGGTCCGCGACAACCGGTATTGCCGAAAGGAAGGCCTTCGAGACCAGAAGGCGTTTCACGACTTTCCCGCGTGAATAGGGCGCATGCGTCATGCCATTGGTAAAAAGGTGAATTGGCTGTTCTGGTGGTTCGTTGCATTGTGATAAAAGAAGCAGAACAAGCCAGAAGTTTGCCTCGCCTGTCAGAATGTGCTGAAGGTGCGAGGTCAGCGACAGCAGACTTCTGGCTGTCTGGGGGACGTCACTGCTTGGGGCATAGATCTGCGTCTAAAGATTCATCGCGTGCTTTTTTATATAAATAAACCCAGTAGATTGTGATATCCATCGGTGGCCGTCAGTAATATCTACTGATACGCCTTTCCAAAACTTTCTGGAAGTAGTTATCAAGCCCACTGCACCCTGTTTTTGTTTAGGAATGCGATGGCAAGCAAACAGACACAATGTTATTTCAGTCGAAAGTAAGCGTTGATTTCTCACTTGTGACTTATCTTGAAACAATTGTTGTTATGCCGCATATATCTGCGCTTGTATCATCTATCGTACTTTCGTAAGATAAGATGATGTAGCTTAATGCGATCATTTTATTACTCTTTGGTTACATAACGGCAGCTGCAAAGAGGCTTAGTTACCGTTCGTTCGTATAGATCAAACATTTGAAATTCCGGTTAGCGTGAAGCGAATGCACTCAGAAACAAAACTAAAAAAATGTTTTACGATTTATTTGCAGCAAAGAGATTGCGCCGTTGTTATGTTTAAGCAGGTCACGTTAATCGCGGGCCTTTGTTTGCAGACCAGCAAATGGAATGCCTTTCGCAAAAGACAACACAATCGCTTATTGTGAGCTCCGATTATAACAGTCTTCTTAAAAATCAGCCATTAAACATAGTCCCTTAGCGTTGTTGGATTTGTATTGTCGGCCCGCTTACCCATAGCAATATTTTGGGTCAAGCTGCATCGCTCGAAAAGAAACTCTTACGAAATGCAGCGTTAAGCAGTGTTCTGTGCGCGTGCATTAAAGACAACACAGGGAAGGTGTCGCGGACTGTATTTCAAAAGCATATCCATGGTTTCTACAGCAGTTTTGCGAATGCAGAATGTCATTGGGGCGGTGTTGCAAAACTTTAAACCAGAAGGTCGTGACTTGACAACAGCTGCCGAGTTCAATGTGCAATACCCAGGGCGATGTTGGTTCTTGCAGTACTTATGTAATGTTTATAAAATTGGATAGGCAGAACTGCAACCACGTGGTCGAAATTTCCGGGGCCCTCCTCTACGGCGTCTCTCATAATCATATGGTGATTTTGGGACGTTAAACCCCTCATAAAAAAGAATTGCAACCACTGTTGACGTTTCACGAAAATTAGCGTCTATATAACCAGTTGTTGGCACTTACGCAACAATGCAAACTGAAACATGCGTATTAGCAAAACTGACATGAAGTGCTGATGCTCTCGAAGATGCTGGCCCTGGACACTGCTACATAAATGAACTTCAGCGCATCGCAACTAACCACAATTGACGTTAACCCGACTTGTCAGCTGTATCAAAGGCGTACATGTGTAATGTTTATAAAAGTGGGTACGTGGCACTGCGACCACTATTGACGTTTCAGGAAGATTAGCGTTTATTTTAAAAGTAGTTGCGAGACCTGGGGTAGCTCTGTGGTAAAGTGTTTCATTGCCACGCAGAAGGCTTGGGTTTGATTCCAGCTGGAACCCTGATATTTATTCCTAGCATTCGTCGGGTTGACGCTATCAATGTCGGGTATTTCTTAACGCTCGCGCATTAAAATTGTCCATGTGCTTCTCGTCCTTCTTGGGTAGATACTAAGTGTCAATCACCTGTGGCACATACCCGCATAACAGCGGCATACCCACTCATTGCTATGTGCCACTGTCTGGCGGGAAGTGTTTGACGACTGTTGTGTAGGCGAGCGGCGTCCGACGGCGAGGGCCCGACGACTGAACGCGAGACGCAACGTGCGCCGGCACGCGCCCCCGACACGCGCAGTAGAAGTGAGTTGACCGGAGCCCGCGGGAACCCAACAAAGACTGAGCCGGCCAGCGGCCGTTTATTGAACGACACACAACGGACACGCGGACACACGTGATTGGCTGTATGCAATCACGTGTGTGCCGTTACAGACGACATCTGTTGACAGAGTACACACTAGGGCGTACTCAGTGCGCGCGCCACTCACAAGTGGCGCCGCGACACCACAACGACGTACCGCGACGGAATTTTGACATTATTCATGTCTTGACCAGCGTGTCATATTTGTCAAACCATCTTACCCTCCTATGCTAATTTTTGTTCGCGCCAAGTGAAGGGGGTGACCACGACAGCACCCAAACGTAAGTGGCTAGATAGATAGATAGATAGATAGATAGATAGATAGATAGATAGATAGATAGATAGATAGATACGTTCCAAGTCGCTGAAGTTCGCTAAGAAATGGTTCGCATTTAAAATTGGAACGTGGTCACCTTCCCTCCGCATGCTTCGTATAACGTTGATTCCAGGTACGTGGGATCTGCCGAATTTTTTTTTTGGTCGTTTGGGCCTGAGTTTTTTTAAGGTCCCTGGAAGCAGATAACTACTATGTCACTGTCGCATCCTGCCAGTGCCAATCATAGTGTCATGGGTATAGAAAGGTACCTCAGGCAAGGGCACCGAAATGACTCAGAATAAATGAAGACGAAGATGTTGTTGTGGGGCTGTGCCTGAGCTGCCCTGTTGTCCTGCATCCTTGCGTGCTGTGTGCAGTGTTAGCCCAGCGGCGTTGAATTGTTGAAACTCCCCGTTACATATTTTTGTAGAGGTGCTGCGTAACATATAGACTCTGGATTTCCGTAGCGGACGTCACATTTGTCCAGCCACGATGACTGAAGGCAGTGCGCCAACCCTCCAGTCTACGCCTACTCCGTCAGCTGTGATCCCTTCCCATTTTCTGGATCCTGGTACATTTCGTGGCACCGACACAACTGACGTTGACGAGTGGCTCGTCTTATACGAGCGCTTCAGCAAGCAATGCAGATGGGATGAGATGCTTATTCTGGCTAACATTGTATTTACTACAAGGTACTGCACGTGCCTGGTACGAGACGCACTGGAAAGACCTGACAAGTTGGGGCGTGTGCATGCAGAATCTCCGTGACTTGTTCGGCCAGTCAGTTGCTCGACAAATGACAGCGAGGCAGGAACTTGCATCACGAATTCAATCTTCCCCGAATCATACGTCACCCATATACAAGACGGGCTCGCCTTGTGCCGGAAGGCATAATAAATACATTTTCAAAAAAAGTTATGTAGCACACTATTACAATAGTTACATACACGCCTATCTGCAATTATATAATATGTATGTATGCATTAGAATCTATTTTCTTTCAGTCATTAATCAGTATTGTTGTGCTATACAGATACATATGCCATGATTAGTTTTCATATATCACAATACACTCAATTATTTGTTGTGAAGTTTAATATGTTCTCAAACGATACCTTACATACCTTTCTTTCTTTCTTTTTTTCTGCGTGCATCCATGATCATGTTCATTCGCCAAGCACTGTAAATTCATTGCATTATGTTCAGTTCTCCATGTGTAAGACATTTGCATTTGTAAACTTTCTTTTGTGTGTAAATGACATGCCCTTTTCTAAATTACTTTTTTGAATGAATCCCAACTAGCCTTTGGCTAAGGATTCAGATGCATTTTTTTACACTGTTGTATACTGTACACTATTTTTATGTCAATGAAACTCAATTCCATTCAAAAGACAGGACATAACTAGACAAGGTTAGCAATGATGTGCTGAAAGGTATAGCTGACGATGCTTTCAACATTCTAATCTGCAAGAACTGTACCACCATTGGCTCAATTGTCAGTGAATGTCACCGGTTGGGACAAGCCAAAACCAGAAGAATCATCACTCAACGCTTCACTCGGCTCCCGAACACCGCTTCGACTTCTTCCTTCGAGGATCCTGTGGCGCCACGTTCATTTGAGAATTCTCCCAACATCACGTTTGTCAGCCAGGAGCTGGAAGCCATGGCTTTCTCCGCTTATCAGCCCCATGTGCCACACAACTTGGCCGCAATATCACTTGATCCAGCCGTTGTGCGACAATAGTCTGCCAACATGGGCGTCTTAGTTCCCCAAAACTCCAGCCTCACACCCCGACCCATAAATATTATCACTCATAACGCTCACTACCACGCTGCCCCATTTGTTGCTGCTGCCACGTCGGTCCCGCGGTTCTCATCACGCTACCGAAGTACATCAGAGTGGCGCACACAAGATGATCAACCGATATGCTTTTCTTGCTATCGTGTTGGGCACATTTCTCGCCAGTTCCGCAACGGATGATTTTCCTGACAACATTTTCTGGACGACCACTGACAAGATCGTGGGAAATATCAGCCACCTTGTTTTTCCGATTACCAACTTCAGGACCTGTCACCTAGCCGTTCTACGCTACGCTACAAACGTCGCGAAATTCCGTCCATACTTATAGCGATGCCCGTTCGCAGTCATAACCGGCCACCATGTGCTTTGCTGGCTCTCAGCACTTAGGATGCAACAGGAAGACTCGGGCGATGATCATTGCGATTGCAGGAGTGGACGTTCTCGGTAGTGTAGAAATCCGGCAAGCTTCACAGCGGTGCCGATTGATTATCTCGACACCCTGTTGATACACCCGACTCCGCTGAGTCGGAAGCCGATGCGAAAACCCTTGCCATAACAGATTTTCTTCACCTGGCTCACGAACAACGCCGAGATCTATCGTTGTTATCTGTAATTGACTGAGTTCAACTGGCCATAACGACCCTTCACTGAGCCTGTTTTTTGCTTCAAGACAACGTTTTGTACCACCGCAACTTACAGCCCAATGGCGCAGAACTTTCGCTCGTCGTCCCACGTCATCTGCGCAAGGACATCTTGCAAGAACTTCACAACGCAAGAACTTTTACTTCACAAGAACTTTTACTTTGGGACCTCCTGACGCTGTATATATTATGTGAGCTCATTTTTTTTGTACTCATGTACTCAGCAATGAATAAACTTGAACTTGAACTTGAACTTGAACGCCCCAACATCTGCACATTTAGGTGTCTCTGGAACCCATGACCGCGTACGCCGACGGGTAATATCGAAGGGCCTTTATTGTTCCGTTCGCCGCTACGTTGCAGCGTGTGACCTGTGCCACGCTGGAAGAAGCCTATACGTCTGTCCCCGCCGGTCACCATCAACCTACTGAAGTCCCAGTCGAGCCGTTTAATCGGGTGGGGTTGGATTTGTTAGGTACCTTTCCAACATCGGCAACGGCAAACAAATGAATAGCAGTACCTACGCATTATGCCACTTGGTGTGCAATTACTCGAGCGCTACTGACCAGCTGCGTGACAGAAGCCGCAGATTTCATTCTCTACGACATCATCCTTCAGCACGGCGCCCCTTCTCACCTCCTCACGGACCATGGCCGCTGCGTCCTGTCTCGTGGGGTTGGCAACCTCCTTAGATCCTGTGCTACGAGGCACAACTTTACGACTTCTTACATGCTAAGACTAACGGGATTATTGAACGCCTCAATCGCACACTGACGGACATGCTTGCAATCTACATTTCTGGCGACTACCCCGATTTAGATGCTGCCCTCTCATTCGTAACTTTCGCTTACAAGTCGTCGCGTCATCAAACTGCCGGCTACTCACCATTTTATCTTCTCTTTGGCGGTGATCCCTTTGGATACTTTGCTCGCGCACGAGCTTCCATCCACTACTTTGCACGCACAAGATGCCATCTCCCGTGCTCTCATTACACGTACAGTAGCCCGCGCCAAGTTCTCATCGTCACAGAAAGCCCAAAAGTCACTCTAAGACCACCGATATAGCCATGTCGATTTTTCTATGGGCTTTCTCGTGCTACTGTGGCTCCCATCTCGTCGTGTCGGCCTCTGCGAGAAACTTTTATTGCAATATGTTGGGCCTTACCGAGTTCTGCGCCAGACGATACCTGTTACATATGAAATTTACCCTACTACGAACCCGACTGGTACATCCAGTACTGAAATTGTGCACGTTTCTCGCCTGAAGCCCTATCACAGTGACATGGCCGCCTAATAACAGCAGGCACAAGGATGGTGCTTTGCCGCCCTGTGTAATGTCACGGGTATAGAAATGTACCTCAGGCACGGGCACCGAAATGACACAGAAGGAATGAAGACGAAGATGTTGTGGGGCTGTGTCTGAGCTGCCCTGTTGTCCTGCATCCTTGTGCGCTGTGTGCTGTGTTAGCCCAACTGGCGTTAAATTATTAAAACTCCCTGTTAATTGGAAACGAAGACTGTGGTCAAGCCGTCATCTGTTCGATCTATGAACTTTACCTACAGGTGGTACGTGTAACTTTCAGAAAAAAGGGTACAAAGAGCTAATGATTCTTAAACATTTTATTTCTCTCTCTCTCTGAGTTGATGTCGTGGTACTTCTTTCGGCTGCCATGCCGACCAAGTTCTGTAGAAGTATTAGCCACTAAACCAAGAAAAACAACACTTCTTTATATGGTGATGGACGTACGTGTTAGAGTTGGCACATTTCTTGACATCCCAAGTATGACCTTTCGTGCTGTCTTTATCCACAGCGTTGAATTTCACGTGGTATCTTTCCAAATAGAACAATCACCGGTGGCCCAACCTTCGCCCCTATCGCCGGATCCCGAAGAGCATAGCACACCGTGCATTTTACTGTGTGCTCACTCGTGACCAGCGAGTTCGCCTTCGCTTGTTTATACATCAATGGTTTTTATTGCAAAACAACCAGTCAACAAGTACCGTAGGAGTCCCGAAAGAACAATAAAGAACTAACGTTAAGTCGACGGCACTCGCCCCATTGCGAGTCAAACTCGGGTAATAACAACGGCAATGACACCGAAACGATCGTGACACAGCTAACGTGCGCCGCTTCTCACGAAAACACCGGACAAAGGAGGCGTACGCGTGACGTCGAGTCGTTTCGTATGGAAGACAAACGACTTTGCAAACAACGTGCGCCTCTGGAACAACCGATGCGAGGAGGCAATGTCGAAGCTTGTCCGACAGGGAGCGGATGCATAACGAAGTCAAAACGAAGGCGAAAGTTTGTTGTTCTTTATTAACGGCAGCGCGGACTTTTATTGCTTGCGATCGCTTTGGGGAGCAAGATAATTCGATTCGAAAGGTAAGGCTGCCTCTAACGCGCACCGGGAATGGTTGCTTTCTATTCGACGAAGTTGAAGTAGCTCATCTCAGATGAGGGCTCGAAAAGCAAAAACAAGAAAGAAAGGAAAAAAGAACTTTTCGAATAAACTTTTTCGCTCTTGGACCTGAAAAATGGCATAGTAAATTGAAGGGGAGGCAGGTGGCCTTTTCGAACACTGACGCGTAAATCTGCTCTGGGAGGTAAACGGGAAGATCGCAGCGAGTAAGTGTGTAGAGGATGAAGAGAGGAAGAGTCAAGAGAAAGTGGCACGCGGACATTGCAGAGAGCTTAGAAAGCTATAGAGTCGTACTACGAGCCATTTCCCTTCGTGCAAAAAATGGGAAACATAAATGTATATTTCGTGCTCCAGAGAGCCCAAGATATCGCCGAGAGCGTCCAGCTTCCGGCACCGTCCTGGGTGGAGCCACCTGGCTGAGCTAGCGGTTCCATAAAGCTTCCGCCACTTTGGACCCAAATGAAGCACTCACTCATTCACTCACTCACTCACTCGTGCGCGGAGGACGAACGGGATGAGCGAGTCAGCTGAGCGAGCGTTGTTGATGAGCAGTTTGCCCACGCGATCTTGAACGCTTAAACAGTGCATGTGGAACTGCCACCCTATGAAAATATTTGACTGTTTTGGTAACGAATGGTTCTAGTAATGCAAGTTGATGTGCATTGTATTGACGTGCCTTGGATAGTTTCATTCAGTTTAATTAGGAAGCAATAATGAATTTAAGAGAGTACCAGTGCCTAACGTTTTATAATGGAACGCAGCAAATATATTTTTGGGCGTAGGTGGACGGAGGAACGATCAGTCGGACGCCGCGAGTATGAGCCATTAAAAGTTTTCACCTTACTAGTTTTAGCACATAGTTTCGGACGTCCATCCAAGCTACGTTATACTGAAGTGTTATTTTAAAAACCAATGCTGAAGAGTCAATGCTCACGCTCCACTTCACGAGATTTGGGCAAGATTTTTCGGAAGCTTGTGAGACATTCGCAAGCCGAATCTGAAAATCAACGAGACCATCTCCGAGTGAGTGGTGACGTCATCATGGCGGCACAGGGGCCTTAACTTGCGACACCAAGTGACATAATCAATTGACTTAGTCGATCCATGAAAGGTGGGCAGAACCTTGATGCAGTGCAGCACCACGTGATGTATACAGGCAGTTCAAGGTGTGGTGGACGAAGAACAATGCGAACGAGCGAAAAAGTCAAGGCGATTGAGCCGCATGTCTCTGAGACAGGGGGTCGTTATGCGTTGCAAAAAGTGTACTCCACGATTGCATACCTGCATGCTTTAGGAAGTGAGAAGCAGGGTTTCACCAGTAGGCGTGCGCACGGTGAAAGGGTGGGGGCAGGAGGACCGGCCGCCTACATGGACAACTATGAGCGAGTGCCGAAGTCAGCCCCATACATTGACACAATTGGAAGGGAGGGCGCATCGATGAACCTTGTTCTTTCGCGAAAGGAAATCCCAGGCACGCCTGTGGTGTCGCCTACAAATGTTACAGAAGGTGCGAAGTGCTACTAAGTTCTGCGAACATCTTTAGAAGCAACAAATTTTTGACATATTCAAAACAGTACGCAGGTGTATACAATGCCAAACAAACAGTGATAGCTTTTAGTATTAAAAATTGCGTAGTTTAAAATTCAGAGCTCTCAAACACGCTAGGCCTGAAAACGCTTCCATATTTGATCGTAATCAGACATGTCATGCGCTTCAAACCAAAACTATGGAATAGTTTATTTAGGTGGAGCGCGATAACAATGAAGCTTGAGGGAAACATATATAAGGGACTAGGACGAGTGCTCCCTGTTCGGTGTCCCTTCTGTTTTACTCCATCTTTGTCATTTTTACGCTGCTCCTAAGCATGCTATTTTGCCTGAGTACATATATATATATATATATATATATTTAAAGCGCCACAGAAACGGCTCGAACCAACCTTGAAAGATGCCTCAAAATGCCGGCAAGGTGCGCTTGTTAGGAGAGCATACAGTTAAATTGTTTCCTTAGTTAGTTTCCGATACTGAGTGGTTCGCAGCGGCGTTACTAGTGCTTGGAAGCTCAGATAAAGACCATGCTGTAATTAATGAACTTCTCCTCAGGCTCCATAATTAATCTCTCCGTCCTTCGCAACTAGAGTGCATGGAAAGGTTTTTCGTTGCTACAAACCGTGGCGAGCGTGCCCGCCCTCGCTGTACAGCTGGTAGAGTGGTCGTGCTTTTTGTACCGTTAGTCACAGCCCCAGTTAAGAGCTTTTTCTAGTTTATTTGCTCTGGTTAGGATAACGCGGGACGGCTTCATGCTCTCCCATAGTAGAGTAAATAGTACTCCAAATCGTTAAGCACTTTTTCTAAACACACTTATGTGGAAGGTACTCTCTACTCACCAGACACACTGAAAATGGTAAATAATGTGACATATAGGAAACACAGAAATGTAATTATAATAAAAGTGAGAAAAAATACATGACGTAATATATATATATATATATATATATATATATATATATAGCATGTATATATAACTCGGCCCAACGACTGCAAGTGAGCATCTGGCAAATCTAAATGTGTTGAATCTAGCGCTAATTACCATAGCACATACCTCGCGGGGTGACCTACAGAGATGACACTTACGACCTCGGCCGTGCTCAACCAATGCCACTGAGAAAGTCATGGAGGTGTTGGCTGAATACCGTTGCTTACCTTCTGCTTCCGCATCTGTCTATATAGGTTGTCGAAAATGACACGGCAACTTCCGCCGTTATCACGTACATCTCGCTACAAGCATAATACCTAGAACGTCTGGCAAACTGAACCTCGGTTAAGCTAAGAGGTAAAAACTAACAAAGTTACAGAACCATGTTCAGCAAACGAGTACTGGGATGGCAATAGCAAATACATACATGGTATTCATCTACGTTATCGCCGGCCAGACACACAGCAGAAGGGAAGCAGGCTTCAAGTGCTGCGCCCTTAATCGTATTAACGTTAAACACAAAATACGTAATGAGTAACGCTGTACATGCGTTATAATATTTAGCATCACTGGTCGATATACAAGATGGCATGGGTCTCGTTCGTGGGCAGGTTCAGTATCACAGCTTGTGCGAACGTCTCGGAGAACATGACCTGATACCAGCACAGGCAGGTCACTACGCTGGCGGCGAGGTTCAGCAGAGAAGGGACCACCTGCATTGAGAGAGGAAGCCGCATTTGTCATCTGACCACGTGGTGCAGGAGCAATAAGTGGTGGTACCATTGAAGAGCATCGGTAAGCAGCCACACACTCCGAAATTTCACGCGAAATTTCAAGTAGTGCTTTGCTGTGTGTGTGTATCTTTATTGGGTACCGTTAATTAGTTTTGCCGCACAGTCTACAGTCATGCGAAATTTTAAAACAAACAGCGTGGTTACGGTCGCAAGCTCTCGTGATACCCAACAGTTCAATCCATCTTATCATGCGGTCGATCGAGAGAATGCTTCGTCATACTTTATTAAAAGTATTTTACTATGGTGGATTGAAACGGCACGGAGAAGGCTATATGCGAGGGAACCATGCATGCGAGAGTTCTCTGATGGTTAGATGTGACGAAAATAGCTCCACAAAATTTCGCCTCTGCAAGAACTTTGCTTAGGCCAACACACACGAGCGTGGTACTCTTAGATGCCCACGTAAATGCAGTTCGTATACATTACAGACCATGTCCGTGAACAGGAGGTCGGAATAGTGGTAGACCATAAGGTTGGCCGCAGATGCGCTGGGAAGCACAAAAGAGAGGCAGGAAGCCGTGGACACTGGCCAGGCATAGTACATTGGAGACACGTGGTCCATGTTAGCCTGCACAGGCATCCAGCGTGATATGATTTCCATGAGCACAACTCCGACGAACAAGGAAAAAACAGATACAAGACCAAAAAAAATAATTGTTGTAGAGAGTCGGGGCTACAAAATCAGCTAGTGTGGTGGTAGACTGGTTAAGGCGCAGGGCTACCAGTGAATCGGATACGGTGTGGCTGCAGTGATTGAGGTCGCGGTGATCGCATTTTGGACCAAGGTGGCTGTGGTTGAGACCAGTGTACTCAGATTTGATCTAAGTGCTCGTTATCAACCCAAGGTGGACAAAATATTCGAAACAGTGCACTACCTCATATTGACATTGTTGTTGTGGCTCGTGAAAGCTGTGAAACCGTGATAATTCCGAGTTTATAACTCATCCCCTGATGAAGGGAGGACCCCTCCCGAAACTGTTGGGTGGTGATGATCATCAAGTGGTGATGACCATTGAAGGGAAACGGACGACTTGATGACCATTGAAGGGAAACGGACGAAGATGAAAGAGAGCCGACCGACCCATTAAGGGGAAACACTTTCCTTAAGCACGCCATCACGGACCCCTCCCGCCACCACGGCGACAATCTTGGGTGGCCCGACACACGCCGAGAACTGACCAGCATGGGATTAGAACCGGATGTGGACGCACACGGACATTTGGTTTTGTTTTCAGTGTTGACAGTGGTTGTTCCTGTTTTTTTACTTTCTTTTTTTTCTTTTTTCCCTTTTATTATTTTCGTCTTTTTTCTTCTCTTTTTTTCTTTTCTTTTTTTTAGTTCTCTATCTCTCTCGCAAACATCTTCCAAGGCGAGAGGGACGCGGCAGCAACGAAGTTTGGATGTTCATGTTAGTATAACTCATCCCCTGATGAAGGGAGGACCCCTCCTGAAACTGTTGGGAAATAAATATATTTATCCTTGTTGACAACGCTCCCGTTGTGCCATATCCCATACCTTCAAGAAGACTAACTGGCCCATTGAATTATTACTCCCACTATATATATATGATGGGGCTATATTTTCAGAGGGAGGCCCAAAACTAAAAGCCTAATATTAGAAAATTAGAACAATATAGACACTATAACAATCAATTGGTATTGGTAGCACAGATTAGAGAAGCGGGTAACACTGGTGCTTCATATGAAGAGGAGGTGCCCTCTCCACTGGACTTATTGGGAGCAAAGAAAAAAAACTAACCTGCATCGCTGCGTTCGACAAAAGTTAACAAGATTAATAAAGAATGGTCAGCTATGGTGCGCGTTGCGCACACACTCCCAAAAACAATATGATGCTCCGCACAACAGCCATTCCTAGAAAGATTAGCGTATGGTTCCTGTCCTGTGCTTTATTTTTTTTCTATCCGAAAGGCTATATCTGAATATAAAGTACGTATGCTATTACTGATGCAACATACACTGTGAGGAGATCATATGTAAACAGGAAATATTGCGTGCGACTGATGGCAGGTATTGTTTAGGTTCTAAACAAGACTACAATACTTTAAATGGGCCCGAGTGAGAAGCTCGCAAAAAACGCGTTAAATAGGTTTAGTCTCTCTGCTTTAGACTACACCTAATAAAAAGCTCGTAATATTGGCAATGAAAGTGCGACAACTTAAATTGATTTAACCTGACAACCATTCCCGTCACTATAGCGTATCGTCTTAGTCTACGTTCCGACATTCGACAGATGACAAGTGGTTGTGCTAGCAAAACTTGACTTAAAAGCCAGCGAAACAAGTCACATGGTCCCTAACGCAATGGCCTAAGATGAGGTGAAGGTGAAAGTTGTATTGATATATACAATATCTTCATTCAAAATAGTTTTAAACATCCTTGAGAAGGCAGCTGCAATTTAAGAGGCTTTGCGGTGCCCCTGCAGTACCCACTAATTTCTGTCCAAGTGATAACGTCATGCGATGACGTTATCCTAAGACGTGGGGTTATGTGATGCCATAGTGACTTGTGACATCATGGCGAGGTGGCATCACGATGATGATCTTTTTCAACGATCGCGCTGACGCCACCGACGACACTTTTAGTGTTCAGTCATGAGGAATCTTAGGCTACCACATTATTAAGAAAAAACGTGCAAACCCTTTGGAGCAGCCGGTGCATGCGGACCTCGTCTATGTGACCCGGAACCACCTGTGCAAGCACAGCCGCGCCCACGGTGAGCAGGGCCTGGTACGTGAACGGGCTGCGACCTCGATGTCCCCACTCCAAGAGCGAATCCGTGAGTCCGCACCTCTGCGCAGAAACACGTCGCTTGGATATTCATGAAAAAGTACTGCTAGATCAGATATAGACCTAAAATAACGGTGTGCCTACCTAAATCAATATTTTGACTAATTGGAAATAAGAAGTAAAGGAAACACAGACTGTCCGATGCAGCTGTCAATGTTCACCTATAGTTGCACTCTTCACGACCTTTTTCATTTTAACGTGAACCTAAACCTAATGTGAACCTTTATATCGTATCCATACGAAGTACAGATGACACAGGTGCATGCAAAAAGGCACAGATAGGCATAACTATCTTTTGATGGCAATAGAACGCAATAAGCCTGTCATTGCATCAGATTGACATATTTTTGTACAGTTGAAACGGTCCCAAAGTAAGCATAACACCATCAAAAGAAAGCAACCACTTTTCTCACATTATTTACACAGCATAAATAACAACAATTTACAAAGCATAATAACAATACAGGAACTTCTATATATATCTTGCACCACTATCGCTAAAACTAATCCTTTATAAAAGCTGAGTTCGTCCTCAGCTAGAATACGCCTCATATGTCTGCAACCCGCATAACTCTACAATATTGAAATGCGTTAATGCAATGTAAAATCACTATACTCGCTTTATTACAAGTAATTATAGTTGGAATGCTTGTGTCACAAACTTGAAAATTACTCTTAATCATCCTTCTCTAGCAACCCGTAGAAAGTAATTGCGCACTTGTCTTTTTAACCAAATGTACTACCTTGGCCCCGCACTTAAATCCTTGTTCGTACACCCAGCTTCATTTCGCTCACACCAACTTGATCATCATCATATTCATAAGATTAACATAACATATTGCTCAACTACAGCAGGCTCTAACTAATTTGTTCCCTGGACAGCAGGAGATATGAACCACTTACCTACATTCATGATGGATATAACTTATACAACTGCATTTAAAAATGTCCTATCAAGCATACTGTAACATTCCACGACGTTTGTTTATCCTACAGTGCTTGTAACTACTTCGCGAGATGTTGTGTCATATATTTTACAAAATTTTTGTAATAGTATATAATGCTTTCACGTTACTGTTATTGCTTTGCTTTTTATATCTCTCTTTGTTTATGTACACCCCACCGTCTGTGCAATCTATTATTGCGGTAGCAATTATATTGTCACGCAGCAAAGGACGACGCAATTGTCTATGAGGAAAACAAGTTTATTGGAGCGAACCTGTGCTCCCCTAACAACTGAAAAAAATTGCCCGCAGCTTCCCTCGGGGGAACACTGAGGAGGATGCGGACCATATAATTGGTTAACGGGGTGTTAAAGTGCGACTTACTTGGGTCGATGGCTAAATTGGTTAACGTGGTTGTGAAATGGGGTGTTAAATTGCGACTTACTTGGGTCGATGGCTAAATTGGTTAACGTGGTTGTAGGAGGGGGTGTTAAATGAGTGAACACGTACACACGTATGCGAAAGGGCGGCGCTGGTCGAAGGGACGTCGATCATTGTGTTTGTGGATTCGTTGGAATTCATTTCACCGCGACCTTGGACGTCGACGCGCCGTACAAACCAACCGACGAGCGGCAACTGAGCGAGCGAGCGCCGACCTTGAGTATATATACAGCACGACGGCGCATGCACTGTCAGCTGTTGAATGTTCTCGAAGCGCGACGCCACATGCGCGTCCACTGGAGAATCAGGAGAATTGTAGATGTCGAACGCGGTGTGTAGAGGAGGAAGGGTGCACAGATGGTGGAGGAGTGAAGCGCGCGCGGTGTGTAGAGGAGGAAGGGATGCACAGATGGTGGAAGAGTGGGCGACGGCGCGACGGCGCATGCGCGCGCGTCAGCTGTCGAATGTTCGAGAAGCGGTGCGGACGGCGCGGACGGCGCGGACGGCGCACTACAAGGCGCGAGTATAAGATGCTCCGCATCTAAAAATACACAGGCGGCGAAGCAGCGGCCAGCAAAACGACGGGCACGCCAGTGAGCGTCGGCGATCGAATGACGCGGCATCGGCTGTGCGGGAATTCATATCCCTCGGCGCGAGGGTTTCTCGAATAGTCGAATTGTATCGGGAACGCCGTGATAGTGTTTGTTAAAAACGCTGTTCGTTCGAACAGCGTTTCTAACAAACAACGCTTGAAACGTTGTTTCTATCGAACAACGCCTGAAGCGTTGTTCGATAGCGTTTGTTCGAAACGCTGTGGTAGCGTTTGTTCGAAACGCTGTGAAAACGGCGATAGCACAGGCCGGTGCAGCCAGGCCGAAAAAACAAAACACAAATAAACAAACCCAATGCATGGTTCGCGGCATTACCCCCCCCCCCCCCCTCTAAGAGTGCATCGACCCGATGTTAACATAACGGACAGTCCACACAAATTAAAAGTTCGTCATCGTCCGTAGAAAGGTTTTAAGCGAACCACATGGACGACTTCGGGCCGCGTGCGTCGTCGTAATGTACGGGAGTCCCCATCGGGGATCACTTCGTACGTTAGTTCGCCAACACGTCGTAGAATCTGGTAGGGTCCGAAATAGCGCCGTAGAAGTTTCTCACTGAGTCCACGTCGTCGAATGGGAGTCCAAACCCACACACGATCTCCAGGATGGTACTCGGCGTCTCGGCGTCGGAGATTGTAGCGACCGGCATCCACCAGTTGCTGGTCCGTTATACGAGCTCGAGCGAGCTGGCGGGCCTCCTCCGCACGTTGGGGGTATCCTTGGACGTCGGCGTTGAGGTCGTCGTCTTCTACGTGCGGAAGCATGGCGTCGAGCATCGTAGTCGGCCGTCTTCCGTAGACGAGCTCGAACGGTGTCATCTGCGTGGTTTCTTGAATAGCCGTGTTGTACGCAAACGTGACGTACGGGAGGACTTCGTCCCACGTCTTATGTTCAACGTCGACGTACATAGACAGAATATCCGCGATTGTCTTATCGAGCCGTTCCGTTAGTCCATTCGTTTGGGGGTGGTACGCCGTCGTTCTTCGGTGATCTGTGTTGCTGTAGCGTAAGATTCCTTGCATGAGCTCCGCAGTGAAGGTCGTTCCGCGGTCCATGATTAGGACCTCAGGGGCTCCATGTCGCAGCAAAATTTTGTTAATAAAGAACTTTGCAACTTCTTGTGCAGTTCCCCTAGGAAGAGCGGTGGTCTCTGCGTAGCGCGTCATGTAGTCTGCCGCTACGACAATCCATTTGTTCGCGGATCGGGATGTAGGGAACGGGCCCAGAAGGTCCATTCCGATCTGTTGGAAGGGCCTCGTTGGGACGGCGATCGGCTGCAGAAGTCCGGCTGGTCTCGTTGGTGGTGTTTTTCGTCGCTGGCAGTCACGGCAGCTCCGGACGTAGTGGGTGACATCGGATGTAAGGCGGGGCCAGAAGTATTTCGCCTTGATTTTTGTAATCGTGCGAGCTGTTCCGAGATGTCCGGAAGACGGGTCGTCGTGGCACGCTTCCAAAATTTTGTCACGAAGGTCTGCGAGGATGACAAGTAGATAATTCGTTCTCGTTCCGGGGTTGAAATTCTTCTTAACTAGGATAGAGTTTTTGAGGTTGTATGCTGGTAAGTTGCGCTTGAACGCCCTAAGCACGGCGACGTTGCGTCCTTCGAGGTAGTCGATCATGGCGCGGAGGTCAGGGTCGGCACGCTGCTGGGCGGCTAGGTCGCTCTCTGTCACGACTCCGAAGAACGCGCTGTCTTCATCGGAGTCCTGTGGTGGTGGGTCGACGGGGCGCGGGACAGGCAGTCGGCGTTGGAGTGTTTCCTGCCGGATTTGTAGAATATTGTAACGTCAAACTCTTGCAGGCG
Organism: Rhipicephalus microplus; assembly: GCF_013339725.1. Lineage (NCBI taxonomy): Eukaryota > Metazoa > Arthropoda > Arachnida > Ixodida > Ixodidae > Rhipicephalus > Rhipicephalus microplus. The sequence continues at coordinate 115,495,110 of NC_051165.1, forward strand.
CAAGCTCCACCGCCCAAGACGGCCAGAGGGTCCTTCAAATTGGCGAGCCAACACAGCGCATGATGGTCTGTCACAACCTTAAACTGTCTACCATAGACGTATGGGCGAAATTCTTAAATGGCCCATATGATGGCCAGGCACTCTTTCTCGGAGGCAGAGTAGTTTCTCTCCTCCTTCGACAGACCACGGCTTGCATAGGCGATTACCTTTTCGTAACCGCTTTGCTTTTGGACGAGGACGGCACCCAAACCGATATCACTGGCGTCCGTGTGCATTTCCGTTTCGGCGTTTTCGTCGAAATGAGCGAGCACGGGCGGGTTTTGCAGGCGTTGTTGCAGCTCGCAGAATGCCTTTTCTTGGTCGTTTTCCCAGCTGAAAGGGGTGCTTTCTTTCGTCAGGCGCGTGAGTGGCTCTGCAGTGCGTGCGAAGTTTGCGACGAAGCGCCGGTAGTATGCGCACAGTCCGAGAAACCTTCGCACACCCTTCTTATCTTTCGGCCTTGGGAAGTTCGCAATGGCTGATGTTTTTGCCGGGTCAGGTAGGACTCCCGCGGCGTTCACGACGTGACCCAAGAACTTGAGTTCCTCGTACGCGAAACGGCACTTCTCAGGCTTCAGCGTTAACCCCGACGTACGAATGGCCTCGAGTACAGATTCCAACCTTGTGAGGTGTTCGTCGAAAGTCCGGGCGAATAAGACAACGTCGTCGAGGTATACGAGGCAAGTGTGCCACTTCAGGCCTGCTAGCACAGAGTCCATGACTCTCTGAAACGTTGCGGGTGCCGTACACAGCCCAAACGGCATCAACTTGAACTCGTATAGACCGTCCGGGGTTATAAATGCAGTCTTTTCTCGGTCTCTGTCGTCCACTTCAATTTGCCAGTAGCCGGTCTTCAGATCCATAAATGAGAAGTACTTGGCGTGGTAGAGGTGGTCGAGGGCGTCGTCGATTCGTGGCAGGGGGTACACGTCCTTTTTGGTGATATTGTTTAGTCTCCGGTAGTCAACGCAGAATCTTAAAGTGCCATCTTTTTTCTTCACGAGTACAACCGGCGCAGCCCACGGACTTTTTGATGGCTGTATTATGTCGTCGCTGAGCATGTCATCAACTTGAGTCCGGATGGCTTCGCACTCGTGTGAAGAAACGCGGTACGGTGACTGTCTGGTAGGTCGGGCTCCATCTTCGGTTATTATCCGGTGCTTCGCCAAAGGTGTCTGACGTAACTACGAGTTCGAGGAAAAACACTCGTTGTAGCGACGGAGCAACTCCAGTAATCTGTTCCGATTTTCTTGCGACAGCGCCGGGTTCACGTCGAAAGGATGTGGCAGCCTGGAAGCATCTGCGCGTGCGCGTTCAAAGGTGGCGACCGCGATCACTTGACTCGCTTCTTGCGTTTCTTCGAGGAACGCAATTGCAGCGCCCTTGTTTAGGATGCTGGTACTCCTCGGTGAAATTGGTGACCAAAACGTGGGATCTGCGTTGCTTAAACCGCGCAATGCCTCTTGCGACAGACACACCGCGGTCTAGAAGCAACCTTTGGTGAGTCTCCACGATAGCGTCGACGTCAGGAGCAGCACCTTCACAATAGACGGCGATCATCAAGCTTGCGCGGGGTGGCGGGGTGACGTGATCGTCGGCGATCCTTACAGCAGCACGGTGTCCGAGGTTCGGCTGCGGCGTCGTGGAGTGATCGGAAGAAAACGTTATCGACCTGGTCTGCAGATCAATTATTGCGCCATTGTCCGTCAAAAAGTCCATTCCGAGAATTACGTCGCGGGAGCAGTTAGGCAAAATGACGAACTCCGAAGGGTACGTAGTGCCGTCTATGGTGACGCGCGATGTGCACATTCCACTTGGGGTCACGAGGTGGCCTGCTGCTGTGCGTATGTGCGGACCGTGCCATCTGGTCGTAACTTTCTTTAGCTTGGACGCGAATGACCCGCTCATGACCGAGTAGTCGGCTCCCGTGTCGATGAGGGCGACTACGTCAAGGCCGTCGATGGACAACTGGACGTCGGATGCCGCTTTCCTCGAATTTCGGGTGCGTCGGGGCGTCGTATCGCGGCTTGCACGTGTTGATGGTCGGGCAGTATGCGTCGTCATCGTCGTCTTCTCAGCGGCAGGCTTCGTCAATTCGGGTACGCGTCGCGCAGCGTAGCTGTCGTCGTTTTCGGGGGTCTCGTCAGGGTGTCGTCGGGTCGTCGAGATGAGGGCATGTCGTGAGTCACGGTCTTGCGTCGTTGGAGGGTTTTCATTTTCTCGCCGTTGTGCAACTTCACCTCCAGAAGTTGCTGCTTTTAGTTTCCCCCTCATGGGCTGGGGGACCTTCCACGGGCGAAGTCAGCATGGCTGCGACGGTTGGGGGATTGGTACGGGTAGGGCGACGGCGAACGGTTGAAACGGGATGGCCCATGGCTGGTGTTCGACAGGTATTCTTCGATCTCAAATGGGTGCTGGCCGGCTCGCGGGCGGGGTGCGTCGACGGAGAACCCACGCAAACCCAGCCTCTTGAACGGGCAGCGGCGGTAGACGTGTTCGGCCTCTCCGCAGTGGTAGCACAGCGGACGATTATCTGGCGTTCGCCACACCTCGGTCTTCCTGGGCGCCTAGTTTCGGGTTACAGGGGGTCGGGCGGGCGACATTGGGTGGCGGTACGGCGGGGCCTCTCGATAAAGGGTTGGGACGGGTCGGGGTCGACGAGCAGCAGCGGAATAGGTCATCGCTTGTGGTTCGCAAGATGCTTCCGACGGCGTGGAACTCCCAAGTGCTTGCTGAACCTCCTCGCGGACGACGTCAGTGAGAGAGGCGACTTGGGGCTGCGGCGTTGCTGGGAACAATTTCCTCAGTTCCTCGCGAACGACGGCGCGGATGGTCTCCCGCAAGTCTTCCGTCGCCAATCCAGGGGCGTTTACCGGGTTCACCGAAAGGTTGTTGAGTGGTCTATCGTATTGCCGCGAACGCATATCCAAGGTCCTCTCGATCATCGAAGCCTCGGTGACGAACTCAGCGACGTTCTTAGGGGGGTTGCGGATGAGTCCAGCGAAGAGCTCTTGTTTAACTCCCCGCATCAGAAAGTGCACCTTCTTCTCTTCTGCCATTTCGGGGTCAGCTCTCCGGAACAGCATCTTCATCTCCTCAGTGAACAGTACAACACCTTCGTTAGGGTGTTGCATTCGCGTCTCCAACAAAAGGGCTGCTCGTTCTTTCCGCACAACCGTAGCGAATGTTTTGAGGAATTCGCTCTTAAAGACAGCCCAGTTGGTTAGGGAGCCTTCATGGCTCTCAAACTACGTTCGAGCTGCATCCTCCAAATAGAAGAAGACATGACGAAACGTTTCTTCGTCATCCCACCTGTTAAAGATGCGGATGCGCTCCAGCTTCTCCAGCCACTCTTCCGGGTCTTCACCAGGAGATCCTCGGAATGATGGGGCTCACGAGGTTGTTGCAGAACGACGGGAGGGTTGGTAGCGCTGGTCATGGTGCCTGTGTTGATCATCGTGGTTTTTACGTCTTCTTTCCTTTATTTATCCGGGAGCAGTCCAAACTCTGGATGAAGGCCTTGCTGTCGGCGGCTGACACGAGTAGGGCGTGCTTGTCGGCTTGGCAATGGCTTAGGGTTCATGTACCCCGCAACCCACCAGATGTCACGCAGCAAAGGACGACGCAGTTGTCTATGAGGAAAACAAGTTTATTGGAGCGAACCCATAGAGAAAGAAGAAGACAAGAGAGGACACTCCGCGAAACCTGGCCTTAGGAAGTGCGTCACGATTACGTAACCAACTAGTGCTCTCATCAAACGTCAGAGGGCGCAAGCGCAAAAAAAAAACAGTTATAATCAATGCAACAGAATTGTTTTCACAAAATAATAATTACACGCCCAAATTAAGTATGTTTTTTATACATAAAACAATTTATTTAACACACCTTACGCGATTATTTTTCTTCAGCCGTACTGTCATAAACACCATCTACCCAGGGACAAGCCCATGCATGACTGACAGCGAGAAGCTTTCGTCGCTTTCGTCAACGTTGGCTGCGTCGGCGTTTTCAAGCGTGAGATAACAGGTGAGGCACGTTTTCAAGCGAAGCTTGTTGAATGACATGTTGTTGGTCTTGTTCGGTCATTTTTTTCAGAAAACGGTTACACCTGTGCGAATAAGACACCATGCAACAAACATAGAAAGATGCACACACACACACACGTTGCGCTTCGTGTTTGCGAGTTTGTTTCTTACGTGGCGTCTCATTCACGCAGTTGTAACCTTTTTCTGAAGCTTGTAAGGACTGAGAGGTTCGCTAAAAAGAAAGTTTGTCGCTCTATGCGGCGGCTAGACGGGAACATTGTGCAACGTATGCAGTACAGCAAAGGCGGCACGGCGTCAAGCCGAAGCGACGCGTGCTGCGTCTGCCACGGACGCGAGCGTCTGTAGGCTGAGCATAGCTGGGCAGCTAGGTCACAGGCTCGGTGCAAAATATTGAGAAGCGTTCGCTGGGCCTCGCATGCTTCACGACGCGTTTCCCGAAGGCTCGCAACACGAATAATTCTTGGTGTGCCGGAGGCAAATCTGGACTAGCCAAGTGGCCATCATCTTCGTTTCTTCGCTAGCCTTGTGCCACTAGTGCAAGCTGCCCACAAATTTTTTTGACGTTTCCAATATAATTTTACCACACAAATTTCAACTACGATTTTTCTTCCCAATGTACTGTGCTGATACTGCGTACGCACGAAGGTGTTCTAAAGTTCCCAGGCCGCGATACCATTGCATTACAAGGGATAGCGGCCTGGAAACTTCTGAAGATCTTTGTACGTGGTCTTGACGTCTATCTTTGTAAGTCAGAGTTTTATGGGTCAGAGATGTATCACTGGTTTTGTATTGTGCATCGATTAGCTAATCATTCAAAGGGGTTTGTTGGTACACTTATGACGTGCACATATCTTTTTCGTAATTTGACAGCGAAGCATCCACTTACTAACATTTTCAGACCGCGCTGATGCCATGCCGTCCGGCGGTCCAAGCTACGGCAGCTACTGCTGTGTATCGTGGTGCTTCAACAATGGCAGAACCTACAAGAAGCCTGGGACGAGTTTCTTCCGCATACCACGAGACGGCAGGTGTGTTAAAGCTTTTGTATGGTTTGCATGTCTTTAGGCTTACTGTTCGTACTTGCTCAGTGAGGGTAACAATGAAAAATCACTATTCAAGCACTTCCCCTTTCAGCTGGTAGTTCATTGCCAATGCAGGATGAAAGCATGGATGCAGTATGCTGGACGCGATGATCTCCTTAGTAAGCCGGCCAGCCTATTGTACGCAACGTACAGGGTTTGTAGCGACCATTTTACTGCTCAAAGTTTCATGGACCCTGGGCACACAAGGCTTACAAGAATGTCTGTTCCCAGTGTGCAACCAGCTGCACCATGTAAGTGATTGACTGAAACTCAAATATGTGTAATAGCAGACACTTGCATTGAATTAGTGGCGACAGTTAACCGCGAAGATCTTTGTAGCCGGTGGAGAAACCTCACTGTAGAAGTAACACTTGGAAAGTCTTAAATTTTGTGAACTATGGGCTATTACCTTCCTAACAGCAGCCTTACGTTTCTGTCGTTTTTTGATGCTCTTGACCAGCGCAACTTGTTTTGAAAGACTTTCAAGGGCTATTTCACGTTATCTTCAAGCTTGAGTGCACATGTACATATACCTTTCATCGGTGAAAGCTGGCACTGTTGATAATTCCAAAAATCACAAATTACTTGTTTCCAAGTTGGTGCCTTCTCTTTTCCTCCACGTTCTACCAATTTGCGCATTTGAAAGAGCTGTTTAAGTTTCCCCGTGCTACAAGCTTTGTAACTTGTACCAACTGCACATATATGCACGTTCTCCGAGCGTCGCTTCAAATAGTGACTGTGACATGACTGCAGAAGCTGCACTGCAAGGTGCGGATAAGCTTCAGTTTGTGTTATTTTAAGCCTCTTACTGACACATTGTCGTAATTTCATTTCTTCTGGACCTGCGGTAGAGGCTTCAAAAAGCGGCTTCCACACATTAAGGTGCCCCGATGAACAGGGTGCGTTCAGTGTTGCGATTTCTTTTTTTTACCCAAATTGACTGTTGACCAAACCTCTGCAGGTGGCAGCTCCCTTGTAGCTGGTGAAAGAATTTCTGTTGACTTCGTCTTGCCGGAGAAAACCTTAACCAGTCGTTCAGCTGTCACAAAAGGAACTTGTGTGACTGGTAAGTTGTATGTTCACTTCAACACCAGAGTGGATTGATATTGAGACTTCCGCAGGCTGCTCGCAAGATTGTTCCGACAGCACTGTCCGAGACACTGAACAAGCTTCACAAGACCCTCCAGAAGATGTCTCCGCCAACAGTTCCACGTCTGAGTGCCCTAGAGAAAATGGTGACTATGCTTTTATTGCAGCTGTTTTTAATGTGCTATTTTATGTTTAGGACATTCTGAGGAAACTATCCTCAAAAGGACACTACGTGTGCACTTACAAAATGTAAGGATGGGCTCTCAGTGATTTTCATTTTTTTTGTGCGTTGTCAACATTGTGAATGGTTTGTTTTTAGGTAGTGGAATCGAAAACTTTGCTCCACAGAAAGTTGTGCACCTTGGGTCTGAAAGAGCGAGGAAAGTGCTCGTATGGGATTAGTTGTTCTTCGCTTTTACATCCATTTTTTTGTTTATTGCAGTGCGTTCCTGTGTGCCAGCGACAATGTCTCCATCAATGAAGTACAAGCAAACCATTAAACATCTGCAAGCCAAAGTAGCAGCACAGCGTAAAACTATCAAAAGACTGCGGAGACAGCCTCACCAAACTAACCATTCATTCGTTGCATACATTGTTTTGGTTACCCGCTATGAGGAGTAGGGACACTGTGTATTCGCTCGAAGTGATTTGCATAACCTTAAAAAGAATGTTGGTTATCCTGTCTGTATTTTTGTAGCAAATGCGGGCAAACTGTACACTTTACTGTGGGTCGCTTGGTCACTGTGTATGCTTTATCTCTCCAGCTCAAGTAATATATCGATAACAAAACCACTTGTTGAAATGTCTTCGAGCGGGTAAGGAACACAGTATGAAGTGGGCACAGTTCACGTTATCACGCTTTTTGTATTTTAGCTTCTCATCAACCTCCTCATCTCGCCCATCAAAATTTTCAAAAGAATACCCAAACTTGTAGCGTTTGATGGGGCTGCGGACGCTGCCATTTTATTTTTATATAGCTTGTGAGTGATAACGTACGATGTAGAGCCTTTGTGAAAAATAATGAGCCAAAGTGGTCTCCTTCTGCTATTTATTAGCCCTGTAATACCGCTCTCGTAACACCAATTAAGGTCCACAATTCTGGATAAGTGATGACTACAATCTATTTTAGCTCGCAAGCGTCACAGCAACACCCAGACGCAAATCACTTGGGATCTTAAGTTTTTGATGATAAGAAGAGCCACAAGACCTGCCAGTGTTGTAGCATAAAGTTTGTCTTTCACGTAGTGAGCAAGCTGCAAAGCTCTACCTTTCTGAGGACAAGCAGGCATCAAGTCTGCTTTTTTTTCATTTTGGGCTAGCTGTTCTTAAGCACAGCCAGTACACTGCAGGTTTGCCTTTCTGCTATATTGTGTCGTGTGGTTTCTGTGAACTCTTTTTTTCTATGCATTATTTTGGTTAACCCCAGGCGTGACTCGCGACTTCATTGCTGTGTATATGTCACTTCTTCCTTCTTCAGCATTGCGCGCTGTGTTTTTGCAATAGATCCTTACTTACCCACGGGCCCGGTGTGTCATACTTGACCAGCTTCTCGGCTTCTGCCAACTCTAGCGATGTGTGCGTTGTCTGTGTTCTCTCTGTATTTGTTACAATATTTGTTACAATTTATTTGTAAGGCAAGATGCGTTTGTTGTCTACCTTTGTCATATTGTGCTTTTTATATTCTCAGACTCTACCTTGCCTTTGAATAAAACATTGCGGATACTCTGTCTCTTTGACTGATATATACATTGATCACTTGTTCCAAAAGAACAAGTGATCAACAAGTGAAAAAAAGAACAAGAACAAGCGCGATGAATAAAATCGTAGTGAATTATCACTACCTGCACCTCTCTTTATTATAACTTAATCGAAATAAAAATAAAAAAATAAAAATTCAAAATTTGCGCCAGTGAAACCGAAACAGGAAACGCACGCCACTTGCTCTCACCAACCACCAGGTGTGCTAGGGTCGAATGGGCCGCTGGGGTCTACGGGAGTGTCCACTCTTCACCTTTTTTTATTTCTCTATGGCGAACCTGTGCTCCCCTAACAACTGAAAAAATACACAGGTGGTGAAGCAGCGGCCAGCAAAACGACGGGCACGCCAGTGAGCGTCGGCGATCAAATGACGTGGCATCGGCTGTGCGGGAATTTATATCCCTCGTCGTGAGGGTTTCTCGAATAGTCGAATTGTATCGGGAACGCCGTGATAGCGTTTGTTAGAAACGCTGTTCGTTCGAACAGCGTTTCTAACAAACAACGCTTGAAGCGTTGTTTCTATCGAACAACGCCTGAAGCGTTGTTCGATAGCGTTTGTTCGAAACGCTGTGGTAGCGTTCGTTCGAAACGCTGTGAAAACGGCGATAGCAGAGGCCGGCGCAGCCAGGCCGAAAAAACAAAACACAAATAAACAACCCCCATGCATGGTTCGCGGCAATATGTACAATCTCAGCTGGTTTTTGCCATCAACGCTACCACCACCGTCATTCATGTATATATATTGTTACCGGGATTACGAACGCATGGAAAAGAGAGACGAGTGTATTTACAATATTTACAGGTAGGTGTGACACCCCGGCGCTGCCAGCATCTCGCACGGCGAGTCCGTTTCTTTTTCATTGATCCGTATACGATGGCGGAGCCATGCCCACTGCCTGGTAACATCATCCCGGCGGACGAAGCGCCGTCACGGCGTCACAAAGTTAACCAGGACTAGCATTAAAATAGCGTTTTAGTCGAGACACATGAACAACATCAGTAGGTGGTGTGGCAGAAGATGAGTGTGATTGAACGGAAGAGATGAGGTAGTCGACGTCGGTAACCTTGCGGAGAACTTTGTAGGGCCCTGTGTATCGTGGGAGGAGCTTCTCGCACAAGCCTTCATGTCGATACGGCGTCCAAAGTAGGACAAGAGTCAGCAGGGTAGTCAACGTCACGGTGCCAGTAATTGTAGCGAACTTATTGTGATGCCCGAGAAACAGTGAACCTAGTGTGCGCGATTTGCGAGTGACGCGGGCTCGAGCAGCAACGTCCTGAGCATACACCGTTGTTTCGGTAGTATAAAAAGGAAGGAGTGTATCGAATGGCAACGCAGGGTTGCGGCCGTACAGGAGAAAGAACAGAGAATAGCCACAGGTATCATGCCTTGACGAATTCTATGCGAACGTAACGTAGGGGAGCGTTGCGTCTCAGTCATGGTGGTCATGAGAGACGTACATGGACAACACGTCTGTAAGTGTTTGGTTGAGGCGCTCCGTGAGATCATTGGTCTGGGGATGATAGGCAGTAATAAGGTGATGCTTGGTAGGGCAGCTACGGAGAATTTTGTCGATAACTTTTGCGAGGAAGCAGCGTCCACGATCCGTCAGAAGCTGGCGTGGAGCCCCACGCCGCAGAATGACGTCATTCAATAGAAAGTCTGCGATGTCTGTAGCACAGATACTTGGCAAGGCCCGAGTTATAGCGTATCTGGTCACATAATCTGTTGCGACAGCGATCCATTTGTTGCCTGACATGGACGTCGGGAAAGATCCGAGCAAGTCGATGCCGACACGGAAGAAGTGTTCCAGGGAAATGTCGATAGGTTGGAGCAGGCCAGCCGTACGGAGAGCAGGACGTTTGCGACGCTGGCAGCGCTCGCAAGCAGCGACATATCGGTGCACAAATTTATACAAGTCAGGTCAAAAGAAGTGTTGCCGCAGGCGGTGATAGCTGCGTGAAAAAGCCAGGTGTCTTGCTGACGAAGCGTCGTGCAGATGTTGAAGATAGGTGGCACGCAGGTGTTGGGGAATAACTAACAAAAATTCCGGGCCATGAGGCTGCATGTTGCGGCGATACAGAATTTTGTTGCGGAGGACATATTGACGGAGCGAAGGGTTGGAATGTCCTGAACATACTCGGTCAATGACCGTCTTGAGGAAGAATGGCGATTTGGGCTAGTTGGTTTGAATTCATGATAATAATGGTTGCAGCGCGAGCACGAATGTGCTAGAAGAAACAGACGAAAGTCGAGGTACGGAAGGCAAACACAGCGCTCGTGTTGACCATCTTGAGGGTCGCGTCCCGGCGCTGCTCTGTGCTGATGTTGCGCATATCAGATATGGCGAGCACACAAGAATCGCTCTTATGGACAGCGAGGCTAGCAGGGTCCACCGGATAACGTGAGAGACAATCAGCATCTTGGTGTAACCTGCCAGACTTATAAATTACGTCGAAGTTATACTCCTGGAGACGTAGAGCCCAGCGACCTAGGCGACCAGTTGGGTCCTTGAGCGACAACAACTAACACAGAGCGTGGTGGTCCGTAATAACTGAAAACTCCGGGCCATACAAGTTGGGGCGAAATTTCGCTACAGCCCAGACCAACGCAAGACACTCGCGCTCCGTTATCGAATAGTTTCGCTCAGATTTTGAGAGAAGGCGGCTGGCATACGCAGTAACACGCGTTTGGCCTCTCTGGTGTTGAGCCAAGATGGCGCCGATGCCATGAGCACTGGTGTCTGTGCGAACTTCAGTCATCGCGGACGGGTCGAAGTGAGCCAGTATTGGTGGGGAAGTGAGCCGGTCGATCAGCGTGCAAAATGCAGCTGCTTGGTCTTGGCCACACGAGAAGGGTGCGTTCTTTTTGAGAAGATCAGTTAGTGGTCGTGCAATTGTAGCGAAATTGTGTATAAAACATCGCAAGTACGAGCATAAGCCCACAAAACAACAAACATCCTTGGTAGAAGAAAGCCGTGGAAAGTTCTTGACAGCGCTAATCTTGTCAGGGTACGGTTGGACGCCAGCAGTACTTGCACGATGACCAAGGACCGTGATTTCTCGTCGGCCGAAATTGCACTTTTTCAAGTTCAGCTGGAATCCCGCTCGACGAAAAATGGCTAGAATGGTCGATAAACAAGTTAGGTGGCTTTCAAATGTTGGGGAAAAACAATCACATCGTCGGGGTAGCAAAGGCAGACGGACCATTTATAACCACGAAGGAGAGAGTACATCATGCGTTCGAACGTTGTAGGGGTGTTGCCGAGCCCAAAATGCATAACCTTGAACTGACAAAGGCCGTCCGGTGTGAAGAAGGCAGTTTTTTCTCGGTCTAAGTTGTCGACAGAAATTCGCCAATAGCCCGAACACAGATATATAGATGAGAAGTATCGCGTGCTTGAAGGCAGTCAAGGGCATCGTCGATTCGTTGCAGCGGATATACGCCTTTGCTGGTTATCTTGTTCAAGGCGCGGTAGTCAATTCAAAATCTCCAACTGCCATCCTTCTTTTTGACTAAAACGGGTGACGCCCATAGACTTGAAGAGGCCTCTATGACTCCTTTGGAGAGCATCTTCTCGACTTCTCGTTGCATAAACTGGTGTTCGGACTGGGAAACTCAATATGGTCACCATCTAACAGGACTAGCATCGCCGGTATGTATTTGATGATGCACGACGGACGTTTGACCTAAAGGGCGGTCATCGATGTCAAAAATATCTCGATAGGTGGTCAGAACATGGGGGAGTTGCGCAGCCTGACAGGGCAGAAGATCAGGGGCAATCATCATCATGATTTCATTGGTAGGTGTGGCTGCTCGGCTGGCTACAATAGGGGGTGAGCAGTCTTCGGGGTCTGATGCCACGATGTTACGTGCATCAAGTCGGTGAACATGGGCTAACGAAACGCCTTGCGGGAGAACTTGAGTCGAACTACTGAAGTTGAGGAGCGGAAGCTGAACGTAGTTGGTAACGACAGTCCTGATGGTATGCGGCACAGCAACACTTCGCCCCAAGAGCACATCCACTAATGGAGACACTATGTAGTCACCGTCAGGAAGAGCTGGTGATATTGTTAAGGCCACACACTTGGTGGCTTGCGGTGACAGCCAAACGAAATCAACAGCGCACAAGCCATGTGACGGTGAGGATGGCACAGTCCCAAGTCGAGGCAGTTCAAGTTGGAGAACGCCAGTTGCACAGTCGATGAGAGTGGCATGAGTAAACAAGAAATCTAATCCAAGAATGAGGTCATTGGGGCACTGCTCAATAACTGCAAAAAGAACAGATGTGGGCTGATCGGCGATTGTGATGAGTGCTGTGGACATTCCTGTGATGGCAAGACTACTTCGTCGGTGACTTCCTGGTCACGGCACCATGTCGCAGAAACGATACGAGACAAGCGTGGACTGCGTTCGATGAGAACGAACAGCAAGAATCTTCTTTCTTTGCGTCTTGCTCGGTGCCCTTTATGCCGATGGTTTCTATGTCCCAGAAATGCCTTAGCTCAGTCTCTATGTCAGACTTGTCCACTTCCACGTGAAGTACCATAACGGTTGACCGTTTCATTAACATTGCGGCAAACTTAGTTTTGCCTTGCACCATCCAACTGAATATGGTCTATGTTGCTGTGAGCTTCTCTTCCCGTTTTCGGATGCCTCCGGTTATTATTTGCGAGTACTGATCTGATTCAACAAGTATTCTGATTTATCTGCAGTCTGTGCTTGTACATAAACCGTCAGCCAACTTTAATCCGTCGTCTTCATACTTCTTCTTCAGTGAAACTAGCAGGAACGGTATTCTTTCTTTTGATATAATGTGTACCTCGAGTGCTTCCAACAAAACCTCTTCGCCACTATATGCACTTCTAAGTTTGACTTCAACTGAATGCATAGCCTTTCCCGCTTGTCCTCCTCCGAAAGAGCCTATGGTCAGTTTTTCTTTTCCTTTGACCGTGCAAGCAAGCTTTTTTTGCTAGCTCTTAACGATGAATGTTCTTTGCCTACCAGTGTCCAACAGAACCCGACAACAGCACGACTTGTTTCTACCATCTGCTATTGTCATTGCAGTCGGCAGAAAAATGCTTGACGATATATTGTCATATTGGCAGGTTGACCCCTGCTCTTTCTGATTTTCATTCTTACCTTGAATGGCCACTGTGCAATGCGCTGTGAGTTCCTTTTCTCATGCACAGAGACGTTGCGGGCATTTTCCTGGATATCTTGCATCTTATGCTTGCCTTGTATATTTTGGCGGTATGGTGAGGCCTCGTGCAACGGAAGCATCTATGAGACGCTTTTAGCTTCATTTTCTTCTCTTCATATGGCATATTCTTTCTGCAGTCATCAGAATAGTGGGTATTAGTCTGACAGAATATGCAAAACTTTGCCGTGGTACTCTGAAAATTAACCGTTCCTTTCTGTTGCCTACTGCCAAATTTGTTCCCGTGGCTTTCCTTGCGCTTTACCAATTCCTCTCTGCACTCAGCTTAGTCTTCTATATACCTCATCAAGTGCTTCAGAGTTTCTTCATGATGTTTTGTTGCATTCTGATATTGATCTGAAATCCTACCGGCCGATTCCCTTTGTTTCAGTTGGAACCCCACGTGCACCTCCGAGGGTAAAGATCTTTTCAATACTGGTAGTAGCATCGATGCGTAGGACTCAATTTTCACGCCTAAAAATTCCAGCCCTCGTATATGCACTTGTATGTTGTCTGACAGTCTTCTCAATTCTTCATAGTCCCTGCAGCTTGCTACTGTACTCAAGTTAGCTCTTTCATGTGATTTTCTATAAGCGGTTCGTCTTTCCCGTATCGCTGCTTGAGCTTGCCGATAGCTTTCACATAATTACTGTCTGAATATTGAAGTCCCTCCACGGCAGCTGCCGCTCTCCCGGTTAGTGACGGCAGAAGGTACGTGAGCTTTTCATTCTCGTCTAGTTCTGTTCTCACGTGAAGAGCTGATTCAAACTGATGCCAGAATCTCTGCCACTTCCTCCTGTCGCAATCAAACTTCATTAATTCTACATTTGGTAGCTTTACTGCATTTGCTTGTGGCGCTTGCCTGGCATTGTCATTTGAAGTGACCTGTTCCCTCATTGGCTCGCGACGTTGTTGTTGATAAAGGTAGGCATTGATGTTATGCAGAATGCTAATCGTCTTTCGCTCGTACTCAGTGGTTCTCGCAAACTTGGCTTCGGCTGTTTCCGGCGTTATGAACTGTTCCATCTGCTTGTCAACCTTCTTTAACATGTCGGCGATGCCTCTAATCTGGTTGGCTATCACCGATATTGCCGTAGGTTCTTCATTATTCCACGTATATATATATATATATATATATATATATATATATATATATATATATATATATATATATATATATACGGGGAAGAATGCGCTAGCCTCCTCGTTATGCGGAGCGAACGAACAAGGGAGAGGGGCTTATGGTTGCCGCGGCATTGCGACAACAATCAGCGCTCAGCGCGCGCCTTGATAACATTTTGATAACACTTTGATAACATTTGTCAGGGTGCACGTAAGAAATTGGCATTTTCGAAAAGAAAGTTGCGCAGTAATCCTCCTGCTGTGAAATTAAACGCTTATATGGCACTAGTAGACCTAGGTTGGAGTATGGTGATGCCATTTGGAGCCCTTACCTACAATACTTAGGTAAAATTGAAAGAGTACAAAATTTAGCTTTGCGCTTCATTTCTTCTGTTTATTCGCGTCATTCGACTGTAACCACTTTACGTAACAGGGCTAACCTTCAAACACTCGAGCAGGGTAGGGTCATATCTAGATTAAAAATTCCTCTATCAGCTTTACTATGGTCACTTCAATATGTCGCGGAAACACTACATCCAAGTGCTTTTCAAACGATCAGTGAGAATTCATCATGGTAAGATTATTAGGCAACCGATTAGCCACTATAATTTGCATAAGTTTTCCTTGTTTCCTCGAGCAATTTCTTATTGGAATGTGTTACCTTTAGAGACGGTCAACTCTGTGTCATTAGAGGTGTTTTCTCAGCGTATTTGTAATACAAGCTTTGGTTAAAGTGTCGTTTCAAAATTGGAAAACATTATCATTGCGTTCGTTTACCGTATGCATACTGTATCGTATGATTACACGTGATTGTGTAAGCATATTTATGCCTCCCCTTATGGGTGTTGTACGTTTTAAAATTACGTCAAGCAACACTGATGTATTGTCAAGTTGTATGTAAAATTTTTGTCAATGTATATCTTTGTTTTGACTACTGCATGGGCCCGAGAAGGGCCTGCATTACCTGTAAATAAAAAAATCTGACCGTGCCGCAAGAAAATTTGGTTACTTAGTAAGCGCATGTTTACTACAACTAATATTGAACCTAAGAATGCTAGCCTTGCTTCGTAAAACATTCGAATATGTTGCTATCGCATTCATTTGTTCTCCATTTCGGCAAAACTGCGAGATTTTTTATATCGTGAGGGTACTATAATTAAATAAATAAATAAATAAAATCAAGAAGAATTATATAGCTGTCTAGTTTCAAATAAAGTGGATTTTTATATATACATAAAAATTAAAAGTGGTTGAATTATAAATGCAAATGAACATCTCAAAGGCTAGCGGGCACACCCACTTGGAATGATCCGATCATGTTTGAAAGCTGCTGAACAAAAATGACTTACTCCGGATGAGCTTGTGCTCATGATTGAATGAGCAACGCCGCGGTGGTCTATTGACTAAGACACTCGGCTGCTGAGGCGTAGTCACGGGACTGAATTGCGGGTGAAGTGGCTACATTTTCGATAGAGGGGAAAATACTTAAAACCATTGCGCTCAGATTTGTGTGTATGTTAAAGAAGCCCATGTGTCGAAATTTCCGGAGCCCTCTACTACGGCACCTCTCATAATAATATGGCAGTTTTCAGACGTTCAACTCAACATGTCAATCAATCATGATTGAAGGAGTCGAAGTGGAAGCATGCAGAAAAGAGATGACCGAGTAAGTCACTCGAAGAACTGCGCCGAAGAACGAACAAACAAGAAGGCAAACAAACACACGCAAACAAACAAACAAACAAATAAGAAATATCATTGTAAGCGTGATGCAGGAGTCAGAGATATACAGTCAGGCTCATTGTGAGTTGCAACATGCTGGCTGTGGTTAAAGTGACGCCAAGCCTGAACAATGTAATCAACAAATCTTAAATCTGATCACTTATACTGCGAAGTGATAGAGGTTAATTCAGCATTTGTTTTTGTATGTAGGCGCCACTTTGAAGTGTTGGTACCTTATTGAGTAAGGACAGTGTGTTGTAAATTATACTGAGCGCGACTGTACAGTTGAGCTCGTTTGTATAAAGGTCGCCATGTATAGTTGATCCATTTGTACAGAGCACGTGATGTGCAGTTCAGCTCGTTTGTACAGAGCTCAGGATGTAGTACAGCTGAGCTTGTTTTGAGCCTCGCGTCATTGCATCATGTCTCACAACCTGTCGTTTACCTTGGCGGCGAACGCAATGGCGTTTCCGGAAGCCAGAACCAGTCCCAGTCCCCAAGGAATGTGGGGCAGCACAGACTTCCAGTGCAGGGCACGGTCCTTGGTAGCCATCTCCAGTGCCTGCACCGGCATGAAGGCGAGCAGCAAGAAGACTAGAGCTGTGGGAGTCGCGTCAGTCACCCCCCTGCAAAGAGTTGGCAGATTGGCAGCCACGCACAGCACTATAAAAAAAACAGTATTTTACTCATTCCAGTCTTGACTTGCGACGTATATGATTTTTTTTAAAGAAGCAGGTTAACTCTCTTTTGGATTACGCAACTATCTGAATAGAGTACAATGACCTCCAAAGGAAGTTGACGTTCCTCTTTAAAGACAGTCGTTCCCGGCGGAAGTCAGGACTGAAAAGAAAGAGTGAAATTACTATTCCATTTTTTTCTTAGAGTGCGAGTGTAGGTGAAAGTTGGTATTCGAAATAGCAGTCTATCGCATATACTCGTGTAGAAGCCGCATCCTCAGCTCAATTGAAATGAATTGAAAGACAACATATAATGCGAAAAATTATACCTGTGTGCGTGTTTGTTGGCGAAGCTTGCAGCTTGCGGTGTAAAGATAATTCAGTAGCCATGTTAGAAAGGGAATAACTGAAATGCTGGGTTCATATAGCGTGGGTAGATGACGCAAAATGTATATTGAATCAGTTGGACGAAGTGGCATAGAGGGAATGAGTGAAGCGGCAGCAGTGCCGGGATAAGTAGTTGGTGTACTCATGAGGGAGGAGTGGTGCACATCTGTAGCGAGATTTACCCCCTTTTTGTGAATAAATCACACTACTACCTACGTTGTACGACGGCTTCTGGAAACGGAAGGATCGACTATAAGAAAAGCGTGCCTGTTAAAACGTATAAAATAGTCCTATAAAGCTTAAGAGACATGGGATGCACGAGACATACGAATTACTACTTTGGAGGCCAACCCCCGCCACGGTGGTCTAGTGGTTTAGGTACTCGGCTGCTGACCCGCAGGTGGCGGGATCCAATCCCGGTCGCGGCGGCTGCATTTCTGATGGAGGCGGAAATGTAGGCCCGTGTGCTCAGATATAGGTGCACGTTAAAGAACCCCAGGTGGTCGAAATTTTCGGAGCCCTCCACTATGGCGTCTCTTATATTCATATGGTGGTTTTGCGACGTTAAACTCCACATACCAATCAATCTTTGGAGGGCAACGGCGCTTACTATGTATTGTATGACTGTCACATTATAAATTAAAACTTGCGCCCTACAATTAAGTGCGATGAGTATTTGCTTTTTCGCAGAGCATGCGAGATGTCTAGGCCTTTAGGTTTCTTTGTCCAACGGAACTATATTTACCAGTTTGCGCATGTTCCTTGTTCTGCTGACAACGTACATAATTAAGTAGGTAAGGTGGCAGGCGTTGACACGTACGTTTGCACGTTCAAGAAAGACGTCCATCCGGGAAAAAAGACGGGCTCCCGCATGAACAGAATGAGCACGAACACGACGAAGAAGAAAGCCATGATGCCTTCCCAGGGCCTGCATAACGCGCGACATTGGGCAGTCTTGCGTATATGCACACTTTTAAATGTCTTCCACCATTTAAATATCTTCCACCAACGCCATTTTCAAGTGTTATGGGTCATAGACACATTTAGGGTAAGATTTGGTTCTCTACAAAATGTACCAGTAGATTCCGCAACATATTGTTTTGTGAAAGGCTGCGTAAAAGCAACAGCGGTTCTTTCGAGCGACTTGCGTCTTTTACAACCTCACCTGCCGTGTTGCTAAGTGACACCAATGTTTCCAAGTCTGAAAACGTTAGTGGCACGCACATTTCCGTACCTTAAAACGCGTCAGTGGAACTTAAGGCATCCGCCAAGGGTGCGAGTCGTGAGACATGAGGAAAACTGAGACGCGTGACGTCACTGGTAGAGCACAGTAGTTATGCTGGCAATGTAGTGAGACACCACGAAGTGGCATGGCGTTGGTCACTGTCCTGCCTTCCCATGATTCACCCGGGCTAACTGCTGATGTAATTTTCATGCCAAGGTTTGCTTCAAGGACAGTGTATGTGTTCCTACAAACGATATTGTTTGATTGAATTGTTATTGATATGGTTTAGGGCATAATAGACAGAGGGCAAGAAAGTCGGGGGAAAGACGAAATGAAGACGCAGAATGTAATGTAGTGGTGTGTCACCTTTTGATAACGAAAAGTAAATGCCGTTGTCGACATTCGAGGCTTGCAAGATATCACAATGACTCTATTCAACTACTAGAGACTGTCCCCATAATCACATAAATACAAGGAATAGTAAGTTGAAGAAAGTCAAAAAAGAAGACACCCGTTTGCATTATTTCATTATAAAGTTATATTTTCAGCTTTTATTAAGGGAATAAAATAGCAGAAGCATGAATGTTCTACTTTGTGCGAGCAAAACATTTCCTACCGCAGCGAGCAGACTGCAACGCTAAGTGCTATTTATTCAGTATTATCCAACACGGCTTCTAAGTCGCTGAACAGTTCGGCTGTAAAATGTAATGTCTCTAGTTCAGTTTCCGTTCACAGCGGTGCATTGCAACAAACGAGCATTTTCAAAAAAAAAAACAGTGCTGTATTCTATTCTGGTGGCTTTCAGCGCGTCTTTTGTCAAAGCTCATTGTACACTAATAGTTCACACTTCAGGAATGAACTGCAACCTCCGTTGTCCTTTGCCGAGCACTTAACTTAAAACGAGATCTAGAGACAGGCCTTTCGCACGAATGCCACTTAAAAAAAAAAAAAAAACATGAAGGCACTGTGAGCAGGCTTGAAATACTCACGACATCCACGACTCGTTTTTGTATTGAAATCGGAGCATCGCCTTCAATTCACGGCGCTGGCGCACGGTGTCAGGGGAGTAGATACGTCTGAAACACGAAAGACAAAAAAGAAGCTGCTAATTATTCAGTGCTAGTTGTAGCTCAGATATTCAATTAGTACAGGGCATAAAAAATGGAACGTGCTTGCCGTCAGATGCTTGAGTCAGATGCTACAGTCTAGAAATAAAATGATGAACCTACAAGATTGCAGCTTCGAATCTCAAACGCATCCCGTAGGGCAGACACTGCTGTAGGACAATAATGAAGCCATTCACTGTAACAAAATTGATGTTTTTGAATGAACCAAGACACACAGTGGTGGCGCAATATTAAGCGGTTAGTTTTCTTTTTTTTACTATTCATTGATAGATGTCACTTTACCGTTTCTAGCTGCACTCTTCCAGCAAGTCGACCTTTGTTGAAGGCGATGCCAATAATAGTGAGAGTCAGTTAGACGTAGGTCTAGTATAGAACGTTTATTTTTATCTTCTAGTGTAGTTCTTGCTTCGATGTGAGCTACCGAATCCCACTGTGATGTCTGATTCTCATAACAAAATATCCATAGCGCGTTCAGCTTCTCTACTGTTTGCGTAACGACATTAACTTAAGGATGGACGAACTTCACATAAAATTGTTGACATGTTACCCCATCTTCAGTTACCGTAACATTTCTGGTCTCAATAAATATTCCGGACATCTAATGTTTTTTACTGCTCTCCAAGTTTTTTTTATTCGATACGTGTAACTTTTTTATTCTATACAGTGCCGGTGCACGGCGTGCTCAGCGCCACATCTCCCATTTATTCCGAGGCGGTTTTACAGAGAAGCTGAGTTGTCTGAGGTTTTGGTGGAGTGCGTCTAATTATTCTACGCGAGGTTTTCTAATTTCGGGCGGGCTGATTAGCTAGTCTAATCTACATCAAAAGAATAGAAGTGGTGCAAAAGTAAAATTTAAGCCATATGATTTCGCCTGAATGACAAGACCGCTTCCATTAGACGGGAATATTTTCACATTTTTGCAATTTCGAAACAGCGGGCTTCTTATGTACTGAAAGATCTAATTTCGGGACCAGCGTCCGCGACCGCCGCTGATGATGCCAGCATCTTTCACGACGTGTCTGCATAATCACCCAGAAAAGTCAGCAATGGTAATATACAAGTAGCCACGTTCACTCTACCGGACCCATTATAGTCATAGATTCCCTGGCTTCCGACTTCGTAGCAGTGGAAGTTTTTAAATTAGCACGGAGTTTTACTCGTGCTATAACAGTTAACTTCACCGCGTTTCCTTTGAAATATTTCCCATGAGCTTAGTGATTTAGCCTACTGCACGCGTTATCGTGATGCACAACGTTTTCAGTTGTCTTAATATCAGTCGAAACGCATGCTTACAGGTGACGCATGTAGACGAAGTGCACGTACGCGACGTTCAGGGAGATAAGAACGACTACGCAGGGACCATTGGCAGCCAACCAGAAGAAGGCAGAAGGCGCACTTTTCCCGTCCAGGTGGCTGCAAGTAAGTTAACAGGCTGGTTAAGAAGCGGTCTTTTTCTTTTAAAGTGACGTTTCATGCTTTATTTTTATTCGTTAATGATGCGTACGGGTGTGACCAAACTCCATTTGTCGAAGTGGTACCGATTTTGTTATATACTCCGATAACTTCTTGTGCCTTCTGTTCTACAGTTTGTTTTAACAGGAATGTATTTTATGTCGGGGACCACCAGAATTTCAATTACGTATTTCCGTCACTGATACAACGCTGTTAAATTCATGTTACGCTACTAAATGAGGAAACAATAAGCAAACACCCAAGAATCACTTTCTTGCCGGGCGTCGAACCTCTGACTTCAGGGGAAGCGATGAAACACACCCAATGCTCTACTGACTGAACTATTCTTTTTTTTTCGATCTATTTGTGACTGAGCTATTAAGGCTTTTGTTTTGTATGAGCTATTCAGGAAATTACTGGGCAGTGTACATACGCGCCTCGTATCTTATCACATTCTCTCGCTTCGTGCTCTCTGTTGGTGGACCGAGTGGGTGCCACCGTCTGTGAGTGCTGAAGAGAAGTATTGCGACATTGACGCGGTTAAGGCATCGCGTCTTAGATGACGCGGGCACACGGTCTTCGATTCTTATGATTAAAGCTTGATAGTAGTGAAAAACTCTGAGCGAACGAGCACGAGAGAGCAGCCGATGCAGTTATGTTCTTTGTCTTTCAATTCGAGTTAGCGCGTGACAACCCGTTTCGAAGTCGTGCAGCTGACACATGTACGAACGATGTTTCACCGCAGACCACTTCGAATGTGATGGCACCAGCCTATTGAATAAAGCTGCTGCAGTAACACTGCAGCAAGGCAGCGATGTCGACGGGCGATGGTGGAGGTCGTGCCTTGGTGGAACGAAATGGAGGCCAGCAGGACGTGGAACCAGCTCAAGCTACGAACCTCTGTGGCGTCCCGCGTTACTGAAGAGCAGTATGCGTGAACGCTGGCTTAGTTTTACCGTGCTGTTTTTCTCTATTCTATAGCTGACGTCCTTTGAAAGCGCATATATATATGCGCTTTCAAAGGACGTCAAAGGATATATATATATATATATATATATATATATATATATCGGGAGGAATGCGTTAGTGAACGGAAACATACACAGACCGCTGACATCAGAAAGTATTTGTACTGACCTGGCTTACGAGGTGACGCGATTTTCATGGTATTTGCCTCTGTTCGCCTGTGTGCATGCCTGTAATGGGCTAGGTCGCAGTTATTATGAAAAAAAAAAACAAGTTCTGGGAACAAATGTGATTCGTATCCTTTTGTTGAGCTTGGTAAACAAGAGAAAAAGCGGGGGTCAGGACATTGCCCTCAGCAGAATTCTGTCTCGCGGGGTGCAGCAATGTATCGCTGCATGATGGTGACGCGGATAAAAAAACCCGTGATAGGGGCACCTCTTTTTTTGTGTGTGTAATTTTACGTAGCGTTGTGCTACAAGCGATGCCTTTCTGAGCGAGAAACAGCGCCCTAGACGGGACGAAATGATAGACGAGGCACACGGACACAGCACCGAGTCAGCTTTTTTTTTTTTTTTTTTACCGAAAGAGACGGAAAGTGTCGTCGTGTTATAGAAAAACAGAAATAGCCTTTGCGGTTACGGAACACTTCGGCGTTGTCGACACCGGGGCTATTAATACGCACGTGTGTGTAGTCGACACAACCTGTAACGCAAGGGAACTCAGCCACTTCATAACAGTCTGCCGGTTGCGGAAAGCGCACCAGCATCGCGTACAGGCGCTTTGCGATGAGTAGCGTAACTTTTCCGACTGCACGGCACACTGTCGACTACGCAATGCGGACGAAATTTCCGCTGACTGGTTGGAATGTGCCAGCGCTGTAAAACCTGAGAGCCATCAGTAGCTGTAACACTGGATGCACGGGCTGTCTTCGGTTGTCCCCACTTTCACGGAGCGGCAACATAACGAGCAGCTGCCCCACGGCGTTCTCCAAGAACCTGTACCTAGTGTGGAATTGTTGCTCGTCGTACAACTCCATCGGATTTCCTTGGTCACGTAAAGCGGTTCCAAGAATCTTCGGCAGGCAGTGCGCCTCAAAAAATGCTACGCTTATGGCGAGGCAAGCAAACTCAAAAGCGGCCACCTTTCACGCGACGTCCATTCGAGAGGTGGCCATGTTGGAATAACGCGTCAAGTCGCTTTCAAGCAAGCCCCGTAGCTGACTTGAAACTTGTCCTGACTTCGACCGAGCCAAGTCGCCTTCAAGTCATCCGCAAGTTCGAGAACGATTTATGGCGACCGGCAAGACTGTCTTGAGTCAAGAACGAGTCAAGTACGAGTCAAGTAACATCTCTGCATTCGGGGGTAAGTGAAATGATACAAGTTCCCGTAGCAGAGGGTGACCCTCACAGTTTAAAGACCCTCCAAAAAGAGAAAAAGACAAGCGGGCGAACGAGGTAGCAACAGACAACAAGAAGCAGAAGAAGGAGAGGAACTAGAAAGGAGCGACGGAGAGCCGCCGGAAACGAGCGGGTAATTCTGGCATTGTTACTGCGTATAGGTAAGACGCGCCGCCAGCGGAGGCGACCAAGAAAAACGGTAAAATGTGGAACATGTTGCCGCTTACTCGCATCCCACACATGGATCGAGTTTAAGTTCACGTGGTTCGGCGGCTGGCCCGTGGCATCGGGCCACACACACACACACACACACACACACACACACACACACACACACACACACACACACACACACACACACACACACACACACACACACACACACACACACACACACACACACACACACACACACACACACACACACACACACACACACACACACACACACACACACACACACACACACACACACACACACACACACACACACACACACACACACACACACACACACACACACACACACACACACACACACAAGAAGCATACGACCCGCTCCAGCTTTCGGAATATAATGGCCACGTTGGAAAGCTAATGTGCCCTCTCCCCCTCCCTCCACCTGCCCTCTCTTGCAGAAAAATGTACAACCAGTCATACTGAAAATAAATGAATGGGTATTCTTGTAAAGGATGAAAATATATAAAAATAAATAATACTAAAAAAGTACTCAGAAATGAAAATAAAGTCTAATAATACTAACACACGCCGTTTGGTTCACGTAGCATCGAATTCGTTTAGTTTCGCTATATTGACCAACTTGCGTGTGCGACTTCACGTATGTATAAATAAATGAATTGAGTAATTTCTGTGTTTCACGAAACGTCGCGGAGACACGTCAGTCGCCCAGGGCTCTCGTTGATTCCGTGGGTAAGTGATCTGAATTTCTTTATAAAGTATGACTCCCGCTGTTCGCGCTCCCGTGTGTTCTGGAAGCCGGATTGTAGGAGTATGACACTTACGCGCGGGAGTCATACTTTATAAAGAAATTCAGATCACTTACCCACGGAATCAACGAGAGCCCTGGGCGACTGACGTGTCTCCGCGACGTTTCGTGAAACACAGAAATTACTCAATTCATTTATTTATACATACGTGAAGTCGCACACGCAAGTTGGTCAATATAGCGAAACTAAACGAATTCGATGCTACGTGAACCAAACGGCGTGTGTTAGTATTATTAGACTTTATTTTCATTTCTGAGTACTTTTTTAGTATTATTTATTTTTATATATTTTCATCCTTTACAAGAATACCCATTCATTTATTTTCAGTATGACTGGTTGTACATTTTTCTGCAAGAGAGGGCAGGTGGAGGGAGGGGGAGAGGGCACATTAGCTTTCCAACGTGACCATTATATTCCGAAAGCTGGAGCGGGTCGTATGCTTCTTGTGTGTGTGTGTGTGTGTGTGTGGCCTGATGCCACGGGCCAGCCGCCGAACCACGTGAACTTAAACTCGATCCATGTGTGGGATGCGAGTAAGCGGCAACATGTTCCACATTTTTCCGTTTTTCTTGGTCGCCTCCGCTGGCGGCGCGTCTTACCTATACGCAGTAACAATGCCAGAATTATCCGCTCGTTTCCGGCGGCTCTCCGTCGCTCCTTTCTAGTTCCTCTCCTTCTTCTGCTTCTTGTTGTCTGTTGCTACCTCGTTCGCCCGCTTGTCTTTTTCTCTTTTTGGAGGGTCTTTAAACTGTGAGGGTGACCCTCTGCTACGGGAACTTGTATCATTTCACTTACATCCTCCGAAGAAGGCTGGTCCACCAGCCGAAACTGTTAGGATTAAATAAATATTTTATTGTTTTGTTTCCTATACTGCACTATTCTCGAAGTTTATATATATATATATATATATATATATATATATATATATATATATATATATATATATATATATATATATATATATATATATATATATATATATATATAGATAGAGAGAGAGAGAGAGAGAGAGAGAGAGAGAGAGAGAGAGAGAGAGATTAAAGAAAGAGGTTCATCGCGAGTGGGGCCGTCCTTCCAAGACTCCATCGGGTATAGCGGCTCGGCGGGCGTGACCCATTGTTGCCAGTTGGCTTCCGTAACGTCTCTTCAGTGAGTCGCGCCTCCCATGACGTAGCAGTGCTTAGAGTGCGCTTTTTGATGTCATCTTTGTGCACATAAAACGTAACAATACGCTGTGTTCAGGTAAATATGTTAAAGACTTCGGTTACTAGAATGGTTAAATCATAATCATGGGTGGTAGCCATCGCCATGGAGACGTGCCACCGGGCGTCAACGTGGCTGTGTCCACGTGAAATGGTACTATAGCTGCGAAATGCCAATATAAATTGTACGAGCACTCATGTATCGCTGCACAATACGCACTACTTATACGAAGAGCCGTTTGACTTTGGTGTTATATCAATTTTTATGATGAAGGGATCAGTCATTTCTTTATATAGTGTCAGTGCTTGCACTGCATCAAATTTTCCAAAGAACAATAGTAGGAAACATAAAAAAGCCGTACGAATAGATACTAGTGAGCATAATTATGTGCTACAGTCGATGTTCTAGTTGTAAACTACGAGAAAGACTGTGAAATGCTGAAAACACTTTCACGTTTTCGCACTATGGTTATGTGTCATTAAAAAGATGGCAGATCTCACGCACGGTGGGAATCAATTATATGTGAAGCACGAATGAGGAAGGTTGATATGTCACTTGAAGATCAGCGCAACGTTACGAGGTGGATGTCGTGATTTTCATGTTATGTCTAGTCAAATATGCTCGTCATACAGCCATCGTATGCCATACCAAGTTTGGTACTAATACCATTATCCAAACGACCAGGAGAGCTAAGAGTCGTAGGCTGATAGATAGATAGATAGATAGATAGATAGATAGATAGATAGATAGATAGGTAGATAGATACGCTCAACCTCGCCGATGTTCGCTAAGAAATACTTCCCATTTAAAAGTTTAGTTGGCCAGACATCTTAAAAGGAAAAGGACAGTCATAGTGCGCTGTTGAGAGCAGGCTGTTCAGAGCGAGTGTTGAGTAAGTGTTAGAATGTTGACAGTAGTCGGAAGACCTGAAATTGTTAAATAATTTTAAGAAAAAGTTAGACGAATAAGCATCGTGTTGTCAATACTTCATTTTATTTTTATAGGCTTGGCTAAACGTCCCCGAATGTACACATACGTGCTGCACTGTTTCTGGTTTTCGACTTTCAACCACGTGTGCAAGCTATTGATCCGTAATTCGGTGGTTGTTACTCTTGAAGACAAAAATGCCTCCACCTCCCCGAAGGGAGTCGTGAGAAAATGCGAATGTATTTATTGTGCCGAGAGTACATGGCGTAATAATTTTAATGGCGTAAATAATGACAAGACGAAGACTTCTACAGTAACCATTTATATACACATTCATAAGCACCTGTTTGTGTACCCGACGGCCATAATCTCAGCGTCTTATTGAACGCAGAAGTATTGAGGGCACCAGCCGCCAGGGATGCCAAGAAAATGAAACGCTCGCTGGACACATCGACGCGTTCGAGTGTCTCCCTTTTGGGCACCTATTTGAACGAGCGCTTCCAACGTGCGTTCATCTCAGAGATAGGGAGCCTACATCATGTAGGCTCTCCACTCAGAGATATTACCTTCGCTTTCAATGCAGCACAAACGCGTTCAGAACGCGCTGTTTTCAGGCTGTGCTACAAACGGGTTTTAAACGCACTGCATTGATACGGTGGCAAGACACGTTCAAGTAAAAAAGGTGGGGGCTCTAGGGGCGAGGAAGAGCTCGCACGCCCGCAGCTTTTGCGGACAGCTGCCGAAGCCGAAGCGTGACATGGTGGGGATTCCGGTTGCTAAGGACGCCCGCGCCTGCCACTGTTGCTATGGGAGAGGGTGGTGGACAGATCCAGATGAACGCCTGCCATAGCCTGACTAAATAATGCATTAGAAATAAAAAAAGCCACGGATCACCGCAAGTTACGTTCTGAACAAATTTTCTCTTCTCTGGCAGCAATCAATACGCATAGAAAAGAAAATTTACTTGCGGACTTGAGTCCGTAATCAGAGTCTATAACTCTGCAAAGTTCACTTATTATAGAGTAACGCTTTGAATTCGGCCAGTTCGTGAAAACGTAAATTGATTCATGGCGGCTCTAGAAAAACACGGACAACAGATAAGCCGTACACACGATGGGTGCACACACGATTGTCCTCATCGTGTGTATACGTATCATCTGTTGTACGTGTTTTAAGTGAAGCCTTGAATCAATATACTTAATATAGTTCTAGCTTTTCTTCTCTTCGAAAGATACATGTAGATTAGAACCAATATATTTATCTAAATCACCATAGGCAAATAATAGTCGAACAAGGCATTACAGGAGTTCCGAATAATCACGTGCTTTTTTTCTCTCAATTTTATAACCAGTTTGGCCGTAAGCGTTTGAACGCTAGAAAATAAAATGAACCTACAAGTTCCGACTGTTATTACACCTAACTCTGAGTGCCCTACGTCATAATGACCTCACCCGCACATGTCGTCAAAAGAATTTACTTGGGATAGTTTCCTGCATTGTGTATATACAGAATGATCCATCTCTTATAATTACAAAAGAGATTACTCTGGCTGGAGCAGGCTTCATCAGCACCTATGACGTTAAAATAAGCTTTCGCGGCCAGTTCCAAGCGGGTAGACGCCACGGTTTTCTTTTTATATGTTCTGTCTTAAGATCTTCTTCAGACAGTCTTATGTGCTTATTCATTATTGCTTAGGGGCAATTTACGAGACTCGCTCACTGGATTCCGTGCCGACCAGTTGTGCCCTCGCGATCTCCTACGTCAGCGTAGCTCTGGCCGACTGGGCTGGCCCTACGTCATCTCCTGACACCGACCTCTGATGACAGCGTAGCTCTGACCTACTGGACTTGCTGTACGCCATCTCCTGACGCTGACAAAAGCTCTTGCAAGTGGTGCCCCGCCCTCGGACTCCTGTGACCGTGTTTCCATCTTTCCTATTTCTCCTATCCCCTCGATATGTCCTTGCTCGCTGGCTTAGCGCATCTTTCTTTCTCTCTATCCACACCTTTACTCCTATTCTTTGAATCCCTCCTCACCCCTATCCTCTGTGAGCTACTGTTTAGGTGTCGCACCCTGATGCAGACAGTTACGAGGCTCACTTTTCTCTTCTTTTCCCTCTCTTAGAACCACTTCAGGGGTAATTTTTCAACACTTTCAAAACTGTGTTTTTTCTACTACAGTAACTTCAGGTGAACTGCGCCTTCAACCATGAGAAGTCTTGCTTACCTTTGCATCATTTGATTGAAGCGTAGCTGAGACTCCTTTCCCGATGGAAGCAGGAAAGATCCAAGATGCGAACCTAACGAAACCATTATGAGCAGAGCCCGCAGCTGGACGCAGAAGTCGCTGTAACAAGTGTCGGAGAGGAATACAGAGATACATAAAAAGTTCAGCCCTATTGGCTTCTTACACTAGATTTTGTCTAGAAGGTGTGGCGTTATGCAGGACACGGGAGATAGAAACAGACAGGAGCTTACTGCCAACGGAGCGTTTTTGTTACTGCCTACATACATTTATAAGAAGTGCAGGAAAAAAAAATCACCAACAAAGTACTCCGTATGAATGGTTAACCAGCGAAAGCTGAAGCGCGCGGCTCCAGTGTTTAGTAGTGCTTTCACGCAACGTGACACTGAAGCCTTTCACGATTATTGGTTGCATGTTCGTGCTTCTGGTTACACACATTTGGCTTGGGTTTATCAGAGTGTTGATTTCACATGCCGCACATTGCGCCTCGCATGGTCACGGTCATGGAGGAGTGTAATTACTGGTTAAATGTGTTTCACAGTGTGTTAATTAGAGTGGTTGTTCTCGAACCACAGTTGTTCACAGACGTCGCAGCCGAAGCCAAAGTGCGTCTTGGTAAACTCCCGCCGAAAGGAGGCGTTCGCCCCGGCGAACGCACTCACGCAATCGTCACGTTGACGCCACAACGTTACTTGTTCGGCGTAGGCACTGCACCATGTCACACAATCTGATTGGAAACTTTTTTTAGGGGCGAAGCTCCTTAAAGGGGCACCTGTTCGTCCCTAGTAGTAGTCGTAGTCGTAGTATGTATCCAGTCTTACGTTTTGACCTGCAAGCTAGGTGGTACCGGTGGGAGATTTCTCCGGTGTGTTGTTAAACAATAAAAAATTCGCAGCGTGTGCGTTAACTAGAAGTAACAGTCCCCTGTCTCTCATTCCCCATTACCAGTCATTGGCATGTACATTGAGCACTATCTGACAAGGAAGGGTTGCTACGTTATACTCGCTGGGCGTAACCTCGTTGGTTTTAGAGAGGTTTAGCGAGCGTTGGTCCGCAGTGCCATGAATGCAGTGAACTAGTATTTACCATGAACTCGACGTGGTTATAGGTTGGCAGTAGACACGAAGCGCAAGCCGTAAGAAAGTGTGCGTGTGCCACCTCTTGTTTAGTCCTTGGAATGTCCGCTGCATGGCGGTGCTTTTATATGGGGAATATATGATGAAAAGATGCGAGATGGTGGTACTTGGAGTGTTGAATAGATGGACGAATGGACACACAGACAGATGCATGGACGGACGCACGGATGTCTGCACGGACGGATCGACGCATGGATGGACGCAGGGGCGGATGCATGGACGAACGCAGGGACGGACGCACAGATGGACGTTCGGACCCCCGAACAGACGCACGCACGGACGGGCGGATGGACGCACGTGCGGGCACACAGACGCACGCATGGACGGACGGAAGCAAGAACGAATGGACGGACGGATGGTTCGTCCCACTATTCATCACTCATTTCGTGGATATGCTGCCATTTTTTTGTTTTTGCAATCGTTTGACATCGCCAGCTAACTTGGCGGCGTGGTTTGCAGGATCCGCCCGGCACAGGCATGCATTCCCCTTTGAGATTTGCGAGGTTCGCAAAGAGGAAGGCGAGGCTATCGGATCACCGGTACGCAGTACCGCGAGCGTCGACACGCCACTCCACGCCTCGGCTCTCATTCCGGGGCCTCCCTATCGAGTGGAGCACGAAGGTGCACTACTTGGGGGTGACCATAGACCACCAGCTCAGCTGGCGACCGGCCGTCAACGATTTGCGGACGAGCAACCGCAAGGTACTCGGCGCCGCACGCAGTCTCCTCGCGCGAGGTCACGGCTGCACCCCTGAGCTTGCCCTGCGAGTCTACAATGCAGTCGCATCGGCACGCGTTATATACACGGCAGCAGTGGCTCCGTTAAGTGCTTGCCACCTGGCTGCCTTGGACGCGGATCATCGCAACGCCGTACAGGAGTACTACCGACTTCCCCACAACTCCCAGGTGGGCACCACGCTCGCCGAAGCGCGGGAAACTCCGATCTCCTTGCGGGTGACCCAGCGGACACTAAATCATGTACTGCGGCTTAAAACCACAAGGCAGGGGCAGCTCCTTGTGAACAAGCTATACGCTCTACCTCACTCATCCATGGGGCAGCGGGCGAGTCAGCTCTTGACGGTTGTGCCAAAAATGCAGTACCCCAGCTGGCCGGCTATCCCACTCTACCGCCACATCCCTCTGGTGATCACCAAGACCATTGGCGGCATCAAAGCGAAGTCGCGCACCCCGCTGGCAGTGATGCAGCAGGAGTGCTCCACGTTCCTCCACGTACAGCTGAACGGCTGGCTGCTTGTCTACGTCAACGGGTCAGTGCTTCGCGACGGCTCCGTGGCCGCCGCTTGCGTTGTGCCATCAGTCGGCGCGGTTTTCAATTGCCGCCTCCCCTCCCTCGCCTCCTCCACTGTGGCGGAATTCGCCGTTATAAATTTGGCAGCCGATTTCCTGAATGAGCGGGCACCCATGAGCGCTGCAGCCATCATCAGCGACTCCCGGGCAGCCTTGGCCGTGATCTCGCGGGAGGAAGACGGCAGCCTCCTTGCGTAGAGAGTTGCCCGGAAGCTACACGCTGTACAGCAAACAGGCTGCGAACTTTCGCGGCACTGGGTTCCTTCACACTTCGGAGTACCCGGCAACGAGGTGGCCGACTGTGCCGCGAGGGATGCGCATGACCCGGACACTGGCGTCACCAAGTTCGTGTGCTCAGCAGATGCCGGCCGTCACCTCACTGCCCGCTACGTGCGCGAGCGTCATCCCGATCCTCGCGTAGCAGCTGGAAAGCCGCCTCAGCGGCTCCCTCTCAAGGGATTACCAAGAAGAGGCCGCGGTTTCCTTCTCCGTCTCCGCACCGAAGACAACTACACCACCGAGCGAAAACATCGGCACTCCGGGCGTGGCAGTCCATACTGCAAGGACTGTGGCGACCTGGAGACTATAGACCGCCTTTTGCTTCATTGCCCGACTGGTGACGCGAGCAGACAGAGGATGCTCGCAACGTATGGAGATCTCGGTCTGCCTCGGACAACAACTGAGCACCTCTTGTTCCCGAACAGTGGCCGCGCGCATATCAAGCGTGCCCTTTCAGCGCTGCTCGACTTTGTTGACGGAAGCGGACTCTGTGAGCGAATTTAGAGAATTCGCGCCCCATTATTTTGGTAGACGATCTGCGCGTTCCCCCTTCCTTTTCGGTCTCTTCGCTCGCTCTCTCCTCCGTCTTTCATCTCTTCGCTCAAGTCTATTACCCCCCTTATTCCTATTCCCCTGTGAACCACTGCTGAGGTGTCGCACTTAGCTGCAAATAAGTGCGGGGCTCACTTTTCTTTTCTTTTCTAATTCTAAACCCCCCCCCCCCCCCCTCGCTCGGCCCCCGGGCCACTTTTTGTGTCTGGACTGCCCCATCGGTTCGGCGTATGAGAGCTGCCTCACGTTTCCACTGTCGGCGTTCTTCCAGAGTTGTCCGTGGAATACCCATGTGGAAGGTTTCAGGAGAAACTGATGCGCATGCGCTCGGCACCACGGCTGCGACGGGACGGATGACGTCCCTCAAAGCGGAGCCAATGGAGCACTCGCTTGGATACGCCACTGAGAATGACGTAACTGTGAAGACAACCAATATAGACTGCTCGTGGCACCGCTGCCGGACGGATTTTTGTTTTTCCTAGCCATATAGAGCTTCCGTTGTAAAAGAAGAATGAGGATTCAGAGATTAGTTCTCTGACAATAGCCCCTCGTCGCTCAGCGTATGAGCTGGCGTCTTCCCGGAATGCCATTTCTGGGAGGCGCCAGCAAAAACATTGGGCGATGAAAGGCTACTCTGGTATGCTGTATTTTTCATTCGATAATTTGTTCTTCCTTCTTTTTCAAGTGAGAATCACATTGCCCCACAAGTGTCGTTGGTGGTAAAGGTGCGACCGCAAAATTACTCAGCTCGCGCGAACGCAAACTGTGGCTGTCCAAGATTTGACGGTCACAAGGGTAATTCTATGCGCCATTTTCGAATAATTGATGGTCTAGTGTTCGTCGGCGTTTAGGCGATCAGCTGCTTCTGATACAACAATCTGGTCAGTTGTCGACGGAACAGAGGTGTCTTGTAATTTCACGCTGTTACACTTCAGCGTTGTCGGGATATTAATGCATGGCTGTATTTTTTGTC
Source organism: Rhipicephalus microplus (assembly GCF_013339725.1). Classification (NCBI taxonomy): domain Eukaryota; kingdom Metazoa; phylum Arthropoda; class Arachnida; order Ixodida; family Ixodidae; genus Rhipicephalus; species Rhipicephalus microplus. The sequence goes on from NC_051165.1 coordinate 115,528,026, forward strand.
AGCAGGAACTGAATTCTGGCGCTGCGAAAGATGTGCAACGTAGGTTTGATTCCTGGCATGGAAGAAGGAAACAGTTAGGAGGCAGATCATTAGACAATGCAATAGATAGATAAATAGGATAAGAAAACAGTTGTACTCTCTTAAACAGGTCGTTCTTGAAGTGCTCGGCATAAAAAAAAACAGGCATTTTTTTTGGGCTTCGTATGTGTAACTAGCATATATCTATGACTTGATTAATAGTGTACGGCAGGCATGGAATCACCAAGATTCTCATGCCCCCATTTCCCCGATAACGCTAGGGCTCCTGAATTTTTTTCTGTGCTTTATATGAAGCAACTAGAGAACAGCAAAGCATTCAATTGGAAGTAAATGCTCGGCTACACCGTTTGAGTCCCATGTCCTGCGTAACGCTACATGAAGTTTGAAAACAATGGGACTCCCTTCTTTATATGTATCTTAATCAGGAATATCTCATTGCTTCCGATAGTAGAGTGCGTACAGGGCTCTAAAGCGTTCACAGCCTTTTCGGAACGGAATGTGCGAGCATAAAATAAAGGTGCTTGTACTGGGACGGCTCTCTGCTCCTCTGTAGCAGTGCACAAAGTGCTCTAAATCATTGCACTTTTTCTAAATTCACTCCTACTCTTCTAGCTTACGCGAGGAAATACTAGAAGAGACCACACATTCCTCATGCTGAACTTACTATGAGCGAAAGTGAATATGCAATATCCAGGAGCACTCTTGAATGAAAAGCTACAAAATTTCGACGCCCAAACTTGAATGTCTTACGATCACAGGTAATGCGGAATCTGTGCAGGCCATTGAAAAGTTTTTCTATGGTGTACTAGAATAGTCTGGTGTGCCGTCTTCACAACAAACCAATGGAAGAGCGGGGGTTGCTGTTGTGATGACCTCCACCAGCCAGGCGTCACCGTCGAACGGTGAGCACGGCGCACGTACTTTGAATTTGCATTGCGAAGCTGTCAGCAGTTCTTGAGTAAAATAGTAACAAAGCACAATCGAAACTAAAAGTATTTGCCAGATTTAAACATCTCAGCCCATTTGGGTGCATCAATGATACAAATAACGCTGCTTTTGAGCCGTCTGACCTTGCATGATTCATAGCGCCGAATAGTAACTTGATTCGTCTGCACGCTGAATGTTTTGATCGCTGAAGACATAATGAAGCGCATCGCAATTTCTGCTACGCTAATGTACCTTTGCTTAGCTATCACACCAACTCAAAATCATGCGACAAATAAAACGAGGAAGACCTCAAGGATCGTTATCATCGACTGAGTTTCACGACCACCTGCATGAGCCAGAAGAGTAGTCGCAATGTTTTCGACAGAAAAAAAAACATACTAACGCTCAATGACGAACAGTGCTCTTTTTCTTTAGACATTTGTTTATAAAAGAGACGCCAAAATGCAGGAAGGTAACTTTGATTTGATTGGTATGTGGGGTTTAACGTCCCAAAATCACCATATGATCATGAGAGACGCCGTAGTGGAGGGCTCGGGAAATTTCTACCACCTGGGGTTCTTTCACGTGCACCCAAATCTGAACACACGGGCCTACAACATTTCCGCCTCCATCGAAAATGCAGCCGCCGCCGCCGGGATTTGATCCCGCGACCTGCGGGTCAGCAGCCGAGTACCTTAGCCACTAGAACACCGCGGTGGGGCAGGAAGGTAACTTTAAATTCTCCCCACTGGACTATGGGTTATAGATGTAGTTTAGGTGAGTAAACCCACCACTCCTGTCGGTCTGCAAAAACTACATCAGGCATCAGGCTTGCGCAAATAGCATACACCTCGTACTCTGCTGAATGCACGCACCCCCACGCCACTTTTACCCACATCATCTCGCAATGCTCGGTGGACTCTCCACCGCGGTGCTTGGAACCACTCACCACATGGAAGCAAAGGACACCCCATTGTGCTTGACACACCCGGCCAAGCAGAAGATCGCCACTGCCCATGTCAGGGAACTGCATGAACTCACAAATTAATAGCGCAGTGGGGTCGTGTGGAGACCCTGAAACGTACGTTCCTGAATCCCTTTGTAAAGTAAATCTCTTACTCACCTACCTACGAACCAACCCTTCTATGCACACGCTGAAATTTGCTTACGCGTTATGAGAAACAGACGGCAGCGATCGAAGAATTTTCCTCTCAAACATACGACCAGCGCGGCAGCTACAACTACCCCTCTCAGAGGCTTCGTATCTCACCGTGCCATAAATTACTTTATGGGGCGGTGACAGGGGGTGACATGCGGTGACACGGTAGTGCGGTATACCCCGGCACCGCTGGCTGTCATCGCAAAAACAGCCATACTTTCGGCACCAGATGACACATTACCCTATTTTAGTACACCATAGCTAATGCATTGGCATACTCATTTCCTTTGCAGAAATATTCCCCGAACTGATCTGACTTTTAAAAACGCAGTTATATGGTAGAGAACATCACCTGACAGCTCTTTATTACAAAGCAATGTGGCGCTATACTGAGAAGTTTGTCATTTAGATAAGCTAAAACAAATCTTCGTTCTTGTGATTCGTTGCGCCATCCTATGAGCCACATATCAAGATAATTAAACATGCCCGTCATAGCAATCGACTAAACCAATATCTACGTTTTTATGCAACTGACCAGGTGTCACTCCTGCTGAACAGAGTCTCAAATAAGCAATATCAGTAAAACAAAAACGTGTAGCTTCACGGTGTTCTCTGCAACGAAACGTTCCCTTACTAATAATTTTCTTCTACTTTATCACTTATATACATTTCTAAGAAGTCAGAAGAAAGTGCCAGTTCTGGCACATGCTTTGTAGACGGCTGGGCTGCTGGCAAAAATCAGCTAAGTGCATAGGTGCCTGTCACAATCGGTTGTGCAATGTTTGCTTTCTCATCTTTCCAACTGAGCCCCGAGTGCCATCGGCTTCTTGACCGGGGGGATAGCCATGATTTTGTAACAGCGCTGCCGCAGGCATACGACCTAGTTTCGAGAGGGCACTGATTAGGCTAGAAGGCTGTCGCGGGGGGGCACCCCGATCGAGGTCGAATTTTCCTAGCCATCTCCACACGTTCCCGGTGTCTGAGAAAACAGACAGCACGGAGCCTGTCTACAAGATGCGAGCGATGGTGCTGGGGCATACGTGTGTGTCAGCATTTTGTTTTTTCAGTGTCGACATTTGTCCAGCTGCTCCACTAATTGAGTTTTCTGACGCATTCGCAAGCTGGTGCCTCGGGCTAGATTTGTGACCTGTCTTGCACCCGCCTGCTGCTGCAATGTCACTCCCGTATATATGAAATATTATTGCATATCGGGGCAAACTGTTCAGAACAAGTCGCTGTTTGAACTGTCAATATTTGAACTGGTCAATTACGTTACGCCTTACAGAAGCTTGTGTAGATATTTGTTGTTTGCTCGCGAGGCCCTATATAAAAAAAAACGTAACAGAATAGATCGATGGCTAACAGTATATAAAGAAATTAAAAAAAAAAACTACTCGGAGCTCTATTATGAAAGCTGTGCTTGGTCAACGAAACTGGGCCATGACAAAGTTTTGTTCAGCTGATCTGTTGCGCAGAATAATTCTTAAATAAGAAAAAAAGGAAATTATGGCAATATTTTGCGATGTTATTATAGTGCAGTAACAGAAAAGGCACGTAAATGACTATGCGATGCTTACAAGAATACCCACAACATCGTTGTCAATGTCGGTAATTTCGATGAATATCTTCCTTCACATAGGTTTTAAACATACGGCAACGCCTACGCGAAATTTCGTAAAGGACGGCTATCTACAGAGCAGTTAAGCCCTTACGTTTTAATTATACAACAAGATTATGTGCTTAAATTGGCCCGAAATTAGAACAGGCGGGACAGCGCACGAAGCACTCTCGTGCGAAATATACGGATTGGCCTGCGAAAAAGCCTCACGGTGGTGACTTCCGAATTGCTTTGGCCTTTCAGGGTCTTATATTGTGCGTAAGGGCAGCGCCTAAATAGCGTGGACGGGCGTTTTTGCGTATGCGTTCATTGGATGAAAGGAGCTGTTGCCAGAAATTGAACTCCTGTTGAGTTCTTCTTGAACAAAGAAAAGCTACGACAGCCCTCTAGCCATCGCAGTATCTAAAGAAAAGGTGAGGTTCTTATCGCATTCAGAACGGTCGAGATATGCTGAATACTTGAGCGCGTATGGAGTGTCGCGTTAACACATGTTTTGTTTTACTCTAGAACTCACACATCATCATTCGAATGTAACTTTTTTCGGAACTTTTGCTGAGCTTTACCGAGTAAAACAACGAACTTTTTACCTAACGTGATCCCAAGGTTGTCCGAAATCGCTACGGAGAGTGATGAACCGTCGTGACATCTTTTAGACTGTGTTGATGCTTGATTTGTTGAGATTCAGTGTTGAGGCAAATAACGATTTTGCGTGCGGAGTTAATCAGAAAGAAAGTTTGAGTATGGGATAAATGCAATTGTGTTGTAAGGTTACGTACAGCGTAGACAAAGGCTAGGGGATACGAAGAGTGACAAAGACAATCACAGAGCTCCTCTTCACCTGCACTGCACACAAGTTTACAGGTAATATGTACTTTTATAAACTGGATCGACAGGCTATTTTTCTTTTGAAAAGCGCGAAGCATTTGTGCTACTGTGGAATACTCCGGAAGATATAGATCCGTGTGTCGGCCTTCAAATGATCTGCTCATGAACAGCCCCACGCAAAGACAGTGTTGACCAACCGCGCGCTTGCGAACGTCGGTGCCGAGATAACGTGCTCGAATAGGTGTCCAAGCAGCGAAAATTACATTATAAAAGGGGCGAGTTGTAGGTACGGCCCGAATGTACCGATAACACAGACATGGCACCTTCACTTACTGCCATCCTTTGCCACTTCACGACCCGCAAATCTTTGTAGAATGAAGCAGGCCAGGACTTACGCAATTTGCAACCTTATTTCTGGGTCTTCTTTTTCCGCTTTGGGGTCGTCTGAAAGAAAATGAGTAGGGAAGTCACCAGCAACAATTAGTTTGGCCAGAATGAAGTGGTCAGTAAATATTCTAACAATGCGAGATTAAAAGAACATCCTGTCAAGAAAAACTTAGGTATGAATCTGTTCCCCTCTCCCTAGTTTGATTTTGCACTTATGACAATCTCATTGCCTTGTAATAGCACCTGGACTTCAAGCGACAAATAGTAGTTGAGCATGTCTTAAAAACATTTTATGGCATACTTAATTATCAGCATTATTGGCCTTGCACAGTGAACGAGCGTTCAGTCATTTATCTCTCTCAGATAATATGAACTGTCCAAAGCATTCCAGTTATAAAAGCATCGGAATGTGTCATACGCTCGAAAAGAGTTTCATGTTCTAATCTCACCAGCACAGCTCCTCGCTGGAGGCCCTAGGAAATATTGTTTTGTCTGACTGAAATTAAATTCCGCAACACAGTGACAGTATTAAGTAGTTTTTGTCCTGCTGCGTAATATGTCACTCTGAACTATATTCTCCACACCTCGAGCCTATTGTCATCTGGCTGCATTATATATGTCGCAAACTACGCAAGTTTTCAGTTATATTAAAGTTACCTCTACCCGCTTCCTTAGTGCTTTTGCTGTTGTGTTGTAGTTGTTGCTTTGTTTCAAGGATTCGATATTTTTGCCACTAAAGCTTAGCGTATGCCAAATATATTGATCCAGTGCTTAATTTAGCAAAATAAACCACACCACATCACTAGGTACCTTGTTGTTTACGTTGCGGTAAACTGACCAAACCAAACAATAATGTGCAAATCATATGACACGGCAAAAGTTGGCAGAAAGTAAACATTTCGTGTGAAAGAACATATGGTAGTGCTTTGTGTTGATAGCTTTGCAGCTATGTTTACTTCTCAGGAGCTGTGAAATCACGGTCGTGGAAGCTCAGAAAAAATAGCTACTGTTTTATCACCGAGAGAACGTCCGCAACGTGCCTTTTTTAGGCATGACATCACTATATTTTGTCATCTAACTATGTCATCTCCATAGACAGTATGACAGGGATCGCGTAACAGATTATTGTTATGTTAACAAACTGCCAGTTTTCTGCATCGTGTTTACTCACCATGCTAATAAGAGAGCCCTGTCAGAGTTATCATCACATTTAATCACTCCAAAGATGAGTTGTGTACAATTATCTATGAATTCTTCCGCATGTTATCATTACCAATTAGTGCTAGCATTGGGGTGACTGCTTATGCGAAGACGCGAACTATACCTTATGCAAATCCATTCATTAGAGTACACACCCACTTAGATTCCAGGACGAAGTGCACGTTTCATAACTTTCGAAAGACCAATGTGTATGCGAGTCCTATTTAAAACAAATGTTTTCAAGACGCATATTTGTTGCACTTAGGATATAGGCGAGTCTTTTCATAGTAGCTTCAAAATGACGTGTGCAGTCTCTAGCGCTGCCACGTATTAAAGCGCATTGAAGCAACTCGAATATGCCGATCCACTAAAACGAATGTTGATTTAGATAATAGTTTTGCCTTTTGTTACGTCTGACCTAAGTCCGAATACCCGGACAACCACCAGCAACAAAACAATCCACGTCTATCATTTTCCTGTGCTACCATCTGTCACTCAAGTAAGGTTTTGGTAGGAGCCGGGACAAACGGTATCGCCAGAATGAAAGCCTCCGAGAAGAAAGGATATTTCGCGACTTTTCCACATGGGAAGGGTACATGCGCTGTGACTTCCAGAGAAAGGTAGTTCACCGAATCGCTGTCGATCACGTAGTTGATCGCAAAACATTTACACAAATATATAGCATCAATCAATCACAATTGCAGCCAGGAGATAAATCAAAGACACGTTCCAAAATTGCTGTTTATTTTTCAAAACAGTGTTTCTTGAGCACGTTAGCTAAATGAGACTTTTTTCCGCCCTAAACATACAGTAAATTATATCTGTATATCACTGAAATCTAGAAGACGTTTACGATACGTATTGTTGAGAAAAAAATATTTGAACCGTGAATAGGCAGTTGTCATTCACGTTAGAAGATCATAAGACACTCTTCACATGAGTGGCACTCGCGAACACTCCCAGGGACAGCCTTAAATACCCAACAATATAGATTAGCTAGCGATTTTCTGTCATAGCTTCATTGGTAGAGCATCGGACGTGTAAATCGGAGGCAGTATATTCGACTTCCACCAAGAGTAACCTTTTGTCCAGCTTAAGTCCTTTTTTTTTAGGTCAAATCATTACACTGCAACTGAAAACAACAACAAAAAAACTGACAGCGCTCCTTATCTAGCCTAAATCGACTAGAAGTTGAAAGCCATCTTTTCAGTTCATGTATCCATCCTGTACAGCCCCTCTCCGAAAACTATCTTTCTCAAACGTACTTTCTGAATTACCTCCATGATCGGAGACTTTGGAAACTCTCTGCACCTCACCTGATTATGCACTGCTTCCGAGATAGGCCGGTCTTTTTACCAATCTACGATGTCATGTGATGTAATAGCGGTGTCATATAATGACGTCATCACGTGCTCATGATCTACGGTGACCAACTACGGTGGCTTTCACATCTGTCCATTTTATAGGGCATTTGCGTGTGCTTAAGCGTGGGGCAGTTTTCCGCACTCGCCCTAATGACAACAAGCGGTGCTTATTCTATGTTTAAATGCACAAATATACCTTATAAAGTGGACAGAGGGCTGACCGCCACCGTAGCTCTTCATGTGGTAGAGCGAGCATCGAATGCGTTAATCGACGATGGGAGTGTCGGTCTCTGCTGGTGGCAAGTTTTCTTTTCGTACACACTTTTTTCTTCACACTTACGTTAGAATACTTTCTAATAACATCCCCTAACCTTTCCTGGTATCATCTGTTAGTTATAAATATTGCGTCGAAGAAAGAAAAAACGAGACCGTACAAATTTACAAAGCGTTGTACCTTGGGAGATATTCAGTGAAACAGCAGCTGAAGTAGCCACTACCCAACAAGTACGCGAACGATTGGCTAGAACATATCCACTTAACAAAAAATGTGTGTTCACCTCCCGGCATAGGAGCTACGGCCTTGGAGTACTTCAGCACCGAACACCTCTGCAGCTCGAGGATGAGCGCTCGAGCGGCGGCCGACATGACAGTGACGGCCAGAGTGGGTCTCGCCAGGGCGGCCAGCGCTGCGCTCGCAGAGCACGCCAGGGCCGCCAGGGCGGTGGGCCTGAATGCCAAGCGCTCGCTGGCCAGCAGAATGAGCGAGATGCGCCGGAGGAGCCGGCTACGGTCCATGGTGACGGCGAACGCCGAGCTGCAAATCAGGGTCACCACGGCATCCTGCAGTGCGTTACCCGAATAGAGATTAAATAGCGCATGCGGAAAGCCCAAGAGCGACACTCTATATGTGCTCAATAACACTAAGGCGAAAAACTGTGGTTAATTGCTTGAGCACTCGAATTTAGACGAGGCATCGATGCGGATTTTCTCTGGCTGGGGCAGCAATGGATGTGTGTCGTACTTTCATGTATTCTTCGATTGTAACCCGATAGAGTGCTAATATGCTAATCCTGTCATCGTAGTTCAAAGCATGATTTGTTAATTAGGAATAGTAAGTACAAATGATTAGACCGACATTCATCGGTGATGCTTCATCTTTCTAACTTTTTCTTCTTTAAAATATTGTAGGTTTTGCTTGATATTTTGTCTGGATTTTGCAATGGATCTCCTTTCGTTTCGGGCTGTTGAGAGTAATTCGGGCATTCCATTGCAAAAGCGTGCGCGACCTCATTCATATATAATGCCATGTTCTGACCACTACACTTGGATACTTGCACCACGTTTGCAAAGTAATGATTAGAAGGGAGTGGCACAATGCTGCAATTGAATACTAATTTGTAGATTTGTGCCTCAAATCCAGCAATGTTTAGCACTGGTATGAAATAAGTTTTGCTTCTTTAAATACTTCATATGAAAGTTCATTGTGAATAGATAACGAGCCATTCGAATGCAGTATTTCAAATATCGAGTATTCGGCCACCTAATAAACTATATCGTGTCGTATTAAAACCCTACTGAATAGACTCCCTCATTCTAAAGCAGTGAGGAAAGAACGCACCGATTCACTCGCGCTTGTGCCTTTCACCCTGTATGTAATAATAGATGTATGACAATAATTGCGTGATGTCAGGATCATTCTCTGCTGGCTTACTATTCTAATATACAGCGTCTCGTAGTCTAACCTTTACTAAAATTAACCACAGGGGACTCTGGCGCTGCGATCGTTCAGCGATCATGTGCATGATGGTACACGGATTTGCCTAGTCTTCGTACTTGCGGGCGACGAATCGCACTTGCGGCTTCGTTTATTGCGGTGTTTAGTTTTTGTTTGAAGGAGAGAACGAACACTTTTGAACTTTGTGACCCGATTTGAAATAGTGATCCTGAAAGATTAAGGTGGTGAAGCGCACATTTGCTGATTTCTGTTTCGTGATAAAGCAGCTTCAGGCCACACGAATACACATGGAGCCAGAAGTACGAAGGTTAGACTAATCTGTGTACTACCCATAATCCTCATGCTTGCTGAAACGCCATGCGTTGCAGCTCCTATACACACTAGCGCCATTGTTCCCTTCAGTGTATTTATAGGAAACTTTGTGGCCCTACCCTGCAGTAGCAGCATGGTATACACCACGGGTACATTTTAGATCTCAAGTAGATCACTCGAGGTGCGTGATGTGCTCACACTGTAGTACAAAGAGGCGACATCCTTCGAACGTGCTAATCCCATCACCGGAATCACAAGAAGAGGCAGAAGCGCCGTGGCTGCTTGCGGTAGAACCATGGAGAGCCACATCATTGACATGAGCAGAACCATGTAGAGACACTTGGAAATCTGCACAGCAGCAGTTAATTCGATTGTCATCAGTGACAGGAAGGAATGACGTGTGAAAGAATAGCGCTCATTGAAAAAAAAAGAAATGTCACAGAAGCACCTTTGTGCACTGTGATCAATCATCGGTCTCTTGATGCTTTGTTGTGTCAACTGCAGCGTTAGCTCTAGACAAAGGCTGAAAAACAGAGTGCTGAAAACTACGTTTTAAGTTAGCACATGAAAGGGAGTATTAGCCGAAAATTATATCGCTTATTCGAAATCTAATTCAACATAAAGAGTATGTGCTCTTGCAGTTTGAGCAAGACGGACGCAGCCTGCCAATTGGATGGCTTGCAGGCTACGCACAGCAGCCTTTATAGACTTGCTGTGGATGACCAACACGCATTCAATATAGAGCACGTGCATGCCGTTCACTTCGACTTGCTTCAGGAGCGCCTGCATGGTAGGACACGCGCGGGATGATCTCCACTATTAAGAATTCGGATGTCTAACTTCTGCATTTGCCTAAACATATAAATAATTGTTTAAGCAGTAAACTAATCGAAACTTTATGCAGCTTTTAAAATCAAATGACCCGACTTCCAAGAACGGTGCCTTGAAAATACAGGCACAGACTACGCGGAATTTGTACAACAGCTTATAAAGGCACAATGCCATCAGCTCCAAAGGACAAGGAAGTTTCATCTTTCAGTGAAAATTTATCTTTAAGAGAAATCTATCTTTTTTTAATTTATTTGAAGACATATTCTGCTGGATTAATGTATGAAGAGTCACGTTCTTCTTGTTTTGCTTTGTTTGAACGTGCGGTTACATGGCATGGGGTATTCGAGGAGGGCTATTTTACAAGAGTAGACGTTGGTCTCACCTCCGTCCTGAGTACAAGCAGCGGTGCGAGCATGAAAGGAGACACGTAGCCCAGCAGCATGCGCTGCGTATTCCACACGCCACTCTGTCCCGGCTCGTTGTCGCGTGCGACCACGACAACGGCGGGCTGTTGCGAGACATCCGCTTGCATCGACATCGCGCCGGTTGTCCTAAACGAAGAATGAAACACTTTAATCGTTACGAAAAAAGTAGTTTAATAATCCTTTCATTGCATGGCTTAGTGGTGCCATTTAGAGTACAAAAGCAGTACAACACCCACAGAGGAATTGGTAGCCTTGCGCAAGACGAAACCTTAAATGGCTCGTGTTGGCAAAGGTTTCGTTTTAAAGCCCGCAACCTACCGTTGTGGGTTGCGTTGCATCAAGTTAAGCGCAAGATTGTATGTGTGTTTTTTTTAAATGCATGAAAGTGATGAGTCGCGAAACATAAGGAGAGAAAATTTACAGCTAGGCTGCAGAAACTCGCCGCCGTGTAGATTGTGTCCCGATAAATACGATCAGCATAAAACAGTGCTGACACGAAGAAAACGGTGTTCTGATGTCGCCATAGGTCGGGAAAGTAATATAAAATAAAATAAAATAAAAAGAACTGTAATAACACTCGCTTGACAAACTTTGCGCTTAGGGCTGACTACAACTCGGACATGCCAAAACTCACCTCATCCATTCTCACTTGTGCTTAGATTCACAAAAAATATTAGTCACCATGCAGCCACTCTCGTAGTCAGTCTCACAAAAATATTGTTCAGCCTGACTCACAATCAGACTCACGGCACAACCTGAGTCTGAGTGAGTCTGCCTGAGCCTGGGTGAGTCTGAGTGAGTCGGCTCATGAGCGAGTTGTCTACCTGAGATCGCAAGGTTAACAACATGACTGAATCAGGCGTAGTTCGCCATCCCATTTACAAATGGCACAGAGCTGTTCGATAAATGCAGGCCACCAAACGTGCAAGAGTACGTCAAAGCTTAATCTGAGTCTGTGTGATTATGCGCGAGTCGACTCATGATACCGACGATAAACTGTCGGCGTTTCGTAGCCACTGATGGCAAGATGAAATAAAGTTATTTTCAGAATCACAGCCCTGTCATTCCCTAACAAAACGGTGTTTCCTCGTTTGCTCTTCCCTGACAAATCGAAAGTGAATTCAGCCCTGATCATCACTTTCAGTTGTGTTATGAACCTAATGGTTAGCATGAAATTGGCCTTCTGTACTTTTACATGCTACCATCGGCCGTTATGGTGGCGCTGCACGGCATTGCGGCGTATGGGAGCGCGTTCATTGGAGCGAATGCCGCTTTCGTCGGGACTTTCTCCAGTGGCACATTGCCTTCGGCTGCGAGGTCTGTGACCGCCTGTTCGTGAACAACCACTGTGATTAACGCATTGCGAAACGCATTTTATCGCTCATTACATTTTCTCTATGACCGCGATCATGCAAGACACACTGTGCGGCATGTGAAATGCACACTGATAAACTCGAGCAAGAGGTGCGTCTAATCTCACTAAGAATTACGAACATGCAATCAGCAATTGTTGTGAAACACTTCAGTGACACGTCGGGTTTCACCCATTGCTAAACACCGGGGCCACACGTTTCAGCTTTCGCTGGTTGAGCTTCGGCTGGTTATATTGCTGTGAACTCACACCAAAGCCTATTGTGCACAAGAACCAACATCCTAGGGGTACGAATGGGAGGGTTCAAGCGTGCCATTTGGCGCGAGAAAATTCAGGTGGCCTTACTGCATACTTCCCTAGTGACGTCAATGCTCCCATCATTGCTGCTGCACGCACTCGTGCGCGTTTCGTTGCGTTTGTAGAAGACAGTTTTCGTTTAGCGTCCGCAACAGCTATGCGGACGCAGCCTGCCGTTAGGATGGCTTGCAGGCTACGTGCGCAGACTTGCTGTAGATATCCAACACGCATTTAATGTAGAGAACGTGCATGTCGTTTGCTTTGACTTTCTTCAAGAGCCACTGCACGGGAGGACATGCGCGAGGTGATTTTCGCTAATAAGAACCATGTAAAAATACGCTAGTTAGTATACCAGAAAGCCCTTCTGACTACCTAGAGCCACGGTGATGGACAATGCTAAATTAAGGTGCGTGGACGCGTGTTTTAGGGGCGAAGCTCCTTATAGCAGCACCCGTTCGTCCCTCATAGCCATTGTACTGTGTAACAAGTATAACCTTGTGACCTCCAAGGTGGTGCCGGTGAGAGATTTCTTCTGTGCGTTGTTGAACAATAAAAGATAGTCCTCAATGTTCATACCAATGGCTGATAAGGGGGAATGAGAGGCAGGAGCATTCGGCTTTTAGTAACGCGCACGCTGCGATTGCCATTAGCAGTTATTGGCATGTACATTGAGCACTATCTGACAAGAAAGGGTTGCTACGTTATACACGCTGGGTGTAACCTCTTTAGTTTAGAAAGGTTTAGCGAGCGTTGAGCCGCAGTGCTGTGAATACAATGAACTAGTATATCATGAATGAACTCGAGGTGGTTAAAAATGGGAAGTAGATACGAAGCGCAAGCCGTAAGAAAGTAAAAGCCGAATTCTCTGCCTCTCATTTCCCACTAGCAGCCATTGGCATGTGCATTGAGCACTATCTGACAAGAAAAGGTTGCTACGTAATACTCGCTGGGCGTAAACGCCTTGGTTTTAGAAAGGTTTAGCGAGCGTTGGGCCGCAGTGCCATGAATACAGTGAACTAGTATATACCACGAAATCGAGGGGGTTAAAGGTAGGAAGTAGAGTAGACCCGAAGCGCAAGCCGTTAGAAAGTGTGCGTGTGCCACCTCTCGTTTAGTCCTTGAAATGTCCGCTGAATGGCGGTGCTTCTATATGGGGAATATATGATGAAAAGATGCAAGATGGTGGTACTTGGAGTGTTGAATAAATGGACGAACGGAAACACAGACAGATGCATGGATGGACGCGTGAACGGACGCAGGGGCGGATGCATGGACGAACGCAGGAATGGACGCACGAACAGACGCACGCACGGATGGGCGGATGGATGCATGGACGGTCACACAGACAGACGCATGGACGGACGGAAGCAAGAACGAATGGATGGACTAATGCTTCGCCCCACTCTCCATCATTCAATCCATGGATATGCTGCCATTTTTTTTTTCGATTTCGGATCAGGACGTGCATCTGCGGTGGCGTCCCTGTGGCGTCTGTAGTGAAACAGAATTTTCATATGTTTTTTTAGAGCAGTATAACGGTGTCTAATACTGTGCAGCTCCCTTAATTTTAAGACGCGGGGAGACGTCGACTCACCGGAAAAGACACCCAATCACGTCGTCTCACCGCTCTAGCTCTAACTCCCCTTCCTCCCTCTCGAAAAAACAACAATAAAAAGAAAATGAATGACAGATCCCCGTATTGTGGCATTGAATGATATGCGAACCACAAATGAGGAAGGTTAATATGTCACTACTAGGCTACGTTACTAGGTGAACGAAAATTATGCCGCATATGACTTCCGTGCCATAGTTATCATGTTTAAAAGTGTTATTTACCTTCGTCGTCTGTTCACGTCCCGTAATACGAAAATTCGTGTATGTGGAGCTAGCGAAACAGCCGTGAGCACGCTATGAGCACCGCGGGTAGTCATGTTTTACATGACGCGCATATAGTGGTTATCAAGCTTGGACGAGTCATTTACCTTCGTTGTCTATTCAAGTCACATGATACCAAATTCGGTATATCTGGACCTAGCGAAACCACCGCGAGCACGCTATGAACGTAGCATGTAATCATGTTTCACATGAAACGCATATCAAGGTTATCATGTTTGGACGTGACATTTACCTTCGTCGTCCATTCAAGTCACGCAATATCAAATTTCGTATATGTGGAGCTAGCGAAACGGCCACGACCATGCTATGAGTGTAGCAGGTATATAGTCATATGGTGCATGATACGCATTCCATGATTGTTAGACGTGTCATTTACCTTCATCATGTATTCACGTCACCTGATACAAAATTTGGTATATGTGGAGCTTGCGAAACGGCCACGAGCACGCAATGAGCGTAGCATGTAATATTGTTCCACATGAAATGCATATCAAGATTATAATGTTTGGACCTGACATTTACTTTCCTAGTTCATTAAAATCACGCAATACTAAATTTTGTAAATGTAAAGCTAGCGAAACGGCCACGACCACGCTATGAATGTGGCAGGTATATAGTCATGTTGTGCATGACACGCATATAAGGATTATCATGTTTAGACGTGTCATTTACCTTTGTCGTCTATTCACGTCACTTGATACCAAATTTAGTTTATCTGGAGCTTGCGAAATGGCCGCGAGCACGCAATGAGCGTAGCATGTAAGCTTGTTTCGCATGACACCCATACCGTGATTGTAATGTTTAGACGTGTAATTTACCTTCGCGGTCTATTGACGTCACGTGATACCAAATTTGGTATATGTGGAGCTAGCGAAACGGCTGCAAGTGCGCTATGAGCGTATCATGTAATATATTATACATAGCAAGCATGTTATAATTATCATGTTTGGACATGTCATTTACCTTAGTCGTCTATTCACGTCACCTGACACCAAATTTGGTAAATGTGGAGCTAGTGAAAGCGTAGCATGTAGCTTAGAAGTGTGGCAGCTTGGGCTAGTTGGTATGGCATGACGATAGTGATAGCGCGAGAACAAAACGACGACACAGAGACTGTGTCGTGTCTTTCGTGTCCTTCTTGTCTCTGTGTCGTCGTTTTGTTCTCACGCTATCACTATCGTCGTAGCATGTAGTCATGTTTTAAATGACACGCATATCATAATTATCACGCTAGGATGGGCCATTTACTTTTGTCGTCCATTCATGTCACGTAATACCAAATTTCGTATATGTGGAGCTAGCGAAACGCCCGCGAGCGCATTATGAGCGTAGCGTGTAACCACGGTAAGCAGATTCACCGATTCTTCGATGTTATCTCGGTCTAAATGCGGCTGTCGTAGCAGAGAATTCAGCACGAAGGTGCAGGAATTGAGCGATAGGCTTCGAGCGTAGCAGAAAAACTGCGCCAATACCAAGTCATCGCTGTTAGTAAAAGCTCGTTTTCGCAACTCACCGAAGGCACGTACTTGCTTGCTTGCTTGCTTGCTTGTTCCTTTCTTTTGTGGCTTTCACCCACTAAGGGGAACTGGCCAAGAAGCCGGTGGTTAATGCAAGTCAATACCTTTAGATTTTCTAGACTAGGGGAATATGATTACTGTGTTTTGACTGTGAAGTTTATTTGACGCAATGTAAAAAAAGAAAAAAAGGGGGGGAGGAGGAGAGAAATAATAGAATTTGTTGAATATCTGAGGTGTAATGATTATACGAAATTCTTCTGAAGGCTTCTGAAGGTTGAAATGGCCGAGCTTAAAAACGTTTTCTTCTTGTTCTCGAAACTTATGGCTCAAGCCCACTGTGAAGAGATGACAAACGATGGTCGACTATACAGGAAAATTCACTCTAAATTTTCATACCAATAAAGCATAAACTAAACAAATCAACATATCTGCTACGAGAGTGTTATATTTTGAATAATCGGGAAAAAAGGGTACAATTGAGCCATTCATGCCCAATATAGCTAAAAATACCTGCATTAGTGAAATAGGCAACGCATGTTTGAGCAGAATAAAAGAATGAAAACAAGTCTGGATAGTGGAGGTAGCTTTTCTTTTGTTTTTGTTTCAGAAATTCTACCACCGAAAGCTTCACGGTCGATCCCACGTGGCAGAAGTGTGGCAGCTTGGTTTTATTGGTATGACATGACGACAGTTATAGCGCGAGAACAGAACGACGACACAGAGACAAGAAGAAGGTGTCCTTTGTGTCCTTCTTATCTCGGTGTCGTCGTTCTGTTCTCGCGCTATAACTATCGTCACGCCCCATAGGTTGTGTCTTGTTTTGTTTTGTTTCCCTGGGAGGTTGGCTCATACCCACTAAGGGGGATTGGCCAAGAAAGTGTAGTGCAGTTTTTCTGTGATCATTTTAACTATGTGTAATGAATTGGTATTATAATAAGAGTAATGTAAAAATAAAAACAACATAAAAAGAGCAAACGAAAAAAAAATCAAGTTGAGCAATTTTGAGATTTGAGGTGTTATGTTTACCACTCAGCTGCGTTTACTTCACTCTGCCCTTGAGAGTAATAAATATTTTTTTTTTGATTGAAGATCACAAAGGTATACGCTTGGTTGCCTGAATATAATCGCAAACGGCATTGAAAGCATCCCTGTGGCAATGTCCCAAAGCTGAGGCGCCAAAGCTTAGCGCCGTTTCCGCCGTCAATCTAAGGCCTATTTTCCGAAATGGCATAACTAGTAACCTTTTTCTAAGTATCTCGTAGCGGCGACAATACAAAAAATAATGATCTAGTGATTCCATTTCTCCGCAGAATGCGCAGAGGAGTGATGTTGTCTGACCAGCTCTGTGTAGATACAGGTTTAGGGGGGGGGGGGACACGACATCGAAATTTAGTAATTAAGACTTCGAGCTTTCTGGACTGACTCCAGTGCGGTTGCCATGGAAACATGAGGTGGTTATAGTCTGTCCATGTAATTACTTTTTCTATCGTATCAGTGGAGATTGCTGATTTTCGATATCTTATAGCCGTGATATATTCTACATCTGGCAGTATGGACAAAACTGGCCCATCAAGAGCGGCTCGTGCTAAGGAATCGGCCAATTCATTTAATCTTAATCCACAGTGACCCGGAACCCATAGTAATCTCAGGAGTCTCAACTGCGGCGGTACTAATGTTTTGAATGTGCTTAGAATTCGAGAGTTCTCTGAAGCTGTCAGAGCTGCACAAACTGAAAGAGAATCCGTCATTATTACTGCATTGTTTTGATTTGATGGAAGTTTTCGAAGAGCTAAAATAATCGCCAAGAGCTCCGCTTCAAAAACTGGAGTAAAATCAGGCAGTCTCACTGAAAAGGACCAGTCAAGCAAATCAGAGGCAATGCCTACACCTGCCTTTTGATTATTTACGGAAGCATCTGTGGCTATTATATTTTTAGTTTTTGCATGCTCCAAGTAGTCTAATAATATGTTATTTAAAAATTTGAGGGATTGTAATTTGGCGTTTTGGGGGAATATATCATCATACTCAATAATAACATTACAATTCGAGTCATTAGTCTCAATTACACTTCTAATGTTCACATTTATACTTTGTAGATTTTTTTGTACAAACATTATCTGAGGTGTGTGAAACCGTGGCCAATGAGCAAGAAAGAAGGCGTCTGGGTTTGCGATAAAAGCATATTGAGATCTTCTTGCCGGTAAGCTATAAAATTTTAAAAATGCTTGTACGGTCAAAATTTGAAATCGACAAAGTAGTGTAGGCAGGCGCGCTTCCTGGTACAGTACGTTGATAGCCACAAATCTAGGGAGTCCCAGACACATTCGCAGTGCTTCTCGCTCCAAGACAACTAGAGGTTTCGTTTTATAAGCAGGGCCACCCGAGAATAATATGGAGCCGAATTCCATGATGGGGCGCATGTACATCTTGTACAACGTTATCAAGGTGTGCCTCCGTAACCCATATTTCCGGTTACTTAGCTTGTGTAGTAAGCCTGAAGCCCGCTGTGCTTTGGTAGTTATATACTCTATGTGTGGACTCCAGTTAAGTTTGTCATTATAAATGATTCCCAAATATTTTATAGAGTCTACTTGCTGGATGGGTTCCTGTTTATATAGAATTGAAATTGAAATTGGTTCTGCAAGCGGAAACGCCATGAGCGCGCTTTTGTTGACATTTAACGATAACGAAATCGACTGCAACCAAATTTCTAACATGTTAATATATCTTTGTAATTTAAGTTGTAATGAGTAAATACCGCAGTCAGCAGCAAAGAGTGCGATGTCATCAGCATAAATGTAGACAGTAACTTCTTGATCTGTTGGAATTGTGCTCATTGGTTGTGTCATTTTTCTGGAAATCATCGTCGTCGTCATCATCATCATCTCTCAGTCCTATGTGATTTTACAATTCTGGGGAAAACGTAGCACTCCACATGTTAAAAGGCCAGGTCTGGAATTAACAGAACCGGCCATTCTTCCGTTCGGGCCCTCGTTTATGTGATACAGCTACGGGAATGTTTTCGCCCATAGACGAGATTACCATTTACACCATTCGTCTCTAAATTGGTCTAGCTGGCGTGCGGCGTCGTCGTCGTCGTCGTCGTCGTCATCGTCGTCATCGTCATCATCATCATCATCATCATCATCATCATCATCATTATGACTACGCCCACTGCAGGGCAAAGGCATCTTCCAGGATCCGCCAATCAACCCGGTATTGTGCTTTCTGTTACCACTTTATACCCGCAAACTTTTTCATCTCATCGGCCCACCCAATTTTCTGTCTCCCCTTCATGCGTTTGCCTTCTCTGGGAATCCGGTCAGTTACCCTTAATGGCCACCGGTTATCCTGCCTAAGTGCTACGTGTCCAGCCTATGTCCATTTTTTTCTTGATTTTAACTATGATATTTTTAACCCCGGTTAGTTACCTGACCCACTATGCTTCCTTTCCATCGCTCGCAGCGTCGTCCTCAGTTCAAGCTGAACCCTTTTTGTAAACCTTCAGGTTTCTGCTCCGTATATAAGTACTGGCAAGATGCAGCTGGTATATGCTTTCCTCTTGAAGGTTAGTGGCAGATTATCATTCATGACTTGAGAATGCTTGCCGAATGTGATCCACCCTATCCTTCTTCTTCAAGTTACTTCGCTCTCATGGTTCCGCTCCGCGGTTACTACCAGTCTTAAGTAGACATATTCCCTTACAACTTCCATCGTCTCTGCACCTATCGCAAAGTGCTGTTTTCTGCGAGACTGTTGCACTATACTTTAGTTTTGTGCACATTCATTTTCAGGCCTACTTCTCTGCTTTCCGTGTCCAGTTTAGTTATCACGAACTCTAGTTCGTCCCCTGAGTTTCTCATCAAGGCAATGTCATCAGCGAATCGCAGGTTAGTAAGGTACTGTCTATTAACTCTTATCCCTAACTCTTCCCAGTCTAGGGTCCTGAGTACCTCTTGTAAATATGCGGTAAATAGCATTGGAGAGATCGTGTCTGCCTGCCTTACACCCTTCTTTATTGGGATTATGTCGCTTCTTTCTGATTCTGTACTATTCTCTGACAAATATTCTGTAGAAACATATCGGCACTGATCTCCAGCTTGACTGAGATCTAAGCAGCAATTTGGAAATACAGAGGTTTTGTTCAACAGATACGTAGTAACCAGATTGGGCACCTTACGAAAAAAAAAGTTCTTTAGACATGTTATGACAGCGTAGGTCATTCAACTATTTAAGAAAATAATATAATATGGGACGAAAATTGTCAGGTGGCGGCCGGGGGCCATTTGTTTGAGACTCTGAATATTTACCAAAAAATACCTTGCTGAAACTTAGCGGCTTTAAATATTTTGTGAGAAATAACTGAAAATTCAAATGAATAGTTGAATTACCTATCGCATTTAGTATTGTTACTTTACAGAAAGTAATAAGAAAATCCCCTCAATACATGGTCTATTCCCCGCATTGAGGATTGGCTATGTAGCCATGGTTAGAGCGCAACGACAATTCTTCAGAAGGTCACAAACAAAACAAACCAACAATTCTAGGTGTAGCGATTCGCCTATTAAAACATGGTGTTACGAGCCGAAACCTCAGTATGACGATAAAACATGCCGGGGGTGGGGGGGGGGGGGGTTAAGGGTTGAGAGGGAGTACGGGTTGATCTCGACAACCTTGGGTTCTCTGACGCGCATCTTTGTCTAAGCGCACGCTGGTTCTTAAATTTCGCTCTTGTCGAGATGCGGTCGCTGTGGCTGCTAGTGAAACCGACCAGCTTAACACCGTGACTCATTTTATGCTATGCTATTATGATGGATTTTTTGGACAAATAAAAAAAAACAGCGCGAAATTTTTGTTTCTGCGTCTATGTCGAGCAATTTCAGGTATTCAGAACCACGACATGTTATTGGCACAGGAAACCTTTTGTCAAGCTAACACGGGCGCTTTGCGGCAATGCGAATGTTGCAGGTTAACCGCCATTAACACGTTTTCACCAAACCGGTGGATTGAGCCTGATTGACCAGGACAAAACGTGCCGGCTCATGTAATGTGTGCACGAAATGCTCACCTAGTCGTGCAGGTGTGTCACTTCACGTATTCCTTAGCAAATATTGAGCTAAAAAGGAACGAAATCTCCATGAGAACTAACAGAAGTGAGTTACACTTCTTTCCTTCATTCAAAGTAGAGAAAGTGATTTTCGATTACAAGCAATGACACTAGCTGACAACGTAAACGAGGATCAAGTGTAAATAGTGGTGTGCGTTCACGCCGATGGTGCAGAAATAAAGATGGGAATGCACGAACTTAAAAAAAAAGCAGCAGAAAAAAAAAGAAAATTGCGAAAAAAGGTACGGGTCGTTTTCGAAAGAAGGCATATCCCCAAAACAACAAAACAAAAATATTCTACGACTATTACTACTAATAATAATATTAACAACAATTATACTATTACTTGTTTTTGCGGGCTCAAACAACGATATAATTATGAGGTACGCTCGTGTGAATGGTTTTTAAATGTGGGACATCTGGTTTTTTTAACACGCACTGACATAGCCCCTTACCCGGGCCTCTGGCATTTCGGCAATAATATGTGATCCCCATGGCTGAGACTGAACACGTGACCTTTGGGCCAGCTGCCGGAAGTGCAAGAATGAGGGTGATCTCGACTCTAAAAGAACAATCCCTGAACTTTGAAGACTGAAGAGCACTGTATACGCCACCACCTACGCAGCGAAACTATTCGAGCTGTCTGTCATTGTGGTGATAACGATTTCTCGGTTAAACAATCTCTTAATTAGTGGACATATTGATCCTACTGTATCACTTGGGGGACGTACTTTGTCTGTAAATGGAGTCAAGGTTGCTTCGAAAGTAAGTAGACTTTATTTGAACATGCTCCTGTCTGTGCCAGAGCTTTCGACAAAAACTACTTGGTGTCGGCGCATAAACATGCGTGGTCAAGCGTCAGTGGTAAGACTGTTCGTGCTCTAGTCAATGTGGCCTTAGATTCGTGGCCTCAAACGTATCAGACACAAATGGTCCTCGGTGCGCTTGCCAGAAAGAATGTTGGGCCTCTGTTCAATCAAACTCATGCTCAATCAAACGTGGAATGCTGTAAAGAAAGTTGACAATGGTGCTAAACTAAGAAACGGATACCAACATGAACGCATGTGACAATGTAATACACTATTTTCCCAAAATACAGCTGAGAAGTAAACTTTCTGCATTTGACCAAATTTTTTATATAGGCTCAGACGGGAGTTTGAAAGCGAGTTTTATCATTTGGCTGTACAGCAGCTATAATGAAAGCTATGACAGTTGTACCTGAAAGGTATTTTCAAGGTAGACGGTGGTTAATTGCAAATTGTGCTAAGCCTTTTTGGTTTTATTTGTTTTTATACAGATTTACTCTCTACAGTTCACTGCTCTCTGGAGAAAATTGAAATGTTTCCAAAGAGTAGATACCAAAACTTCACAGGAATGGAATTAAAAGTGCGAGCGTACAACAAAAACTAGATTTGTTCTGTTTTTATGTTTGTCGGTGTATGTAAGTAACCACTTGTGATTTATTTCTTCTCAAGCTGCAAATTCGCTGTGGTACCTATTCTAGATCCACTCATATAAATACCACTCACTAACACATATGAACAGTATTGTCTGCTTCCACTTATTAGCTCTCGTAAATAAGTACGTGAACTGCAAAAAATAGTGTTTTGAGAAAAACGTTGAAATTGAGTAATGGTACACGTGCATTATCTGTAAACGTGTCAAATAAACATGGCCGAAAATTATTTTTGAAACCAGCACTGCTAAAGTGGGATACCTTTCTAGAAGATAAGAATATTCTTTAAAAAGATTCTTTATTAGGTCGTTGCGAAATCTCCGAAACGAATTTTTTGACTCAGGGAAGTCTCATCCAACCTTAAAACTTCTTTCCGGATTAGTGGTTATAATGAAGAATTAACATACTATGGTCACAAACGCTTGCTTCGTGGTCGTGTTGAGTTCTTATTACTCTTGACTGACCAGTGTTACTTTTTCGAAAAGAGTGAAATAGAGTGAAGTTTAGTGAAGCAGTATATGCTAACGCTATAGGCACTTGTACACTAGAAACAACAAAAGTGAGTGGTGCCTTTCAAGAAGCTGATGAGAGGGAAACAGGGAAACTCATTACATGGTGGCAACATCAGTTCATGTGAGCGCAGCTGCACCGGGTAGGAAATGACTTCAGTGAGACGTACGAAGAAGATAGTATAGGCATTGTGTAACTTACAGCACTGCGATACTATCACAGGTCACGGGTCACTGATGGAAACAAAGAATAAAGGGAACACAAAAAGTCACTAAGCTTGGACTGAATCACATTTATTCATTAGAAATAGAAGAATTTCTGCCCTGCCAGTCACTTTTTAAACTACCGTAGAGAAAATTTAATATCGCCATTCCTCACCCCCAAAAAATAGTGTACGTGTGTTTATAACAAATGTTAGACAATTTAGAGTACGATTTACTGTACCATGGGAGAGCATTGAGCTGTCCCGGTATGAAAATGATTACATTGGTACTGAAGCGAAGTTTGCTTAGAAAAAGTGGCTTACAATTTAGGGTACTTGGTACCCTACTATGGGATGCAATAAAGCTGTCTCGTGGCACTCACTCTGTATCAGGCCGTGTTGGCAAAAATTACGTTATGAACGAGTTCACGAAAGCGCATGGGAGCAATCACTGATTGGGGCGAGGCCGAGCTCTACTAATAGCCACGTGAGGGTTGCGGTGGGCTTAGAGGTGTTTAGAATAGAGGGTAACAATAAACATAAATCAGGGTACCGTACTATGGGAGGGCATAGCTGTGTGTAAAAATGTGTTTTACGATTTGCCGTACTTAATAAAGCCGTCCTCCGTTCCGTAAGGTTATGCAACCAACACGCTACACGCAGTACAGCTACAGTATTGATGATTTTAATTTATCGCCGGCGGATAACACAAACTTAACTTCACTACAAACACGGCCTCCCAAACGTCACTAGTTTGTCTTCAAAAAGCACGGTAGAGTTTGTGCGCTGCATTTTGGACTTGGGAAAGTGACCGCGTATTTGAGTAAGCGTCTGTTTCCCGCGTAATGTTTTTAATAACGGCAAGCCTGAACAGTGGTTGTTTTTTTATAATTTGCGCTTACACTTGTGCAGTGTGCTCGAATCATGCAGGTCGATAAATGTTCAAGACAAAATGGTAGACAGCTTCATGTCTGAATTGCGACTAATCGTGAATTTCGTTTTGGGGTTCGGAGTCGCCGATGAACTTTGCTCAGGAGCTCTCCACTCTGGCGGAGAGCAACCACAGAGAATCTACAAATGGAACACACGCGCAACCACTGAAGCAAATGGCAGGGTCAAAATGGAACACGATGTGCGCGTCTCTGTTCTTGCATGAGGGGGCAGGCTGGGCACAGCGACGCTATGCTACAGCATAACGTAAGCGCTGTAGAGTTTGGCGAGAAGCGCGACCGATACGACCGGCTTCCGTTGGCGCGCCCACAGTTGGCACTGGTCCAGGGTACGGGGTGCTTGCGCATTGTAGAATACGCCGCTTTTTGTTAGGTGACGTCTCTACGCGTTCTTTTTCAAGAGCAGAAAACGTTGCCCCGTGGAGTGGATATCCCGACGGAGCTGCTCCGGATATGCCTATGGAATGTACACGGAGCACTCTCAGTCTGCCACTGGAACAGTGTTTCTAATGTGCCAACGAACGACACAATGAATGAACATCTACTTTTGAGTCTGAAGCAGCGGACGCTGGCACTGAGCCGTGCCATATCCGTGCTATTCACGCCAAGTTGAGGGGTTGATTACGGGTTCACCTAAATGTAAGCGGCTAGATAGATAGATAGATAAATAGATAGATAGATAGATAGATAGATAGACAGATAGATAGATAGATAGTGCCACGTTTATTAGCCGTAAACACAAAAGGAGAAAGAAGCCAGCATCACGAGTGGCAACCTTCCCTCCAAAGGTCGCAGCTGTTAGTTTCCCCAATGAGGGCTTGGGGATCTGCCCTGGACAGCGTCGGCATAATCGCGACGGTTCGGCGAAGAGCTCGGCGAAGGTGACGGAGAGCGGGATCGACGATACAGAGCGGATTGCTGTCCTTGCGGGTGAGCGCTGTCACGGTGGGTGTCAAAATGAGGCCGTGAAAAACTCGGCGCATAAGTCGAGTATCTTTGTTCATGATATGAACAAAGACAGATGCGGTAAACATGTCCAGCTTCTCCGCAATTGAAACACAGTGGACGGTGGTCGACGGTGCGCCACATATCCGTCTTGCGAACGAATGGTCGACTGATAGGCACCCTTGGCAACCAAGTTGCAGGTGTCGGCGGAGGGTAGAGCGGCGGGTAGAACGGAGTTTCAGTAGGTGCGTTATATTGCGGAGTCGTCGTCGTTGGTGGTGGCGGCGGCGGCGGTGGGTTGTAGACTGGTGCCGCCGGCGCGTTGTAAGATTGAGCCAGTGCAGGCGAGTTGTGCGGCACTGGCGACGGATGACGGGTGGCTGCCGCATAGTTAATAAATCGCTGGGCTGGTAGTGATTCGGGCTGCGAAAATGCTTGCCTGATTTCCTGCCGCACAACTTCTCCAACTGAAGCCATCGCCCGTTCTTGCGGAGTCACAAGGAAGCTGCGGATGTCCTCACGAACAACCTCGCAAATAAGCTCACGCAGAGAATCACCACTGCCGGCCGTTAGAGCAGAGACGCTGATTGAGGTACCGTTTGGTCGGTCGTAATAGCGACACCGTTGCTGCAGTGCGCGCTCGATAGCTGTAGCCTCGTTGACGAATTCCGCAACGGTCGTCGGTGGACTGCGGAGAAGGCCGGCAAACAGCTGTTCTTTGACGCCTCGCATCAAATGGCGAAGTTTCTTGGCTCCAGGAATATCAGGGTCAGCCCCTCCAAATAGGCACGTCATGTCCTCCGCAAACATGGCGACACTCTCATTCGGTTTCTGGACACGAGACTCGATGAGTTGCTGAGCAAAGTCACGGTGGTCGTTGTTTGCGAAGGTGCTGAAAATGTGCTGCCGAAATTCATCCCATGAAGACAGCGTTGCCTCGTGGTTCTCATACCGCGCACGAGCGCTGTTTGCTAAAGCAAAGTAGGCGCGTGAAAGCTTTAGTTCGGTGGTCCAGCGGTTTGCCTTAGCGACTCGCTCATACTAGGCTAACCAGTCCTCAACGTCTTCATACGCCTCACCATGGAATGTCTCCGGAATCTGAGGCTGCTCAAAAGTCAGCTGGGAAGCACCTGCAGTTGCCATTTCTCCAGGCGGAGTGCTTTGCTGGGAAAGTTCCAGGGGAATCACCTCAGGACTAAGACCTCGCTGTCGGCGACTGTAGCGGTGGACAGGGGTATCCACTGAAGGAACGTGTTGAGGGGTCGGACTTGAAGTGCCGGACCGCGAAGGAGTCCCGAGCGTCAGTCGTAGAAGCCCCGCACCTCCACCAGTGTCGCAACGTGCAAAGAACAGGGCACAAGGCTTCCTTTCGACGTTAACAGCAAGGCTCTATTCACACACAAAAAACAAAGCGCAAGAGCAGACGCGCGATGTCGTCTTCCTCGAAAAACGCCAGAGACTGCCACTCGTGATGCTGGCTTCTTCCTCCTTTTGTGTTTACGGCTAACAACCGTGACAATAGATAGATAGATAGATAGATAGGTAGACAGACAGATAGATAGATAGATAGATAGATAGATAGATAGATAGATAGATAGATGCCAAAAGTGCTTGCAGTACGCAAAAAATGGTTCGCACTTAACCACCTCAACTATCAAACTATTTTTTTCTGTGAATGGATTTTGAATTCGCGTATCCCACCAAGCCTCCCGTGTGCCCATTTTCCATAGAGGAAGGGCTCCTAAATTTCATATATTTGTTTTTAGTTTATTGTTTCGCGACGTTAATTTCTAGGTTTACTGAAGATGTGCGTGATATTTTGTGGTTCACTTTTTATGTTGCCATCTTTTGCTTCTTAACGTTTGTTGTTGTAGCGTAGTCGCCGCAAGTAGGAGCGGGAAGAAAACACCTACACTTTTTGAAATTTGGGACAAGAACTGATTTATTTACCGCAAATAATAGGCTTTGAAAACCGACAACACAAAGGGGCGATGCTGCGTATTTCCCGTGGCATGACAGAGATAACGTGAGGCATGCTGGCCGCGTATGCAACGTGCGCCTCTGCATACGAATTTGTCATCCTCATCTACAGCCTAAGTACGACAACTGCAGGGAAAAGGCCTCTTTTATGGTACGCCAATCAACCAGGTCTTCTGCTTTCCGTCGCCACGTTATACCCGCATACTTTTTAATCTCGGCCCACCTAACTCTCTGTGTCCCCTTTGTCTCCCCAGTGTGGGCATAGAACGAGTTTTTTCTCTCTATCTTATACAAATTGGTATGCGCACACGAATAAAGTTATCGTGACTACCGGCATCAATGCCCGCTACAATCCATCTCCTCCCCCTCCTCTTTCAGACCACGGAGCAAGGAAAAAGAGAGCAAGTGCGCGAGTTGGTCTATGAGGTGAGCCGGTTTGACGCAGCGGAGAGAAACGGCGCCCTCTCGGTCGTGAACATTTATGAGCACAGTTTTGTGCGACCGCGACAGCACACGTAAGAGCCCGTAGTACGCAGGTGTCAACGGCGCTTTCACTGTGTTCCGTCACACGAACACGTGGGCTGCCACATTCGTGTCTGGTAACAAAAACACTCTTTGGTTGCGGCTGGCACGCGGTGCGTTGGATTGCAGGTGCTCCAATGTTCTGAAGGTGTCGGCGTAGGACTGGGCTTATTACCGAAGAATTATCACAGTAGTCGGATTGTAGAGCCGTACAGCATTTTGCTGTATTGAATCCGAGGTCTTCTTTTTTTCGCGGTACGCAAGCCCAGAAGGACGAATAGGAGCTTTTCCACCCAGTGCTTTCTATCCAATTTGGCCGTTAAAGATTACTTCGCTTGGCGACGTAGTCGCTCCGCCATTCCATTGCTCGCTGGTCACATCCGGGACTTCTTACTTGTCTTCTGGCTGTTTATAGCGGTGTACGCCGGTGGAAGCGACCCATGGAAGGTAGTGTCATCAAAAGAAAGATACTACTAACCTGTACCTGCGGTTGCTCGACAACTTTTTTCCAAGGCGACTTTGCTCTGCCATACAAATCCCGGTATACAGAGGCAGCTCTGAGCAAGTGAGACACTCAGGAAATGCTGGTCAGATATTTTATAATAATAATAAAGTAGATTTTCTCGTGGCGCATCTAACAACATCGGTAGTGACGTGACGTCCGGCTAAAATCCTGGTCACTTCACGCCACAGTCTGGCTAATTATGATAGCGTCAAGCACCAAAAAACAAGATAATGGCAGCTGCTATTCCGCTTTCTCAATCGTCTATTCGTGCCGTGTGGTCGCGTGTTCACTTTCATCCATAGTACTTGGGAAGTGAGTGAGCGGGGTGTGGAATAGTGTACGTACACATACTATCGCCTAGTGGCGCTGCTGGTACCATGTCGTGGCGTTAACATACAGTAGGAACCAACAAAAGATCAAAAAAGCATGTTGCACTTAACTTTTTAAGTACACTCGCACTTACCGATACGTTTCCTACTCTCTCGAGGACTTGGCCTATCATTTGACGCAAAAGAATCACAGCATATCCACGGAGTGAATGATTATGAGTGGAGCAAAGCTTCAGAGGGTTTTATTGGTTAACCGTAGGTCCGTGCATCTGTCTGTCTGTCTGTCTGTCTGTCTGTCTGTCTGTCTGTCTGTCTGTCTGTCTGTCTGTCTGTCTGTCTGTCTGTCTGTCTGTCTGTCCGTCTGTCCGTCTGTCTGTCTGTCTGTCTGTCTGTCTGTCTGTCTGTCTGTCTGTCTGTCTGTCTGTCCGTCTGTCTGTCCGTCTGTCTGTCTGTCCGTCTGTCTGTCCGTCTGTCTGTCTGTCTGTCTGTCACTCACTCACTCACTCACTCACTCACTCACTCACTCACTCACTCACTCACTCACTCACTCAAACCATTGCCACCAGTTGAGTCATCCATAAACTAGGTGGACACGACCCGGTCACAGTAGGACAAAGCCACGGTCTTAGAAGATTCGCTCATAAAAAAAAACGAAAAAATTTTTTTCAGTACCCCATTAACAAAGTACGCAAGTTGACCCAAGTACAGCTGTGATGAGAGCTTGTGTAAGGTAGCAATAGCTGAAAAGAAAACAACAACGATGATCGCAGGAGGACACATAAACCTACGAACAATTGACGTCATTTCACGCCACGTCAGTCTCATAACTCGTGTTTTCCTAAGTGACCTCCAGCATGTAGAGCCTATGCACTGAACTGCAAAGAGTGTGCGCATTGAATTTCGGCACCTGTGGCCTGGCAGATAACCCTACTACTGAATTCTTTTTCAGCATATGTGTGTATGTGTGTTAGCTCTTCTGAAGTTCGTCTACCTGCTTCGCCTCACAAAACAGTACCGGGCAAAACTTGGAAGTTTCGCTTCAGATAACAGTGAACACCAAGAGAAACTGCCTTTGTCCGCACAATCTCACCTTTGTTCTCTGTAGAAAAACAAACAAAACACTTTTTATTGAGGTAATTGGCAGTTTAAGACATGCGTGGTTGGGCTGGAGTTAAGCGGAATCTGACATAAATGAAACTAACTGACACGACAATCTCAATTTTTTCTTGCCCTGCTAAGCTCGTTTGCTCTGAGTTCTGCGCGATGAAATGCACAAGCCAGTGCACGAAAGTCGAGTGTCCTATAAAGAAATAGCACACATGCATACTCTTTGTTCTTCGCCTACGCCCCATAGCGGTAATTGTTTGCACCACGAGCTTCCATACACGACATAGATTCACAGAAAAGAATAAAGAGAGGTCTAGTGTGGAGGCCAGTTTTTTCTTAATAAATGTTTGTTTGTCATTTAGGTGGCTTAATTACGCGAAGGCATCACTTTGTGGTGAACTCTACAAACAGGCGCCTATTACACCGTTTTGTAAGACTTATCAAACTACTATTCTTTAGAGAATGAGCAGGTAGGCTGGAGAGAGAAAAAGACAAAGGAAAGACAAGGACATTACCTCGTTTGTACCTGACTTTCTACGTACCCTACATGGGAGGAGGGGGATATATTGAAAATTTATTACACCTCATAAGCAGGCCCGCTTTCTTCGAACGCTCACAAAAAGGGTGTGCTGCACAATCATAAGTTGTCACAGGAAAAGAACAGTAGGTAAAATATGAAAATCTTTTCAAATATTTGTTCGTCTGATGTAGGTTCTAGACAACTGCATTTACACGCGCACTCAAGAAATGCCTGTAACCACAGATGTGAAAAATAAAAAGACACGCATCTTGTAGGTCACTCTGAGTAACAAGTAACTCCATTTTCAAGCACCGTTTATGAAGACTTCTGATGATAACGTCCTTGATCTGACCGCTTTATGTGAAAGACGTCATTTCAATCACACTCGTTGACAATGCGTTGTGTCAAGGATATTTTGTAAAGAAGGTGATCGTCACACTTTGGTCCGGACAAGCCGACAGAACGGTACGGTATGATATTGGGAGTTCGCAGGCTAGTGGCATTGAGGAGCGAAGAACTGGAGCGTGAAACTAAGACATGGGCAGAAGAACGAATGGTGAAAAAAGGGCATTTGTATGTGTCATGCGTGCTAGTGTAGCTCTCCTGGCACTGTCCAGTTTTTATTCGTAAATACTTAAGTCGTAAAAGAGATGCAAACTCTATTTTTACTATTAAAATGTCTCTAAATGCTTAACAACGTGCCGCAAAGCAAAGGCCTTCATGACCATCACTTCTGCTTGATCTACAGACAGGGGATACTGCTAAAAAAGTCATGAACTGTTTTCAATGTCCCGCTACGGGTATGCGTTATCGAATGAGCAAGGTGATGTGCCCACGCCCCGATGATCCAAACGTGATGAGCTTGTTGAACCCCTTGACAGGAGCTGGGCTCTCATAAAAAAAATAAAAAAACTACACTAAACGAGTAAAATTGTGCGTGCACAGATATTTTGCATCACACCCGCGTCAATTATTTCAGCTTCGATGGAGTGTCTTTCCTTCTAATTGTTTCGTTGCGCCGAAAAGCTACGCCACCGGTCGGACCACTTTATTTGAAGGGTGCTCATTATGAAGGTACGCTGTGGTCTTCGATGAACGTGACTGCCCGTCGACTCACCGAAGTATAAACAAAGCCCACCTCACTTCGGACACTGCAGGACATGGCAGCGCACCGCTGGCGCCTTATTTGGTGACCCACACCTCTGAGTGGTACTCGTATAACGAGGAATTGCTGACGGTGGCCTTTGCCTCGTTTATTAGAGGTACATTTTTCCCTTGTAGCTTCTTTTTCTGTTCTTGACAAGAGTCCGTAAGCAATAGGGTCACAACTTAAATCTCTCGCTACTATAGTAGTTAGGGAATATGCAGTAGTGGATTTATGTGCTACATATGGCCCGTCGGGAGCCTTGCACTTGCGCCGTCTGTCCGTGGTTCTGGTGTATGAATGCCAAGAGGCCATCGTTCTAGCCGATAGGTCGTCTTTTCAGGGTGAAACGCTGTGCCTAAAGATTTATAAATTCAAGAAATGGCGTCTTAGCAACGTTCGATGTTGTCAACGCATCGCCAACGCTATGATGTTGTGCCATTTCTTAGGTGGAAATTGGAACCCATAAGGCAACTCAGCAACGTCCCAAACCACTTCGAAAGAAGGGGAAACAAATACTTGTGGAACAAAGAGCAAGGAAACATAACTGATGATTGATTCTCGGCGTAAAAAAAAAAAGCAAGGGAGGGACGATTTTGGTACATGTCGTGTTGCCAACTGTCTTCGGAGAGAAAATTACAAGGAGAAATTTTAACCGTCGGGCCCAGCCTGAATTGACCAAATCTTGCCAAATGTTCACGTCCTCACGGTAAAGTGGCATGGTTGTCATGCATGTAGGACGTTCATGCGCTCTGCGTGTGACATATATCTCAGCCACAGTAACGCGTATCTAAGGGAAGCATTGTTCTAATGTTGCTACTCCTTGGCGGTCATCCACGAAGACTTGTCGACATTTGCACCAAGCTGTTGCATTCAGCTTTAGGTCAAATTTGAGCCCAGTGGCTTCATTTTGACTGAGTAATCTGCAAAACAAAAATAATATCACTAAATAGATAAAAGCCCCATGTGTTGTCTTCACGTTAAAGAACCTCGATGTTGAAAGCAACCAGGACATTTTCGCTAGAACTTAGCTTCTCGATAAACTTGTTCTTCCGAAAGACCGTCCTGTGCAGGCTCAAACAGGCCACAAGCTGCCTATGAGAATAATGGTTCGAAAAAGATCACTGCCTTTACGGCATACAGGACTCATTCTGGAGTGCGAAGGAGGACCGTAACTTCGCCTACTTCGTTATTAATCAAACGTATACAATGTGGTTCAGTGTTTTATATGCGGACAGTCAAATTTAGTGGAATATCAATTCTCAAGGTTTAATCGAGTGCTGAACTACGCATACAATCTTTTCGTTAAGCTATCAATTTCCTTTGCGTAAAATATTTTTAGAAAATAGGTACACATTTCTTTTTACATATAGGCAGAAAAAAATCAAATCCTCATGTTGCAACTATTACGCAAAGATTATCAGTCACATTGTCATCCACAATGTAAAAACGCCAGTATTTAAGTGTGCTCATTGCAAGGTACCATTCCGTAACACCGTTTTACTTTGAAAGCATGAGCTCTCACAAAGGAGAATTAGGTTGTTTCTATGATATTGGTGAAGTCTGAAGGAATACACAAAATCAACCATCCATCATCATATATATCTTGCCTCCGAGCATATTGGGCAATTACTATGAGAGACTACGTGTGAGACGTACGTCAGACCATCCTTTTTTTTAATATTTGCACCTCAATTTCGGAAAATGACATCGGCTCCTGCTTGATTCTACTTCTTCCCGCCCAGTTCAGTTCACTGATCTGCAGGTGAAACATCTTTGGAGGAGATAGTAAGACGATAAATACTGAGGTTATACCAAAGAAAAAATTACAACGCCAAGTTTCTTGTTCTTCAATGCAAGAAATGGTGAAAGGGTCAAGCATAAAGCAAGAAAGGAATCCATTCGTTCAAGAAGAGATAAAGGAAATGAGTACACATGAACGGACTTTATGAGAACGTGGCAGTGTGAGATTACTTCATCCGTGTGTCTACGCACTTTTGGAACATCGATGTTGGTGATAGATTTGTAGGAATCGTAGTTAGTCTTCATTACGTATCCGGCAGCTGCTCCACCTCATGATCTGATGCGCTGTTTGCAAGAGTGTGTCCTTCGAAGTGTTATAAACGTGAATTCATTTCTTAGTCAAGATATTTATTTATTATTTATTTATTTGAAGATACTGCTAGCCTCACATCTGAGGCTGTTGCAGGAAAGAGGGCATCTTCAAGTAGGCGTGTACGTAGGTAAGGTTGAATCAGACAATGCATATGTTCTCTACAATAACTATACAAGGGCTACTAAATGATGGCAGTAATAAACAGTATATTAAAATGGAGATACATATTCAAAAGAACACAGTTTAAGTAGGCACTAATATAAGTTAGGTTCGACTAGACAGTACATATGCACTAGGCAAGAAATTATACAATCGCTACAAAAATGACACTATGACATCCAACACACTCAGTGTAAGGCCCGACAAGTACAGCATAATTCACGAGTAGCGCAATTTCCCGGTAGTAAAAAAAGATACTGAGAAGTGAAACATATTATTATTGTGTAACGCAGAAATCTTGCTTGGAGATGATAACTATAAAGCATCGCCTGATACCTTGGAGATAAAAGCTTCGAGTGATGTACACTTGATAGCATCATTTGTTAGGCCATTCCGATCTCGAATTGCTTGCGGGAAAAAAGAATACCTGAAAATGTCGTTGTGAAACCTGTATTCAGCTTAGTGCTTGGTATGTTTAGTTCGGGAACTAGTTGTATCCGAGTGTAGTAAATAGTTGTTCGCATTGATCTTCATGTTTCCATCAAGAAGAAGGAAAAGAAACATAAGGCGAAGCAGTCTGGCTCGATCTTGTATAGTGGGTAAAGCGGCTTGCTTTATTAGTTCAGTCGGAGAGTCGTGACGACGATACTTAATAAAGATAAAACTAAGTGCCTTTCTTTGTGCACCCTCCAACTTTGCTATGTAATGTTTACGCAAGGGAAACCAACATATTATTGCATTTTCCAAGTGTTGATCGAACGAGTGACAAGTATGCTTCGCGTTTAGTATCTATGGATGCGCATTAAGCGAACGTTTCAATGAGTACAAAACGGTCAGTGCTTTGTTAACAACGTATGTTACTTGCTTGTCCCATTTGAGATCTGACGAAATTATGACACCTAAATATTTATATTCTTCTAGTTTCCTTAACATCTGTCTTTCTAAATAATAGTGGGTTATTTTGTTTGTCACTGTCATACAAACTGTTTTATCTGCGTTAGGCATCATCTGCCAAGTCTGACACCACTGTGTTATATGTTCAAGGGCTCTGTTTAGAATCATCTGATCTTCGTGGCAAGTGATTTGCTTATAGATTATGCAGTCATCTGCAAACATTGTCACTGTTGCGTTATAATTGATGTGCAAATCGTTAACAAAAAGAAGAAAAAGCATAGGAGCCAGAACGGCACCTTGTGGAACACCAGACAGCACATAGCAGTAATCCGAAGAGTGGTCTTTGTAATGAACATACTGGCGTCTTCCTGTAAGATAAATTTTATCCACTGAGTGATGTTGTTATCTCTGAGGTAATGCGTAAGTTTCTGAAGCAACTTAGGAGGGGAAACGCGGTCAAATGCTTTGGATATGAATGGATGGATGAAAAACTTTTATTGGGGTCCTGAAGGATTCCACCCCCGTTTTATAGGGGTAGGATTGCGGGCCGCTCCCACGTTGGGACGGGGAGGCCCAAACTCACCGCCGCATCGTGGGCCTTCTGGACAGCCTTGAGTTGTTGTATGAGAACCGGACTCGTGAGCATTAAATGAAAGGAGTTTAATGCTTTGGATAGATCTAAAAAAATATATACGTTTGGCCACCTTTGTCCAATGTAAGTGATAGGTCGTGGATTATTTCAATCAGTTGAGTAGTTGTAGACAGTCCTTTCCGAAAGCCATGCCGATTAGTGACAATTAAGTTGTTTTTTCTACGAATGATACAATGTGTTTCAGGATTAGATGTTCGAGAATTTTTCCGGCCGTACCAGTAAGCGAGATTGGTCGGTAGTTTGATGTGTTCGCTATTTGCTATTTTGCATTTCTCCGGGATTGCACAAGTTTTTAATGTTTTGTTATATATGATCAGTTAGAACTTTGACATCCATTCTGCGTAGCGTTTCAGAAATGCATTTGATATGTTGCCGGGTCACAGAATTTTTTAGGGTCTATTTCGAGTAATAGGCAAAAAATTCCCGATTCAGTTAGGATTAAGTCGTCTAGTTTGGCAGTGTTACATGGAAGATAACTGTGGTCGGGGTTCTTACTTTTGTCATGTGTATATACTGAAACTAAGTAATCATTAAACTGTGTAGCCTTTTCAATAGCTTCAGCCGGGGTTGGGTTACTGATCTGATGTGGCTTCGAATTAAAGTATCGCCAAAACTTAGAAGGGGATTCTTTGATAAATTCACTTAAGGTTACATTCATATATTCATCCTTTGCCATTTTTACAGCATATTTTAGTGCACGAAAATGCTCACTTATTTTAGCCGTGCAGCCTGGCAACAATAGCTTATTTCTCAATTTCCTTAATCTGGCAAGCTTTCGTTTTAGTTGTATAATATTTCTTGTTATCCAAGGGTTTGTCTTGCGAACTGGTTTGATCTTTGTGGGAACATATTTTGATAAACAGTGCTGAACGATTCTTTTAAAGGTTGTCCATAATTCATCTACTGAAACTGTATCATCTTCCGAGAACGCGCTAAAGGTGGAATAGGATTCATCTAGGTAGTCAAGAAGGCTCACGTCATCGGCAATCACCCAGTCAAAAATTCATGTACTTCCTTCATGCTTAGGCAGCGGTGTGCCCAACAACAAGAAGCATTTAGTCGTTTTGTGGTCCGATATGCCACTGACAACTTCCCATGAAATCCTGTTGCCTGCTATGCTATCGCTTACAAATATCAAGTCAAGTACATTACTGCTTTTTGTTGTAACACGTGTTGGTTTTAGAATAAGCTGTATGAGGCTAAAGTTAAAGCAAGATCAAGCAGCTCATCTTGATTATCAGTGTCGGCAGTATCATCAAGGGAATCCCATGTTATACCAGCGAAGTTGAAATCCCCCGTAAGGATTATCTTTGTAGACTGCGTGAAATGAGCTTCCATATAATTTGCTAGTACATGTAATACATCACGCGAAGCATTTGTTGGCCGGCACATTGTGCCTAAATAGAGAAGGGATTTATCTGTTGTTAATTTACACCAAAGTACTTCAGCACCAACAACTTCAGGCATAGGAGTGACGTAGATATTTTATTTTATCAAAATTGCTATACCACCCCCTCGTGAGCACCTATCTTTACGTATGACAGTATAACCCGGAGGGAATATATTCTTACTTTAAATCTCAGGAGAAAGCCATGTTTCTGTTATTGTCACAATATCGGGCTGATGTTCTAGTATGCATGCTTTGAGTTCGGTACTTTTGTTAACAACACTTCTGGCGCTTAGGTTTGCTATCACTAGGCTTAGGGGCGTTTCATTTTTACTCAGTTTTTTGCCTTCCGGACAGCAGATTTCTTTCCTACGACTGCCCTCGCTTCTTTATGTTCGTCCCAGACATACAGTTGACCGTTTATGTTTATCTTGTCGTACCCAAGTGTGACTTTTTCACCCTTATCTCGGTTCATCTTGGGGCTGTCCCAAAGTTTTTTCCGGATGTTACGCACACGGAGTGAAAAATCTTCGCCCATAGACACACTGGAATTCTTAAGCTTATAGCAGTTTTTCATTATTTTCGCCTCATCGTCAAAGCGTTCCAACTTGATGATTACAGGTCGTGTTTTGTTTTATGTTTTAGTGCCTAGTCGGTGCATTCTCTCAATTCCCGAGATCGTAACACCTAGAGTAGTTTCAATAAGTTTTTCAGAGATTTGTAGATCTAGGTCATTAGCTTTCTCGTTTTCTTGTTCCGGAATGCCATAAATAATTAGGTTGCATCGTCTGCTTCTATTTTCGAGGTCATCAACCTTGAGTTGAAGGCTGGTAATGGTTGAAGGCTGGTAATGTCAGGCATCCGTCGGGATCCGTCCACCACCCTCTCCCACAGCAGCAGCTGCGGGCGTGCGCGTCCTAGCAACCAGAGCCCCAGCTATATCACGCTTCGGCAGCTGTCAGCAACAGCTGCGGGCGCCGCTTATCTTCGCCCCTAGCAACCGGAGCCCCCCCCCCCCCCCCCCCCACGCCTTCCACTTGAAGGTGACTTGCCACCACCTCAATGCAGTGCGTTTGAAACGCCTTTGCAGCATCTGTGCGGCCAGCGTTTGTGTAGCTTTTTTGCTGATAAGACGCTGACCTTATGGCCGTCAGGTACAATGACATGTGCAGTGCTCGCCGCACCTTTTCGCGCCGTTCGCGCTCTCTTCTCTCGCTCCTGACTCTCCCGTCCGATGCACCCAGCCAGCGAACGGTCGAGAGTGAGGCGCGCGCTTCACTCGCGCGCGTCTCACTCTCGACCGTTCGCTGGCTGGGCGCCTCTCAAGGAGATGGCAGATGTCAGTGTAAGCAAATGTCTGACAGCAATGGTACCCTCCTTCGGCGCAAAAAATGCATTCGCATTTTCTCACGATTTTTTTCGAGGAGGGGGGGGGACATGTTTTTCCTTTCATACCATCTTCCTTTCTTCTGTACCCACCCTTTATGAATGAGCAGGCAGGCGTGGTACCTTGTAGGCGGCAGCTGTCAGTCAGCTACCTCCCCATTCCTTTTGTGTTCTTGTGCGTTTGTACATCCAAATGAAATAAGAATACTCATAGAGTAATGACCAACCCCATGCTTTGAATGAAGACAACGAGGAGTCACCGAAAGCTCCAACGGATTTACGCCGAGGCTTTGTAGCACGAAGTCATCGAAATTCGCGTGTGCAAAAAAAGATTCTTTTTTTGTTTTAAGCTGTGAACACCGTCTTTCTGTTCGTGACAGTCAAAGTAAAGTTACAAAATCAGAGTCCCATGAATGACCTGAAAAAACATTTTTATGAGTTTTATAATTGAGATTTGGAAAATAAAATGTTAACGCCCTCTCTTTCATTCTTCTCTGTTTAGTTTTTTTCAGGTTTGGGCAAATACTCCAAGCTAGGGCAAGTGTTTGGTGAGAAAATGCTATATTCATTTTTCACCAGAAGAATATCTAGAGGAGCAGCCGACCGTATGAACACCTTCATACAGGAAGCTGCGCGCAAACGGTGAGAATACATTATGTTGCTAGGTTGATTCACTAGTGAAACTGGGACAGTAATGATCAGAGCACTCCCGTGGGGTTTTCGGCCCCTTCTATAATTCACACGTTGTACGTAGCCCAATTCATATGTAAGCGATTAAAAAGAAAATTGCATTCACATGTGCCCTGATTGTTTTAAAAAATCGCGCGTAAATATAAAACACAACAGCGAAGCAGATTTTTACGCAAGACACAAGTAGTTGCAAGGAGCTAGCCAGAGCTTACTGTAAAGTTGGGGAAGTAGAAATTAACTCTCCATAAACTTGAATTGCGTCACAGAATAAGAAAAAGAAAGTGTTCATGAAGAAAAAATAGCGAAGAAACAGTGAGCTTAGCAAGTAAAGTAAGTTCACTGAACTTCAAACATCACCGTGGAATACTGGCACGTTACCCTGAAGCCTCACTTGTGCCCTTTTTTTTCCTAGTATTTATGCGTGATGTTACTCAAACAAATTGTAGCTATTACTTCAGCGAAACCCCATCCTCCACCTTTTGTCTTCCACTATTTTTCAAGTTGTCGTGAAGGCAGCCAGTTCATTCCCTTTTGTCATTTCGGTGCTGACGAGAAAACTTCCTGGTCCGCTCATAAGGATGTGCTTGTACCTTTTCGATAGCTCTGGTGATGTTTACAGGAATAACGATGATAACCTCGTGTCTCTCGAAAACTGCGGTCAACAAAGGGTGCGAGTTGGCGACAAAAGACCCGGAGAGTCTTTTTGTCTTGTCGTCCAATGCCACATATGCCTCCTTCAGTGAAAAAAAGAGGTGCATGAGCATCATTAACTAAAAAAAGTCCTTGGGCACGGTACTTCGCCATTTGTGCGGAGCGAACGTCTTTTGCAGCCAGCTCCCTGGACGTCTATCCGAAATACCACCAATCCGTCTTGCTGAGCGGTGGTTCGAGGTGTTTGGGTGGGCAGCTCGTTCGCTGATTCTGGAAATGGCCCATAACTTGTTTGTAAACCCGAAAAGGAGATGTTCCACACCTTCTGTCTTTATACTCTGTGCTATGAGAGCTTTGTTTCTGAGTATTCCCGTGAGTGTTTGCAGTATGTTGTAAATATGTGCGAAAACTGACAACTCTTCGTTTTGTTCCTATCTGTCTCCACGTGGCGTAATAGCCCTAAATAATTCCAAGTTACCACATATATGTATGCAGCTGCAAGTCACACACGCTATACATGGCATATTTCTGAAGCGCAGCGCTGCGTCTGCGTTTTACTGCGCTGCGTAAGTTTTGTGAACACTACCCTGACCACTGCGGTAGCAGTTCAGTTTGATGGGGCGGCATGCATAGATGACAGTGCACACGGATGTCAACCACACTGATGAGTCGACTCAGAATGAGTTCACTGAGGCTCAGAAAAGCAGTTGAGTATTATTGACTACGGATGAGCAATTCTTTGGTAATTACGTGTCAGAGTGAGTCCACTTGAGCCCAATTGTGGTGAGTTTGAGTTCGACTGTGGCCGTTTGAATTGTGGACTGGTGATATATTGTACGGCTCCGCTTGGAAGAGCATAAGTTCTCGCGGGTATGAATACAAGTGAGACCCATTAGGTAGGATGTGGAGAGTCTGAGTCAGAGTGGACCGTAAGCAAGCAAAACGAACGATCGATTTTTCTTAAGCTTGAGTTACACCTATTTTGCTCACCGATGCAGATAAACTACGTTCTGTGATTCTGCAAGTCCCGAGCTTGAATTTTACATCGAACGAAATAGCTTGGTTAACCATTGCTCTTAAGCGATTGCATCAATTGTGTACTCCGCCACCTTCTAGAATATCGCACTACATAAATAAAAAAACTCACATGGTCTAACTCATTAAAGCTCTTCAAACGCCGATTAAATTGATTGAGGTGACTACGTAGGTTGTCTGTTATCACCCTTTTTGTGTTTTCCTTGCTGTATTACAGATGCCTAACGTACTATCGCACAGGGCTTCTGTCGAAGGGGCTAACTTATCGGACAGAACACTGATATCTTGGCAATAGGCGTTTTAAAATATAATGCGCCTGCATGCAAAGAATGCGATTCAATACGTCAAACTCTTTAGCGTAATGCAATTACAATATCCGCCCGGCTTTGTACTCCCAACTGCTGATAAGAACGCCAGCAGCCGCGATATATGGGGTCCTGCGTGCACAGATGTGGTTGCCATTATTATTTTTTTTTGTGAGAGCTGATTTGTTAGGTATAAGTTTCGCCCGACAAGGGAGCGTCGTAATTTGAGCAGGAGCTGTAGTCTCTTCTACTGAAGAGAACTTGTCAAGAAGGACAGTTGCCATTTTTTTTTAAAAACTGTGAATCATGTGGACGCTCACAACTCGTGTGCACCATTGTGGTGGGGCTCGTAGTTTCCTGTGGATGTCGATGTGCTATACGTGCAAACTCAGAGACGGTGTTCTACGTGCAAACTTAGAGATGGTGTTCTACGTGAGAACTTAGAGGTATTCGCGAAATCCAGACCACATTTATGACACAGACAAGAAATAGGTGCGGTACCACAGTGCTCAAGTTCCAAAAAACTTTCTTCGAAAACGATAACATATTTCATCATTCATTTTAGGGCTTGAAAAAACACAACTACAATAGAGGAAACGAGATACAGTGCCAATAACTTTATTTTCAGAAATACACGTGTATATATATATATATATATATATATATATATATATATATATATATATATATATATATATATATATATATATATATATATATATATATATATATATATATATATATATATATATATATATATATATATATATATATATATATATATATATATATATATATATATATATTTCGTAGCGCGTGCAGGAAACCTGTTAAGTATTTAAGTATCAAATATATTACTATTTAATGGTGACATCCAGATAGCTGGACATGCCACTGCGAAACCACCGATTTTTAATACCTAAAACTCGGTTGGAGGTACTGTCAAACTGTTTAGTGGATAAGATGGCACGCTGACTTAACACACTTCTAGCCTAAACATAGATATATCTTAGCTTCGAATATTTCACCCCTAGTGCTTGATTCTATGCACGCTGATTATTGCTACTTCTCTCAAAAATGCCTTATACGCGCAATGGGATAATTTCGGGCGAACTAAGGAGCCCTCTTATTTATTCAAATTATCATTTATGCGTTCGCGAAGTCTATCATGAACACATCTACTAGTATATTCGACATGGTGTTTTTTACCACTTAGCGGTATTTCGTTTACGACAGCTTCAGTGCATCTCTAAAACCAAGCTGCATGTTACTTCGAACGTTACTTCCAATACTCTGTTTATTGAAGTTTGGACAATTCCACCATTTTTAAAAAATCCTGAGACAAGAGAAATCTGTCGGCTGCTGAAGCAATCATACCAGTTGAACGCACTATGTTTCAGCAAATAGGGCTACGTTCTGCTGATTACGCTATTCGTAATGTTGACGAAATGTTGCGATTGGATAACCATTACTTTCGAAACAGACCATCACGTTCCGCACTCTTGACATGTAATCCTGAAGACGCTCAACCACACTGATTATTTGCCTACCTTAAGTCGCATCTCGAACCTTCTCGAGAACGGGTACATTTAGGAGCGTACCTTGTCCGAGCACTTCTTCTTTGTTTTTCATATGTCCTTTTTTATCTCTTTTTATTTCGAGAAGATTGCAGAGTGAAAAACTGATTTATCGAAGCGTATACTTGAAGCTGACTGAGTTATGTGGAGTACAGTGATGTGGAGTATACTTTGTAGAAATGGGAAATATTCAATAACATGGGTGACGATAACAAGATGCAAGCAACGAAAGAACGCGTTTTTACCCTTTCATCTTTCGGAGAAGCAGAGATTATCTAAATATCAAGAAAGCATGTTTAAATCTCGCAGTCCTGATCACTACAATATGCCGCAACGTCAAGTATATTTTGTCAGCGTGTAGATTTATGTTTTGGCTGGAAAAGGCAGGCCGGGACCAGAAGGAGGGTATCGGAAAGGCGGTACAAAGCAAAGAAAACATTAGGCAGTGCCGCTGCATTGTATGGCCTTCTGTTTTGGCAGCGGTCATTTGTCACTATCCTTAATGCAGCGGCCAAAGCGAAAGTGCGCCTCGAAGTTGAAAAGATACTTGTGAGCTCAAATGCAAGATAAATACCGATGCATTTTTCTTTGAGGCATCCATCGGTCACGCTGGCTTTTAGCCTAAATAACTCGAAATGTGCCAGAAGTGCGGCTAGTGAACGGGGATTAATCACTTCGAGAGGAATCAATAATGCAAAGCTTCAATATGCACGGAAAGCGATCCGTGCATTTTCGATGAACCGTGTGGGGATACATCGGCAAAGCCAGACAATGACGCGCTTTGAAGCCAGTAGTGAACAGCACAGCCAAAAAACCTGCCCAAACGTTTGCATGTACAAACGTTTCGAGAACCTTTTTCAGACACACAACAGGCATAATCAATATTTTTGCCATGACTGTCTTAATATAAAAAACAGGCAGCTTCTCCCAGACTCATAGGCCGTGACGCAACAGTTGGGGCACTATTGTGCACCTCAAAATGACGCTGCTTTCTAGATTTGCTTGGGGTAAATATTCACGTTACACACCCCGAGCAATATATATTTTGTGAAAAAACTTCAGCCATTGGTATACTTTTTTTCAGAAAGACGTCATTAGTGTACGTAAGCCTGTTCGAAGGAGACCAGGCTGCGTTGCGAACGTCTCTTACTTTCCTCTTCAATCCTTCCTGTGGCTTATCGCTATATTGAGCTAGTATATAATGCTTAAACTTTCTGCCAGTTGCTATATGCAGAGCCACACTGGTATTCTGCGCTATCTGGCAGAAGGTTGGAATTCTATACACGAGAAGACTCTCGAAACGTGGGAGGAGAAGCTCGACTCAGAGGACCTCGACCAACAACAATGTCTCGCCGCCAGGGCCAAAGAGGCAGTGAAGGCCAGGACTTCCTAGATGGAGAAGACCTCTCTCTTAGGGTAGAAACGTGACTAGCAATGCGATGCTGTTAATTTCGTGCAATAAACATTTTTTTCTCCTCTCTGCTAGCTTATATACACGCTGAAGGACCTAAAGCTATTCAATTATTCTAATGATTGCTTAGAAG
Source organism: Rhipicephalus microplus (assembly GCF_013339725.1). Taxonomy (NCBI): domain Eukaryota; kingdom Metazoa; phylum Arthropoda; class Arachnida; order Ixodida; family Ixodidae; genus Rhipicephalus; species Rhipicephalus microplus. The sequence continues at coordinate 115,571,603 of NC_051165.1, forward strand.
GCAAGAGTCTATTGTCTATGTACAACGCCCTTTTCAGCAGCTTTGTGATCTAAGGCATAAACTATCTATCTTGTGGTGGTTAAATCATGAGCAATAATCCACTGTAAAACTGGCGACTTTTCTGTAGTTGCGGAACTGTATCAGGCTAGCCTTCCGTGCAATTTTCTCGCCCTTATCAAGAGAAAATGGACTCCAACCGATCCGCACCTGAAAGCAGCTGAGGATGGGAGTAAGTTTTGTTGAAATGGTGAGTGTACTTGACTGTAGTCAGTGAAATTTCTGTCCGTCCACACACACAAAAAGTATGGATGTTCGCAAATGCAGTGCAGTCACCGTATTTACCTGCTTGTGGTCTCCACAAGTTAGGGTTGAGCAATGTTGGGCAATATCTTCAGACACACGCAAAAAAGGATATCAGTAAGTTTATGACTACGCCCTCCGCTTTGACTAGCCATGATGATACGGCCTTTGTGAACATCCTTGGAGGCTTCAATATGCATATATCAAAGCCAGACAAGAAAGACTGCGCTCAGGCTGTTCCAGAGGAGTGTCGCGGCAATAGAAGTCATGATCAAGCAAATCTGTGAATTGATTTAAATTTACACATGAATATGGATCACGTTCTCAACAAAACGCTGATTTATATCATAGTAATCACTGAGAAATGGCTCCTGTCATTGCCAAAAGCACGACAATGAATGCAAATGCCCTTGCTTAGCATTAGGTGCTTCTCTGATCGTGGACCATCATAAAATGGAGATGCTCCTCCATTTCCAACATTTTCTTGTAAAATTCTGGCGATGTGCAACAGAACTATAGCTAAGTGGACTCGTAGTTACAAGAAATGGTCAGGTGAGCACATAACAACTATCTGAGTGGAAATATGAAAAACAATGCTTTTTTCTCGAATAAAATTAGTTCATAGTATGTATGATGATTGTTAATGTAAGCACTAAATCAGGTGACAACGATAGTTCGTGTATACATGAGCTAGGATTGGCATGAATGCTTGAATATGGAAATGCATTCGCTTGAAATATAGCACGTACGTGCACCGTCCTTCAACAGATCATTTGCAGCACTAGAAAACAATTGGCTGTTTTAACGTTTCTCGACTCGCGATTTGCCACTATTGAAGTGGGTGTTTCTGAGTAAACGCAAATGTTCCTACGAACAGGTTTACTCGAAATGCGCAATAATCTGAAGCAAGGTGGCTAGTATCGCTAGTCTTCTTATTTGGTGTCTGGAGAAGGTATATAAACGATTTAGAGCCTATTGGCCTCGATATCTTGGAGCGACGTCCTCTCGCATGTGACGTCAGTTTGAGGACCCCGCTCTCAACCTCGCTGCAGCAGTCTATACGCGAATCGTCTGCTTCTGGCGGGGACATTGTCGAACGAACAGCCATGCCAGGGTCAACTAACGCCCACAACGAATGTTTTTGTGCAATTATGAGTTCGTTTTAGTTGCAGCCCACACGACAGGGCCAAGAAACCTTCCTGAGCTTCAGGCTCTTAGGATATTCATTAAAGCTTGCACCCTTGTCATGGCTGGGTGGTCATATAGAGGCCCAGAGCAATACTCCACTATTGCGCCGCTCTCGCCTCGGAGACAAGCAGCCGCCGTTTCAAAAAAACAAAAAAATAGCATTAAAAGCGGACACCCACGGTTATAACAGCGTTGGTAGCTAAGATAACAAATTTCACTGATTCTTTGCCGAGTTTTACCACGATGGTGGTTTCTATACGGCGCCGCGCTTCGAAAGTGCGCGAATCCTTGAACTGACGTCATAAAAGCGCGGTTCGCAGCGCCGCCATCACTCGCCTACTGGGCCAATACAGGCAATATTATTACGCGGGTCGAAGGCAGTGACGTACGCATCGGTCATAACGGTTCAAATTTAAAAGCTTTACCATTTACATGAAAAATGAATTAAAGACCGGAGAATCTCGTGAAGTCATTGGCATTCATAAAATTATTTTATGAATTTTTCAGAGACTGGTGATACACGTGTAGTGAAGAGGAATGCATTTACATTATACATGTAATGATACGAATTACAAACAGAAATCTATAAGTGATTCTCTACCATAGCCAATTTTTTCAGCGACCATTCATATGACGTATACAACAGTCGTAAAACAGCTTCTGCGTATTCGATGACACGATGTAATCATTCTTTCTTCCTGTTTCCTGAAACTGCCGATGAAGTGTTCTCCGTATTGAAAAACACCAGTGCTGGTTTAGATAACATTTCAGTTTTTCACCTTAAAATTCTTGCACGTTTGATTTCTGAAACACTTTGTCCTATAATTATTCGCATTTTCAAAGCGGCGTTTTTTCCTAGTTCACTAAAAATGCCAATATTATTCCGGTATACTAGAAATTTGATAAATCTGAGGTGTCTAATTCTCGTCCTATTTGTATTTCATCATCAATGAGTGATTTTGTAGAAAAATTATTTTGTAAATTAATAAATGCTTAAATAAAAAAAGTTCAATTTGCTGAATACCTGCCAATTTGGTTTTTGTACGGGAAGTTCAACTAGGTTAGCTATATTATCGCTGACTACATTCGTCACTCACTTGACAATGGAAATTTTGTCGCATCTGTTTTCTTAGACTTTACTAAAGCGTTTGATACTACTAATCACAACATCCTATTTATAAAATTGGAGTCATTTGGAATTACTCGTCCCGCGCTAAACCTCATTCGAACCTAATTCCTTAAGAGATAGCAAACAGTATTTGCAAGTATTGCTTATTCTAACCCCAAAATCACCAATCAAGGTGTACCCCCGTGATCTATACCTGGCCTCTTACTATTTCCTATCTATTTTAACAATATACCATCGCGTCTTAGCTCTGCACGTGATTTACCATCACGTCTTAGCTCTTCTCTGATAGAGTCATCTCAATAAATAATAAATATTTATGAAGCTTAATCTAAATACTTAACACAGAACTTGAGCGAAATGTTGCGTGGTGTGTATCAAATCAATTAATCATCAATCCTAACAAAATGAAATTTATGACCTTCAGAACTGTGCAAAGAATACTACCAAATAGATCTGATTTATTTTAAATGGTGATATCATCTCAGACTCTAATTGCGCGTTTTTGGGGGTATTAAACTAGATTGTAAACATATGTTTCTGATCATATTGCTTACATAAACATAAATTTACTATCAGTATAAGAGCTGTAATGAGATCGAAACCATATATCTATACAGGTGCCTTATTATCATTTTATTTTGCTTTCCTCCACAGTCACGTCAATTATGGCACTGTCGTCTGAGGTAATACGTATCAGTGCAATTTACCATCCATTCAGCACTTACAAAACCAAGCCATTCACACCATCACTAATAGCAACAATGCGTCCCCATCACTTCATGGCTACAACATATTACATATATCAGGCTTGTTCAGCTATCATCTCACTATTATGTTTTATAAACTGATTAATAAACAACTCTCATGCTAGAATATTGATTTCAGTTATCTTAATAATAAAAATAATACCAGGTTTGCACACAACTCTAATTTATTTTTACCTGTTGCACATACTAACTATGGCAGAATTATCTCCACATTCACCGCCATAATACTGTAGAATGATCTGCACCTGAACATCAAAAATTCATCATTTTTATTCAATTCAGATACGCCACTAAACGTTTTATATGCAAATGCACATTTATGTATTCGAGCATATCGCTACTTGTACAGGTTCTTTCTCATCATCACAATGCATCACTTGTGTTACGATTAGTTTTGTTTATTTTTTCCTCAATTATTGCACTTTGTCACCGCGTTGAGTCTATGTATTTAGTTTTGTATATCACTTTTTTTTCAAACTTTTTTGTTGCTGTTCACCTGCTCACAGTTTTTTTCCCTGTTTTCATGCGTCTTGTTATCTTTTATTACCCGAGGGTCCCGCTGCAGTCTTTGACTATGGGACCCTCGTGCGTATATTTTTCTGTATGAGCATTTTGTGCAAGAATAAAAAAGATGGATTTGAATTTGAATTCGAAGAAACTGCCCAAAGCTGAGCTATAAACGAATGGTATATAGAGTGGAATGAAAAATAACCTTTCTGTGTCCTACGGAACGCGACTGGATCACTCATCCACCTTAGTCCAGCGTAACGACCGGCAAGCCAAGCCTGCCGGCCACTTCATGGGCCCAGTGGACAGCTGTGAGGTGACCATAACATTTATTATACCGGGTGTTCAAAATTAAGCTTTATGATTTTTTTAAAATTAGGCGCTCGAAGGCACGTGAGAACCACTTGTGCAAATAAGTTAAGCGGCCAGGGGGACAGAAAGTTAGATGATAATTATCGCTGTCAGCAGCCCAATTAACTAAAATTTAATAATTAACTTTTTACTGGCTGCGGTAAGTTGGCATGTTTATATTGAAAAAATGTAGGCAGTGGTGTTTGTACACAGTTTCAGTTGGAAGATTTTTTCTAGCACGCCTGTGTTCCGAGATATCCGGCTCCAAAGTTTAATTGTCTTTCGCACGATTACGCATGCAAGAGGGTGAGGGTCCGCGCAAAGCTCCTCCCTAAAGTGACGCATCTGTTGCGTGTGGTGTTTAGTGTGTGAAGAGGGTGGAAGCGTAGGCATAGGTGATAGCAATTACCCTTGCCCTATTCGGCCGGCGAAATCAAAATGTGACAGCGCGGTGCGCCATGAGCCTTACGCATGATCCTGATGAACGCGATAACAGGAGACCATTTTTCGCGACGTTTTTTCGTGACTTTAGATCACACTGAGACATCTTCTTGTGAACGCGTTAGCAGGACCGTCCTGCACTAGGGTGCCTCCGGTTAGAGCACAGCGTCTCTGCATTGAAGGTCTACCAAGGAAATCCACGTGGAGTCCTTTCGAGCTAATATGGCTGCTTCTGGCGTGAGGTATTCTACCAAAGTAAAAGTAGACGTGGTGCTTGCAATGGCTGAAATGAATGGCAACGCTTCGTTAGCAATGGAGCTTTACGCGTCTCGCCACCCACACCGTCCCCTTCCAACAAGGCCCACTTTCACAAACCTGTTTCGACGCTTCTGCACAACAGGCTCTGTCCACCTTCCGAGACGGACCAGGAAGGCAATCGTCGATGAAGACTTTGAAATCGACGTTGTCGCGTGCGTAACCTCGATGCCAGAGCTCAGCATCCGACAGATTGCCGATCAGTGCGGTCGCAGCATCGGAACAGTCACAAATGTTTTAAGAAAGCACAAGTTCCATCCATATCACGTTTACCTTCATCAGGACCTAAATGAGGCGGACTTTGAAAGGCGAGTTGACTTCTGCAATTGGGGCCTCATCAAAACTGATCAAGAAAATGACTTTTTGCACAGAATAATTTGGACTGATGAAGCTCGGTTTTGCCGAAATGGAAGTGTTAATCTTCACAACGCCCATTATTGGGCACAAGAAAACCCACACTGGCTGAGGCAGCACAAGCATCAAGTTCGCTGGAGTGTGAATGTGTGGTGCGGCATACTCGGGGACAGGATCATCGGACCTCACTTTTTTGAGGACAACTTGAACGGAAAGATGTACACAGAAGAAATATTAGGTGTTGTCATTGATGATCTTGTCTGCAGTCTTTCCCTGAATGACCTGCGCCAAGTATGGTTTCAGCACGATGGAGCACCACCACATTTTTCTACCAGGGCGAAGAACTGGTTGGACAGACGTTTTCCACAACAGTGGATTGGGCGCGCAGGAGCGATGTTTTGGCCACCAAGATCACCTGACCTTTCTCCGCTCGACTTTTTCCTTTGGGGCTACGTTAAAGATCGAGTTTACGTAACAGAGCCCAGCGATGTTAATGACATGAAGGACAGGATAACATCTGCCTGTGCGAGTATTCCTGCAGAAGTACTGCGCCGAGTCATCGAGTCGACGCGACAGCGGTTCATGCTTTGCGTTGCTGCCGAAGGCAGGCATTTTGAACACTTTTTGGGGCATTGACGTCTTGAGAGGTGAAGAGTTTCGATGAGATTTGTGCATGACCGAAATATGCTTATGTAGCAGCAGGAAATATGCGTTAGCAAGGATAAAACTGTTTCAGTTATTATTGGTGGAGTTGTTGCTCTTGTTTCAATAAAAGTTACAGTACTCGGACATCAGCAGTCACGCTATTCGCGTAGCCCAGGCAACGACCACGCATGCTTCTCTAGTGATTATTACGCACGCGCACTGGCATCCAGATTCTCCGCTCGCACCATTATCTCGGCATGGTATCTGCCACTATCGTTAGAGGCTCTGCAGTTGCGTGTTACGACACTGGTTGCAAGCGTTCTTCGATTTTTGATTTCGACGGCCGAAGAGGGCAAGGGTAATTGCTATCACCTATGCCTACGCTTCCACCCTCTTCACACACTAAACACCACACGCAACAGATGCGTCACTTTAGGGAGGAGCTTTGCGCGGACCCTCACCCTCTTGCATGCGTAATCGTGCGAAAGACAATTAAACTTTGGAGCCGGATATCTCGGAACACAGGCGTGCTAGAAAAAATCTTCCAACTGAAACTGTGTACAAACACCACTGCCTACATTTTTTCAATATAAACATGCCAACTTACCGCAGCCAGTAAAAAGTTAATTATTAAATTTTAGTTAATTGGGCTGCTGACAGCGATAATTATCATCTAACTTTCTGTCCCCCTGGCCGCTTAACTTATTTGCACAAGTGGTTCTCACGTGCCTTCGAGCGCCTAATTTTAAAAAAATCATAAAGCTTAATTTTGAACACCCGGTACAGTGCGCAGCACGGGTGTATAGTATCCATTTGCCTGCTAAGTAAGGTGGCAGTGCGCACAGACTATTTCTAATGGAGATGATCGTTTCCTCCAGGAACGGCCCTCTTTAGTTGTTGAGATGCTGAGGGAGCGTATACGATCTGAAACCCTGACGAGAATGTCATATATAATAACGACCTGAAATACAACCATCTGGTTTTACGCATCAGTTTGCTGTGATGATGTTTTTTTTCCTTATTTGTTAACGGTGAAAACCTTTCCGTACGGCTTGTTTCCCGTCTTAGCTATCCCTCAGAGGCATACACTTCGATGAGAAAACATGTGGGAGCTCTACAAATATGCGTGAGACACGGTTGAGGCAGCAGCAGCGGCAGCAACAGAGACGCTTCGCTTTTGAAAAAATAATTAAAGGCAGCCTCAGTTACGTTTCGTGCTACGCCATCGTGAAAGTAGAAAGTTAGCACAGCGTCGAGCCTCAACCCTTATGGCTTCATCTAATGGCGCACCGAGAGAGTGCAAAGCAAACACGTGTACACGCGCGAGCCCAATGATGTAGTCGCTATATTACACCCAAATATAAATGAAAAAGAGAAGTTATTTCAGGATGCTTGGAGGCGAGGCCAGTTACCTTCACTGGCGGACGAGGTGTCTTCCCCCTATATTGGGCTCCTTATATCATCACTGCCCTCCTCTCCTCTTGCGCTAGTGAGTGAACACGGGGATATTGGCAAGCCTGATCGTTTATAACCACTGATTATAACCTGTGCAGGCCACAAAACCACCTGGTTTATTATGCTAACGGCTACGTTGTTTAAAGCCTCCTCTTGGTTTCGTCTACTTTGAAAGAGGCCTCGTTCCTTTACCGGCGCATCGTGTTCCTTTATTACGGTTACGTGGGGTGTTTGGCTTTCAGAAATGTTGACTTAGAGCTATGTCGTTCCAGATGACGTGCGCCACCAGCGAAGGCGGCTCTCGCGAGCACTTTCGCAGATGCGGCCATCTCTGAGAGGACTTGGCAAACATGCCGTGTTAGCGAGGGGCGACGTAAACTTTGCACGGTGCGCTGTACAGGCTTTGCGAGACTCCTCGCACACTACAATGCAAGATGCGCTCAGCATGTGCGAAAACGCAGTCATATTTTCTGAGGTCTTGAAAGGACAAAAAATGAAAATACACCAGCACTATGGTGGTGAAGGGGGGGGGGGTAGGGGGCTCAGGGGGTGTCTGATTAAATGTGGTGGTTGAAAGAGCAGAGGATTGTGCCATCGTGCACTCAATGCCGTATTATTTAGTCTTGTAGTTTATCGGTCATCTGTTTAATTTTTTCCCCCACATAACTTGCACGTAGTCCTGCTAGTTTATGGTTGTTTCCTCATTCATCTATAGCCTTGGGTCATTTTTGTTATATTTTCGGCATACATGAGCCAGGTGCTTTGCGAGGTTTTATGATTTTTACCAGTTCCCTAGGCAAATTGTACTTCGTTTAATGTTTTGCCTCAAATAAACTTGAAGTTGAGGATCCTAAACGGAACAGTACGCCGTGTCGTGTGGACTAGATTGCAGTGACTCACGGCCACGAAGTGTATCTTGGCACGGTTGCGGTCGCTGACGATAGCTGGGGCCATATTGTGAGAATACAGCGAAAGGCTAGAAGTGCCCAATTGTCATTTTTGGCGCTCACTGATCTGATTCGCTATTGAGCGAAAGCGGAAAAGTAATGGTGACGTCTAATAATTTTGTCTACGTCACGGTGCCCTACGATACTCTTGACATGACTGAAATAATAGTAAGTACCTTATCTACTTGAAAACTCTACTTGCCACGCAAGCTGGAGAAAAACGAGAAGAGAAAAAGGAAATAATGCCCTTTCCTCCCTCCCTTTTCATTTTCCTTGAGCTTTCACAGCAAGTAGAGTTTTCAAGTATGAACCAACTAGTCAGCAAAGAAGTGTTACCTTATCGACGTCGCCAGCTAGTATACAGTCTAGCATTTTAGTCGCATGAATCGCAGCTTCCAGGATCGAATGCTGAGTGGATGAACAGAGAGTCTTTAAAAAAGTTTATTGTGCAGGGAAGCTTTGTTTGCAGGGCTTTATGTGCGTAGACAAAATTTAGCGCCACTCTAACCCCGACAGAAACACGCTGTGGTGTCGGAGCGCCCAGAAACTTTGATTATGTCTCACTTCATTAGTGTTTTAAAGGGAACGCCTTGTGTGTAAGAAAAGTTTGATTCCTGCTGAGTGTAAAAAACGATGTGACAGTCCTCGAAAGTGAATGGAGCTAGAACTTTTTGGCAAGAACCAGAAGCTATCACCGCAGGGTTTCTTGAGAGGCTGAGTGAAAGCAGCGACATCATCCTGAGTGGGTCGCGTTATCTGTGACAGCAGCATTGGTGAAGCATGGACTCCTCGATTAGGTAAGACAATGGCACGTCACGAATTATTCACAGAGGCCGCTGTTGAAGACACGTGAGACGCTTGGTCACGTAGCGCTAGACTGTTGGTAGTTATTCCAGATATCGTAATATAGTTGCAGAATTCTCAGCTTCACGATACTTGCTTAAGCCTTTGTCACATGAACTACGCTCTCGCAGTTAAGAAGAGAGCGTTTCGGGAACCATTAGCCGGAGTACAGCAGGGCTCCTTCAAAAGAACCGATCGATGATGACGAAGGTTTCCATGCCCTTACTTTTGGCTTGTTCACGTGAGGGGAGCAAGAAAAATTGTTTCACGTATTCTGAAGCTCCTGCTGCAATAGTCTCTAAAAAATATTCTACATTTTTGACAGTAATGTGCATCCTTGTTAAGCGAAAAGTTTTATCACAATCTAAAATCTTTTCACCTTCATTTTAAGCTTATTATTTGTGCCATTTCACGCCCGTGTCATCATCGTGTTTGTAGCTCGGCTCAAGAGGGGCCAGGTGTCAACAACTTCGACTCTATATGAGGGTCACCTGGATACAGGTTGCCACCAATCTTTTCCTGGAAAAAACGACGTGGTCTTACAGGCACACAAAATCAGGTAGACACGTCGAACAAACTGATAACGTCGTGTACAACGATGGGTAAGTGGTTTTCTCAAATTCGGAATTTAAAAAAGCCGTACTTACATTACTATTTTTTACAAAAATCTCAGGTTTTGCGTCTCGATTGAAAGATCTGGCTTACACTGGCAGCCACGTGAGCACGCTCACATTAGAAAAGGCGCTATGATTGGTGCAAGCGTCTTTATTAGTACGTCAAAGTGATTCTTCGATACGCCTGTTCAACCAATCGCGTTTGCCCGTTGTGTTGTGACGTAAGAGATTGTGCTATCGACACGCACAGTTACACTTTGGTCTAGACATGCTTCGGACGCCTGTCGTCCAGTGCCTTCCACTGTTAGGGTGAACATAGGTGAGCGTGACCGTGCTGCGGCACTGCAGCCGTTGCGGCCAGACATCGAAGCGTAGTGCGGCATGCGCACGCGGACACGTGGGAGAAGCTCTACGCCGTCTGATATATTGTTCGAGCTTGCCGTTCCGTATTACCGGTAGTAGCGAAGCGCCATTCTTGCTTGTCTGTAGTTCAGCCAGAGCGTCCCGCTCGTGTGCGCCTGCGCAGCTTCGACTCGATGCGTGGCTGCACCGGTGGCACTGGCGCCCCGCAGAGCGCTGCCACGCTGAGCTGTGTTCTTTCAAAGAGTGGACGCAACGTACAACCACTTTCAACACTTGTCAAATATTAAGTAACCAGAGCCAAGCCAAGACACATTGTGTAAGCCGGTACATTCGAAATCGCGACACTCTTTTCATTCTTCTCTTATACGCCGTGCTCATTCTTTGAGATGTTCAATACCACAGAAGGCCAGTGTGATGATGGCGTCACGGAAAAGGAATTTATTAGGTGATTATGCACATCATACCATACGTCGCAGAAAGTGACACTGTCGCTTTTGGTGGTCACCTCAAAATACAGCCCTTAGAGTGCAACTCTATTTGACTGACCCACTTCTCTTGTTGTGTAAGGCACACCATGACTTTCCTAAATATACACTAGATGGAACTCTGGCGCTAGTGTCTATGGGAGCTGCAATGCATGCCACTTCAGCGAGCATGGGAATGATGGGTAGTACATGAATTTGTCTAATCTTCGTACTTCTGGCTCAGTGTGTGTTCATAGGCTTGTAGCTGTTTTCTCACGACACCCAAATCAGCAAATTCTCAGTGGTTGAGCTTCACCACCTCATTGTTTTAGGCTGGTCATTTCAAATGGGGTCATGAAGTTCAAAAGGGTTCGTTTTTTTCTTCGTAACGAAACCGAAACCTCGAAATAAATGAAGCCCACAAGTGCGATTCACCACCCGAAAGTTCGAAGACTAGGCCAATCCGTGTACTACCAATGATTCCCATGGTCGCTGAACAATTGCAGTGCCAGAGTCCCCTCTAGATAATTTTAGGAAACTCGATGGAAGAGACGGGGAAAGTGCGCTCACTATAGCGATAGCTCCGCCAATAGTAAGCCACCGCTAACAGGACGACCACCCCTACGCGGCGCCGGCCTCACTCCCGGCTGACCCAGACCATGCTGCGGAGCGTTCGTGTTGGGCGTGCGGACGGTTGTACATTACACAGCGAACACGTACTTTAAGTGAAAAGACCAAATAAAAAGATAGTTGCAGACGTTCAGCTAATCATTCAGCACAATTTTCACTTATTGCGTTAGCAAGTACAAATTGGTCACGGTGAAAGCCACCATCTTATTTTCACTTAGCTGGTTCTTCCAGATAATATAACACTCGAAACGGTCAAATCCACAGGAAGCCAGTGGTTACACGAATGATTCTGGGAAGAAGGCGTAGGTACGCCCATAAAATGGAATCATAATTTCAACTGAGCACGTCAGAAATTGCAAGTTTACTGTGATTTTATCTTATCATAATCGGATAATTTTGAATAAAAAAAACTTGTTTTTTTAAACAATCGCTTTGACACGCCTGTTGTTTGTGATATATCCTTTTTCTTTCCTGCATGACACTGTGGAGTTTCTATGGAGTTTGAATAAATAACACAAGATTCGATTTCTCCCAAACATCACCAGTGATCATGTATACAGGATTCGCTGAGTAGAAATCTAACACGCTGTCAAACCTTATGCTGAGATATTTAGACTGGCTCATGCTACTGCGCACTGGCATGCATCGAAATTTCGAAGTTTTCTTGATCTAGTTTTCTGTAGCGGGCCTTGAATTTTCTGTGAATATACCTAACGAAAAGAGCTTTCACCTTTTCTGGCTACCATTCTTTTTGCGTAAAATATATGTTTTGTCTAATTATTCTCGCATTGAATAAAGTGCCACACAGGCACACACTTCGGGGATATTGTCAGCATATATGATAATCTAATTATTAAAAGACACAAATCGAAATTAAGAAAAGTAAGAAATTATTTTAAGAAGTGCAAATGGAGCAAACGTGGCAAAACTAAAAGCCGCCGGTGGTTAGTCCGTTTTCTGATATACCACGACCACGCCTTGAGAAGAAAGCAATTGTGGCTCATTTCAAATTCAGTGAACTCTCTGCCCATCGCAATGTTGCGAAATTGTTCCACTTAGCCAGGCGAGTTCGCTAAAGTTCGCATGAGCAGGCCGCCTCATGTGATGCCTGCGCGCAAGTGCATTGCAGTTGGATTACCGGCTGATGAGCACCTTGTTCCGGTTCACGGAGCAGAAAGACTCTCCGCTCGTTTGACCCTCCTCCTTTGGTGGTCGTTCACTGCCAATCGTACGTGCGTAGCTGTTATAACTGCGCCATCTATAACCTTTTCTAGCACTATATGACTATTTCTCGCTACTTAGCGTGGCGTGGTTTCTAAATGAGCAACAAGCATCACTCAACCGCGCCGTCACTGTCTTTCCTCATCAGCTTTTAATTACGAAGTCTGTTCCTCAGAAAGCTGTGTTTCCAGTCTGAAAAACCCTTTCTCCTTGATGGGATGAGATGAGAAAAGCGTCGTCTCCAGTTCCAGGCGTACTCGCTGCGTTAATGTTTGATGGCGCGCATCGAGGGTGGTGCAAGCAAATTGAAGAGGAAGCTTCGGTTGAAAAGGCGACGGGTTTCGTGGGCATGTATCTCCCATTATCGCCCGACCCCAGTGAGAACAGTGCTGCATTTCCGAGGGAGGCGGAAATGTGGTAGGCCCGTGTGCTCAGATTTGGGTGAACGTTAAAGAACCCCAGGTGGTCGAAATTTCCGGAGCCCTCCACTTCGGCGCCTCTCATAATCATATGGTGGTTTTGGGACGTTAAACCCCACATATCAATCAATCAGTGAGAACAGTCGTGCGTGAAAGCTTGGTCCACTACTCACATGTGCACTCTGATGACGTATTCCACTTGATGCTATGTCTGCTTTTAATCTTTGACTGCAACCGCTCGTGTAGGTTCAATAAATTAGGACGAGAGATCGCGGGTGCTACCAAGGCGTCAGTGGTCTAACATGCCAGTAGGTTTCAGTCAGGTACTGCTGTGAATAGTGTGAATTGCAGCCACTAAAATGCGAGCATGCGAAGATGTATACGGGCAGCGTGGCCTTTTACATTCCCTTCGGTGCTCGAACTAACACATTTTTCCCCCATAGAAATGTAAAATTTGTAGTCTTCCGTTCAACGTGAAAAAAGAGAGAAACGTTTTATGAAATTTACGATTGACGTCACAAAACGTTGGAAAGCAGAAAAAAATTTCTATAAAAAGTCGAACGCAAATCAATTGTGAAATCTTTTGCCTTTTATTTTTGTGCCTATTTTCACTCTGTCTGTCGATAATTCGCAACCAACTTGTCAAGCTGTCTGTAGTTTCAAACAACCATACGATCGTAGGGCACAGAAGGAAAATTACACTAGTGCTCTAAGTTTTTTATTGTCGAAATAAGGCAGTTTCTACCTAATGAATCACAGAAGTTCAGGATATGGTTGTTCCAAAGGTTTATATTGACAAAAGAGAGAAAGAAAGTAATGAAGAAAGGCAGGAAGGCTAACCAAGCGTGTGCTCCATTGGCTACTGAAGAGGGGAAAAGAGGAATAATAAGATAGATAAGAACGAAGATGAGATAGCGCAGCAACGGCTCTAATTTCCAGGTAAGGACACTCCAAGACTTCAATTCGTGCGCAGAGACCGTGTTATGAAAATGACCCAGTGAAGTGGAATTGTCTGCATTGCGGCACAGAAGCCTCCATGAATGATATTTTGACCAGACTCTAGAAACTACAAATTGATGGTGTACATGCCGCCAGTATTGTTATAAGAAGATGTTGAATGAAGCTTGTAGCGCACCGGTCTGCTAAATATCCCGTTCAATAGTACACACCAAATATAAACTGAAACATATATTGAGGTCACTTGGATTGACAAATTTGCAACATAATTTAATTTGGCCCTTTAGGTCGCGTTTGTGGCCACGTGGAATAATAATGGTTGTCGCACTCCACGACACGTATCTGGAGTGGTCGAGGCGCACTGGTGTAGTGACTTCAAAAAAACTGGCAGATCCCACGTACAGTGGGAATCGATGATATGCCAAGCACGAATGAGAAATATTGATATGTCACTTTTAAATCAACACAATTTTATGAGGTGGAGGTAAGTAATGCCGTACGTGAATTCCGTGTCATGATTATCATGTTTGCATGTGTCGTTTACCTTCGACATTTATTCGCGTCACGTGATACCAAATTTAGTATATGTGGAGCAAGTGAAACGGCCGCGAGCACGCTACGAGCGTGGTATGTTGTCATGTTCTTACATGAAACGCGTATCAGGATTATCATGTTTGCACCAGTTAAATGCCCCGCCGCGGTGGTCTAGTGGCTAAGGTACTCGGCTGCTGACCCGCAGGTCGCGGGTTCGAATACCGGCGGCGGCAGCTGCATTTCCGATGGAGGCGGAAATGTTGTAGGCCCGTGTGCTCTGATTTGGGTGCACATTAAAGAACCCCAGGGGGTCGAAATTTCCGAAGCCCTCCACCACGGCGTCTCTCATAATCATAGGGTGGTTTCGGGTTGTTACACATCACATATCAATCAATGCACCAGTCATATATTGCGGCATCCATTGACGTCACGTAACACCAAACTTGGTATATGTGGAGCTATCAAAACAGCCGCAAGCGTATCATGAAAAGCTTAGTATACTCCAATGTAGCGTTGACGCGCGCGCACGCTGGGCAAAGCGATGCTACGTTAGCAAAATGCGTGCACTCTATAGTCTGACGTCATACGTGACCAGCGTCCGTCGCCGCGGCCCCAAGGCAACCGGCACGAAATGCGACATGCTGCATTTCGCGCTGATGCGTTACCCAGACAACACTGCGTCTCTCTCTTTTCATGATTGAGGGACACCGGACGCGCTCAAACGTGCACCCGTCAAAGCAACGTAGCGCAGCTCGCGCCTGCGAGTATATATGCCAGGACCGGCGCCTTGCGTGGCAACACCAGCGTCACGCGACGAAATGAACGCCGGCGAGCACGCGCACCACGTCACGTCGAAATGTATTGGCGCCTTGACTTTGGCATGCAGTCATGTTCTCACATGATACGCATCCTATGATTATCTTGTGTGCACCAGTCACATACCTTCGCCATTCATTGGCGTCACGTAATACCAAATTTGGCACATTTGAAGCTAGCGAAATGGCCACGAGCACAACATCAGTGTGGCATGTACTCATGTTGTTACATGACACGCATGTCATGATTATCATGTTTTGATGTGCCATTTACCTATGTCGTCCGTTCGCGTCGCGTAATACCCAGTTGGGTACATGTGAAGCTGGCGAAACGGCCGCGAGTGCATCATGAGCGTAGCATGTAGTCATGTTGTTACATTACGTGACTTTCATGTTTATCATGTTCGCACCAGCATCATACTACCTCTTTCATTCATTCACGTCCCGTAATACCAAATTTTGTATAAGTGAAGCTAGCGAAACGGCCGCCAGCGCATCATCATGAGCATGGCATTTAGTTATTTTCTTACATGGCACGCATCTCATGATGATCATGTTTGCACCAGTCACATACCTTCATCATCCATTCATGTACTGTAATACCATATTCGGTATATGTGACGCCAGCGAAACGGCCGCGAGCACATCATGAGCGTGGCGTGTAGTCATGTTGTTACTTGATAAGCATGTCATGATTTGCCTGTTAGGGTCTGTCGCTTGTGTTCACCATGCAATCATGTCATACCATACCAGTTGTGCAACATGTCATGTGAACGAAACCACCTCAAGAACAGCAAGATCATGATATGTAAATCATGACATTCATGACATACATGTCATGTTTTTCATGTTATGACTGGTCAGATACGCTCGTCATGCAGTCATGTTATGTCATACGAAGTTTGTTATCGAGACCATGATCCAAACGGCCTGGAGAGCTAAATGTTGAAGGAAGATATATATATATATATATATATATATATATATATATATATATATATATATATATATATATATATATATATATATATATATATATATATATATATATATATGCGCTCGAAGTTGCCTAACCGAACTTCGCTAAGAAATGCTTCGCATTTAAAAGTGTTAAACAATTTAGAGAACTTCAACTTGTGCTTCTTACCGTGCTTAGAAAAAAGTGGTAAGCGGCATAGAGTACTTCGTAGTCCACTGTGGGAGAATACTAAGCCGTCCCGTGGGCCTCCCATTTGATGAGGTCATGTTGGCACAAACGAATCACAGCATATCCACACAGTGAATGTTGATGAGTGGGGCGAAGCTTCGGAGGGTTTCATCGGTAAACCATGATTTCGTCCAACCGTCCGTTCGTCTTCCGTCTGTCTGTCTGTCTGTCTGTCTGTCTGTCTGTCTGTCTGTCTGTCTGTCTGTTCGCACCTGCTGAGTGAGTCATATTGAATTAGGGGCGGTCACGTATCAAGAGAGACAAGCTCGTGCACACCCACGGCTTTAGGAGCTTCGGCCCTAAAAAACGGCGTGGACAAGCTCATAACGACATGTTTTGAACAAAGGCTTGAACGATTTAGAGCACTTGGTACTCTACTATTGGGGAGCATGAAGCCGTCCCATGGGCCTCACGCTTGATGAGACCGCATCGACAAAAATTTCCTTGGAGGTGGTCGAAAGGCTAAAGAACTAAGGCTGCTAAAGCCTCTAGGGGTAAATCTCTAGGGTTGCCATTACTGCCTTACGAAATCCGACGCGACACGCTGCATGGAGCAATGTGTTTAGAAAAAAATCACAGCTCATCCATGGATTGAATGATGATGAGGGGGCGAAGCGTCCGGCAGTCCGTCCTCGCTTCCGTGCATTCGTGCGTTTTTGCTTCCGTCTGTACGTGCATCGATCCCTGCGTTCGTCAGTCTGTGCATCCATCTATCTATCAGTGCATCCGTCCCTGCGTTTGTAGGCGCGTCTGGCAGTCCATTCGTCCATCCATCCGTCCGTCCATCTGCATGTATGTTTGACCATCCATGCGTCCGCCCGTCCGTTCATTTAGTGAACACTCCAAGTATCGCCATCTCGCATCTTTTCATCTCAATCGTAGTCGCGCGATCGCCCTCCTCTCCTTCCCCTGTGACACATATTCCTCTATCCCCTGTGGCACATGCCCGCTCTCTCGTGTATGTGCCACCGTCGGTTATGCACAACGACAATGGGGGACGCACAAGCCACGCCATAAGGAGATGCGCCCCTAATACTGCTCAACAACTTCAAGTACTTCGTACTCAACTATGTGAGAGCAATAGGCTATCCTGTTACGAAGACGTAGAATTCAATACAGACAAGGGCATTGTATTTTTAGAAAAAGTCGCTAACGATTTAGAGAACAGGCACTCTGCTAAGGGAGAGCGTGAAGCCATCCGATGGGCCTCACATTTGTTTTGAAAAAAGAAAGTTTAACAATTTTGAGCACATTTTACTCTTCTATGGGAGAGCATCCGACCATCCCGGTAAAACCAGTTCAAAGGAATAATGTGTTTAAAAAAATGGCAGATTCCACGTACAGGGGGAATCGATGATATGAGAAGCACGAATGAGAAAGGTTGATGTGCCACTTTAAATTCAGCGCAACGTTACGAGGTGGAGGTAGATGATGCCGTACGTGACTTCCGTGTCACAATCATCATGTTTGGATGTGTCGTTTACCTTTGTCATCTATTCAAGTCACGCGATACCAAATTTAGTATGTGTGGAGCTCTCGAAAAGGCCACAAGCATACAATGAGCGTGGTATGTTGTCATGTTCTTACATGACACGCGTGTCAGGATTGTTATGCTTGCACCAGTCATATGTTCCGTCGTTCATTGACATCATGTAACACCAAATTTGGTATATGTGGAGCTAGCAAAACGGCCACGAGCGCATGATGAAGGGCCTAATATACTCCACTGTCACGTTGACGCGCGCGCACGCTGGGCACAGTGACGCTACGTTAGCAAAACGCGAGCACTGTATAGTCTGACGCCTGGCGCGACCGGCACGACAAGCGTCCGTAGGCGCGGCCCGACAACCGGCGCGAAATGCGACATGCTGCATTTCGCGCCGATGCGTTCCCAGACAACACTGCGTCTCTCTCTTTTCGTGACGGAGGGACGCTGGACGCGCTGAAACGCTCATGCGTCAAAGCAATGCAGCGCGGCACCATGAACGCCGGAAAGCACGCGCACCGAGTTCCATCGAAATGTATTGACGCCTTGAGTGTGGAATGTAGTCATGTTCTCAAATGAGACGCATCTCATGATTATCATGTTTGTACCCGTCACATACCTTCGTCAACCATTGACATCACGCAATACCAAGTCTGTCATATGTGAGGCTAGCGAAATGGCCGCGAGCACATCATGAGTGTGGCATGTAGTCATGTTACATGACACACATGTCTTGATTATCATGTTTTGACGTATAAATTACCTATGTCGTCTGTTCTCGTCACGTGATACCGATTTTGGTACATGTGAAGCTAGCGAAATGGCCGCTAGTGCATCACGAGCGCACCTTGTAGTCATGTTGTTACATGAAACGCATCTCATGTTTATCATGTTTGCACCAGTATCATACATTCGACATTTATTCTCGTCCCGTAATACCAAATTTCGTATAAGTGAAGCTAACGAAACGGCTGCCAGCGCATAATGAGCCTGACATGTAGTCATGTTGTTACATGACACGCATCTCATGATTATCATGTTTGTACCAGTCACATATCTTCTTCATCTATTCACGTTCCGTAATACCAAATTTGGTTTATGTGACTCTAGTGAAACGGCCACGAGCGCATCATGAGCGTGGCATGTAGTCACGTTGTTACATGACACGCATGTCATGGTTTTCATGTTATGGTCTTTCGCTTGTGTTCGCTTAGCAATCATGTCATGCCATACGGGTTTTGCAACATGCCCTGTGAACCAAACCACCACCAGAGCTGATTTACTAGGAAATGTAAATTATGACATTCATGATTTAAATGTCATGATTTTCATGTTTTGACTAGTAAAATGTGTTCTTCATACAGTGATGTTATGCCAAACCAAGTTTGATATCGATACCATAATTGAAACGGCCAGGAGAGCTAAAAGTCGTAGGCGGCTAGATAGATAGATAGATAGATAGATAGATAGATAGATAGATAGATAGATAGATAGATAGATACGCTCAAAGTCACCAAAGTTCGTCAAGAAATGCTTCACATTTAAAAGTGTTTTACAATTTAGAGTACTTGGTGCTCTAATATTGATGACCATATAGCCATCCCGTGGACCTCATACCGTATGCTGTCAATGCGGCAGCTGCTCGTTTAGGGAAAAAGGAATTAACGATTTAGACTACTCGGTATACTACACTATGGGAGAGCAGAAACCTTTACAACGACCACGTGACGTTTTGAGCGCTTCAGGTCTTTGTGCAAAAGAGGCCAGCTTCAAGCTATATGTCCACACAAAATAAGCGACATTGTTCTGCTTTTGATCAAGTTCACACTCAGTGCTTTTCATCACCCTTTTGAACAAAACCAGTTAATTCAACTTCTGCTCGCTGCGGCACACCATCAACGTTGCACTTTAATTGTGCACGGGCTTGATTTAAGCTACAGCACAAGATTGATGTTAAGCGCGTGACAAAAATGTTCGGCTCCTAATGGCGGCTCCCAGAAAGTAGCTGCTTTTAGGGAGCTTTCATGGCGTGCTGAGTGCTAATCGAGACGCTTTGCGGCGTTTCTGCCAAATGTCATGGCGTGTATTGGACCCTATCAATGCGAATGGATGACCCACTAAACTTTACATCGTCACACAGCTTCATGCGAAACGTATCTCATCACCAGAGGAAGGTTTTCCAGGCACCCAAAATTGTGTTTCAGGCGTCAAGAACAGGCAGGCAAAATACAGTTGTAGGCCCCCAAAAATTGTGAATATAAGAACATTAAACTTCTACGAAAACCAAGTTGTCGAAGAAGAGCGTGCATGGCCTCTGTCTACAAAAAAAAAAGAAAAAAAGTATTATGGCACAAAAACAGCCATCCGTCGTTCAACATAGCCATAAAAAATGTCCCTTTTCCCACACGGTTTGCAGAACATGGTCTCTCCTTTAATTGGCAATCATGTTTGATTGATAGAAATGCGGGGTTTAACGTCCCAAAACCACTGTATGACTATGTGAGACACCGTAGTGGAAGGTTCAGGAAATTTTGACCACCTGGGGGTTTTTTAACGTGCACCCAGACCTGGGCACATGGGCCTACAGCATTTTATTTTCCATTGAAAGTGCAGCCGACACAGCCGACTGCAATGAAATCGACTGGGAACGTTAAGCTAATTTATTCCGTGGGCCGCAACTCGCAATATCGTGCGAGAAGGCTGGCCACCGGTTGTAAGACATGTATTATTAAGTGTCCAGTAGGCTTTCCCTTTTACAAAGAGTGTAACCTGTTGCCGATTTATCACTAATAATATTTTTGCTTGCTTTGGTGATCCCGTGCAGCTGGCGTCGAAGGTGCGAAACCTTCTTGGTGCGAGGCAATGCGAAAACTCCCAAGCATTTCCCCGAGGGTGAACATGGTTAAGTGCGAACACACGGGGTGATGCTATGAGGGGTATTTATTAATTCGCACTATTATATTTATTAATCACACTATGGTGCCTTTATGGTGTAACGGTTCCTGGGAATCGCAATTTGATCACACGGGGGAGTTTACGTTAACTCACTGGCGAATGCCAACGGATTTTAACTTTACTCCCCCTCACGACCCGCTCTCGACGGGAGACTGAGAGAGAAGGCGGGCGCGCGAGAGAGAGGGGTGCGCGCGCAGCTGCAGCGAGCAAGGAGAGCGGAAAAGCGAGCGAAGGGGGAGGGGGTATAAGGCGCGTTACTGACACCGATATCAGCGTCGCGTCCGCGGCTTATTCGGTAGAGCGTCGCGCTGCGGCCCGCCCAGTCCTCTTTCTTTTAAAGATAGAGAGAAGACTGCGGACGCCGCCGACGGCGGTGGATGGTTTGGGGTCGCTTATAAAGTGTATTCACACTTAAAAATTTAACGCCACAGACGCGTATGGGTGATCGTTTTATGTATATTTCATGGCCGGTTTTGGACGCGGACGAACGCTAAATTGGCAGTACCAGAGATGTAAACTGATACCCCAATTTCGCACGGTTTCATATAAATTTTAACTGACGTATCCCCCACAGCATAAAAGAAATCACAGCATATCCATGGAGTGAATCATGACGAGTGGGGCGAACAATCCATTAGTACATCCATGCTTCCGTCCGCCCTTTAGTTCTTGATTCCGTCCATCCATCCGTCCTGCGTTCATTTATGCGTCCATTCATCCGTCCGTGCGTCTGTTCATTCGTGCGTTCGTCCGTGCGTCTTTGCATCCACCCGTGCATCTGTCTGTCCGTCCGTCCGTGTTTTCCTCAATCACAGTTCATCCGCTTGTCGGTACGTTCATGCGTGCGTCAGTCCATCAAGTGAACACTCGAAGTACCATCATCTCGCATCATTTCATCATATAATGATCACCAACCGAGCGACGGCAGGCCACGACGTTGAACCTCTTTCCAATTCGCGTGACATCCTCCTCCAACAAAGGAAGCAACGAAAGGAATATGGGCTCCCACATAAGGACTTAGATAGCCAGCAAAGCAGGGATTGGAGACGCATACAAACCAATAGCTTTCCCAATTTGTACCATCTAAGTAGAATATATGCCGCAAGATATAAAGACACCTGTCCGTGGTGTTCACAAGTACCAACACTCAGCCACATAACATGGGAGTGCACCCAGAGGCCCACACACATCGACTACTACTACTACTACTACTACTACTACTACTACTACTACTACTACTACTACTACTAATATACATCGCAGACACACGACCCACGGAATAAGGAGCTTCGCGCCTAAAACATTTTTATGTCAGCAAATTATGTCACGGGAAGAGTGCAGCACAAAGAGGCGCACTACCACATTTTACGGAAGCTGCACTCTCAAGCCTCTCACTTTGTCACATATCTAGAAACAAATTGTTCTAAATGACCAATAAACAGGCTGCTCGACCTAAACTATTTTACTCCACATTATACAATATTTGGCGGTTCTCAATTCATAATCAATACCTTTTGTAATTGTTGAAGTTCGTGTGATTTCCCGCAAGTGAATATGCCGTTGTGGTCTAGTCGTGGCGATAACCCCAGCCGCTACGGCCGCATTTCGATGAATGTAACATGCTAGAGGGCCGTACACTTATATTTAGGTGCACGTGAAAGGACCTGAGGTTATCTAACTTTCCAGAGCTTTCAACTACGGCGTCCTCATAAGCATATCTTAGTTTATGCCTAAGAGTGGCTTTCACGAAGTCAATCTCAATTCGTATTTAAATGGTTGACGACTCCGTTTGTGATAAGTGTGGTGGCAAGGAGACGTTACAGTACAACGTCTGTGACTGTCCAGGCTACAATGCACAGAGAAAATCACTTGCAGCTGCGCTAGCTCGCATAGATCGCAGACAAATAACGGCGGACAAAACTTTAGAATGTCGACCAGAGAGGTCATCGCTTGTGAAGGCGACGAAAGCAGCCCTCAGCTTCTTTAAGGCAGCGAATTGGAACCGCGGTTATAGACTAATGATATAGGCGATGGCGTAGTGGTTAGAGCATCCGCCTCGCGTGAAAAAGGTCCGTGGTTCGAATCCCGGTGCCGCGCAGTTTCCAACTGGATAAAAAAAATCCGCGTGGGGATGGAACTACATTAAGAGGCCTGGGGTGCGGCCTCACCGGTAACCACCGCCGGTAACGCACTCCCTCACCAGAGAAAGATTGGCCACCCTGGTGCAGTATCTGGCCACAAACCCCAAATGTATACGTCAATTAACTCACGGCCCTCAGTCCATTGTGAAGCAACTGACCACGGTGCCGGTCAGATCTGCAACGCCGCAGAGGGTGCTAAGAATCTCTGGATCCGCCCGATCCGGGCAGGCCGCCATTGGAACCTGAACTTGGCAATATTTAACGCTAGAACCTTATCTAGTGAGGGAAGTCTAGCTGTGCTATTCGAGGAACTAGAGGGTGGTAAATGGCATATAATAGGGCTCAGTGAGGTTAGGAGGACAGATGAGGCCTATACGGTGCTACAGAATGCGCATGTCCTTTGCTATTAAGGCTTGGCTGACAGAAGAGGACTGGGAGTGGGGTTGCTAATTCACAGAAACATAGCTGGCCACGTAAAGGAATACTACAGCATTAAAGAAAGGATGGTAGGTATCGTAATTAAACTGAATAGAAGTTACAAGATGAAGGTGGTACAGGCTTAAACGCCTACATCCAGCCATGATGACGCTTCAGTTGAAAGCCTCTATGAAGACGTGGAATCGGCAATGAGTAAGGTAAAAACACAGTATACTATACTGATGGGAGCCTTTAATGCAAAGGTAGGGAAGAAGCAGGCTGGAGACCATGGGCAGTAGGAGATTATGGCATTGGTACTAGAAACGCCAGAGGAGAGCTACTGGTAGAATTCGCAAAACGCAATAATTTACGGATTTTGAATACTTTTACCGAAAACGAGCAAACCATAGGTGGACATAGAGGAGGCCTAATGGCAAAAATAAGAACAAAATAGACTTTATAGTGTGTGCACACCCAAGCATCGTGCCGGATGTGGAAGTGGTTGGCAAGGTACGATGCAGTGACCATAGAATGGTACGGTCTCGAATTCTCTTAGACATGAAGAAGGAATGACAGAAACTGATACGCAAGAAGCCAATCAATCAGCTAGCACTGAGAAGGAAAGTACAGGAATTCAGAGCCTCGCTTCAGAACAGGTATTCGGCTCTTAGTGAGGAAACTAACCTTAGCGTAGATACAATGAATGATAATCTGACGAGTATTATTAAGGAATGTGCAGTGGAAGTTGGAGGCAGGGCACTGGCAAGCTTTCCCAGGAAACGAAGAACCTAATAAGAAGCGTCAAATCATGAAAGTGTCAAGTACAACATACAAAATAGAACTGGCAGAGCTTTCGAAGTTGAATAATAGCCGTAAGGTATGCGATGTAAGAAGGTATAACATGGAGAGAATTGAACACGCTCTGAAAAACGGAGAAAGCGTCAAAGCAGTGAAGAGGAAACTTGGGATAGGCAAAAGTCGGATGTATGCACTAAGGGACAAAGAGGGCAAAATAACTACCAATATGGATAGGATCGTTAAAATGGCGGAGGAGTTTTACAGAGATCTGTACAGTAGCCGGGGCAATCAGGACCTTAATACTATAAGAACTAGCAGTAACCCAGATGACACCCCACCAGTAATGATAGAAGAAGTCAGAAAAGCTTTGGAGAGCATGCAAAGAGGCAAAACTGCTTATGAGAATCAGGTAACATTAGATCTGCTGAAAGATGGAGGACAAATTGTGTTAGAAAGACTAGCCACCCTGTTTACGAGGTGTCTCCTGACGGGAAGAGTACCAGTTCGTTTGTTGGCATCCGCCATCCTTGGGACGGTTTTCGGCTCTCCCATAGTAGAGTACTAAGTACTCTAAATCGTTTACCACTTTTTCTAAACACACCAGAGTTTTGGAAGAATGCTAACATCATCTTAATACATAAGAAAGGAGATGACAAGGACTTGAATAATTACAGGCCGATCAGCTTGCTCTCTCTGTAGTATACAAACTATTTACAGAAGTAATTGCTAACAGAGCAAAGAAAACATTGGAATTCAATCAACTAAAAGAACAAGCAGGATTTCGAACAGGCTACTCAACAATCGACCCCATTTATACTATCAATCAGTTATTAGAGAAATGCTCAAAATGTAGCCAACCACTATACATAGCCTTCATTGAATACGAGAAGACGTTTGATTCAGTAGAAATATCAGCAGTCATGCAGACACTGCGGAATCAGGGCGCCGATGAAGCACATATAACCATCCTGAAAGAAACATACAGGGGATCAACTACTACCAGAGCCCTTCATAAAGAAAGCAACATAATACCAATCAAGAATAGTGTAAGGCAGGGGAACACAACCTCCCCAATGCTATTTACCGCGTGCTTACAGGAAGTTTTCAGAAGCCTAGAATGGGAACAGTTAGGGATAAGAGTTAATGGAGAGTACCTTAGTAACCTGCGCTTCGCCGATGACATTGCATTGCTGAGTAACTCAGGCGACGAATTGCACCTCATGCTTACGGAGTTAGGAGAGCAGAAAGGTGGGTCTTAAAATACATCTGCAGAAAACGAAAGTAATGCACAACAACCTCGAAAGAGAGCCGCGCTTTGAGATAGGTAATAGTGCCCTTCAAGTTGTAAAAGACTATGTCTACTTAGGGCAGGTAATAACCGCGGAGCCGGACTACGAGATTGAAGTAACTAGAAGAATAAGAATGGGGTGGAGCACGTTTGGCAAGCACTCTGAAATTATGACAGGTAGATTACCACTATCCCTCATAAGGAAGGTATATAGCAGCTGTATCTTGCCGGTACTTAGCTACGGAGCAGAAACCTGGAGACTTACAAAGGGGGTTCAGCCTAAATTGAGGACGACGCAGCGAGCAATGGAAACAAAATGGTAGGTGTAACCTTAAGAGACAAGAAGAAAGCAGACTGGATTAGGGAACAAACGGGGGTTAAGGATATCATAGTTGAAATCAAGAAGAGGAAATGGACATGGGCCGGGCATGTAGCGTGTAGACAGGATAACCACTGGTCATTAAGGGTAACTAACTGGATTCCCAGAGAAGGCAAGCGGGTTTGGGGGAAACAGATTGTTAGGTGGGCAGATGAAATTGAGAAGTTTGCGGGTATAAATTGGCAGCAGCAAGCACATGACCGAGTTAACTGGCGGAACATGGGAGAGGCCTTTGTCCTGCAGCGGACGTGGTCAGGCTGATGATGATGATGATGATGGTGATGATGATAATTGTTACGATTACTGAGGCGCGTGGCTTTGAGTGAGCGGGCTCTCTCCCCCTCTCCATCTTTCAAACTCCCTCATTCCTGTCGAGAGTGTACATTAGCATTCCAGTCTCTCTAGGCTTGGTAACGTTCCTGCCTTTCCTGTCCATTCTGTTCTGCTCTACTCTATTCTGGGACATAATCACAATCAATTTATCGCAATAATTCAAGCAACAAACGCCTTTTTGTATTTTAACTTGTGCTTTGATAATTATACAACATAAAAATATACAAATGTGTAGTTTTAAAAGGTACTCTGTCAAAGAAGAAGTCATTTTCTAACAAGAGTGTGCTGTGGTACCATTAATAATACGCGAGAAGAAACGGAAAGAAATGTATAGGCTTATCACGAAACTGAACGAAGAGCAAGATTTGACCTTATATGGATTTTTTTCGCAAACACGGAAGTTAGCCTCGTAGTCTTGCCTGGCTTTCATTGAACGGTGCTTATATCTTTGTGCCTGGCACGCTGTTAAGGAACCAGCGAGTTCTAAGATCTCAGTAAATCCGCTCAACGTCTGGGTCATACGTGCGTCGATATGGTTGCCGAAACGAGAAGTGAGTGCTGGTATGAAGTGAAAGAAGTATTAGAAGACACCACGTAGAGAACTCTGAAATAGTTCTTCTTTTTTTCAGATTTGTCGAACTTGTCAGCTATACCAGACGTTGTTGTGTGAATGAAAGAATATACGCGAAATATTAAAACAGCAGCAGCAGCAGCGAAAGTATTTTGTGCTCTCCAGATCTGCGAAATGGTGATAGCGCTGGTGACCTATTTAGCGCGAATTCACGTTGTATCTATTTATTCGGTACTTATTGCACCTCACACATGGGTCGCTGCACACGTTCTCGGAAGATGAGCTCGCGAAAGTTAAGGATTAGGGATTTCTTCGCTGGTTATTTTAGCAGTGCAAGAAGCCCAATGTATTTACCTTACACAGGAAGGCCCACAAAGAAACTCCCTTTAGTTGAAGTCATCATACAACACGTTTAGATAGCAACTGTACCATAAAATACGGTGCAGCTCCTGAATGGGGATGTTCATACGGTGTTGCAGAACAGCAGCTGCGCAGGCAAGAAGTCTCAACGTGCATCTAGTGTACGCAAGCATGCTTTTTGTTGCATTTGCGCTGAATTAACTTCAAGAGAGAAAGTAACGCAAGAAAAAAAAACACGATGTAATGAAAGTAAAGATAAGCTAAGATAGAGCTGTATGGTGTCTGAAATTTCACACACATAGCCGAGCGATATAGGAACACACGATGTAGATAATTGGGCTCTGTTGCGTGCAAAAGTAAAAGTGAATGTAACGAGAATGTCAAGTGGCGCCTTTCTAACGAGTGACGAGGTTGGAGGGTCCCTGTATGGAAACGTGTCTCAGGCGTGCTCCACTGATTGAACAGTGTTCGCTCGACCGTGTCCTTGACATGACGCTGGATCGGCGTAAGCGCGTTCAGCTAGTTGAGGCACGTTAACACCAGGTCATCGACTACGGGCACCGCGTATTATGCTGTGGACGTATTCGCACAATGTCTTATAGTCACACACACTGAACGTTCGTCCTGTTGTATTATTCGTGGGTGCCTATTACTCGGCGCCTTGATTTTCGTAGTATGCTAGAATTACATTAATTGTGCCCCATGACTCGAGTGTTTAAAAAAATAGGCCTGGAAATTCTCTTTGCAAAACTCGGCAGATTACACGCATTGTGGAAATCTATATTATCCGAAGCAGTGGGCGAGCGACAGCATATCCCGTTCTTTTGCTTCGAGTAAAGCGCTACGAGGTGAATTGACTTCTTGGAACAAATTCAGCTGTTTTGTGCATGCCGTTTGCTTGGCAGGCACGCCACGTACAAATGCATAAAAATATTAACAACACGAATGGTTTCGTGACACGTCAGTTGACAATTAAGAGTCATGTTCGCTGGTCCACTGAAAATGAAGAAAGCAAGAAACGGGTGGCGAACACCAGTTATGTTTTTTATAAGGACAAGACCAGTAACTGAGAAAAACTTCAATAAACCGTCGGGATCAGCACACTGACAAAGACCCTGTTACTAATCCGTATATGAGTGTTTCAGCATTGCTGAAGCATCTGTATACGAATTGCTCGTCCGGTACGTACAAGAATAAACTGCCACAGAATATGAGAGGCAATGACGGCTGTGAGCAAGCCCCCAGGAGATAAAAGTCCTAATGAACGATGACTTACCCGTAGGCCTATGAGATGCTCTAGTGGTCAGTTTCTGCGAGAGTTTGTGTCTCGGGAGTTTGCACATCCATGTAGTGTCCACGGCTGTCTGTGGTCTCTAACTAGAACCTGTCTGCGCTGAGAAACAACCCAGAAATAACCTATCATCAGCTAGCTAAAATATACCAACAACAACAACCTAGAAGCAACCACATTACACTTCGGACTCGTTCAGCTTCCATGTTTTATGCCTTACTCGTCCTCAATGCAAGCTTCCCCTTTGTTGTTTCTCGTGCCTACGTCGACTGTGTGCCTTGCCTTGTTTTGCCTGCATGGTTTAGTTTTCTGCTTTATGATCTGCCCATTCTTCATAGAATATATATATACAGCGCACGTTAGATATTCTTTGGGCAGAAAGCAGCATTTGAAACCGTACTAGCGGCGCAGCTTTAAAAGAAAAAAAAAGGCGTGAGTAATGTTCCCGTCTTTTTTGCTAAGGACGTGCTTTGATGATTGTTAAAAACAGGAGCATCACCCTCTAGCTGCGTTTGAAATCATGAAACATGTCTTAATTGAAAGGGGTTCGCTTGGCCGGTGAATGGATGATAAACGCTCGTCGTCGCCATCACTGCATTTAGGGAACCGGATGCCACGAAGAGGCCACTGACTTCCTTTTTGATACTAAGGTACATACATAAAAAGGCTGAGAGTGAGACTAAGTTTGCATCAAAAAGAGAAAGACAATGAAAGAAGGGCGACATCAGTAACGCCACGACAAACTGGCAGAATTCAACTGTTTGTAGTGTAGAGCTTGTCATTTATTGCACAAATCACCCAAAAGCTGCTTCTCTCATATCATTGACTGGTTTGTTATAACTCAGACTGCAAAAGGATGTCTGCACAACCTCTCGAATTGGCTAATAGAGATAATGAGAAGCACTAAACGCCTCTACAGTTTGGAGTGTAAGGCTATTTTGTGCATCGTACTGGAAAATATTTTTATAGAACCCAAAGTATCAGGTGTTGTTAACGAAGGGTGGTGCAAACTAAGAAATTGCAAACGTCAATCATATAGTGGAACGATGAACCCGCTCTTTCACGCTACATGTCCCGAATCCCGCTGTGGCGGTGATGTATTTGAATCTTGTCATTAAGCCTACATCCATCATCAACATAATTATCACAGAAATCAGCTAGAAACCCTATCTTGGTTTATCTTATCCCTGGTTCGAATGTTCGAAGTGGTCCGTTGCCCACAATATTTTCGTGCTCGTTCTCCCCAAGATTGTGGTCATGTTGCATGCAAATAGTAACACGGTTCTTATCTTGTTAGTTAAGCCTAGTTGGTAGACCTTCGTGCACGGTGGTGTTTTTAAATATAAGGAACACGAAAAAGAACGCGTCAACTCGGTACAAAGACAAACTTGTTATCAAGAAATATTTTGTAGTGGCTGACACATCTTTTTTCTTATCTTATATTTGGAGACAATGTGGGTACGCTTTATGCTGCAGCTAGCAAAAAGGGGCTACAAGCTTTCAGCGTAGTGGTAGGTAAAGGCGTTGTCATCTCCAAATACTTCTGCGGCCCTCATGCTTATGAAGCTTTCACGATTTTTCATTTGAAAAGAAAGCGAGAGAAGAACAGCTGCGCGTGTTCCAGTATCAGAACACGCGACAACGCCTCACGGAAAAACGAGAACGCTAAGCCTACCCGAAACACATGAACACAAGGAGTAAAAGTTTACGCGACACGCTCCCCTACAAGCGACGGCTTTACGTGGATATCAAAGTTTTCATGTACACGGGATAGAAAGTTTTGTTCTGAAAGTCTTGCCTCGGTCACGCTTGTTGCTTCTCGTTAAGTGGGTAAAAGACAATCTCCTGAGTTGTTTCGCACGCCCGGAAAAATAATGAATGCTTCACGCCAGTGACCCTGTGGACACTAACTTTTTGAGAACAAGAATGAGAGGCGGGTACCAACAAGATGTTTTGACACAAAATGAGCGGCTTGAGTTATGCAATGGGGAAGTTGCCTCGGTGAGGAAATTTCAGCAAGATGTTACAATAGTCCATCGTCAAGGCCCGAGTTTTCCGTGTAGACGCTGTTGCAGAATATGGGTGCGCATTTACTGCTTCTACGGAATGTTTTTTATCTTCTAGTGAACTTTTCTTACTCTGCGAGATGCGCTGTGAGGTTGCGATTATGTTCTGCCAGGCTGAGAGTTTGTAACGAGAGTTTACATACGTAATGAGGAACTGAAGTATTTCTTACGTCACCAGTACCAATGACAAGAATTTGTGTATTCGCACAAAAACGAAAGTGGTGGGGTTGAAAAGAATTTTAAGACGTCATAATACAAAATGCACCTTTGTGCACGCGGCTATGTCAATTTTGACTTTTCAGCGCCTTTTTAGCATTCTTATTTAATTGCTGTAGTCAGTATTGATGTTGTTTTACAGAGTTTAGCCATCACACTCGTACCTGGTGGATATGCGAAAATTGTTAAATACTTGACGAGCTGTCTAATGACGTGAGAGTAGCAAGTGAGGAAGGTAGTTTTTACGCATGTCTTCTTGGTATCCTCTTCTTTGTGCTGATAAAGCGTTTCATTTTAGCAGTAGTCTTTCCAGGGTGATATAACACTGTGGCTGGGACACAAACACACAAGGCGAAGCACCTATTTCGAAGCACCTAATCTCATGGTGGTTCAATGTTTGACGATCGCAGTCAACTTTTTCGCACGCATGTTCTTCTGGTGGGAGGCCAGACAATGCTGCTGTGTGAAATTGTTATTTTCCGAACTATTTGTAGTAGCATCAACGCAATAAAATTGAAAAATGTCTCGTTTTTCATTGTAAATTATTTTCTACATTCTTAGGATGCATTTAGGGCTTAATTATTCTTTTTTTCGTAATACTCTATTGTACAAGAGCCCACACAATAAATTACGGCAGACAATTAATTCAGGCATACAATAAACACGCCAAGATACGTTTCATTAGCGGAATATTACGCAGGCCTTTCTCTCATATTCTCATCGTTTTGCATACGAATGAACATAAAAGAAATTATCGTGTGACACTTATTTTCATCTGAACACAGGATTCGTGCACTCGATAGTGAACGTGAAACAGAGAGTCCTAGAATTATCATGACAACGCTTAATTAAAGGTTTCCTGTTACGTCATAACCGTCACTACTCGCTTGAACTCTCCTGACAGTATATTTGCTACCCCAGTTCACTGAAACGTCTCCAAATAAAAGTATAGCACCTATCATATCGGAGGCAGCATCAACTCGCGTTGAAAAGTGACCACGATTATTATGTAAGCTATGCAGCAGGGTTAACATTTAAAGCGAACAAAAATCAGTCTATTGCTGGTAATCAAAATGACGGAAGAATTGAAGATGAGTACGTGTCATATATTTTTAGGCTTCATGCAATTTAATGACAAGTTTGTGCAACATTCCCTTCCTCATAATATAACTTTGTATTGTATTTCTCGAATACTCTTTCGCTCACGCTAATACTTGTTTGTAGAATACGCTTGAAAGCTGCCCTGCGATCAGAAAATGAGCAACACAGTAAGGCAGTACAGTGCGCGGAAGGTAAGCTGAAGTTCAGTCAAAAAGAAATAAAAAGAGGGATAACCGAGAAACCTACGCAGCTGTTGCCGACGGTGGAAACCTGACAGCTCTCAGTTAATCAAGCTTCTTTTCCCAGCTGTCGATGGCAAGATATTGCTCAAACACTTTCAAAAACGCTTGTGATAATATTGCTTCAGAAGCAACAGAAAGTTAAGCTAGCTTATTGAAATTTTTTGTGAAAAAATGTAACGCGAATAAACGGACACATTAGAGAAGAGCTTGCGTTGTTTCTTTTATTTTGCATTCGTGCCTGAATCATTTACTTTGTTCCAAGGTTAATCACAGCTTACCTTGAACATCTTTAAAAACGGTCCAAGTGAGCTGCTGCTGAGGATCAGGGGCTTTCATTCATCAACCTAGCTTTGTAAAGTTTATGCTTACACTTCCTTAGAAACAAGTTTTCTCACTGGAGCTCTGCTGTTTATAATGAAAGGATGAAATTAGCGAGTAAGTTTTGCGTTTTTGTTTTATTCTCAAGTTTTGATAATTGCTCTGAAAGTTATGAACTTTGGTCACAGTCGTTTACCAGAAATGCTGCTATAACTAGGCCAAGTGTCGAAAGATTGACCTAAGCACTTTGCGACATTGATGAAAAGATCCAGCTGGTCTCACCTATCTTGGGAATCGATGTTATGCGAAGCGTGTGGATGCAAGGTGACTATGTGACATTTTTTTATTGAACGAAACGTCACGAAGTAGCGCTTAAGATATGTAAACGTGCATGAACAGACATACATTAAACAGCCGCATATGTTTTATTCAGCCAGTTGTTTACTGTTACGTTACCATGTCAATGGCAAGATCAATAACAGAAACACGAGAAGCGGTAAGCTGACATGAAGCGCTGGTGTTCTAAGTGTCAATCACCCGTGGCACCTACCCGCATACCAGCGGCACCGGCCCGTGGGTATGTGCCACTGTCTGGCGGGGAGATTTTCACGATTTACATGATGGGATTGTGACATTATTCATGTCTTGCCCAGCGCGTTATATTCGCCAAACCATCTTACCCTCCCATGATACTTTTGGTTCACACCAAGTTAATGGGGTGACCACGAAAACACCCATTGGTAAGCGGCTAGATATATAGATAGATCGATAGATACGCTCAATGTCACTGAAGTTCGCTAAGAAATGCTTAGCATTAAAAAAAGTGTTGGTAACACGGCTATACTTCTACACATGACAAAAGTTAGTGCCTCAAAAAAAAAAAAAAAGGCAGATCCCACGTATAGGGGAATCGATGATATGTGAAACACGAAAGAGAAATGTGGATATGTCAAATCAGCACAACGTTGCGAGGTGCAGGTAAATGCAGCCCTATATGAATTCCATGTCATTATCATCATGTTTAGATGTGTCGTTTACCTTCGTCATCTATTGACATCACGGGATACCAAATTTAGTATATGTAGAGCTATCGAAATGGCCACGAGCACGCTACGAGCGTGGTATGTTGTCATGTTCTTACATGACACGCGCGCCTGGATTATCTTGTTTGCACCAGTCATATATTTTGTCCTTCATTGACGTCCCGTAACACCAAACTGCAACCTATTGATAATACCAGAGTGTAGGTCGGGGGTCGCACCAGGTGTATATTTAGAGTTATTGCTCGCACAGAATGGATCGGGTTGACGACAATCGAGAGAGGTCTTCGTTCCACCGTGGAGGTATTAATTAAATGTACTAACGATTATGATGACATACCATTATAGATTACTCTGCTTTCATTTAAAAGCGGTATGCTGAGGTTAAAATAAGAATAGCTGCTTTCCTATCACGCAGTGACGCACAAGCGCCCGAGAAACTGGCTGCTTTTTATCCAGATGAGTGGCTAGAGACAATTTTCAAGTCAAGTGGCATAAGATCCTTGTTGCTCTATAATATCTTGTCTGGTGTCAGAACAATAAAATCTGTGTATCTGACGTTTGTGGCAATAAATTTTTTCTAAACACAACGTTGAGTTGTACTTCATTTGTTAGAAATTGTGTTTCATTTGGATCTATTCTATCGTTATACACTTGTATCTTGATACCACATTGAATTCTTGTGTACGTGTATGCCAACATAATCATGTATATTAGAGCAAATGTCTTCACTGTAACGTAGTGATGTTAGCCGTGAAATATAGATGTGCCGAAGTGTATGTGCCCTGTTACTGGAATGGTATGAAGCCTTTGTGTTCTGTACATGCTGTAAATAAATTTTTTCTAAACACTAAAAAAAGTGATGTTAGTCGTGAAACATAGATGTGACGAAGTGTATGTCCCCTGTTACTGGAATGGTATAAAGCCTTTGTGTTCTGTACATGCTGTAAATAAATTTTTTCTAAACCAAAAATGTATATGGTGCCATCACTGGGGCAGCTTAATAACGAAATAACACACCGAAACGATAATGGGTGACTGAACTTCCCAAGAACTTTGTCTCCAATAAGACGTTCTCTAAGGAAAACTAGTAACACTAAGACGCACTTGGAGCGTGCGAGGTAACGCTCCGTCGTTTTGTGTTGTGCTCCTGCCGGCGTTCCAGTTTTCAACCAAGTTACGGCGGCGTCGCTGCCGTGTGTCCACTCGTGACTTTGTAAGCCAGCTACCTTCCGGGACCATCGAGGATGGCGTCGAGACCTGCGGCGCTCCCCCTCAAGAAGCACTGCTTCAAGTTCGCCGTCCCGGAGGGGACGGCGTCCGTCGACGAGATCATCGATGTCCTCCAAGACGTAATGGAGAGTGAAGGAGTGCTGTTCCTACAACACCTCAGAGCTTCGAAGTTCCTAGTTGCGGCTCTGTCGGCTGCACAATCAACCAAGTTGATGGTAAACCAAGGATTCAAGTTACAAGGTCACAAGGTACAAGTTGAAGCAGTCGGGATGCCAAGCGTACAAGTCAGTGTGTTCCGCCTGCCGCCGTACGTGTCAGATGACGCATTTATTTCAGCTCTTCAGCCATACGAAAAAGTGAAGGGTATCACATTTGTTACATTGCAAAGGCATCAATCAACGTACACTGGTACCCGTATAGTCCGAATCAAGATGACCAAGCCCGCCCTTAGTTTCCTATCGATTACAGGTCACCGCTTGATGCTCGAGTATCGCGGTATGCGCAGAGTGTACGCATGCTGCAGCAGAGAAGGTCATTTTGCGGCTACTTGCACAACACCCTTCTGTCAACGATGTGGCACATTTAGCTATACATATG
The DNA here is from genome assembly GCF_013339725.1 of Rhipicephalus microplus. NCBI lineage: Eukaryota > Metazoa > Arthropoda > Arachnida > Ixodida > Ixodidae > Rhipicephalus > Rhipicephalus microplus. The sequence goes on from NC_051165.1 coordinate 115,606,901, forward strand.
AGGATTGTGTGTCTAAGTGCAAGTGCTGTAATGGGGATCACGCGGCGCAAGATTGCTTCCGTCCCAAGTCATACGCAGACGCAGCGCAGAGCACGTCACAGTCACTGAAAGAATTCCCAGAACTTGGAGAATCTTCTTCGAAGAGAACGACCCCAATTGGAAACTCCAAGCACATGGAAGTTTTGCAGCGCAAAACCAAGCTACGGCAACAGAAGATACCCGATTATTGGGATGAAGACAGCGGAACCAATGCAGAATTTCATGACGCCGAGACAGAAGACGCCAGCGACGTTGATGCCGCGTCGCCATGCACAACGAGTGACAACGACGTTTCTGCGCTGGCTGGGGACACCACAGCGTTGTCATCTCCCACAACGTCACCAGAGGAGCCCAGCAACGCTGTTGAGACGCCAAGTGCGCCTGCTACGTCTTCATCAGAGGACTCAAGGCCACAGAAAACGAACAATCCTCGAACGCATCACCACTGGAGGAAGCGTCCCAAGCATGTCGGGGTGCTGGCCAACCGGGAAAATTGCTCCGACCTTCCGAAACAACAAGTGCAAGTGACGAGCTCCACGAACGGCCACCTGTGAGCCTGAAAGGTAGCGTGCAGACAACGCCCACGAAAGAAGTAAAGACCACGTCTTCAAGGAAACCTAAAACGCCTCGCCCGCACGCTGTACAGGCCCAAGAAGAAGCGTCCGACAAGACATCCAGACATCTTATGAGCCGATCATCATCACGAAAATTAAGGAGTGACAGATTTTCGCAAGCCTCATGGTCTGTATCTTTGTCTCCTGAAAATAGGTGTTCGCCCGACAAGTTGCCTAGAGCGACAAACTCTCAGCGTCACTCCAAGCCTGGTAGTTCAAACAATAGAAGTGACGTCACCACTTTCGGAGAATCCAAAAAGCCCTGAGTGGATTCGCCAAACCGAGATCCATCACCTGATGCGGGTGAGGACTCAATGTTTTTTTTTTTAATTTGTGCTGCCCACATCCATTCTTTCCGCTTCCAGTTGTCTGTACCGTTGATATGCTTGCGTTTCAGCCGTACAACCACTATGCAACCACTATGCATTTGTTGTCTCTGATGCATGCAAACTGTTCAGTATTCTATATGTTACTGTCATTCACGATGAAACCTGCATGTGACAATTTCTGAGTTCTATGCTGTGGTGGCTATGCCATGCTATATACTCGGCGACAACTTTTCTTGACAGCACTGTGGAAGCTATGGAGCCGAACCACCTGCATGCGCGCGCGCCAGAAAATAGTACCTATTTTATTTTCTGATTCTAATAGCTACTTGGCCCGAATAAATAAAACTTTCTTAATTATAAGGATAGAACAAGTATGGGACGCTGTTCATGGAAAAGAAGTTATAGTGCGCCCTAGTTTTTTTTCTTTTTTATTTCTTGGACTGCACCACGTTTTCCGCACGCCGGCTGCGCCTGCTGCTTGCTCTTCCAGCGGCGAGCACTGCATCGGCCGTGGAAAAGCTGCTCATCGTTGGGACGCGCCGTCTTTTACACATCATGCATCGAACTTTCCAGCCTTATCACTGGTGGCCACGCAAGCTCTGAAATAGGCTTCACTGTTCGTGTCTTGCGCGCAATCTTAACAACGATTTACAACAATTGTGGGGCTTCTCGAACACTGAGGCGCAGTCTGCGCCGATCATTGCTGACAGCCTTTGAGGGCGTAAACCGAATACAGCAAAACTGAAACAATACAGGCCTGTGGCCGAATCGTACCGCAACCGGCCTTCCATTTCGCCTGTACCAGGGCTCAGTACCGTAAACGTTAACATTCGATCACGTGTGGCGCGTACCCGTATATACTGGGCTGAACACGGAACTCATACTTCACTGCTATAAAGGCTGAATAATGCTGGGAAAACGTTCTGAACAAAGGAAAATTTTATATGTACCTGTATATAAACAGCACAGTAACTAGCTGCATGTATGCACTCTCATAAAAGTTTAACTCTGACGTTCCCATTTTGCATGCATACATTTTGCTATATAAACACACTAGCACAGCGAGCAAGCGAAAACCGAAACTGGAACCGAAATCGGCTGCAAGCTGCTGGACTACTTGCGTAGTAACACAAATGTACGGAGGCCCCGCCTCCGTAGCCTTCGCTCCAATGTCAAGAAAAGTTGTCGCCGAGTGTAGTAATTGCATCATGTGAGTTGATTTGTAGGGTTTAACGTCCCCAAACCACTATATGATTATGAGAGACGCCGTAGTGGAGGGCTCCGGAAATCTCGACCACCTGGGGTTCTTTAACGTGCACCCAAATCTGAGCACACGGGCCTACAACATTTCCGCCTGCATTGGAAATGCAGCCGCCGCAGCCGGGATTTGAACCCGTGACCTGCGGGTCAGCAGCCGAGTACCTTAGCCACTAACCACCGCGGCGGGGCTGCATCATGTGAGTTACGTTGCATGCTGCGTGTACTATTGCTGTTATTATTGGTGTTGCTTACTGGGTCCGTTCTATCTGTGCGCGTGAGTAAATCGCAGCGCCAGTCCTTCGAGTATCATCACGTTGACATTATCTACTGCCGCTTGATACAGGAGAGGCCGTGGCGTCCCCTGACTCATCGCTGTTAGGAAAAAAAAAACGATTGTTTCGTTTCCCCCTAAGTTTATTTTAAATAAATATGCTATCATGACTTTCAATAATCGTGGTTTCAAGGATCTTGTAAAACAACAGGAGCTAATGAACCTCGCGGACTCGCTCGGGGTCGACGTGTTTTTTCTGCAAGAGAACTACTTTCGAACGCGGCACGACGTCATGACCTTCCGTACTAAATTTTCGGTTGAAGCCTTCTTCTCCTTAATGCAGACGAGGTCACGTACACCGGTGTCGTGTTTCTCAATCCGAGGTACACGCGGGGTGCGCGCTGCCTCTTCGACGCAGAAGGCCGTGTTATTGCGGTGGACATGTGGATAAGCGACCAGAAAACCCGATTCACCAACCTTTACGCGCCCGTGAATAGGTGTCTTGGATTGGATAAACTTTTATTTTTTTATTGGATAAACTTTTATTGAATAGGTGTCTTGTCAATGACTTTTTAAGTGTGAATACATTTTATAAGCGACCCCAAACCATCCACCGCCGTCGGCGGCATCCGCAGTCTTCTCTCTATCTTTAAAAGAAAGAGGACTTGGCGGGCCGCAGCGCGACGCTCTACCGAATAAGCCACGGACGCGACGCTGATATCGGTGTCAGTAACGCGCCTTATACTCCCTCCCCCTTCGCTCGCTCCTCCGCTCTCCTCGCTCGCTGCATCTGCGCGCGCACCCCTCTCTCTCGCGCGCCCGCCTTCTCTCTAAGTCTCCTGTCGAGAGCGGGTCGTGCGATGGATGTCCCGGAGGCAACGCTACCATCAACAACGAATGCAGTACAACCGAATGCCAGCACTGCACCCGTCGTTGGACGTGACGGTACCGCGGTGTTTTCGCCGACGTTGGCGGCGCTGCGAAGGGCTCGTGAGACCCGTGTGATCAAATTGCGATTCCCAGGAACCATTACACCATAAAGGCACCATAGTGTGATCAATAAATATAATAGTGCGAATTAATAATACCCCTCATAGCACCACCCCGTGCATTCGCACTTAACCATGTTCACCCTCGGGGAAATGCTTGGGAGTTTTTAGAGGGGCCAGGTCATTCCTGATAAATTCAGGACCGTGCGTGTTGTTAGGTGATTTCAAGTGTGTTTTTGATTCAATTCGAGATGTCCTAGACCCTAGTCAAGTACGAAGCATATTGCATTCGAAAGAGTTGCAGAAAATATGTAGAGAGTCGAAGCTTGTCGATGCATGAACAACGCTTTACGTGAACACCTTTGGAGCCACGCGCGTTCAGGGTACGCCTCAGAGTAGGACTGACAGAGTCTATATCACTAACGAGCTTGTTGCAAGTTTAGAGACATGCGATGTCATATCTTTCGCGCCTGGGCAACGCAAGCTCAGCGACCACATGCCAGTGCTGTTTTTCTTGAAGGCCCAGCTGGGAAGGTATTGCTCCATGTTGTGGCTAATGGATTCATCAATTTTAAATGATGAAGTTTCGATATCTGAAATGCGTACGAATATCTATGCGTCTTTGGAAGACACGCCGCAAATTACGCCGACAGCATGGGATCTCTTGAAGGCCAGATGGCGTGTGATTGCACAGGAGGCAGGGAAAATGCGCCATTCACGTCTAACATCACAAATGAATGAAACATTGAGGCGTATTCAAATCGTGGAGCGCTCAGGTAATCTAACCGGCGCAATGCAAGAGTAAATTACGGCCAAAATTACGACCTCTTGTTGGGGGCAAAGTCCGGGGCTTTGACACGCGCAGAGGAACTGCACCTGCCTACAGATTAACTAGGTAACTTGGCTTACGCACAGCGACTAGGGGTAAGGAAACACCAGCCCAGTATTATCGGTGCAGCACGGAAAGAGTCTGGGAGCATCGTCACAGATATCAAATCAATCGAGGATCTCTTTCTGGCGCATTTTGAAAGGCTATACTCTGCAGAACATCGCTCTAAAGACAGCAACCAGCATCAAAGAATTGCAGACTTTTGTGAAGGCTTGCCTGCACTGTGTCCTGAGGCGTCTGATATGATCTGCGATAAGGTGACGAAAGATGAAGTTTGGCAAGCCCTGAGGAAAATGAACACTACCATGGCTCTAGGCCGAGACGAAATAATGACGGGGTTTTATATAACTTTCTTCGACGTCCTAGGCGACTCACTTACTGGCATGGTTGACAGGTTCATATTTGATGGGCAAAAGCCGAGGTCTTTCAGTGAGGGCCGTGTAGTCTTGCTGCCAAAGAAAGGCATGTATCCTGGCGATGCACGGCTGAGGAGGCCGATTACCCTCCTTAACACGGACTCTAAACTTGTAGCTACGATCCTTGGCTTGAGGCTAAAACCTTTTCTGCCCAATATAGTGTCACCCACGCAAACGTGTGCAGTGCCAGGTAGGTCAATTTTTCAAACACTTACTCTGATAAGTGATTTGTTCCACTATGACGACGCCAAAAACGTTACCGCTGCTTTCGTTTCGCTGTATCAAGCTAAAGCCTTCGACAGGGTCGAACAGGACTACCTATACTGGGTACTTATAATGTTTGGTTTGCCTGAGCAGTACGTCCGCTGTATAAAGCTTCTATACATCAACATGACCAGCCGACTCCTCATCAACGGCGTGGAGACAACAAGCTTTCCAGTAACAAGAGGTGTTTCCAGGGATGCCAAATCGCGCCGGTGCTTTTTGATCTTTCCATAGATACTCTCCTAGGAAAATAGCAAAGTGCCCTAATATTCAGGGCTTTCCAATGGCAGGTCTGGGGTCATTTAGCAACACCACCTATACGAATTACATCTCTGTGTTCGTGCGAAACCAAGCCAGTTACCGTGCTTTCTTGCAGCTGTTCGAAGAGTATGCCAGTTTATCGTGTGCTTTCCTGAATGCGGAGAAAAGCAAAGCCCATCGTTTCGGTGGCTTCCACGGCTCATTGTCGTGTGGTATTCAATACGTGGATGCCGTAAAAGTTCTCGGTGTATACTGTGAAGACGCCGAGGTGGCCAAAAGAAATTGGGAGGACGCCGTACATAGAGCCACGCAGGTCTTCGCGTATGCCACTGATTTCAATTTGTCACTTGATGCCTAAGTGACGGTGGTGAAAACCAAAACATGCACGGATGCTTTTTATATCGGGCACATCGCACTCATACCCAAACTTTTTGCGAGCCGCCTAGCGTCATTGGTTGGAGCCTTCCTATGGGACGGGAAGACACCGAAAGTTCAACAAAAGTTCCTTAAGCTCTCAAAAAATTGTGGAAGACTAAATCTGCCAGATGTTGCGACATTCACAAAGGCACTTGCAGCTAAAAAAGTTCACAAATCGTTTCACGACAGTTACTATGCTGGTTTCAGCTTATTGCTATATTGAACCGGAACTCTTGGAGCCGCATTCACGTCGAAAAGGTACCGGGGACCTCAAGCAGAACACCCACATGCCTTTTATAAAGCAGCAGAGGGCTTCAAGCGTTCAGTTGACGGCGACGCCGCCGAAGAACACTTTGCAAAGCTCGCACCCGCACGCAAGAGCGAAATGTTAATCAGTCGCTCGATTACTGACGAGGTAAAACAGAAATGGAGGCACAGCAAGTGGAAGAAATGGCGGAACAACCACTTACCGGAAAGAGTTAGCGAATTTAATTGGTTGCGGCGATGGGAGGCGTTGCCCGCTCGTCAGAGACTGTCAAAATGGGACATCGTTCCCAATGACCACTGCCCCAACGGCAGGAAAAAAGATACGATGCGCCACACGATGTTTGCATGTGTAGCGGCCAAAGGCATGTGGGACGTCACGCGTCGTCAATTCGGAGTGTCAATTCCTTCGGGCCAACTGCGCACAAGGGGCTTATTTGAACAAATCGTACAGTACGTCACAATGTCCGTCTTGTGGCGTCGCCGCTGTATGGCCGAATCACGGCGACGACCCCAACGAGCTGCATACCCAGCGTCACAGAAGATTAGAATGATCATGGTCCCGTAACTTACCGAAGAGATTGAAACTCAGGGTGAATGCCCCGCCGCGGTGGTCTAGTGGCTAAGGTACTCAGCTGCTGACCCGCAATTCGCGGGATCGAATCCCGGCTGTGGCGGCTGCATTTCCGATGGAGGCGGAAATGTTGTAGGCTCGTGTGCTCAGATTTGGGTGCACGGTAAAGAACCCCACGTGGTCGAAATTTCCGGAGCCCTCTAGTACGGCGTCTCTCATAATTATAGCGTGGTGACGTCAAACCCCACAAGTCAAACTCAGGGTGAAGAAGCCTTTATCAGAAGGTGGAATACACGTTTTTTTTTAGTTCAGAATGGAAATATTGAATTTCCTTTACTGCCGTTTTAACTCGGAAAGGGTGGGGGATTGCTTCTTGTCGCACGTAATATGTGAATCTGTTCCAAATTTGTGCTTTTTTGTGTTTCCTTTTCTCTTTGTTGTTTAGGGGATTCGTGATCTGTGAGAATATTGAAGTGCTGTTTATTACATCCCGTCTATTTTCTCTTGTTTGTACACGCCATTGAAGTGTTTTTGTTACACCAGGCAGTTGTACTCATTTGAAATGTTGTTACCAGTTTGCAATTAACTTCCCTGTCTCAAGCTTATTCAGTTGTATATGGCGCCATCACCGGAGCAGCCCGATGCTCTCCCATAGGCACCCGACAGTGGACCAGAGGGCACGACGAAGCTCTATGGGCCGCCTCAGCATTGTTGGTGCCAACCGCCAGGGATACCATGAAAATGGAACGCTCGCTGAACACAGTGACACGCTGAAGTGTCAGGGCCCTTTTTGGCACGTTTTCACTCACATTGCGCAAGTGTCCCCTAGAATTTTCGGAGCTTGCACCTTTGCTGAGGGGCTGTCTCTCGTCGTTGCGCCGGTGTGTACGTTAGAGCTCATTGCTTCCGCTAGATCCGCAGTTGTGGTCTTCGTTTCAAGAGCGCTCTTTAGATGGCGCGCTGCTGGTCGGATGACTAAAATCTCTTGATCCTGGGAAGTAACGACACTCTCCTCCACGCGCGGGCATTTCCTCCTCAATTCTCCTCGACCGTTTGCTGTAGGCGCGGCGCGTGTTGCCAGTTTTCGCCGATGCTCCCGCGGGCGCGCCGCATAATTCAATGGAAGCAAGTTATTTCCGCAAGCTTCCGCACCACAGTAGTGCTGAATTTTTTTATGGTGATAATAAAATTATGCATACTGAAGCAACCATTTATTGAACGATTAGCTTCTTCCAAATGTCGTATAAGTGGGGCATGCTAATTAAATAAAAGCTTTTATTTATTTATTTATTTATTTATTTATTTATTACAAGTACCTACATCGCCCATTGGGCATTTTTGTAGGGGGGTTACAGTAGAAAATAGAATACAAAACAGCAAAATTAAAAGCAAATAAATTGTACATTACAGTATACAGGAGAAATCAACACTTGTAGTACAGCATTAGAACAAAAGTACAAAACACAGGATTTTACAACGAAAGCAGTAATTATGCATATAAAAAATCAACAACCATGAGAAGTACAAAGCCAACGTTAAATATATGGGTTTTTTCAGCAGCTCCAAATGCTGTTTCAATGGCTGTTAGGAAATTAGAATCAGAGAATATTGGTATTTTTAGCGCATTCCAGTCACTAACAGAATTTGGAAAGAAAGAGTATTTAAGGACATTCAATCGACAGGTATATTCTCTAATTTTATATAAGTGATCTTTCCGTTCGGACATATAACTAGGCGTTTTTAAATACCGCTCTTTATTTAGCCCAGTCTTACCATGATATATATAATAGAGAAATTTAAGTCTTTGAACTTTCCGTCGTCCACAAAGGGGTTCCCATCCCAAGGCCGGAAGAATTCCAGAAGACTTTATTCTAAAATCGTAGTTTCTTGTAACAAATCTAGCAGCCCTTTTTTGCACCCTCTCCAACTTTTCTTTCAGTACATTCGTTAAAGGGTCCCAAGAAACACGAGCATACTCTAAAATTGGGCGCACATTTGTAATATACAGGGTTTCCTTGAGTGTTTGCGGCGCGTCGCTGAAATTTCTTTGGAAAAAATTAATTAAGCGTGAAGCCTTGGCTGTGATTATATCTACATGACTGGTCCAATCTAGTGTTGCCGTGAATGTTACGCCGAGATACTTAACTTGATCTACCTTTTGTACTGCGCAGGAATTTAAGTAATAAGACCTGGATACTACCCTTTTTGTTATTAAATTGCACATGAAAACATTTAGTTAGGTTCAAACTCATTTGCCACTGAGCACACCAAGACACAATCTTATCGAGGTCAGACTGAAGTACTGTGGTGTCATCAAAACACTTGACTGGGCAATACAAAACACAATCATCAGCATAAAGCCTCACTGTTGATTTCAAACCCAGTGGAAAATTGATAAAAATCAAAAACAGAAGCGGCCCCAGGACCGACCCCTGTGGCACCCCGGACAGTACAACAGCTGTTGATGAAGACACACCATTTATCACAACACATTGCTTGCGGCCGCTGAGATAATCCTTAATCCAGTCTATGAGGGTTTTAGGAATACCAAGAAACGACAACTTATAAAGCAAAAGACTGTGGGGGACAACATCAAAAGCTTTTTTGAAGTCCAAAAATACAGCCTCCAATTGAATGCCCTGGTCGAATGATGAAGCGATGTCATGTACGAATTCGGTTAGCTGTGTAACACACGAAAGGCCTGCTCGGAAGCCATGTTGAGACGGAGTGAAAAAATTATTATCTTGAAGGTGTTTTTTAAGGCAAGAATAATTATGTGTTCCAGTGTCTTGCAACAAACGGGGGTTAGCGATACCGGTCTATAGTTAGATACATTATTACGGACGCCGGATTTGTGCAAAGGCGTGATATTGACTAACTTCCACTCTCGTGGCAATTTTCCACACCTTATCGATACTTCATACAAAGCAGCTAGAAATGGAGCTATATGATCAGCACACCGTTTTAGTATGTGGTTTGAAATACCATCGGGACCATGCGCAGACTGGGGATTCAGCCTATTCAAACGTTTTCTTATACCTGATTCAGTTTTTATGATATCATTCATAGCTGGTAACGATCTGAGTGTCGTAGCGGGAGATATCGGGCTTGGCGGAGAAAAAACGGATTGAAAATACGCATTGAAGCATTCTGCTCTACTCATATCATCTCTAAGTAGTTCGTCATTGTGCATGATAAAGGGAATTCCACTGATGTCTTTTTTGTTACTTTTAACGTAACGCCAGACTTCCTTTGGATTTGTTTTGATTTTGCTATTAAGGGACGATAAATATTTGCGCTTCGCCAGCTTTATCTGTTTCTTCAGGCTAGAGCCTAATGCTTTAACCTTACTAAATAAATCAGCACTGCGCGTCCGACAATAATTTCTGTACAACCGAGCCTTGCGCTCAATTGACGCACGTATATCTTTAGTAATCCAAGGTTTATCACCACGACGATTGGCAGTTACAATTTTCGATGGGACATAAATGTTTACCAGAGACAACAGTTTTTCTTTAAACAACCCCCACAATATTTCATTGTCATTGGACTGGCAGCATTGGATAAACATCGGAAGGTATGTATCCAGTTCAAAATTGATGGCATCAAACCTGCCTCTATCATACGCGAAAACTTTTCGTGAACGAGGTCTACTGATTTATATCTTTTTCCACTCTATGGTAGCCGCAACGACATCGTGGTCACTTATGTATGAAATTAGAACAACCGACTTCATTAAATTGTTACAATTCATAAAAAGAAGGTCCAGGACACTATCACTTGCCGAACCCAGTCCGTGTTGGAAACTGAACAAACTGGAAAAGGTCATAAACTCTGGTAAGCTCGAAAAAGGCAGAATGAAGTGTTGACCGACTATTTTCAACTGGACGAAAATTGCACATTC